>OY997270.1:182215153-182935153 GCA_963921465.1 Triticum timopheevii | reverse complement strand
CACAAACGAAGTACGCGAAGTTGCAGCTATGGCGAACTTTTAATCTAAACAAAACCCAAGGAAAAGCTACTAGATGGATCTACTTATATAGGAGCAAGGGGTGGCGGCCAAGGAGGTGGGAGGACGTCCCAAGGCAGCCTAAAACTAAATCTAGGTCGTACAAGGCCAATGGGCCCAAGTGGAGGTGATGTAACACCTTTGGACTTGTAGTTTGACTCGGATTCTGCTGCAGCATCAGATTGTTTCGTCCACAACTCAACGCTCCGGACGAATTTGAAGGTGATTCCAATTGGGTTGGAAAGTGCACGAAATCTAGTTCCAACAAAAAAAGAATCACCCAATTCGGAGTCCGTATGAAAAACTTGTGTGCGTTTTGAGTCAGGTACGTCTGTGCAGTCCGAATCTGAATCCAGAACGTGAGAGACTTGGACTCTATATTCTCTTGGGCCAAAAGTGATGTGAGAGAACTTTTTGGACAACAAATAAACATCTCTTTCTTCCTTATCTTCATATGTGGATTGTACAAATGTCCCATACACCTGCAATTAGACAAAACACAAAAGTGTGTGAAGTATTTTTGTTCTGGATAACATAAATAGATTATTGAATAGTTTGCACTAGAAATCACCTGACAAATATGCATATATGCAATATTTTTGGTCATATCCAAGGTAGTCATGTCCTCATCATCCTCCCCTTCTTGAAAATAAAGCCGTCCTCGGCGTTGCTTAATCTGAAATGTGGCTAACAAAAGAGACAAGGTGTACATGTTGTATATGTATATGTCATCCATTTTTACTTCCCTTGATTTTTGCATATATGACACATGAATAGATGAGTAACTTGCATAGTTCATAAAATCTAAAGCCAAAAAATTAGCACAAGAAGTAGAAGGCACGAAAATATTGCAACTCAGTTTGCACATATAAGTGAAGCTCTTATTCATTTCAAAAGATTGACAATGTTCATCATTAAACCATCCCAACATTGGTGAATAAACCTTACTTGCATCAAATTTACATGCTACAACATGCTTAAATAAGCAAACATGCAATAAGTCATTCAACACAGAATCATCACCAAGATTAGAGGTCATATCAAAATGATTAAACATTGATTCTTTTGCATCAATAGTTAATTCAATGGGTGCACTCAAAATTGTTGGTATTTCAGTTGTTTGATCACATGGCAAAGTCAAATTATCAACGTAGTCCTCTAAAATAGGTGGTGTGATCAAAGTAGTGGGTAGCTCATCAGATGGTGCATTCAAATTGACAAGGCATTCATCATTCTCATGTAGAGATGGAAGATCAGTACCTTTGTCATTACCTCTTATGATCGACTCAGATGAAGTAGCCACTCTCGGGGGCGATGTGTCACATGGTGGAGGTGATGTAGTCCTGACAACAACGGATGTGGTTGTCATAGTATGCCTAGTAGTTGAAGGAACAATCATATCAACTCTTGGAATGTGCACCGTGCGCTTGTTCTTCTCGTGGCCAACACGTTGTTTTATTTCCTGTTCAGCTTTGCAAGCAAGATGAAACAAATGGTCCATAGGATAACACTCTTCATGAATTAGTATCTCTTGAATATCACGGTTTAATCCTCCCCAAAATCTATCCATAAAATCATCTTCACTTTCTTCTAAAGAGGAATGCAACAAGGTAGTTTGTAAATCATCATAATATTTTGTTACAGTTTCACTACCTTGTTTTAAGTGTTGCAACTTCTTAATCATGTCACGAGTATAATAAGCAGGGACGAAAGTATGTCGCATGGCAAGTTTGAAATCATCCCAAGTAGTAGGTATATAATCAGGGTGTAACCGACAATATTCACTCCACCAAACCAAAGCATAACCAGTGAAAGAACCAACTGCAACCTTAACCTTTTTATGTTCATCGAAATTATGGGAAGCAAATATATTTTTTATGTCGAACTCCCATTCAATATATAAAGCAGGTTTAAAACGGCCATTAAATGGTGGTATTGATACATTAACCTGATCATGTGCATTTGGATATTTGTGCACCTCTCGTGACGGTTGTGGTATTTGCAAAGGTGGTGGCACGTCTCCCGCGATCGACAAAGCCCATGAATTGACTCTGGATCCTGTCATGATTAGTAGAACAAGAAACAAAACCCAAAAATAATGTTCCTATAACTACTAGGATGTGGTGGTAAAACGCTCACAGTAAAGCAAATATCAATGTCTTACAAGTTCTTACCATGCAGCAGGCGGTGATCGGCAACCAGCGGTGTCAAGTAACTCCGAATATTGAGTAAAGCGATTGCCAGGGGAGCGTACATATACACGGTGTAGAAATATGTGGAGCTGGGTTGGCTATATATGGTAGCAAAAGATTAGCAATAATCAATTCAAAGATGCAGTGTTGAATAAACGCTCAACGACGGTACTGTGCTGGTCCTAGGCTAGACCGGACTAGAGACGCGAGCCTAGAACACTAATGAGGTCACGGCGTAGCACAACTAGCATCAATGAAGGATACTAAGTAGCTCTTGACAGCAAGATATAAGTGAAGATCACAACGGCAGTGAAGATAATGATGAAAAACAACTGCCAAGCAGGATATACAATAACTTTGTCTCCAAATTTCCTCTGAAAAAGTTTGTGCCGATTTTTTTGATTTTTTTCTCCTTTTTTTTCTCTGACTTTTTTTTTCTCTTTTTTTTTCTCTCGTTTTTTTTCTCTCTTTTTTTTCCTCCCTCTTTCCAAAACAAACTAGATAAGATGCAGATTGGATCAAGTGAAGATGTGAACGATCTCAACTATTATTATGACAATGAATGGTGGGTAGCACGTGGTGGAAATTGATGGATGGGTGGTGGACAGCGGAAGAGATAATGATGCAGCGGTGGCGTGACTAATGTGAACAGAACTCGAAACTCTAAACGAACTAGACACTAAGACCAGCAACTCGACACGACAATGCAACCGATAATTCAACTATGCAAGCAATGAAAAGAAAATTGCAAAGGCTCAGACTGGCTTGGACCAAGGATGAATAGATCTAACTCTTTTTTGTGGCTTTTTCTTGGACAATAGGTAAGAAAATAAATCTAATCTAGGAAAACTGGAAATTCTCACCGAGCAACCTGAAAACTGATACCACTAGATAGAGGCAAAGGTGTCCCGTCTTTCGATGAGATGATGGAAATCGCTTTGGTGGAAGTCGACTTTGACGATCCGACTACGAACGTGCGAGGACGTCGCGCCTTAGCAATCGCTAAACCAACTCCGAGAGGTTATTGACCACGCCGGAGCACGATCAACCTGACCACGAGGGTCTGTTTCCTGCGAGCAAACGAAGAACAAGCAAGAAACTAAGATTGCAATCTAGATATTGCGAATATAAGATGAAAGCTTTATTGATCAAGGTGGGGTTCTATGACGCCTTTGTCTGGTCGTTGAACACAAACGAAGTACGCGAAGTTGCAGCTATGGCGATGAACATAAAAAGGTTAAGGTTGCGGTTGGTTCTTTCACTGGTTATGCTTTGGTTTGGTGGAGTGAATATTGTCGGTTACACCCTGATTATATACCTACTACTTGGGATGATTTGAAACTTGCCATGCGACATACTTTCGTCCCTGCTTATTATACTCGTGACATGATTAAGAAGTTGCAACACTTAAAACAAGGTAGTGAAACTGTAACAAAATATTATGATGATTTACAAACTACCTTGTTGCATTCCTCTTTAGAAGAAAGTGAAGATGATTTTATGGATAGATTTTGGGGAGGATTAAACCGTGATATTCAAGAGATACTAATTCATGAAGAGTGTTATCCTATGGACCATTTGTTTCATCTTGCTTGCAAAGCTGAACAGGAAATAAAACGACGTGTTGGCCACGAGGAGAACAAGCGCACGGTGCACATTCCAAGAGTTGATATGATTGTTCCTTCAACTACTAGGCATACTATGACAACCACATCCGTTGTTGTCAGGACTACGTCACCTCCACCATGTGACACATCGCCCTCGAGAGTGGCTACATCATCTGAGTTGATCATAAAAGGTAATGACAAAGGTACTGATCTTCCATCTCTACATGAGAATGATGAATGCCTTGTCAATTTGAATGCACCATCTGATGAGCTACCCACTACTTTGATCACACCACCTATTTTAGAGGACTACGTTAATAATTTGACTTTGCCATGTGATCAAACAACTGAAATACCAACAATTTTGAGTGCACCCATTGAATTAACTATTGATGCAAAAGAACCAATGTTTAATCATTTTGATATGACCTCTAATCTTGGTGATGATTCTGTGTTGAATGACTTATTGCATATTTGCTTATTTAAGTATGTTGTAGCATGTAAATTTGATGCAAGTAATGTTTATTCACCAATGTTGGGATGGTTTAATGATGAACATTGTCAATCTTTTGAAATGAATAAGAGCTTCACTTATATGTGCAAACTGAGTTGCAATATTTTCATGCCTTCTACTTCTTGTGCTAATTTTTTGGCTTTAGATTTTATGAACTATGCAAGTTACTCATCTATTCATGTGTCATATATGCAAAAATCAAGGGAAGTAAAAATGGATGACATATACATATACAACATGTACACCTTGTCTCTTTTGTTAGCCACATTTCAGATTAAGCAACGCCAAGGACGGCTTTATTTTCAAGAAGGGGAGGATGATGAGGACATGACTACCTTGGATATGACCAAAAATATTGCATATATGCATATTTGTCAGGTGATTTCTAATGCAAACTATTCAATAATCTATTTATGTTATCCAGAACAAAAATACTTCACACACTTTTGTGTTTTGTCTAATTGCAGGTGTATGGAACATTTGTACAATCCACATATGAAGATAAGGAAGAAAGAGATGTTTATTTGCTGTCCAAAAAGTTCTCTCACGTCACTTTTGGCCCAAGAGAAGATAGAGTCCAAGTCTCTCACGTTCTGGATTCAGATTCGGACTGCACAGACGTACCTGACTCAAAACGCACACAAGTTTTTCATACGGACTCCGAATTGGGTGATTCTTTTTTTGTTGGAAACTAGATTTCGTGCACTTTCCAACCCAATTGGAATCACCTTCAAATTCGTCCGGAGCGTTGAGTTGTGGACGAAACAATCTGATGCTGCAGCAGAATCCGAGTCAAACTACAAGTCCAAAGGTGTTACATCACCTCCACTTGGGCCCATTGGCCTTGTAGGGCCTAGATTTAGTTTTAGGCTGCCTTGGGACGTCCTCCCACCTCCTTGGCCGCCACCCCTTGCTCCTATATAAGTAGATCCATCTAGTAGCTTTTCCTTGGGATTTGTTTAGTTAAAAGTTAGCCATTGCAACTTCGTGTACTTCGTTTGTGTCCAATGACCAGACCAAGACCGCTTACGGATCCCCACCTTTATCAATACTTCATATATACTCGCAATATTGAGATTGCTTTTATCATATTCTTGCTTGTTCTTGGATTGCTTGCAGGAATAGACCTTCGTGGTCAGGTTGATTGTGCTCCGGCGTGGTCAATAACCTCTCAGAGTTGGTTTAGCGATTGCTAAGGCGCAACGTCGTGCACGTTTGTAGTCGGATCGTCAAAGTCATCTTCACCAAATCGATAGTTATCATCTCATCGAAAGATCGGGACACCCTTTGCCTCTATCAAATCCGGCAGCTCGTTGCACGACGCCCTGTTGACATTGGCCTCGCACTAGGCCAAATCTCTTTTAATGATTTATTTTGCATAAATAAATTATGTCAAGAATTTTTATTTATTTTATGATTATTATTTGGCTTGTGCTACTTTATGCATATAGATGACCAACCTTGACTATGCCACGTCGGCCGTGCAGCGTCGCCAGTTCGTCAAATAGAACTCTTCATTCAGCCACCCCGGCACCCAGGCCATATTCATTTACTTATTTTCTCCACTTAAATTAACTAGGTAGAAGATTTTTTAAAATATATATAAATATATTTTATCATTACCTTTGTTTGTTATTATTTTTGCCTTGCAATATATTATGTGCGCAAATAATTGGCTTGGACTGTGTAACACGGTCACCATAAAATGGTCCGCTTAGCTCCAACTAGACCGGCTTCTCAGGGGCGCACGTACAGATGTGCACACATGACGCGGTTGTATTGGCCTTTTGCAGCACAGTATCCCAGAACATGTCTTCTATGGTTTGGGAATTTTCATTGTGGAAGCTCTACAATCTTCTCTCCCTTGCAGTCGCCGTTCTACGATGGATCGGTTTTCATTCAACGGCCCGACAACATCATTGTTTAGAAATTCTGATCTACAATGACACTTTGATGCTTCCACCCCGTCGAGCCGACCCCAATGTCGGTGTCAAAACCGGCGGATCTCGGGTAGGGGTCCCGAACTGTGCGTCGAAGGCTAATGGTAATAGGAGGTAGGGGACACGATGTTTTACCCAGGCTCGGGCCCTCTCGGTGGAGGAAATACCCTACTTCCTGCTTGATTGATCTTGATGATATGAGTATTACAAGAGTTGATCTACCACGAGATCGTAGAGGCTAAATCCTAGGAGCTAGCCTATGATTATGATTGTCCTTGTCCTACGGACTAAACCCTCCGGTTTATATAGACACCGGAGGGGGCTAGGGTTACACAGTCGGTTACAAAGAAGGAGATCTAGCATCCGAATCGCCAAGCTTGTCTTCCACGCAAAGGAGAGTCCCATCCGGACATGGGACGAAGTCTTGAGTCTTGTATCTTCATAGTCCAACAGCCCGGCCAAAGTATATAGTCCGGCTGTCCGGATACCCCCTAATCCAGGACTCCCTCAATAGCCCCTGAACCAGGCTTCAATGACGATGAGTCCGGCGCGCAGATTGTCTTCGGCATTGCAAGGCGGGTTCCATCTCCGAATACTCCAAAGTAAATCTCGAACACTTAAATCGTGTCTGGCTCTGCAAGACAATTTTCACACACCACCGTAGAGAGAACAATATTCCACAAATATAATCTGCTGACAACTTTAGATAACGTGACATCACACCATGGCCGAGTCATTATTCGAATCGTTTTCCCACAACCAGCCACCGCACGTATGGCGAGGCGGTTTCCTCGGCACGTCTTGTTGAAGCAGAGATCATGTCTCCTTATCACGGGATCCTCATTAATACGGGTACGGGTAACCCAACCGCGCTATTAACATGGCACTTGGAAAATAAGCGATTTCATCAGGCAAGCGGACTAGGATTTCCACTTCATCCCTTCGTCCGTGGGGTCATGTTTTACAATGGGCTGGACTTCCATGATATAGCCCCAAATTTTGTCCTCAACATCTCGGCGTTTATTGTCGTGTGCGAGGCCTTCCTCTGCATCAAGCACCACTTCGGCCTATGGCTACGAATCTTCTGCGTGAAGCCGAAGATCGTGAGCGGCCAGCAAGCGGAGTGTGGAGGCGCCATGGTGGGCAGGATGCCCAATGTTACCTAGCTTGACGGCTCCTTTGTGGAGACCGTGAAAGGGTGGCAATCGGGGTGGTTCTACATCACAGAGCCGCGCGACGCCAACTGGGCGGCGGCCCCCGAATTCCGATCCGGAATCCCCATGCGGCTAACCTCCTAGGAAAAGAAGGGCCTGGCCTGGGGCGAACCTGCAGAGCTGACAGGACTTCAGAACTGCATTAAAAACATGATTGACAAGAAGATCAAGCTTGTCAACATGGTCCAGGTTATGCTCTCCCGCCGAATCCTTCCGTGCTAAAGACGGGCATTCAATCTGTGGGAGTTCAATCCGGCCGAACACCAGACGTTGCAAGAGATTTTCGGCACGATGCATAAGGACGGCTGGAAGGTGCTGTTCTTGGCGACCGAAGTACCTCCTCCCACATCCGAGGACCGCGGACTCTGCGCCGCGCGGCTTGCCAATTCGGTAAGTTTTCTGATCATCACTAGATGTACCTTTCCCAGCATATTCATGGGAGGATTTTAAGTCACCATGTTTTTATAATCAGGATTACGTGGCGACGGCGGAGCGGATCGACTGTCCGGCTCCGCTGCCGGAAGATCCAACAACAGCACTCCTGATGGAGATGCTAGTTCCGGTGCCTTACAAGGCGCCGGAAAAGAAGGCCGAAAAGAAGGCCACGGGGACCAGGAAGGGTCTCCGACGCAAGGTCGCACTAGACGCCTCGTCCGAAGGCGATGAGGCGCGCTCCTCCCATGAAGGGGAGGAGAAGAAGAAGAGGGCGACCCATCCGGGGAGGCCGAAGGGTCTAAGAAGATGGCCGCGGGGACCAGGAAGGGTCTCCGGCACAAGGCCGTAATAGACTCGTCGTCCGAGGACGGCGAGACAGATTCCTCCCGTGGAGACGGGGGGAAAGATGAACAAATTCCCCCTCCCCGCATTGGGGAGGAGAAGAAAAGAAAAGCCGCCCCACATGGGGAGGCTAGGACGCCGAAGAAGGGAAAGGCATCCCTTCCGGATCACTCCACCACGGCCGCTTACAACGAGGAGGAGTGGATGCCCAGGGGCAAGCCCCTGGCGAGATCGTAAGTATCCGCACGCTGTAATACTTTTCGTGTGACTTAACTTCATAGTTTGTTATAACGCCAAACACGTATATGCAGTCCGGCCAGGTCCCATCCCGAGGTATCTTCTTCGAATGGGTCTCTAAGTGATACAACAATGAATTCGCTCCCGACGGCCACCTCCCCTCGGCCTACGGATGACACGGAGGTGTTGTCCCAAAGGGTACCAGAGCAGGGGGAGGCGGTTCTGGAGACGCCCCAAGGCGAAATTCCAGACACCGGGCACATGGTGGGTAAGATGCCCATAGATCATGCTGACGAGAGCCGCAGCAAGTTGGGCTCCCAGCCGTACACTGCACCGGAACCTCCAAAGGTTCCGGATTCGGGTAGGCAGCCCCTCGCTAGGGAGGGCGAGCCGGCCGTGCCGATGACCTCCATCGCGCCGGAGGCGTCGGATAGTCTGCTGGAAGTGCTTCGCGGTGCTTCCATTGATGAAGAGTACCGTACTCTTATGAGTACGGTGATTCAGAAGGTTCGGTCCGCCAAAAGCGGATTGACCGAAGCCTGCACCAGCCTCCTAACAGGCTTTGAGGTAAGTAGTCAAAAGTGTGAGAAATTATCACCCCATAGACAGTAGCCCCTGATACTCTGTTTGGTGTTCAGAAAGAAAAGCCAAACGGAGGGTCAACTCTAAATCGCAGGAATCTAACAGTATGTGTCTATGTGAATAAGCAGGCGGTGCTACTTGCCGCTGCTGCCCGCATAGCAGAGGTCGCCGGACTCGAACGGGACCTGAAGCGGGCCGAAGAGGAGCTCAGCCTCACGAAGAGGCAGCTCAAAGAGAACAAAGGTGAGTGATACCCCATCCATGTGTCATATATAGGAGAAAAAAAATTTGGTGATGATAACAAAAAGCGTCATGATTTTTTAATAGGGGCCACGATCGAAGTGGCGGCCCTGAAGAAAGCGCTACCCGAGGCCGAAGACAAGGAGGCCACGGAGCGTATTGAGCGTGAAAAGCAAGATGCTAGGGTGGGTGAGGTACACCAAGAGCTCCAGGAGCTCGGCAAGAAGTTCGAGTCCTTGGAGCGTGACTTCAAGACGCAAGAGTCTGAGCTTGCAAAGGCCCATCAGAGTGTGAAAGACGCCAAGGCCGAAGCCCAAAAGGCCCAACAGGAAATCCAGGCGGCCAAGAAGATAGTGGCGGGTAAGGCATTCATTATGCAAAGCAAGCATGTGGAGGAGACATTTCTTTTACTTACCCGAATTCGGAGCTCTCGAGGGGCATTCACAGATCTGTCATGCAGCATATCGGATGCCACGGAGTTCTACCGTGCCGACGAGGGGAGCTCGACGGAGAAGCTGTTCTAGTCCCAGTATACTGGAGCCGAACACCCAATGCCTCTGAATGACCAACTGAAGCAATTGGTTGAACTCCACAGGGAGGCCGAAGTGGCCATGAAGGACTTCATAGTTCGGATGTGGCCTGGTGAGCCCCTGCCCGACAGCTACTTCGGCCTTATAAAGTGGATCGTAAATGCCTGTCCGCGGCTTGAAGTTATCAAGCAATCCGTTTGTATTGAGGGTGCTCGCCGGGCCTTTGCCCGTGCGAAGATGCATTGGGCCAAGCTGGATGCAGAGAAGGTGGTGAAGGATGGACCGCCAGAGGGCAAGGCGGATCATTACCCCGAGAAATATTATGATGGCGTTATGAAAGGCACTCGCCACGTGGCCGATGAATGTACCAAGGACATAATATTTGAGTGAATATACTCATGTCGTGTTTGTAATATGAAAATGAGTTTGTTTGCGCTATATGGCGCTTTGTTGATTTAAAATATTACCTTATGTGCGGTTGTTTATAAAATTCTGAAAGTAGGCCAGTCGTCGGCTTCCGCCCCCACGTAACTAGTACTGGGGTGTTTGTGGAAAACCCAAACACTCTTTATCCAAATTTTTTGGTCCTTTAAGGAGGTGTTTGGCGCAGCGAACAAGGCAATCGGACTATGCGGCTTTATAACTCTCACTTATCCATAGAAGTCTACAATTTTAAATTTCGACGAAGCCCCTAGAATTCGGAAAGCTGAATTGGTGCACTATACACGCCTAAGTCGGACAAGGCCGATTCCTCGCCTGAAGCGGAAAAAATCTTTAAGGATTTAAGACCTCTCGAACAGCGACCAGCTCTCGCCGCATCATGACAGTCAGTTTTTGGCTTTCTCTACTGAGGTGCTCGTCCGGAAGAACCGGGACGCAATCACAGTAGTTCTCCCTGCGCTACCTTAGCCGATATAACGGAACGTAAGGTACCAAAACAAGGGAGCTGGGAAAACCTAACTATTGACCCAAGACATGATTCGGAGCTGATGCATATAATGCTATAAGTTCGGGGTGCCGCACTGTCGAAAGTGTTTGGACTTATCTTGTCGTATTATGGGGCACCATAAGAAGCCCCTGGCAAACCGAACGTACCAAAGTGTACGGATGCAATATTAAATAAACATTTTTAGGGAAAATGTGAAGATAGAAATAATAAGCTGACGCTATGTATTATTTCCCGTTGTTATTTAAATAATACGTCCAAGCGAATGTGTACAATTAATGCGTTAAGCAAAAAATAAAATAGGACTATTTGACATGTCCTATCCAAGGGCGGGCCGCATGCGGGTATGTAAAACAGGTATAACGATCATTGACAGATACCACCTGGGTTTTCCCTTTGTGCGAAAAGCCTTTTGCCTCCTTGGTTTTCCCTCCTGTGATAAGTCCGATGATCCGGTTCTCTAAAGGGGCTGCCCGAAAGTAGGGTCCTGAAAGAGAAAGAAGGTTATTAAAGTATGCGGGTCTTGTGGCGGTTGAACCGCACTGTGGACCGCATCACAGTTGCGCCTCCGCCTATGCCCGTGGTATTTTGAGTGCGTAATTGTGTACGCGCGGCACAAATGCTGCCTGAATGGGGTTAGGGCGGAGGCCATACTGCTAGTCGCACTCTTGGCGTGCCTGGCGATCCTGTTGCAGAGTACTCCGGACTCACTTGACGGTGTTCGGGGTTGTTGTCACCGAATTGGCGGTCTGCCGGAGATGGCTGCTTTGTACTTCTGCCGCGAGGGCCGCAATGTGCTCTTCTGTACGGAGAGAGCAATCTGTGTTTCCATTGACCATTATAACCCCGCAAGGTCCTGGCATCTTGAGCATGAGGTATGCATAGTGTGGTACCGCATTGAATGGAGTGAATGCGGTTCGTCCAAGCAGTGCATGATAGCCACTACGGAAAGGGACGATATCAAAGATTAAATCCTCGCTTCGGAAGTTATCCGGGGATCCGAAGACCACTTCCAGTGTTATGGAGCCCGTACAATGGGTCTCTACTCCTGGAATTAGACCTTTAAAGGTGGTTTTGGTGGGTTTGACCCTTGAAGGATCGATGCCCATTTTGCGCACTGTGTCCTGATAAAGCAGGTTCAGGCTACTACCACCGTCCATAAGGACGTGCGTGATGTGGAATCAGTCGATGATTGGGTCAAGGACCAATGCGGCTGAACCGCCGTGACGGATGCTTGTAGGGTGGTCCCTACTATCAAAAGTGATCGGACAGGCTGACCATGGGTTGAACTTTGGGGCGACTGGCTCCATCGCATAGACGTCCCTTAGTGCTTGCTTTTGTTCCCATTTGGGAATGTGGGTGGCATAGACCATGTTTACCATTTTCACCTGGGGAGGAAATTTCTGCTGTCCCCCAGTGTTCAGACGCCGGGGCTCCTCGTCATCGTCGCTGTGCAGCCCCTTGTCCTTGTTTTCGGCATTTATCTTGCCGGCCTGTTTGAACACCCAGCAATCTCTGTTAGTGTGGTTGGCTGGCTTATCAGGGGTGCCGTGAATTTCGCACGAGCGGTCAAGTATGCGGTCCAGATTGGGCGATCCCGTATTGTTTCTTTTGAACGGCTTTTTTCGCTGACCGAATTTTGAGCCACTCAATCCGACGTTGGCTGCCGTGTCTTCGGTGTTGTCGCCATTGTTCCGACGCTTATGTCTGTTGCGCCGTGGCTTGCCGTTACTGTCGCGGACATCTGAAGTGCCGGAGTTTCTTGGCGTGGTGCTACTGCGAGCCAACCAACTGTCCTCACCCACGCAAAAGCGGGTCATGAGCATCGTGAGGGCCGCCATGGACTTTGGTTTTTCTTGGCCGAGGTGTCGGGCGAGCCACTCGTCGCAGATATTATGCTTAAAGGCCGCCAAGGCTTCAGCGTCCGGACAGTCGACAATTTGGTTCTTTTTAGTTAGGAACCGAATCTAGAATTTCCTGGCTGACTCTCCGGCTGTTGGGTAATGTGACTCAAGTCATCAGCATCCGGTGGTCGCACATAAGTGCCTTGGAAGTTGTCGAGGAACGCGCCCTCCAGGTTTTCCCAACTGCCGATGGAATTTGCCGGCAGGCTATTCAGCCAATGTCAGGCCGGTCCTTTGAGTTTAAATGGAAGATACTTGATGGCATGTAGATCGTCACCGCGGGCCATGTGAATGTGGAGAAGGAAATCTTCGATCCATACCGCGGGGTCTATTATGCCATCGTATGATTCGATGTTTACGGGTTTAAACCCTTATGGGAATTCGTGATCCATTACTTCGTCAGTGAAGCAGAGGGGGTGTGCGGCACCTCTATGTCGGGCTATGTTACTACGCAGTTCGAATAATTCTGGTCGGCTATGTTCGGCCCGGTCGGACTTGTTGATAGTGTATCCGGCATGACGATCATTGTCATGTGTTGGGGCGTGCCCCCGCGATCCGTAGATCGATCTTGGCTGTCCTGCTTTGTTTTCCAGTATGTCTCACAGGTCCTGCCTATTGCCCCGGGCCGTGGTGTATTGGCGTGGGGGTGCGGGCTGGTATTCTGGTTAATACACCGTTTTATCCCGGCCACGAGGTGGCCGGTCAGCATCGTCCTATGCTGGTAGTTGGGCTTTAGGACCTCTTCCTCGAGCTGAGGTAGCAACTTATGCTTTGGGTAACCTTTGGTGTGACGCTCGAGTCCATATTCCTCGGCTGCCAGGACCTCAGTCCATCTGTCTGTGAGCCGATCTTGATCAGCTTGGAGCTGCTGCTGCTTCTTTTTCAGGCTTCTTGCAGTGGCCATAAGCCGGCGCTTGAAGCGCTCCTGCTCTACGGGATCCTCAGGCACGCCGAATTCATCGTCGCCGAGGCTCACCTCGTCTTCGGAGGGGGGCATGTAGTTGTTCTCCTCCAAGTATCCGTCTGTCGCCTGTTCATCTGGGCTAACCTGCCCATCTTCCTGTCCGGCCTACTCGAAGGCAGGCTAATTGGGATTGTATTCATCTTCGGCACCATCCAGATTGTTTTTGTGTCCTGTGCCGATATTGCTGTGGCGGGGCTTAGAGCGGCGCCGATGACGCCCGTGCTTTGATTTCTTCCGTTAGGGGTTATCTTCTGCTTCCTCATCGCCATTGGTTTCTTTGGGGGTGTCCACCATATATATATATATATATATATATATATATATATATATATATATATATCATACGAGGAGGTGGGTGTCCAACGCCCCATGGGCGGTGGTTCCTGTTCTTCTCCTGCATCGTCGTCCACACCGTCGATGTCTTCGTAGTCGAAGTCAAGCACGTCGGTCAAATCATCGACAGTGGCAATGAAATGGGTGGTGGGTGGGTAACAAATTTTCTCGTCGCCTGCTTTCCACTCAAGCCGGACATAGTTCGGCCAAGAGTCTCCTGACAAAGAGAGAGACCTTAATGAATTCAGCATGTCGCCGAAGGGTGAGTGCTGAAAGATATCCGCAGCGGTGAACTCCATTACCGGAGCCCAATCGGATTCGAAGGGCCCAGGTGCGTACGGTCTGGAGCCTATAGCCGGACGCAAGTCCGGGGGTCCGGTGACACAGATTTCTTTGGAGGTGGAGTCTGTGTTCGGCTCTACCGCTGAGGAGTATGCGGCCTCCAGGGTGGGGTCCATCCACCCGTCCTTGGACGACGTGATCTGCCCCAGATTTAGGTCCAGTGCTACTGCAGGTGCAATATCCCGAATATTGTCTGACAGCAGATCTAAGGCGTGCTCGTCATGACTGTTCGGCGCTCCTGGCGTAGGCCCGAATCCGTCGAAGATCAAGTCTCCGTGGATATCGGCCGTGTATTTCAAGTTTCTGAACCTGACCTGATGGCGAGGGGCGTAGCTGTTGATCTACTCCAGATGGCCAAGCAAATTGGCCCGCAGTGCGAAGCCGCCGAACACGAAGATCTGTCCGGGGAGAAAAGTCTCACCCTGGACCGTGTTGTTGTTGATGATTGAAGGAGCCATCGAGCCTTGCTGCGACGACACACAGGAACTCTCAATGAAAGCACCAATGTCGGTGTCAAAACCGGCGGATCTCAGGGAGGGGGTCCCGAACTGTGCGTCTAAGGCTAATGGTAACAGGAGGCAGGGGACATGATGTTTTACCCAGGTTTGGGCCCTCTCGATGGAGGTAATACCATACTTCCTTCTTAATTGATCTTGATGATATGAGTATTACACGAGTTGATGTACCACGAGATCGTAGAGGCTAAACCTTAGGAGCTAGCCTATGATTATGATTGTCCTTGTCCTACGGACTAAACCCTCCAGTTTATATAGACACCGGAGGGGGCTAGGGTTACACAAAGTCGGTTACAAAGAAGGAGATCTAGCATCCGAATCGCCAAGCTTGTCTTCCAAGCAAATGAGAGTCCCATCCGGACACGAGACGAAGTCTTGAGTCTTGTATCTGCATAGTCCAACAGTCCGACCAAAGTATATAGTCCGGCTGTCCGGATACCCCCTAATCTAGGACTCCCTCACCCCATGTCAAGGCCGTATTCCTTTAATTATTTGTTTCACTCAAATTAATTAATTGGAGGAATTTTTAATTTTTTGTTTTAAAACATTTTATTATTATTACTTCTGCCTTGAACTATTTTATGTGTGTAGATAATTATTTTTTGCCGCGTCACCGCAGTCACCTCGGCATACGGAGTCGTCCTCTCGCCTTCATCAACCAAATTCCATCGTCACCATGGTGTGATACACTATGTCGCCATTATTGCATCGTCGCTTCATCAAACTGACGTCCACCATGCTGAGCTGTTTTGACACGACGACTAACGTGGGGGCTTCATTTTCACGCTGCAGAACTACTCTATCTCCTCGGCTGGACCGGGGGCTTCGCCTTAGCACTTCAACACTGTCGTGCTATCACTTCATCAAACCGAGCTCTTCGCTCGGGTACATCAAAACCGGCTTGGGGGCTGGGACCTTCAGCCGCTACAAGCTCGGCCCACGTCACACTGAGCACATTATGCAGCTAAGTCACTTTCATGCTCAAAACCTTTCAGTTTTAAATTTTGTTCGGTTCGACCAAGCTTTATACTTTTTTGACAAAAAGTCATTTGCAAAAAACTTTCTTTGTCAAAACCTTGTTTGTTATAAACAAATTCAAATAGCCCATTTACTTGGGAGCTTCCTTTGTGAAGCCACTCTTCTTGCATATGATTATTAATGTATCACACCATTCCTTGTTCGTGTATTATGCCAAAATATGCATCATATTGACTTAAGTGTTCCGCAAAGCTAGGTTGCCTGGCTCCTGTGCTTACCCATACGTTCCCAATTGTCCGGCCAGGGAGTAAAGGGAGCACCTCTACGATTGTTACGACTGGGTCATCCGAACTCATACCTTAGTCGGGTGAAGCCGAAAGCTAGCGCTCTTATTGTTTTCAACTATGGTCGGCACATGACGGAACTCATGCGTACACAAATCTATTGCACACGTCTCATAGTAATCATGAGCGACCAAAGAAAGGTACAGTTGGGGGCACTATTTTCTTTGAAGATGCTTCTTACGTTAGATAAGTAATATAGCATAAGTTCCTTGGGCGCTCTTTGTCTGTTACAGCCTCATGGCCTAATGCATGGTTATCTGAAACACCGCTAATATTCTCGATAGGCAGAGTTGATAACACTTTTTGGCCCTTGGCCAAAGAGGGTGAAGCTGACAATCGGTTAAGATGCATTCAAAGTCCGGGCGAACGTAGATATTATATAAGTACTTCGGTACATACAATCATCATACATGAAATTCTTGTACCCAAGTCACTTGGGGGCTCTTAAATTAATATGAGCCATTTTATAATAGATGTTATCTTCTTAGTCACTGCAAAGTCTTTTTCTACCACTACTTTCTCGACTCAGGTGTATGATCAATAGCCAGGTAGCCTAGTTTCTCACTAAAGCCGCTCGCGTTTAATTCGCTAAACTAGATCGAGAAACACTCCGCCTTCGGGATAGGGAGGTTCAACCAGAAGGCTGACCCACTTGAAGCCTAGAGATCGGATGTGTCATGTCAAAGCATGACGGAAGTACAATTTTAAGACCAATTTGGTATTGGCACCAAAACAGCTTGATTCAATCTAGACGTAAAGTTTTTTCCTCATGTTTTTTTGGCTTTTGAGCTTATAACATATTTCACCTATTTTATGTTTTCCTTTCAGGAAGTAGGACATTCTCTTGGTTGAGGTGTTCGGCATGAAACTCTTTTCAAAAACCATAGTTCGGCATCTTTCCTGCCGAACTTCTCCTCGGTATTGTCAAAACATACATGACAGTTGAACTAGTTCCCGAGGAGGTACGATCCTAGGGTCGGCCATGTTGCCCAACCCAATTCTCGATGGCTCCTGCATTGACAATCCAATGCAGAAAATTTAATTGCAACATAGTTTCCAAGGAGATTATGATCCTCAGGTTGGTTGGCCGCACCCAACCTGAGTCTCGAGGACTGTGCACTATGCTTTTTGTGTCCCGGAGTATTCTGCCGAGCTAGGAGTTGATCCTCGGGCCAATTTTGTGAATCATCCCGAGTCTCAGGGGCTACTCGGTTCAGTGGTCTTATGTCATCCTTCAGGTGCATCTCTAGTTTTAGACCGACACACACCTTGAGGGCTACATGCTATATATCTCGGCACAAAATAAATTACACCAATCGAAAATATTCTCAAAAAATCAGCCTGCAGTCGGGGTGGTGCACCACCTCAAAAGCAGTCCGGCATAAAGCTCGGGCGCCAGTGGCTGGCTCCATAGAGGGCATTTTCGACATTATGCTCGGCTGAATTTGTTCAATTTTTAAAGACCAAGGTAGTTTATGACACCTAGGATGCCGACCATCATCGAGGCTTGGCTTTGAACAGATGCCTCGGATTTAGTTCGGGGTTGGAGCTCAAACACAAGAGGATACCTTGAATGCCGAATAGTGTTGGAGCTCGGCTGTGAAAAGACACCTCAGATTTTATTCGGCATTAGAGCTCGGACGCAAGAGGACACCGTCGCACGGGAAACACTTCAAACCCTAGGTGTGGCACAAAAAACGTACAAGGCATTGATAAAGGCCGATAACTTAAAGGGGCTCCTCGGAGGCCCGACGTGTAAACTCTTCGGATTCAGCTCGATGATCGACAAGATCGAACATGGGTGAACCAGTTCTCAAGACCGACGATCAAAGATGAAAAATTATTTGGAAGAACTGAGGAGCGTCCTCAACTTGAAGACCGGTTCAGGGGGCTACTAACGGTGTCTTGGACTAGGGGGTACTCACCACGTCATCTCCCGACCACTGGGTCGGGAGAGGACCCCCATGATGATTCACTAATGAGCCACTTCGGGGAGCCCATGCCGAATACAAGGAGGATTCCACAAGACTTGGCGCACAATACAAGGACTCCACTAAACCCTAGGCCTATGGTGCATATATAAAATGAGGCCAGGCTAGTCAATAGACAATATCATATTCATTCGAACAATCTCATGGTAGATGCATGTAAATCAAAATCAGGACGTAGGGTATTATCTCTTCGAGAGAGCCCGAACCTGGGTAAAATCATGTGTCCATGTTACCATCGCTCCAAGGCATAGCTTAGGACCCCTACTATGTGATACGCCGGATATAGAATCGACAGCAGGCAGGAGTCGGTCCACTTGACACGGACGTGATGCCTATATTCATAATCATTGCCTTGGATATCGTCATAACTTTGCACTTTTCTATCAATTGCTCGAAAGTAATTTGTTTACCCATCGTATGTTTTCTTTCAAGAGAGAAGCCTATAGTGAAACCTATCACCCTCGGGTCTATTTTCCATCATATATTTTCAGATCTATAAACCAAAAAACCCAAAAATACCTTGCTGCAATTTATTTATATTTACTTTTGTTTGCTCTTTTATTTATCTTATATATCTATCTCTATGAGATCTCAATCTTGTTCGTGACTGTGAAGGGATTGACACCCCTTTTTTCACGTTGAGTGCAAGTGTTTGTTAGTTTGTGCAAGTGCATAGATTGGCGACTTGCTTGTGCCTCCTACTAGATTGATACCTTGGTTCTTAAGAAAGGGAAATACTTATCTCTACTTTGCCGCATCACCTTTTCCTCTTCAAGCGAAAAATCAACGCAAGCTCAAGAAGTAGTAGGACAAATTTCTCGTGTCATTGATGGGGAGGTTCTACATCAAGCATACCAAGTACCCACCATAAGCTCTCATCTCTTGCATTACATTATTTTCCATTTGCCTCTCGTTTTCCTCTCTCGCACTTCTAAAAAGTTTTCAGAAAAATACAAACATATTTTCCTTTTTATTCACCCTTCTTTCGTTTGCTTTTTGGTTGCTTGTGTGTTAATCTTGCTTTGTCATGATGTCTCAAGAAAATACCAAGTTGTGTGACTTTTCCAACACTAGTAATAATGATTTTATTAGTACTCCGATTGCTCCCATCACTAGTGCGAAATCTTATGAAATTAATGTCGCTTTGTTGAATTTTTTTATGAAAGAGCAATTTCCCAGCCTTCCTAGTGAATATGTCGCATCCCATCGAAATACTTTCTTTAAGTTGTGTTATATGCAAAAGAAAAATATGTTGATAATGATATTTTTAAATTGAAGCTATTTCCGTTCTCTCTACGAGATCGTGCTAAAACTTGGTTTTCATGTTCGCCTAAAAATAGTATTGATTCAGGGAATAAGTGTAAAGATGCTTTTATTTACAAGTATTTTTCTCTTCCTAATATCATCTCCCCTAGGAACGATATAATGAATTTTAAGCAACTTGATCATGAACATGTTGCACAATTTGGGAGAGGATAAAATTGATAATAAGAAATTTCCCTACTCATTGTTTAAGTTTATGGATGACCATACGAAAATTTTATGCCGGATTGAATTTTACATCTAGAAATCTCTTAGATTCCGCCGCAGAAGGTACTTTTATGGAAATTACATAAGGAGAAGCTACTAAACTCCTAGATAATATTATGTCTAATTACTATCGATGGCAACCAAAAGATCTTCCACTAGTAAAAAAGTATATGTTATTGAAGAAATCAATACTTTGAGTGGAAAGATGGATGAACTTATGAAATTAATTGCTAGTAAGAGTGATCCTATTGATCCTAATGATATTCCTTAGTCCACTTTGACTGACAATAATGATGAATATAAGGATGTGAATTTTATTGTTAGGAACAATTTTGGTAATAACACATATAGAGGTAATTTTCACCCTTGGCCGTTTCCTAATAATTCCTAAAATCATTATGGTAATTCCTACTACAATTCTTATGGAAATTATAATAAGATACCATCTGATCTTGAGAACAATATTAAAGATTTCATTAATTCCTAAAAAGTTTATAATACCATGGTTGAAGAAAAATTTCTCAAGATTGATGATTTGGCTTGGAACGTTGATAGAATTTCTCTCGAGATTAATTCTTTGAAAATTAGATCTATGCCACACAAGCATGATATTAATGAATATCCGACAGCTATTAAAATTTCTATTGATGAGTGTAAAGAACGAACCACTAGGATGTGTGCTAAGTGAGATTGGTTTGTAAAAGCGTCTTCTTCTAGTTTTTGCAAAAATAATGATGAAGATCTTAAAGTGATTGGTGTGACTCTACTGAATCTATGTTTTCTAAAATAAATCTTGATAAAGATGGGTCTGGAGATGAGTCAAATTTACCTAGAAGGCGTCCTAATGATTCGGAGTTAAAAGATTTTAATGAAAAAATTGATAAAAGTGGGATTGGAGAGGTCAAAACTTTAAGTAGCGATGAACCCACTCTTTTGGATTTCAAGGATTTTAATTATGATAATTGTTCTTTGATGGATTATATTTTGATGTTGCAATCCATGTTGAATTCCCCTCATGGTTATAATCAAAATAAAGCTTTTACTAAACATATCGTTGGTGCTATGATGAAATCTTTTGAAGAAAACTTGAGTTGGAAGTTTTGATCCCTGGAAAGCTTTATGATGAGTGGGAACCTACTATTAAGATTAAAATTAAATATTATGAGTGCAATGCTTTGTGTGATTTGGGTGCTAGTGTTTCCACTATTCCGAAAACTCTATGTCATGTGCTAGGTTTCCATAAACTTGATGATTATTCTTTGAATTTGCATCTAACGGATTCCACTATTAAGAAACCTATGGGAAGTATTAATGAAGTTCTTATTGTTGCAAATAGGAATTATGTGCCCGTAGATTTTAGTGTGCTTGATATAGATTGCAATCCTACATGTCCTATTATTCTTGGTAGACCTTTCCTTAGAACAATTGGTGCAATTATTGATATGAAAGAAGGAAACATTACATTTCAATTTCCATTAAGGAAGGGCATGTAACACTTACCAAGAAAGAAAATTAAGTTTCCATATGAATCTATTATGAGGGCTACTTATGGATTTAATACCAAAGATGACAACACGTAGATCTATGTTTTATTCCTAGCTAGGGGCGTTAAACAATAGCGCTTGTTGGGAGGCAACCCAATTTTACTTTTATGTTTTTGATTTTTGGTTCTGTTTTTCGATAAATACATATTATTACCTATGTAGAAATTGTGTTTTGGTGTGTTAGTTAGTGTTTGAGCCAAGTAAGACCTTTGGGATGATCTACGGTGATAGTTGATTTGATCTTGCTGAAAAACAAACATCTTTGTGCCTAGTAACAGAATTGACCTGAGCTGCTGGAACGTGATAAATTCTTGAATTTTTTTTACACAAGATTGATATATGAATTGCATTTTGTTGTCCTATTTTTTAATAATTTTTGGAGATACAGAAGTATACGAAGTTTACAGATTACTACAGATTGTTCTGTTTTTGACAGATTCTGTTTTCTATGTGTTGTTTGCTTAGTTTGATGAATCTATGGGTTGTATCGGGGGAGGGGGGGGTATGAACGATGGAGAAGTTGGAATACAGTAGATATTACACCAATATAAATTTAGAATGATTTCACAAGAGTACCTAAAGTGGTGATTTATTTTATTATACTAATGGATCTAATGAGTTTTCTGTTGAGTTTTGTTATGTGAAGTTTTGAAGTTTTGGTTAAAGATTTGATGGACTATGGAATAAGGAGTGGTAAGAGCCTAAGCTTGGGGATTCCCATGGCATCCCAAGGTAATATTCAAGGACAACCAAGCATCTTAGAGATACCCTCGATCAAGCTCATTCAGGAAAGATACTACCAAAGAAGCATTCCCTTGGACAAATTAGAAGGATCATTCTAGTGGAAAGCACACTTAGCACTATCAAATGAATTCAAGAATGGTAGCTCTAGCACTGTCATATTTGCGCAAGCCACTCTCTTCTAGAAAGACAAATGGCATGGAGAACCATTTCCAGAACTGCACTCTATGCTATTGATGACACTGTATCTTATCGCAGTCTGCCACGTGTGAATGGAGAGCTCCACGCGCACACCCCACGGTAACCCTATCCGCCACACCTCGGCTGATCTCCACACCTAACCGTGGAAATCACCATCCAACCCACTCATTCTCTCTGGCGTTCTGGTTTACCACCTTGGGGTCTCATCTCCATGGCAGTTCAGGCTTCCATTGCTCTTGGTTTTGATTTCTCTCATGGGATGGTTCTCTCGCAAGAGATCTGGAGATCCATGAGGCGTACGGTGCACACCACGGAGGATTTTGTACATTTCATCTTGGTGGTTTCTTTTGCAAGGCACTGAAGAGAATGTTGCACTAGCTCTTGAGGCGGTGATTGGTGGATAATTTTCTTCCCTGAAGGTATCATGTTTACGAGATCGTTTTTACTCTTTTCATGTGTCATGTAAAGAGGTTGGTTTCTTCATCTTGCATCAACGCAATCATGTCTTCCCCCAATTTAAGTGTCATTTTCATCTTTGCGGGCATGGAGGGCCTGATTGGTTTAAGGAGTTTAAATTTTGGCAAGTTCAATGGAATGATGAATCGATTCTAGTTAGCCTATCTATGTGTAGGGCACGACTAGGTTTAGCTGCCTTGTTGCATGCCCCTGCAAAATCAACACTTTGTTCCAAGTATGTTAACCATCCTTGGAAGATCTTTCCCTTTGCTACGTTCCGTAACTATGATGCATGCAAAGGTTATCGTTACAATGCTACAGCTGAGGAAATTTCTATAGTTCAGCATGATGCGGGTTATACACTGTATCCTCAGGAATTGGTGAGTTAACATGGCATGTTGTCATCTTCAGATCATGTTTTACCAGTTGGTAGGTCGCCATCGGCGGCCTCTTTGCCTGAGGCAGCATCAAGTTTGCAATTTGGTTCTGTTTCGCCAGCAGCCCGTTATTCTCGGGATACGGTGCATGACTATAACCATGGGGTAATCTTTTCACCCGATATTGTCTCTATTACGTTTCCTTCTGAGGGCTCCATGTAATTACCCTCCAATCCTCTCTGATGATGATTCTGAAGATGATGGGTTGTGTTATACCCCTCGTAGTACCTTATTGGGCCCTGGCTCCTCATTAAGCCTGGTAAGATCGCCCAGCAAGTCTCCTTTGGAAGTTGTTTGTGACCTGCAAGGTTAAGATGATCTTGTAGAGGAAATTGCTGCATAAGTTTGGGATTGCCCATGTTGCTTGGGCATGGGACATATCTTGGATAACTGCATGAATAAAGTCTATTGCCGTCACTACTTCTGGCTCGGTCACATTGAAAAAGGCTGCACCCGGTCACCTCGTAAATTAAAGGTTTGGGGTCCCAAACACAGCAGCCCAACTACCAACCTCGAGTCCTGTGCCTTCAAGCATACCACCCCGGACCCTTCTTTCTCCCAAATAGTGCAAAGATCCCCTACCAAAACCCCCGATCCTCTGCTCCACAGCCAGCTTGTTCCCCACTTCCATCTTCAAGCCGTGCGCCGCCCAATAGTTGCGAGCCACCTCCTCAACAATCGCCCATGACAAACTACGAGCTGGATCCGCGGCGTTTCCTGCCGGCGGGACACGACATTGTCGATGCTAGCCTCCATCGACTGTCACGCATGTTCTACACTCTGGCTCGCTCCCCTCCCCGCTGACATGAATCCAACATGGTGGGGATCATTGAGCCCCTACCGCAACCAGAGGATGTGCCTCTCCTCCATCAACAAGTATGTGATTTCATCATTGACAAGCTCCAGTTGCCGGTACTATCTTCCCAAACTTGGTTTCAAGATGTTGGGCTTTATCAGATGCAAGACCGAGTTGTTCGTAGTCCCTTGGTCAATCATGCGCCTTGGCCGCTCGGTCTAGATAGGCATGGGGAGGAGATTTTTGTTAGATTCATCAACCACGATGATGGTGAAGATTTTAGAGCATTACAAGGGTACATAACTGGTTGGCTTATGTTTATTGGAGTCCCCCTAGATTATCAGAACGATGAGATCTTGGCAGAGGTTTTGGGTACTTTTGGTCAGTTTATTTATTGGAATCATGAGGATGATCGTTTGGTCCGTTCTTTGGTTTATGCTTCCTTCCATGACAATCTGCTTGTGCCAAGAGATGTTGTTTTTTTGTAAGTTTTCCAATGTTGGAGGAGTTGTTGTCTCATGGACTGCATCTTGCCACATCTTAACTACTACCTTTTGCTGAGCAACTGCCTCAAGATGAGGTTGTGATGCCCCTGGATGGTAATCCCCACCTGATGCCTGGACAGCTCCAGCCAAATGAGAACTTTTGGGCAGTGCCACCTTATCCTGCACTTGGATGGAATGATGTGTCACAGCCCTTGCACCAGTATCACCAACAGCAGCACTAGGAAGATCAGCAAGAAGGATGGGGCCAGCCTTGATAGGACCCAGTTGAGGAACCAGCAAATGATCAACCACAGATACATCAAGATCAAGATTCCATGGATTTGAATCCATCGATGGGCTCCAATGATTCCTCTCAATTGGGCAACCAGATTGTTATTGATGGGCCTCCACTGGGCCATCTTAATGAACCTCAGCAAGTACAGATGGGAGTTGGGTTGGATGGCCCATTTAACCAGCCACATGAGGGAGAAGCCCAAGGTGTGGAGGATGTTAACCTTGCTAGCCTCAGATACAACATGCATAAATTCACATTGCAAAAAACTTTCAGAATGACCAAGTTGTTCAAGATCAAGTGGAAGAGGGCCAACCCCTGGAGGATCTTGCAGTGCCAGAACACAATAACAACCTTGCTATTGTACCATACCAGCCACCACTGTAGCCACCTCTTTTTGTTGGTGCAGCTAGAGTTATCTATGGCCCAATACTGCCACCTGAGATGATCTGGCAAAGAACTTTTGAATCCCTGTTACCTAGCTTCTTGACTTCAAAAGTCCCTAGTGAGTTGTCACTGCAGACTGACATTGTCTCATTGAAGAGATCATGGTTGCAAGCGTTCCATGAAGAGATGCAATTCTCTTGGCCCCCAGTTCGGTTTTATGGCCAACAAGACTCCTTACCTCTTCTACCTTCCCCTTCCCGGCCTGTTGCACGCAAGTTAACTTTTTGGGATGATCCAGGCATGCTTCCTTAGCAACCGACAATATTGCAAGCCCCCTCTGACAATGATTTGCATCCTACACCTCTTTTTGTGAGTGCACCATCTATCCAGAAGAGGGTCAAGAAGCCTAAGGTCTTGGTTGCTCCCCGTTTTGATTTCTCTGACATGAGAATGACTAGAAGTGCTGCTAAACTGCGGGGCTACAAGCCTACATCTGCTATCCCAGTCAAGCCATGGCCACCACGTCAGTCACAAGGTAAGAAGCCAAAGACCTAGGAAGTCCATGATCACAAGCCCAACCCCAAGGAGACAAAAGATGGCTCTGCCCTGATACCAATCAATGTTATGCAGAATCTTGGTGCTTCTTTGGGCATCCCACCTGAGAAACTTATAGTGGAGTAGCTTATGGCTGAACCCAAGCAGACCCAACACCCCAATGTGCCCAATGATAAGTGAAATAACTTGTTATGTTACAGGGAGGCAGGCCCCTTGTCCTGTCATATATTTTCTTTTGGCTTTCTCTTATGTTCTGTCAGACTTGTGTGTGTGCTTAGTAGGTGTTGCTGATGATATTTTGCTGATGATATTTTGAACTACCAACTTCAGTGTTAAGGCTATGATATTTTGTTGTATTATTATGTGATACTGTGTATGGTTCTCTATCTTATCAAGTTTTACAATGTGTGCATTTGTTAATAAAGATTGGAAAGTGCTCTACTAGAATGTCAGAGGTCTGAATTCTGAAGTTAGACAGAAGGCTGTCAGGGCCAAAATAGAAGAGGTCAATGTTCTGTTGTTTGTTTGCAGGAAACAAAGTGTGCTTTCTTTGACCAAAGAGCTATTAGAAAGTTCTGTCCCAAAAGAGTTGATAACTTTGCCTATTCACCCTCTTTGGGTGCTTCTGGGATATTCTATTGTTGTGGTGTTCATCTGCTTTAACTGGGACTTTAGTTCAGGTTCAAAGTTTTGGTATTATCATAAATTTCATCTCAGCCCATAATAACCAAATCTGGACTTTGGTGAATGTTTATGGGCCTTGTGAGGGTGAGTTAAGAGATAGCTTTGTGCATTGGCTATACCACATCCAAATCCGCCAAGATGATCGTTTGTTATTTTTAGGTGACTTTAATTTCATCAGATGAGTGAAAAATAGGAATATGCCAGGAGTTGATATTAATGGTATGTTTATTTTCAATGAAATCATTGGGCATCTGAGCCTTATTGAATTTCATTTGAAGGGAAGATCATACACATGGTCTAATATGCAAGAATCACCCCTGTTGGGGCAGCTAGATTGGTTTTTCACGGCACCAACATAGACTGGGGATATCCTAACACCATGGTGTACTCCCTAGCTAAGACTAGTTATGATCATGTGCCCTGTGTGGTCTCCATCTCAACCTCCATACCAAAAGCTAAGGTTTTTCGTTTTGAAAATTATTTGGTGGACATGCTTGGGTTCTTGGAATGTGTTCAACACTCTTGGTCTGCTCCCACAAAAAAGACAAACTCTGCAGCCATCCTAACTGAAAAATTCAAGAGGTTAAGGCTTGATCTCAGCAAATGGAATACAAGTCTCTCCA
This sequence comes from Triticum timopheevii, assembly GCA_963921465.1. NCBI lineage: Eukaryota > Viridiplantae > Streptophyta > Magnoliopsida > Poales > Poaceae > Triticum > Triticum timopheevii. Next base: position 182,908,215 of record OY997270.1, on the reverse strand, counting down.
GGTTAAAACTCTTGATGAAAGCTTGTAATGCAGTTATTTTGGCCTTTCATAATTTGGAAGAACAGAGACCTCTATCCAGGCCAGAATTAAACTTCAGAAAGATTGTAAAGTTGCATTTAGAGGAACTTTTACACCTTTTATTTATTTACTGGTATCAAAGGTGCACTATTAGATGTGTTAAAGTGGTAGGAGAACTCTATGTTTTTCAAGAAATAGCAACTGAAAGGTTTAGAAGAAACACAATTTCGAGCCTAGTTAATGAAGATGGTATGTCAGTGTCCTCTCACAATGAAATGGCTGGGTTACTTTGGTCTTCCTACAAGGACAAAATGGGAATATCTTTTGGAATTGATATGCTATTTGATCTGGTGGATTTGATTTAGCCTGTCTCTGGGCTTGAGGGACTATCTGGGCCTTTCTCACAAGAGGAAATCCATGAGTTCTTAAAGTACTTGCCACAGGACAGAGCACAAGGACCAGATGGTTTTACTGGTTTGTTTGTAAAAAGGTGTTGGCATATAATTAAGGATGACTTCCTTAAGCTTTTCACTGACTTCTATGAAGGAAGAATATCCTCCAAAGTATAAATGGATCCAGGGTTACCCTTATCCTAAAGGTTCTATATCCAGAGGGACCAAATGATTATATAGGCCAATCTTCACAAACACATGCCTTAAATTCCACACTAAGCTCCTGGCAAATATACTACAGAAAGTTATTCTTACATGCATTCATAAAAACCAATATGGTTTTCTTAAGTCAAGATCATTTCAAGATTGCATTGCTTGGAGCTTGGAATATATCCATCAGTGCCATCAATCTAAGAGACAAATACTCATCCTAAAGCTTGATTTTGGTAAAGCTTTTGACACTGTTGAACATGATCTGATTTTGCTCATGTTGAAATATAAGGGTTTTGATGCCAAATGGATTGGTTGGATTAAGGAACTCCTCTCTCTGGATCATCCTCCGTCCTTCTCAATGGTGTTCCAGGAAAACAATTCATTTGTAAGAGAGGAGTAAGACAAGGGGACCCACTATCACCCCTCCTTTTTGTAATTGCTACTGATTTGCTGCAGTCTATAGTTAATAAAATGCTCCAACAAGGCCTCCTTTCACTCCCAATTCCATCAAATGATCCCGACTTTCCAATTGTTCAATATGCTGATGATTTTCTGCTCATAGTTCAAGCTGATGATACCTAGTTTACAACTCTCAAAGAAATGTTGGTTGCTTTCTCTAAATCAACTGGACTAAAAGTAAACTTCCACGAATCTTGCATTTTGCCCATAAATATCACACATGATGAAACCAATAGGCTGGCTCTAGTTTTTGGTTGCCAAGTTGGGACAATGCCTGTCACTTATCTGGGCCTTCCTATGGGCACTACCAAACCCAGAGTTTAGAATCTGGTGCATGTAGTTGATAGAGTGGAAAGAAAGCTCTTTGCTAGCTCTGCACTATTATCCCAAGGTGCTAGACTGCAGTTACTACAGTCAGTTCTCTCATCTATGCCTATATATTTTCTTCATAGCCTCAGTTTACCTGCTGCTATTATAAAACAATTGGAAAGAATTATGAGGCAATGTTTATGGCGAGGAAATTCTAATACCCAAAGCAATATTTGGAAGCTTGGCCAATGGTTTGCAAGCCAAAAAATAAAGGAGGCATGGGTATCATCAACCTTGCAGTGCAAAACAAAGCCTTGCTTACTAAACACCTCCACCAAGTTCTATAACAAGGCTGATATCCCTTGGATCTCTCTGATCTGGGACACTTACTATAATGGAGTGGTTCCCCATGCAACAGTGTAGTGTGTCTCCTCATGGTGGAGGGACATCATGAAGTTAATGAGAACTATAGATCACATTCTGTCATCACCATCAATGATGTAAATAGTGCACTCTTCTGGCATGATACTTGGACATTAAATGGATGTCATACACCTATCTAGGAGAGGTTCCTAAGACTCTTCTCATTTGCACTTGATGATAAAATTTCAGTTAAGGCTTTTTGTTGAAGATATTGACATTGCCACTTATTTTCAACTGCCTCTAGCTCATGAAGCAATGGATGAGCTGGTTTTCCTTAATGCTTCTCTACATGGCCTACAGAGGAGTCCCAATGAGACTGATTCCTAGTCATGGACACCTGGTAAAGGTACCTTTACTGCCAAGAGCTATTATGCAATGGTGCATGCAACGTTGCCTGATGATGACCCTTGTAAATGGATCTGGAAGAGCAAGTGTACTATGAAAAATCATATTTTTGCATGGTTAATGCTCAATGACAGACTCAAGACAAGACACATGCTTCTTAGAAGGCATTGGAGATCTGAGGGAGATGATAATCTATGCCCCATGTATGTGGCTCATTTACATGAAGATAGAGATAATATTTTCTTCAAGTGCACATTTAGTACTAGGGTTTGGAACTACCTACAGATCCAATGGTATGTGGGGTTGTCTACCAGAGAATGTATTCTGGCTGCTAAAGGGGTTTTCAGAAACCTTTTTTCTTTGAAGTAGTCTACCTTGTAGCATGGAGTATCCGTACTACGAGGAATGACAAAATTTTCAGGCACATCAGACCAACTTTTTGTGGATGGAAGGCTAAATTTATTCATGACATCACCTTGCACTCCCAAGGGATGAAGGCTTCAATCAAGCCCTTGCCGCTCCAATGGATCAATGCTCTACCATGACTCATGACCCTTGGTTGTATTTTTTATATTTGTAAATAACTTGATGTAAATAGGTAGGTCCTCTAACCACTAGCTAGACTTTTATTTGGTGTCTTTTTTAAAGACTTGGTGCTCTTGAGTTTTAATAAATGACTATGGGGCTTTTGCATCACAGTGTTCAATAAAAAAACACTATATCTGATCAATGGTTTTGTGCTTCTGAAGACTGGATTGAACACCTACATATGCCACTATCAACTCAAGCATTCAGCCAATTCAATCAACTTGAAGAACTCATTACAAAGCTCAGAAAGAATACGAAAGACAGATGGATTTGCAATGGTTACAAAGCTCAGTTCCATGCAAATGTACAAGCACCTGATGGGAGATGTGGAGGGGCATTGTATCTTCAAGCTAATCTGAGCAGCTCTAGCAGGCTACAACATAAGATAATTTTTTGGCTAGTAGCTCAGTTCAAAATTAATGCTAGAAAATTTATCAAGAGAAAAGGAATGCACTTGGAAAATCCTTTCTGCCACAACTGCAATCAGAATGTTGAAGATACCATAATGCACCTTTTTTGGGACTGCAACTTGCTCAAGAATGCTGGAATTCCCTGATTCCTCACAAAAAGAGAGGTACATCAGTTTATGAAGAAACCATGTTAAAGTTGTGTCAAATATAGTGTACAAGGTAGGTTACAATTGGACTCTGAGTAGTATTGTGTTTAGATAGGATATGGAGTCGTGTCCTAGTAGGACACTTGTATCCTAGGCCTCTCATATATAGCGAGGGTAGACCAACGATGTAACCTATGCCAACTTAATAGCACGGGAGGGGAAGCCGGCGGCTTGTACCGACGTCCAGGGCAACCTGATACGGTATTGTAGCGGTGTCATGGGGAGGAGCACCCATAGTCAGGCCCCGGGGATGTTGTCATATCGGTGAACCTCGTTAACAAATCTTGGTGTCGTGCCTTTATGATTGTTTGGTCGTCGGATGATCGACTATACGCCTTGGATTTATTCTAACAAACCCCTACTTTTTTTTGAAAAAGAGGGTGTAACCCCGGCCTCTGCATCTGGGCGATGCATGCAACCATTTTATTAATTATTCACAAAACCCTTACAAAGGTAATACATCAGTAAGCCTCTCGCAGCTGAGCAACTGGCAAAAAGCATCTATATGGAAATGGTGATGTTTGGTTGCTGGAATGTTTGGACCCAAAGAAATGGCCAGCAATAATCACTTCAAGCCTGGAAGTATTACCTCAAACAAGATCTCATGTTATTGCAATTCAAAATAAAAGAGAATCATGTTCATGCCTTTAGCCAGTGGATAGATAGTAATTTTAAACCATGTTTTTCTTCCCTGGAGAAGGCATTGGGACATTTCTTTTTCATTTCTAGAGTCGTCCTGAAAGCTATTGTTTTCTTTTCCTGAACTATTGTTCTACGTTTCGCGGGTAAAAAAATTAAGGACGCCAATAAGTGCCACACGTGTGGCATAATGGCCACCCGACCACACGACCCTGTGTGGCATATCCGCAGGCAGGCCACATAACGTTGTGTGGGCGAACATTAGACTGCCCACACGTGTGGCATGAAGGCAGCTGGACCGTATGAATCGTTCAGGACGATTGCTCTACCCGCCCGCACGATTTCATGCAATGCGATCGCTGCCACCACCCGAACGTTTATCATGTCGGCCCTACAGGCCTTTTCTATATTGGGCCCTACAAGCTTTGTAAAGAAAAATAAGCCTAGATTTTTTTTGTGACAAAAAAGCCTACGATGCCATCCGACAACTTTAAAAGTAGAAAAAACTATGTGAATTTCCAGAAAAGTTGCCACTACATTTATGACTTGTCATCATGTTATTTTTTACAAAAATGGCAGGGGTTATAGAAACATATTAAATTGTCATGGCAGAAAGAAAATATGTTTCGGAAAATGACATGAACTAAAATCTTCTATAGATCATCATCCATACACTATAAGTTCCATGATGCATAGGCTATATTTGCCATGGGCCATGGCAACTTTGTTGAAACATGTTCTATATATCATGATACATAGACTAAAAAATGCATAGACTTTCATGGCATGATAAACAAATAAAAACACATTTTTGCTGTGATAATAAAGCCCAGATTTACCATCCTATAAAACGGAAAGATCAATTTATCGTAATACATAAGAGTGACAAACAAACTAGTACTAAAAAATCCCAATGGTTCAAACCAAAAAAATGCCAATCGTACCTACAAGCAAATTTTGCCATGGTCAAAAAAATATTTTATATATTAAAAAATAAAGTAAATAGGAAAAGTTCATGGCAATTTGCATCTGTATGACACTACTAGGGAAAAGGCTATACACAGAATCTTAGCAGCAGCGCGGTTCAAAAAACTGCGCTAGTGCTATATAGCAGTAGCGAGCTATTAAAAACCGCGCTACAGACACAAACTTAGCAGTAGCGCCTGTTGTAAAAAAAGCACTACTACTAATATTCCCATTGGCAGAATGCTAGGCTACGCATAGCAGTAGCGAGCTTAACAGAAACGCACTACTGCTAGAGCACAGTTAGCAGCGCGTTTCCAGAGAAGAGCGCTACTACTAACGAAAATAAAATAAGATGATAAACAAATAGAAATTTAAATGAAAATGAAAGAAATAGAAAAAGGAGAAAGGGAAAAATAAAATGTAAAGCAAAATAAACGAAAAAGTGAAAAATAGGAGGAAGGCATAGCAGCAGCGTTTGTTTGTAAGAGGCGCTATAGCTAACGTAGCTGCAGCGCGTGCCCTAGACCCCCGCTACAGAAACAGAATAGGAAATTAGCTATAGCAGCAGCGCGTTTTGAGGAAAGCGCTATAGCTAACTTAGCTATAGCGCGTTTTGCGAAACGCGCTACCGCTAAGTTTGACTTAGCCAAAAAACCGTTCCCCCCCCCCCCCCGGCCACCACTTCCCCCAAATCCCTCAAACCCACCCCCCGCGCGCACCGCCGTCTCCCCGATTCCTCGCCCCACACTTCGCCGCCGCCGCCGACGCGCACCAGAGCCGTGCGCCGTCGACGACACCGGAGCCGCCCCCAACGCCACGGAGCCGCGCGGCCTCGTCAACGCCACCGGAGCCGCCGTCGACGCCACCTTCCTCGCCGTCACCGGAGACGCCCCTGCCTCCCTCGCCGTCACCGGAGACGCCCCTGCCTCCCTCGCCACCACACTGCCTCCGTCGCCACCACCGGAGCCATCATCTGTAAGCCCCCACCCCTCCTCTCTCTCTCATGCATAGGTTAGCCAGTTTTTAATTAGGTTAATTATCTAGGTTAGGGCAAAAATTTAGTTAGGGCATTGACAGAGAAGTAGTTAGGTTGACTAGTTTAATTAGGTTAATTATCTAGGTTAGTGCAAAAACTTAGTTAGGGCTTTGACAGAGAACTAGTCAGGTTAACTAGTTTAATTAGGTTAATTATCCATGTTAATTAGTGCAAAAATTTATTTTAGGCTTTGACAGAGAACTAGCTGCGTTAACTAGTTTAATTAGGGTTAATTATCTAGGTAAACTAGATTAACTAACTAGGTTAAATAGGTAGGTTAATTAGGTTCGTTGGATTAAGAAGCTAGGTTAAGTAGATTGGCAAAGGTTTTTGATTTTTCAAAAGACCACTATTTTTCAAGGAAAAGAATTTAGGCAAATTTTATTTTTCATTGAAGTGGTCATGTTATATCTTTTCATTGAAGTTGTTCGATTGTGCCCAAGTGGTGGCTTTGTTGTTTCCAAGGAATGATGTTGAGTGGCCTATGTTTTGCCGGAATGTTGATTCATTTCTGTTCCGGCAAATTTCAGGTTCTCGATTTGTCCACTTTTTAGCAAAGGTCATGCCGAAATTTCCCGTGAATTTCGGCATGACTTGTGCTACAAACTAGGACATATCGAGTGCCCGGGATTTGCTGCACCAAGAAGGAGTCAACATTCCTGCAAAACAATAGTCCTTTTTTATGTCATTATTCATTTTATTAGGTCTAGAATTAATTGACTAGATTTAATCATAGGAAACATGGCTAGCAACGATGAAGGACAGTGTTCTGGTGATTGCGACGACGTCTACCGGGCGGCAGACGAATTTTTTAGCTTTACCAACGATCAAAAGATGTTGTTGCTGGGCCCGGCATCGGGGACTGAGACCGACACGCAGACCGGTGCTGAGACCGATACGCGGATCAGTGCTGAGACTGACACCGGCGCTGAGATTCAGACCGACATCGAGACCGGCGCTGAGACCGGTGCTGCCTCGGGGAGCGGATCCGGTGTAGCATCGTAAGCGAAGAGGCAACGGGTTCCTAACAAACTCAGGACTACTAGACTGGTGGTCACGGAGGTGGACAACGGCAATTTTGAGCCAAAGGCACCCGAGGAAGCGCGCGCGTGCTATGGCAATCAAATAGGCTGCATCATACGGACAACCGCCACCATCAACGATGAGAATCTAAAGAAGATAGAAAATATGAGGAGCTCCCTCCTAAAGAAGTTTCACCAGATATTCTTGTTCCCGGGCCGGAATGAGAAGGATTATGAAGATCCAGACAATGACCCGGCAATGAAGAAGATAAACAAACACGCCATGACCAAGTTTAGCAACGCGTTGGCCGCCTGGAAAAATCGAGTGAAAGCAAAGATCAATGATGGGGAACCCTACTCCGAGATTGTAAAGGAAAGTACGACAATCACGGAAGAGCAGTTTCAAATATTCAAGGAGGCTTGCGAGGCCGAAGCTGCCAAAGAAAAGTCTAAGTACATGAAGGGGCTTCAAAAGAGGAACATTGGGACCCACCACCTCGGAAGCCGTGGTTACAGCGGAAAGAGGTCCAAATGGGCCAAGGAGGACGCGGAAGCCGCGAGTCTGGGCATCCCAGACCCCTTGGCGGATTTCACCGTCCCGCAGGAGCATGACGTCTTGAGGGCCCGCCACCGTTGGGACCCACTGAAGAAGGTTTATGAGACAACACCGGTCATTACGGAGTTCATGAGACTGCTGGTAATTTTAGTTTCTGATCAATTCGACTGCACACGTTAGTCATATTTGTAAACGATCCTTGTGCCTTTTGCAGAGAGAGCAACACCGGATTGCGGCCGAAAGCGACTCGCCGTCTGAGGCATTGGCGAGGCCCAAGTGGGACACTCCATTCAACCGGGCGTTGAACATATTGAAACGGCAACCGGTGGATACTCGACCGTTGTATGGACGCGTGCACGGTGTCGGAGACGGCGCCACGTGGAAGAAGTACTACCGTGAGACCACGGAGGAGAAAAAGGAAAGACGGAGGTTAACTGAAGAAAGCATCGACAAGAAGGTTGAGATTGCGGTTGAGAAGAAATCATCTCAGACAGTCGCAACAGCGGTAGCTGCCGCAAAACATGCGATTGCAGATATATCTACTTCCTTGGTGACGGGCATTCACACTTGGACAAGGGAAAATCCAAAAAAACGCAGAGGACTTTCCCCTTGCTGACTTCTTGGCAGCACATGCTCCCGCACCGGCTCCTGCACCTGCTCCCGCACCGGCTCCCGCAGCTGCTCCCGCACCAGCTCCCGCACCTGCTCCCGCACCGGCTCCCGCACCGGCTCCCGCACCGGCTGCCGCACCGGACGTGCTCGGTGGTGCCTCCTCTTTGGCTAAGCTCGACGCCCTCACGGTATCTTCCACACCGGCCCCCTTCAATATAAATGTATAATCTCCCGTTTTCGTTGCCTTTCGGATGTCTCACGTCGCAGACTTTTATTTGCAGCCAACGAAACCCCGTGCACCATATTGTACACCATCGGTGAACAGAAGGTGGACGTGGGGAAGGGGACGATAATGGAGCCGAAGGAACCATTGTTCCACAGCCGGTCGATCCCCCCGAACGTCTTCAAGGTTTCCGTGGCCAGTGTCAAACCGGGCCACGAGAATTTGCCTCCTCTAATACTAGTGGGGGATGACGACGAGACCCCTCGGCGGCTTGGTGATTGTTGCAATGGGTGGGTCCTGTTGTGGCCAAAGAGTCTGCTTCGTATGGAGGCGGCCGGGAGCACACCCACGAGCATGCAGCCTCAGCAAGGTATGAACATCAACACCCCACCTACCCAATTAGCGTCGGGTGTCGGGTTGGGTGATAGCGGACGGGGTAAGCAGGTGGCTCCATTAGAGGCTGATGAAGTCGCCATGGATGAGGATGAGGATGACGATGGCGCTAAACAGTATGTCTATACTGGCGCCTCCTCAGGGTTTGAGCATCATGAGTTGATGCCTGAATTACCGTCTCAACGTGTTATTGACGACCATCCGGTGGTAAAGAAGCCTAGGAAGAGAGTGAGGAAAGGCAAAAAAGCTGATTCTATGATCCAGCCGCCTCAGCAGCCTCGGCTTCGGGACCGTGTAGATATCCCCGATGCGGATAAATGGCATATCCCCGGTAAACCAATCCTACCTGAAACAGCACTACGGGCCAGATACGGCGATCTAAGGAGACTTCATGACGATGTGCTGCGGGTAGAGAAAGGCCTCATCGCCTCGAAAGATCCAGGATACCCACTCTACGTGGTTAATGTTCCGCAGCAAATGTCGTACGTCAATGGCTTCCCCGCGGATAAGTTCTTCCTCCGATTCGATTACATATTCGACATGTTTCACGTGAAGAAGCTGGATTTTACTTTTGTCCGCCTTTATGCCTTGCACATGAGCTACATCATTGGGGTTGAGCAGATAGCTCATATCTGTGTCGCTGACCCGTACTACATGCACGAGGCCTTCTTAGGAGTCTGTGCACAGCATCGTGAATACGCGAGGGATTACATCGTCAGTTTCATGCTCGCCAATAAGGACAAGGAGGCGATTCTCGTGCCTTATCATCCCGTGTAAGTCATCCGCGCTGCTATCCTTCCTTCGATTTCAATAATTCATTTGCACGGTGGAGGCTAATTAATTTGAGGTGTACTTATTTTGCGCAGTGGCGGGCGCGCTGTCCTCATCATCCTCTACCCCCGATTCTCCCACGCTCTTTACTTGGACTCGTTGAAGAACATTCACAAAAAGGATTACACCCACATCAAAGATGTTCTCGACAGTGCTATGTTTTACTACCAAGCAAGGGGTGGAGAGGTTAGGGACAAGAAGAAAAGGGGCGGCAGGCACGCCTTCAGCCATAAGACCGACTTCTGCTGCATCCAGCAACCGAACGATTCTCTTAATGATGGATTCTATGTCCTACACCACATGCTGGTGTACCGACGGGATCACCAGAACCTTCACATGGCACCTAGATCTAGCGATGCCCATATTTTGCAATTGGCAAAGGACATAGGAGATATCGAGGATCATCGACTTCGAGCTGAGTTCTATAACATCCAGCGCGAACTTGCCCAAATCATCATGAATGAGGTCGTCGGAAAAACAGGGATGTTCCATGCAGAAGGACAAATGTCGCGGGAAGACGTCCGAACATGGATAGCCTCTCAGCGTCTCGACATGAAGCCTTTCACAAAGCTCGATGACTATCTCCCTAACTTGGATGGATGGCACGACATGATGGAGTGATTGTCAATATATGACAATGTGTCCGTTTAGTCCATATTTTCTTTTATGACAAAACTTTGAGTTATGCACGGTGAAACTTTATTTGTGATGTAATTAAACCGTCCTCCTCGACTAGCGAAAATCACTCTAGTTAGGTCATTTGGGTACGATGAACTTTGTTATTTATGCTTATGATATGTTGTTTCTATTTTTGCCAAATCTGTCTCTTTGTGTTGCTCAACTATATATGTTGCATATCATCGACTCATGTGATGATGCAGGTGCATAGATCATAAATGGCGAAGAAGTGCTACGTCAGGAGTATATATACGACAAGTGGCCGGAGTGTCAGGCCCAGGTGTACCGGTTTTCGGTTTCCGAGCGACACGCAGTACTTAGTTTAGGTTCACGCTAATGCGAGAGAGGGATACGAACTCATGTACTCAAAGTGATAGCTATTCTCATGTATATCATTGTTTAGATGGATGACGATGTATTTGCAAGTAATCGAGACTTGTATCGCTATTTTCGAGATTGATGACGAGAGACCACTTTGTGTTGGATGATGATTATGATGATGACATGATTTGATGAGACTAATTGTATGTATATGCTATGATTACATTTGTATGTGGATGATATGCTAAAGATTATTGTATAAAGCCTATTCAAATGCAAAACAAATAAAAACAAATCTGCAGGGAAAAAAACTAATAAAACTAGTAGTAGCGAGGGGGTGATTTAGCAGTAGCGCCGACTTACCAGTAGCGCTTACACCTAAACGGCGCTGCAGATAATACCAGTAGCGTCCTTTTCTAAACAGCGCTGCAGCTATTCATGTGTAGCAGTAGCGTGTGTCAACACGCGCTACTGCTATACGTTAGCTGTAGCGCCTTATTAGTAGCACCGGTACCCGCGCTACTGAGAGGCCCCAAACCCGCGCTGCTGCTAGGCTTTTCCCTAGTAGTGTGATGTTGACAGAAAAAAGTGGATTAAAAAAATTGTGTATGTTTTTCTGTGCCAATCAAAGAACAGAAAAAAAAGATTTAAATTGCCACGACAAATGCATATACAAATTTACTGTGGGATTTTTTGTGAAAATTGCCATGCTTATATATGATTTATTTGCCATTATTGTGAAATAATAAAAAAAGATATCAAAAATTGCCATGGCAAAAACATGTTCCATGGTATTTTATCAAAACTTTCCATCTTTGTGTAATTAAATTGCTGTGTATATAAAACAACATGAAAAGAAAGATCAAAATTGCAATGGAAAAAGTGTATTCTAATTTGCCATTGAATATTTAATCAAATTTGCCATGCTAATATAAAAAATGATCAATAGTTGCCATGGAAAAATCATGCTCAAAATTGCCATGGTATTTTACCAAAAATACCATGATAGTCAAATAATAAGAAAAGCAAAAATTGCCATGGCAAAAGCATGTTCAAAACTGGCCATGGTATTTTATCAAAACTTGCCATCTTTGTGTAATTAAATTGACGTGTATGTGAAACAACACAAAAAGAAGATCAAAATTGCCATGGCAATGCATATTCTAATATGCCATGGATTTTTTAATCAAATTTGCAATGATAATATAAATAAATTTGCAATATTGTGAAATATTACAAAAAAGATTAATAGTTGCCATGGCAAGGGAATGTTCAAATTTGCCATGATATTTTACCAATTTTTTCCATATTTGGTGTCATTAATTTGCCGTGTAACGGAAATAACACAAAAATTTGTCAAATTTGCCATGGAAAAAATGTATATTCGAATGCCATGGAAAATTGCATATTCAAATTTTTTGTGGGTTTTTTTATCAAATTTGCCATGCTTATGTAAAAACAGTTGCCATGAATGTGAAATTATACAAAAAAATGATCAAAAATTGTGATGGCAAAAAGCATGTTCAAACTTGCCATGGCGTTTAACCAAGACTGGACATCTTCTTTGGTATTAAGTTGCCTTGTATGTGAAACAACACAAAAAATTGCCATAAACATGGCAACATATAAAACTACAATTGCCATGCTCTCATTTAACTCAAATTGCCATGTTGCAAAGAAAAAACATGGCAACACATCATATATTTACATGGCAACACAACCCTTTTGTTTAGTTCCATGGCAACACATCATGGAAAATCTAAAAAGTTGAGTTGCTATGGCAATTAAAAACAAAAAAGTTTGGCATTTTGATAAAAATAACACGCAAATTTGAATGTGTATTTGCCATGTCAATATTTTCCATCATTTCTTTGTGCTATTTTTATCTGTGGCAAATTTGTTAAACATTTTTCCATGACAAATTGTTCTAAATTTATGACATGGCAAATTGTTCTAAATTTATGTCATGGCAAATCTGTTATTTTTTCCCATGACCAACACTCTAGTTAGACATGGCAAATATCTAAAAAAAATCACATGACAAACACTCTCGTTAGCTCAAAGGTAAACTTGCCATGGCAACTATACCATCGGGACGAGGGTAAATGTGCCACCTGAACTAGGTCGATTCGCCCGGGGCCCCTACTTATAGCGCGGCTAGGTCGATTCGCGGAGGCCATGGATAGGATCGTCAGCGACCGCCGTTCTATAGCTTGCAGGGCATCGTGGCGGCGACAGGCGCTAGCGGACGAGCTCGTGGATGAGCTCGGGCTGTTCCATGAGCGAGCTGGCGCGCTGGTGTGGCTTGGGCTGCGCCGTCCATGGCAGAGCTGTCGAGGCGGCGGTGGAGGCATGCAGTGGCGGCACTGTAGGGTGCGAGGAGGGGGCCAGGGTGGCCCTGCGGTGAGGGAGGGGTCGGGCGCGACGGCTGGGAGAGAGGAGAGGCCAGGACGGGCGCGGCTAGGCGGCAGTGGGACGCGGCGACTTGCGCGCACGCACGTGCAAAACGTGTGCTCTGGCCGCGCCCAGAGAATGCACGCCAACTGTTCGGCAAAATGCCAGGGCAAGCTAGGAGACTTGGGTGGAGCTGGGGATTAGCAGGTCTAGGCTAGAGGCATCAGGGAGCTTAGTGGACAAGGTTGTTGGTTCAGTGGATCAAGCTCACAGTGCAAACTAAAAGTTCATGCCGAAACTGGCCATGCTCACAGGGTGTTTGACAAAATGCCACATGCACCTAGGCACTTCTTGGGGTGGCCAAAATCTCGAGACTAGTGTCTCTTTAGGTGTAGGTGATGGCGGCAAGGTCATTTGGGCAAAACCAGAAATTTGCTAGTGCAAGTTTCGCAAATCTTCAGTTTTGGACAGAAAGAAAAAGGCATGATTGCATGCACTTAAAATCCTCCAATGGGTCCACTCTCCTGGACTTAAGGGTTTTGCAGGGTGGTCTATAAGCAGGGAAAAGAATCGTGGGTAAAGGAGCAAGTTAAAATATGGTTGCAGTACAAATCATCAAGTTGGACCAGAATGAAAATGAGGTTGATTCACTCAAATTTTTCAAAGAACATCAATGGGTTTTTGCATAAAGATGAATAATATACTCCTACTGACATCACCTAATTTTGGTGGAAGTTTTAAAGGAATATTTAAATAGGTTTTAGTGCAAAAGTGCAACTAGACCAGATTTAAAAACTTGGGGTAAAGCTCAAAATCTCCAAATGACCAAAGGATATTTTTGCATAAAAGTGATTTAGGGACATCATATGTCATCCCCAAATTTTGGTGGTATTTGTAAATAAATTTATCAAAGGGTTGCAGTGCAAATGGAACCCTAAAACCTATGAAAAACCATTTTAGAGAAATAAAGCTCAGGGGAAAAATAATTATATAAATAATCCCACTGATAAAATAATTGATTTATTTGAGAGGGTAAACAAGTCCAATAATAATTGTAAAGTTTTCACTTGGGGTGAAAACTCAACAACTTAGAAGAAAAGAGAGGCTCTAGGATCAAGAATAAATCCAGGAAAAATAAAAATTTAATTTCCTGGCAAAAGTTTAATAATCAAAACATGGTTAAATTTTTGGGGTGTTACAACACTACCCCCTTTAAGAAAAATCTCGTCCTCGAGATTTGTTAAGAGTTGTTTTGGAAAATATCTTTCCTGTTAGTTGAAACCAAAAGTTTACTCATAGCACAAACTTTGTGTCGTCGAGGTTGGTTTTTGGTAGCTATGCCCGGATAAAAAAATGCAATCGTACACCAACATACCTATGCATGGCTATGATAAAAATAGGGGTGCACAAGCAAACAACATTTAATTATGGCGATACAAGATCGCACGGTTACAGGGTGTGGACATACTAAGACTCGGTACTACTGGAGTGACTTAGTCTACCTCGTTAATATCTAATCGGGCTTGCCTTGTGGATGTCGAGGCTTCTCCACGGTTTTCACCGTCGGGATTAGCTGGAGGGGGTTGAGGAACTACAGGGTCGGGGTAGCGATGATGACCATCCCCGGGATTGTTGGCCACAATCCCGCTGGAGAGTGTTCCCAAAAGGCGACGAAGCACTTCTTGGGTCATCAAGGTGTTTTTGTCGATGACTGGGGCAGACCTCAAGGACTCGATCGGTTGTCTGAACAGCATGACTGGATTGTCGGCATCGGGCTCATCTTCTCTTCTTACCGGGGTTCGGCGAATCAGTTCTCCACGAGCTGCGATCAGATCAAGAGTGATTTGATCAAACAGTTCCTCTAGTGCACTTACATAGCGCACCAGATGCAACAACGCAGGATCCGTCTTGTGATCTCCGTTGGCAACCTGGGGTGGCCTACTATACCCGTCACGGATGGGGTAGTAGTAGAACAATCGACAGTTAACTCTGGGCGACAAGTGCCAGAGTTGAACTACAACCTCTCGAGCAGCTAGTTGGATGGCTTGTGGCTCAAAGGAAGTTGTCCTTCCGGTGAACCTGTAGGGGCGTTCTGGAGATAGACCCCTACCATAGATGTGTACGGTGGCCCAGAATTGACGGCTTTCACCGCTCATGGTTCCTTGGTACACAACATATTCTGGGGGCTCTTCTAATGCAAAGGCACGGCGGGTGAGGTTCGCGAGCACGGTCACAAAACCTCCAAGGTTGGTTCCTGTGGTCTCATTGTGCATGACGGGGCCAGGCATTATAGCTCGGTTTGAGGAATAGGCTGGGATGTGCTATGTTGAGGTAGCGTGCCCTTTTTATAGAAAAAGGGGATGGAGTCTTCCTTCGCACGCTTGCGAATAAGACAATTTAGGTGTCGGTCACTGGCGCGTGATCGACGGGCTAGGCTGATAGGTTGGGCACCGACTGCCAAAAGTGTCAGGGTCACTGTGTGGCTATCTTACGCGAGAAGCTTGGCCGAGGCTAGGCTATGGCCTGGTGGTTTGGTTAACCTAGGTTTATTGACCCGGCTAAGATAGGATTAGCCAATGGTCAGCCTGGCTCTGATACCAAGTTTGTCAGGATCGGTTTTTTCGGGATATTAATTTCCAGAAAATGGCCCTTGTGCTCACCAGCCCCAGGATTACTGTTAGCTGATGAGGCACCAACTTGATACGGAAATTCCAAGCAAAAGTACAAAATATGTAGTACAAGACCATTCTGGCCTATGAGTACAACAAATGGTTTCTAGTGGTTGATGGTGGAAGTGGTTTGTGGATCATCAGCGTTTAGGGGACTCCATTTCCCATAGGAACAGCTAACCAGGTTAACTCCTATCTTCGTGAGGCTATTGTCACCAATGCGTGGGTTCCGGGGCTGACATCGCAATGCTCCTCTCCAAGCAAGAAATCTGGCCAAGACAATAGCCGGGGACAAGCCAGTGAGTACTTTGAAAGTACTCACAAACATTATGATCACGGGTATAATATAAATGATAATAAGGCACTGAAATATTCTATGATCACAACGTCAGTCATAAGATAAAATCCATGATGCATGCAAGCAGGTTATTTATATGAAACTTGAACATGCAATAACAGAATAGTGAAAAAATGCACCGATCGGGTGTCTGAAGCGACGCCTCGAAAGGATAGTAAATAACAATCATGCCTCAGTAGGGCGTCTGAGCGACACCACAAAAAGGGCTTATAAAGTAAATATATAACAAACATTCCACAGTCGGGCGTCTCAGCGACACCGCAGAAAGGGCTTATAAGAAATTCAATAACAAGCATGCCACAGTCGGGTTTCTCAGCGACACCACATAAAGGGCTTATAAAGTAAATATATAACAAACATGCCACAGTCGGGCGTCTCAGCGACACCGCAGAAAGGGCTTATAAGAAATTCAATAACAAGCATGCCACAGTCGGGTGTCTCAGCGACACCACATAAAGGTCTTATGAAGTAAATATCACGGTGAATATCCAGGGGGTAGAACCGTCCCAGGGATACTCAATAATTCAAATAACATAAAAGGTTAGTCCACAATAATAATAATCATAATCATCATAAGTCACAAGTCATGATCCATATTCCGGTTTAGTAGTTTCTCCTCCGAAGACCGACACTAAGACCGACACTTGACCCAACCCAGACTGTAGTCCTTAACCATGGACACGGCTATTTGAATAGATATAATCTTTGCAGAGGGTGTACTCTTTACCCACGAGTAACGGATTCCTTCAGTCCATCGGGACTAATTCCGTGTACGGTCTTTTAATTGAAGACACACCTGACGTGCACACACCAGCTTTACTTACCGGTGTCGGGAATCACCGACGACACCTGTCAAGCAAAACTCTAAGTGGGGAGGCTACAACCTCGAATAGCATGGGATCAAATTTATATCGCGCGCTCTAAGGGCTACCCCCCTCTCGGTCCCAACCGGAAACACCAATGCCCCCGGACCAGGTGGCCTGCCTACCCGATGCATCTGGTATCTTCCACCATGGCCTCTCTGTATGGTGTGTGCTAGGGAGGGGTTGAAAACTTACTGAACCGTACCCTACCTGCGGCAGGGACAAGTGGTAGTACGAAACAAGTATGGGGGTTACTGGAACAAGACTCGATCTATGGTCTACTCAGGAGGTTTAAGTATTCCCTGCATGATTAGCATAACAACTTATACTTCAACCAACAGACGGAATCACCACTCGACATACCCCATCATGCCGTACCGGACACAACCGTCTCGACGGAGGACTGGAGACAAGCCCGTGTCTACCCTAGACAGAGGCTTTCCCGGGTTCCTTCCGGTATGCATGAAAGGCATATGATGGTGACTACTATCCCAAACATATCAAACTCCAATAGCATGAAATCATCAATATGCACTCATGAGTTTGAACATATCATCACATAAAATAACGGATACTCCATGTCGAGGTGGTATTGTAACCGTGTCAGATAACACACACAATATTATGCCAGAGTTCAGAATGCTTGCCTTCAAGAGTATGCAAGTGGGGTGTGCTTTTTTTGAAAGTTGACTTCTTCTTTAAAACCTATTTTTGAAATTATTCAAATTAAAACATAGTTTCAAAACAGTGTAAAAAAGTTGTCTGAAATTTTTTCAAATAAATCTTAAAATAAACTAGACTAAATTTGAGAGAGGTAGGAAAAAGAATAAACTCATTTGGAGTTTTATTTAAAAAGATATAGCCAGTCAAAGTTTAGTCAAATTTCTGGTTTTAAATAAAACAGAAAAAAAGAAAAGAAAACGTTTCGAATAGGTACACGTCGAACACGTACTTAGCGTTTACGCCTTCACTTATCCAGCGTGGACCGGCATGAGTCACTGCCAGTGGGTCCAGGGGCCCACTGGTCAGGTTTGACTAGTCATCCCCCGCCTTCCCTCTCCTTTGGTCGAACGGAGGCAGAGCTCCGACGATCTTCGTCGGCGAGCGATGGCTCCTCGAGGGCATCCGAGGGCAGGGATGGATCCACCAGTCCAGGGTGGTCCTCCCGGTAGTCGCTCGGTTGGTGGGGGTGGAGGGGGTCGCCGGCGGCGAACTCCGCCGCGGAGATGGCTTCGGGCACGATTGGGGATTTGGGCTATGGTGGCTTCCGATCATGGCTGAGGGTTTGGGCGGCTCCGCACGATCCAAGGGAGTCGGCTGGTTGCGTCGGACGGGCAGGGGAGGCCCTAGTTGCGACGAACGGGACTGGGACGTGGCGGCGGCCAAGCTGGCCGTAGACGGGGGAGAAGGCTTTCCCCCGACGATTACTGGCCGTGGGGGCTTCGAGGGGATGGCCTGAGGCTGCATGAGTGGCTGGACGAGCCCGGGGCCCATACTTATAGCGCGGCTAGGTCGGTCCACGGCGGCCGTGGATAGGTTCGTCGGTGACCGCCGTTCTGTAGCTTGCAGGGCATCGTGGCGGCGACGGGCGCTAGCGGACGAGCTCGTGGATGAGCTCAGGCTGTTCCATGAGCGAGCTGGCGCGCTGGTGTGGCTTGGGCGGCGCCGTCCATGGCGGAGCTGTCGGGGCGGCGGTGGCGGCATGCGGTGGCGGCGCTGTAGGGTGCCAGGAGGGGGCTAGGGCGGCTCTGCAGTGAGGGAGGGGTCGGGCGCGACGGCTGGGAGAGAGGAGAGGCCAGGACAGGCGCGAGTAGGTGGCTGCGGGACGCGGCGAATCGCGCACAAGCCCGTGCAAAACGTGTGCTCTGGCCACGCCCAGTGCATGCACGCCAACTATTCGGCAAAATGCCAGGGCAAGCTAGGAGACTTGGGTGGAGCTGGGGATTAGCAGGTCCAGGCTAGAGGCATCAGGGAGCTTAGTGAAGGAAATATGCCCCAGAGGCAATAATAAAGTTATTATTTATTTCCTTATTTCATGATAAATGTCTATTATTCATGCTAGAATTGTATTAACCGGAAACATAATACATGTGTGAATACATAGACAAACATAGTGTCACTAGTATGCCTCTACTTGACTAGCTCGTGAATCAAAGATGGTTAAGTTTCCTAGCCATAGACATGAGTTGTCATTTGATTAACGGGATCACATCATTAGGAGAATGATGTGATTGACACGACCCATTCCGTTAGCCTAGCACTTGATCGTTTAGTATGTTGCTATTGCTTTCTTCATGACTTATACATGTTCCTGTAACTATGAGATTATGCAACTCCCGTTTGCCGGAGGAACACTTTGGGTGCTACCAAACGTCACAACGTAACTGGGTGATTATAAAGGAGTACTACAGGTGTCTCCAAAGGTACATGTTGGGTTGGCGTATTTTGAGATTAGGTTTTGTCACTCCGATTGTCGGAGAGGTATCTCTAGGCCCTCTCGGTAATGCACATCACTATAAGCCTTGCAAGCAATGTAGCTAATGAGTTAGTTACGGAATGATGTATTATGTAACGAGTAAAGAGACTTGCCGGTAACGAGATTGAACTAGGTATTGGATACCGACGATCGAATCTCGGGCAAGTAACATACCAATGACAAAGGGAACAATGTATGTTGTTATGCGGTTTAACCGATAAAGATCTTCGTAGAATATGTAGGAGCCAATATGGGCATCCAGGTTCCGCTATTGGTTATTGACCGAGAATAGTTCTAGGTCATGTCTACATAGTTCTCGAACCCATAGGGTCCGCACGCTTAACGTTACGATGACAGTTTTATTATGAGTTTATAAGTTTTGATGTACCGAAGTTTGTTCGGAGTCACGGATGTGATCATGGACATGACGAGGAGTCTCGAAATGGTCGAGACATAAAGATTGATATATTGGACGACTATATTCGGACACCGGAAATGTTCCGGGTGTTTTCGGAGAAAACCGGAGTGCCTGAGGGTTACCGGAACCCCCCCGGGAGAAGTAATGGGCCTTATGGGCCTTAGTGGAGAGAGAGGGGCAGCCAGCATGGGTCGCGCGCCCCCTCCCCCTCTTGTCCGAATTGGACTAGGAAGGGGGGGCGGCGCCCCCCTCTTTCCCTCTCCCTCTCCCCATTCCTTTCCCCCTCCTAGTAGGAGTAGGAAAGAGGGAGTCCTACTCCTACTAGGAGGAGGACTCCTCCTCCTTGGCGCACCCTCTAGGGCCGGCCGGCCTTCCCCCTTGCTCCTTTATATACGGGGGCAGGGGGGCACCCTAGAACACACATGTTGATCTACGGATCGTTCCTTAGCCGTGTGCGGTGCCCCCCTCCACCATATTCCACCTCGGTCATATCGTCGCGGAGTTTAGGCGAAGCCCTGCACCGGTAGAACATCATCATCGTCACTACGCCATCGTGCTGACGGAACTCATCCCCGACACTTTGCTGGATCGGAGTCCGGGGATCGTCATCGAGCTGAACATGTGCTGAACTCGGAGGTGCCGTATGTTCGGTGCTTGGATCGGTCGGATCGTGAAGACGTACGACTACATCAACCGCGTTATCATAATGCTTCCTCTTACGGTCTACGAGGGTACGTGGACACACTCTCCCCTCTCGTTGCCATGCATCACCATGATCTTGCATGTGCGTAGGAATTTTTTTGAAATTACTACGTTCCCCAACAGTGGTATCAGAGCCAGGTTTTATGCGTAGGTGTCATATGCACGAGTAGAACACAAGTGAGTTGTGGGCGATACAAGTCATACTGCTTACCAGCATGTCATACTTTGGTTCGGCGGTATTGTGAGATGAAGCGGCCCGAACCGACATTACGCGTACGCTTATGCGAGACTGGTTTCACCGTTACGAGCACTCGTGCTTAAAGGTGACCGGCGGGTGTCTGTCTCTCTCACTTTAGTTGAACCGAGTGTGGCTACGCCCGGTCCTTGCGAAGGTTAAAACAGCACCAACTTGACGAACTATCGTTGTGGTTTTGATGCGTAGGTAAGAACGGTTCTTGCTAAGCCCGTTGCAGCCACGTAAAATTTGCAACAACAAAGTAGAGGACGTCTAACTTGTTTTTGCAGGCATGTTGTGATGTGATATGGTCAAGACGTGATGCTATATTTTATTGTATGAGATGATCATGTTTTGTAACCGAAGTTATCGGCAACTGGCAGGAGCCATATGGTTGTCGCTTTATTGTATGAAATGCAAACGCCCTGTAATTGCTTTACTTTATCACTAAGCGGTAGCGATAGTCGTAGAAGCAATAGATGGTGTAACGACAACGATGCTACGATGGAGATCAAGGTGTCGCGCCGGTGACGATGGTGATCACGACGGTGCTTCAGAGATGGAGATCACAAGCACAAGATGATGATGGCCATATCATATCACTTATATTGATTGCATGTGATGTTTATCCTTTTTGCATCTTATCTTGCTTTGATAGACGGTAGCATTTTAAGATGATCTCTCACTAAATTATCAAGAAGTGTTCTCCCTGAGTATGCACCATTGCGAAAGTTCTTCGTGCTGAGACACCACGTGATGATCGGGTGTGATATGCTCTACGTTCAAATACAACGGGTGCAAAACAGTTGGACACGCGGAATACTCAGGTTAAACTTGACGAGCCTAGCATATAACAGATATGGCCTTGGAACACGGAGACCGAAAGGTCGAGCATGAATCATATAGTAGATATGATCAACATATTGATGTTCACCATTGAAACTACTCCAACTCACATGACGATGAGACATGGTGTAGTTGATATGGATCACGTAATCACTTAGAGGATTAGAGGGATGTCTATCTAAGTGGGAGTTCTTTAGTAATATGATTACTTGAACTTAAATTTATCATGAACTTAGTCGTGGTAGTATTTTGCAAATTATGTTGTAGATCAATAGCTTGCGTTGTTGCTTTCATATGTTTATTTTGATATGTTCCTAGAGAAAATTGTGTTGAAAGATGTTAGTAGCAATGATGCGGATTGGATCCGTGATCTGAGGTTTATCCTCATTGCTGCATAGAAGAATTATGTCCTTGATGCACCGCTAGGTGACAAACCTATTGCAGGAGCAGATGCAGACGTTATGAACGTTTGGCTAGCTCAATATGATGACTACTTGATTGTTTAGTGAACCATGTTTAACGTCTTAGAATCAGGACTTCAAAGATGTTTTGAACGTCATGGACCATATGAGATGTTCCTGGAATTGAAGTTAATATTTCAAGGAAATACCCGAGTTGAGAGATATGAAGTCTCCAACAAGTTCTATAGATAAAAGATGGAGGAGAATCGCTCAACTAGTGAGCATGTGCTCAGATTGTCTGGGTACTTCAATCGCTTGAATCAAGTGGGAGTTAATCTTCCAGATAAGATAGTGATTGACAGAATTCTCTAGTCACCATCACTAAGTTACTAGAACTTCGTGATGAACTATAGGATGCAAGGGATGACGAAAACGATTCTCGAGCTCTTCGTGATGTTGAAATCGACAAAGGTAGAAATCAAGAAAGAGCATCAAGTTTTGATGATTGACAAGACCACTAGTTTCAAGAAAAGGGCAAAGGGAAAGAAAGAGAAACTTCAAGTAGAATGGCAAACAAGTTGTCACTCCCGTGAAGAAGACCAAAGCTGGACCAAAGCCTGAAACTGAGTGCTTACACTGCAAAAGAAATGGTCACTGGAAGCGGAAATGCCCTGAACATTTGGTGGATAAGAAAGATGGCAAAGTGAACAAGGGTATATTTGATATACAGGTTATTGATATGTGCCTTACTAGTGTTTATAGTAGCCCCTGAGCATTTGATACTTGTTCGGTTGCTAAGATGAGTAACTCGAAACAGGAGTTACAGAATAAACAGAGAGTAGTTGAAGGGGAAGTGACGATAAGTGTTGGAAGTAGTTCCAAGATTGATATGATCATCATCGCACACTCCCTAAACTTTCGGGATAAGTGTTAAACCTAAATAAATGTTATTTAGCGTTTGCGTTGAGCATGAATATGATTTGATTATTTTTATTGCAATACGGTTATTCATTTCAAGTCAGAGAATAATTGTTGTTCTGTTTACATGAATAAAACCTTTAATGGTCATACACCCAACGAAAATAATTTGTTGGATCTCGATCATAGTGATACACATATTCATAATATTGATGCCAAAAGATGCAAAGTTAATAATGATAGTGCAACTTATTTGTGGCACTGCCGTTTGGGTCATATCGGTGTAAAGCGCATGAAGAAACTCCATAAAGATGGATTTTCGGAATCACTTGGTTATGAATCATTTGATGCTTGCGAACCATGCCTTTTGGGCAAGATGACTAAAACTCCGTTCTCCGGAACAATGGAACAAGCTACTGACTTATTGGAAAAAATACATACCGATGTATGCGATCCAATGAGTGTTGATGCTCGTGGCAAGTATTGTTATTTTCTGACCTTCACAAGATGATTTGAGCAGATATGGGTATATCTACTTGATGAAACATAAGTCTGAGATAGTTGAAAGGTTCAAAGGATTTCAAAGTGAAGTGGAAAAATCATCGTAACAAGAAAATAAAGCTTATGCTATCTGATCGCGGAGACGAATATTTGAGTTACGAGTTTGGCCTTCATATAAAACAATGTGGAATAGTTTCACAGCTCACGCCACCTGGAACACCACAACGTTATGGTGTGTCCGAACGTCGTAACCGCACTTTATTGATATGGTGCGATCTATGATGTCTCTTACTGATTTACCACTATTATTTTGGGGTTATGCATTAGAGACAGCTGCATTCATGTTAAAAGGGGACCATCTAAATCCGTTGAGACGACACCAGATGAACTGTGGTTTAGCAAGAAACCCAAGTTGTCGTTTCTTAAAGTTTGGGGCTGTGATGCTTATGTGAAAAAGTTTCATCCTGATAAGCTCAAACCCAAATTGGAGAAGTGCGTCTTCATAGAATACCCAAAGGAAACTGCTGGGTACACCTTCTATCATAGATCCGAAGGCAAGATATTCGTTGCTAAAAATGGATCCTTTCTAGAGAAGGAGTTTCTCTCGAAAGAAGTGAGTGGGAGGAAAGTAGAGCTTGATAAGGTAATTTGTACCTTCTCCCGAATTGGAAAGTAGTTCATCACAGAAATCAGTTCGAGTGATTCCTACACCAATTAGTGAGGAAGCTAATGATGATGATCATAAAGCTTCAAATCAAGTTACTACCGAACTTTGTAGATCTTCCAGATTAAGATCCGCACCAGAGTGGTACGGTAATCCTATTCTGGAAGTCATGTTACTAGACCATGATGAACCTACGAACTATGAGGAAGCGATGATGAGCCCAGATTCCGCAAAATGGCTAGAGGCCATGAAATCTGAGATGGGATCCATGTATGAGAACAAAGTATGGACTTTGGTTGACTTGCCCAATGATCGGCAAGCCATTGAGAATAAATGGATCTTTAAGAAGAAGACTGACGCTGATGGTAATGTAACTATCTACAAAGCTAGACTTGTCGAAAAAAGGTTTTTGACAAAGTTCAAGGTGTTGAATACAATGAGATTTTCTCACTCGTATCGATGCTTAAAAGTCTGTCCGAATCATGTTAGCAATTGCCACATTTTATGAAATTTGGCAAATGGATGTCAAAACTACATTCCTTAATGGATTTATTAAAGAAGAGTTGTATATGATACAACCAGAAGGTTATGTCAATCCTAAAGGTGCTAACAAAATGTGCAAGCTCCAGCGATCCATCTATGGACTGGTGCAAGCATCTCAGAGTTGGAATATACGCTTTGATAAATTGATTAAAGCATATAGTATTATACAGACTTGCGGTGAAGCCTGTATTTACAAGAAAGTGAGTGGGAGCTCTGTAGCATTTCTGATACTATATGTAGATGACATATTGTTGATCGGAAATGATATAGAATTTCTGGATAGCATAAAGGGATACTTGAATAAAAGTTTTTCAATGAAAGACCTCGGTGAAGCTGCTTACACATTGAGCGTCAAGATCTATATAGATAAATCAAGACGCTTGATAAGATTTTTCAATGACTACATACCTTGATAAATTTTTGAAATAGTTCAAAATAGAATAGTCAAAGAAGGAGTTCTTGCCTGTGATGCAAAGGTGTGAAGTTGAGTAAGACTCAAGACCCGACCATGGCAGAAAATAGAAAGAGAATGAAAAGTCATTCCCTATGCCTCAGTCATAGGTTCTATAAAGTATGCTATGCTATGTACCAGACCTATTGTATACCTTGATCTTTATTTGGCAAGGGAGTAAAATAGCAATCTAGGAGTAGATCACTGGACATTGGTCAAGAATATCCTTAGTGAGGACTAAGGAAATATTTCTCGATTATGGAGGTGATAAAAGAGCCCGTCGTAAAGAGTTACATCGGTGCAAGCTTTCACACCGATCCAGATGACTCTAAGTCTCAATCTGGATACATACTGAAAGTGGGAGCAATTAGCTAGAGTAGATCCGTGCAGAGCATTGTAGACATAGAATATTTGCAAAATACATGCGGCTCTGAATGTGACAGAACCGTTGACTAAGCTTCTCTCACGAGCAAAACATGATCATACCTTTGTACTCTTTGGGTGTTAATCACATAGCAATGTGAACTAGATTACTGACTCTAGTAAACCCTTTGGATGTTGGTCACATGAAGATGTGAACTATGGGTATTAATCATATACAGATATGAATATTGGTATTAAATCACATGGCGATGTGAACTAGATTATTGACTCTAATGCAAGTGGGAGACTGAAGGAAATATGCCCTAGAGGCAATAATAAAGTTATTATTTATTTCCTTATTTCATGATAAATGTTTATTATTCATGCTAGAATTGTATTAACCGGAAACATAATACATGTGTGAATACATAGACAAACATAGTGTCACTAGTACGCCTCTACTTGACTAGCTCGTGAATCCAAGATGGTTAAGTTTCCCAGCAATAGACATGAGTTGTCATTTGATTAACGGGATGGCATCATTAGGAGAATGATGTGATTGACATGACCCATTCCGT
Organism: Triticum timopheevii; assembly: GCA_963921465.1. Lineage (NCBI taxonomy): Eukaryota > Viridiplantae > Streptophyta > Magnoliopsida > Poales > Poaceae > Triticum > Triticum timopheevii. The sequence continues at coordinate 182,882,195 of OY997270.1, read as the reverse complement.
TAGCCTAGCACTTGATCGTTTAGTATGTTGCTATTGCTTTCTTCATGACTTATACATGTTCCTGTAACTATGAGATTATGCAACTCCCGTTTGCCGGAGGAACACTTTGGGTGCTACCAAACGTCACAACGTAACTGGGTGATTATAAAGGAGTAATACAGGTGTCTCCAAAGGTACATGTTGGGTTGGCGTATTTCGAGATTAGGTTTTGTCACTCCGATTGTCGGAGAGGTATCTCTGGGCCCTCTCGGTAATGCACATCACTATAAGCCTTGCAAGCAATGTAGCTAATGAGTTAGTTACGGGATGATGCATTACGTAAAGAGTAAAGAGACTTGCTGGTAACGAGATTGAACTAGGAATTGGATACCGACGATCGAATCTCGGGCAAGTAACATACCGATGACAAAGGGAACAACGTATGTTGTTATGCGGTTTGACCGATAAAGATCTTCGTAGAATATGTAGGAGCCAATATGGGCATCCAGGTTCCGCTGTTGGTTATTGACCGAGAATAGTTCTAGGTCATGTATGCATAGTTCTCGAACCCGTAGGGTCCGCACGCTTAACGTTACGATGACAGTTTTATTATGAGTTTATAAGTTTTGATGTACCGAAGTTTGTTCAGTGTCCCGGATGTGATCACGGACATGACGAGGAGTCTCGAAATGGTCGAGACATAAAGATTGATATATTCGACGACTATATTCAGACACCAGAAATGTTTCATGTGTTTTCGGAGAAAACCGGAGTGCCGGAGGGTTACAGGAATCCCCCGGGAGAAGTATTGGGCCTTATGGGCCTTAGTGGAGAGAGAGAGGGGCAGCCAGCATGGGCCGCGCCCCCCTCCCCCTCTGGTCCGAATTGGACTAGGAAAGGGGGGCGGCGCCCCCCTCTTTCCCTCTCCCTCTCCCCCTTCCTTTCCCCCTCCTAGTAGGAGTAGGAAAGAGGGAGTCCTACTCCTACTAGGAGGAGTACTCCTCCTCCTTGGCGCGCCCTCTAGGGCCGGCCGGCCTCCCCCCTTGCACCTTTATATACGGGGGCAGGGGGCACCCTAGAACACACAAGTTGATATACGGATCGTTCCTTAGCCATGTGCGGTGCCCCCCTCCACCATATTCCACCTCGGTCATGTCATCCCGGAGTTTAGGCGAAGCCCTGCGCCGGTAGAACATCATCATCGTCACCACGCCGTCGTGCTGACGGAACTCATCCCCGACACTTTGCTGGATCGGAGTCCGGGGATCGTCATCGAGCTGAACGTGTGCTGAACTCGGAGGTGCCGTACGTTCGGTGCTTGGATCGGTCGGATCGTGAAGACGTACGACTACATTAACCGCGTTATCATAACGCTTCCGCTTATGGTCTACGAGGGTACATGGACACACTCTCCCCTCTCGTTGCTGTGCATCACCATGATCTTGCGTGTGCGTAGGAAATTTTTTGAAATTACTACATTCCCCAACACTTGGTGGACAAGGTTGCTGGTTCAGTGGATCAAGCTCACAGTGCAAACTAAAAGTTGATGCCCAAACTGGCCATGCTCACAGGGTGTTTGACAAAATGCCACATGCACCTAGGCACTTCTTGGGGTGGCCAAACTCTCCAGACTAGTGTCTCTTTAGGTGTAGGTGATGGTGGCAAGGTCATTTGGGCAAAACCAGAAATTTGCTAGTGCAAGTTTTGCAAATCTTCAGTTTTGGACAGAAAGAAAAAGGCATGATTGCATGCACTTAAAATCCTCCAATGAGTCCACTCTCTTGGACTTAAGGGTTTTGCAGGGTGGTCTATAAGCCGGGAAAAGAGTCATGGGTAAAGGAGCAAGTTAAAATATGGTTGCAGTACAAATCATCAAGTTGGACCAGAATGAAAATGAGGTTGATTCACTAAAAATTTTCAAAGAACATCAATGGGATTTTGCATAAAGATGAATAATATACTCCTACTGACATCCCCTAATTTTGGTGGAAGTTTTAAAGGAATATTTAAATAGGTTGTAGTGAAAAAGTGCAACTGGACCAGATTTAAAAACTTGGGGTAAAGCTCAAAATCTCCAAATGACCAAAGGATATTTTTGCATAAAAATGATTTAGGGACATCATATTTCATCCCCTAATTTTGGTGGGATTTTTAAATAAATTTATCAAAGGGTTGCAGTGCAAATGGAACCCTAAAACCTACGAAAAAACATTTTAGAGAAATAAAGCTCTGGGGAAAAATAATTATATAAATAATCCCACTGATAAAATAATTGTTTTATTTGAGAGGGTAAACAAGTCCAATAATAATTGGAAAGTTTTCACTTGGGGTGAAAACTCCACAACTTAGAAGAAAAGAGAGGCTCTGGGATCAATAATAAATCCAGGAAAAATAAAAATTTAATTTCCTGGCAAAATTTTAATAATCAAAACATGGTTAAATTTTTGGGGTGTTACACAATGAGACTCGACCTCACCCGCCAACCTCGGCGACGACGGCAGGTCGACGCCGGCAGCCTGTCTTCAGATTCGGCGACGATAAGGTTGTCAGAATCACGATTCTGAATCGGATCGGAGCTCTGGTAGTAGGATCGTAAATCTTAGAATCTTAACTATCAGGATCGTAAAACGTAGATTCTATGAACAAAAATCGTAGAATCAGAGGGGTTAGTTTGGATCGTAAAGTCGTAGAATCGTACAACAGAATCTCGATTCTGATAATCCTGGGCGATGGAAAGGGGGAGAAGAAAGTAAGGAGTATTGGGGGAGGGGCCCGCTGTGGTGGGGGTGAAGGGGAATTGTGCCATCGCGGTTGCCGGCGAGGACGTCGGCCACCTCACGGAGCCGGAATCTTCCCTCTCAATCGTCGGGATCCTCTCTCTCCGTCTGCTCACTCACTCCGCGTGTGTGTGGGGGTGGGGGGGTCAACGATAAGGGTAGGAGTGAGCGAGCGAGGAGAGGACAGCGTTCGGGCGAGGACCCAAACAGCCCGCACGACCGCTACTGCTGACGTGGATGTGCGTCCTGCTTTAAGATTGATGCAGCGCATTTAACGGCAAAGAGGGCGTTCGGGCAAGTGGTCTCAGCCCGCACGTGTGGGCTTAGTATTTTCGAAAATTAATCACTTGCTCTTATAGTGTATATCAGAATCTTTTTTCCTTTGCTACAGAAAAGATGTCAAGACAGATTTACGAACATGCATGTATACTGACGTGCCCGAATAAATCAGTTTTGATTTGCATCAGAATTAAGAATAGTACAAGTCACAACTGGTCGGTGGATCGTATACGCGCATCATATACATACATATATGCTGTCTGGCGAACAGAACAGTAATGGTGTGTGCGTCCTCGATTAATCGCTAATTAAGAATGATTAATTAGCTGCCGATGTACTTGTCGATTATGGTGCAGAGGGTTGTCTTCGGGACGGCGCCGATGACGCTCTCCTTCTTCTCGCCGTCCTTGAACATGAGCACGGTGGGGATGCTCCGGATGCCGTAGGTGGATGCGATGTTTGGGCAGTCGTCCGTGTTCACCTTGCAGCACTTGATCTTCCCCACGTAGTCCTTTGCCAGTTCGTCGATCACCGGGGCAATCATCCGGCACGGCCCGCACCACGGCGCCCAGAACTCCACCAGCACCGGCGACTCGCACGCGATCACCATGTTATCCCAATTCTTCTCGTCAGCCACAATCACTGCATGCGCCATTATTAAGACTATTCTCACCATGTGCTCCTTTATTGTTCGCCAAGCCTAGAGAGAGGGGTAAGGGTAGCGATGTACCTTCGTCGACGACGTTCTTGCACTTGCAGACGAAGCGAGACGGCCGCCGTGCCGCAACCAGAGCGGACTTGTATGGGGACGGCGAGACGACGGCGGGGGCGGCGGTCCTTGGCCGGGATGGCGCGTAGCTGCCACTGCTAAGCCGTTCCCTGATGCCAGCCTGGGGCGCGTACAGGGCCCAGCCCCTGAGGCATGTCTCCAAGGCCATTGCTGGTCACGGAGACAGAGGGAGAAACAAAGAGAAAAAAGAAGCTGGTTCCTGTGCCAGTACCCCGGAGAGGAGAGGGAAAAAGATGTGAATGGTGTAGTGTGTGAGGGAGGAGGATAGGATTTGTCTGCCTCTGCCATAGGATAACTTGGAAGAGGTTTCGGGGCATTGTGAGGTGGCGCGACTGGCGAGAGGCTCCTCCGCATGTGGATGAGGTGATTTTGCTGTCTTGATCTTTTTTTCTGGGGTTCGTGTGTCTGCCTTCCGCTAGGGATACTTGGATTATAAGAAGCATGTTTGTTTTTGTGTTTGCTAAATGTTTATTTTTTAAGCCCTGAACTGTAGACCAAATAGTTCATTATATATAAGAAATACTTACAAATAAAAAATAAATATAAAAGTCAAAAGGAGTAAAAAAAATACAATTACCCAATCTCCTCTCTTGGCCAACACATTGTGGTATATAATCAAAGCTAATTTAAGTTATTAGTAATCCAAGTGTGAATATGGTTGCCTCGGGTTGTTTCATTCTAAGACAAGATAACTTCAGACCTTCTTTGAGGCAATACATGCAACTACTGATATTCTGAGTTGCATTTCTGAAGATATATCACTCCTTTGTGTCTGTGTGCTCCAACCTCCCATTATGATGATGTCCATATCAATTTCACTAAAAAGTTCCCGTATGGTTAGTTGTATTTCATCAAAGACAGAAATACCCCTGTGCTTATTTGAAATGATGGTATGCAAGCAGTGATGTAGGGTAGGATACCTAGGTGGCCTGGTCTTTCACAACTTGGAGGGGAAATCAAGAGGAACACGCAAATCACAACAAGGAACACTCAGACGAAAGTCCAAATCACACGTCCACTAGATATCCAGACACATGAGGTCCACAAGAATATAAGGTCAACAAAGGCAAAAGAGAAACAAGGGTTGTTCTTCCCAAATCCTATGGAGCTGGGGCTTGATGGTCTCAAGAGATTCTTCTCCCATAGGAGGTCTTGTTGACCCTATGATGGGGATCCTTCTCCCTTAGGAGGCCTTGGTAATCTTGAGAGATTATTCTTCCTTGGAAGAGCCTCATCCTATAGGAGGAGGTACAAGGAGCAAAGCTCTCTCTATTTAGTTCAATATACTTTGCTAACCCAAGAAATGAGGTGGGGGTCATCTAATTCATTCTAGTACATTTGGGGATGAAGGGAGGGATGGATGGCCACTTGGGCGGAATTGCATGCAGGCATGGTCGACCGATCTGGTAGCTACCCATATTGATCGAGCATTGGCTGGATGATCAGGGTAGTTATCCGGATGGTCCGGCTTCCTGGGAAGTCTTTGGGTGGACTTCTTTGGCCCTATCCAGATGTCTGAGACGGTAGCCGGATGTCAGGCTGATGCCTGGATCACCCGGGTTACCGTCTGAATCGTTCGACCGAGGCCCAGATGTCCAGCCTGGACACTTGTCCAGAGAACCTTCTCGTTCGGCTTTGCCCGGATCATCTGGCTAGGAGTTCAGACGTACGGGTAAGTGCAGGTGCTGGTACTTCTTCCATTCTCTTCCTCACTTCACTTCCATCCTAGCTTGGCCTTGGCCATTGGCTTGTCCATGGTTGTTTCCTTGGTACCTAAGCATGCAAAGGGTCTCCGCTTAAGGTAGTAGCCATGTCTCATTAGTATGCACAGGGAGATCAAAAAGGAGGGCAATAACCTCGGTTTCGATGGCTCTTGCACGGGCTCTACTCATTGGTCTACTTGGCGCTTCGAGCAATGGTGGTGTATCCATGGGGATGACCGTAGGGTGCTCTGTACCATGTCCTACCCCCCACCCCTGGGAAAGATCCACTCTTGGATCATGTTCTTCATCACCATGGTAAGATGCCAAGTCGATGTCGTTGAATGTATCGCTCACATTGTACTTGTCGAGTGGTATGTCGATCTTGTAGGTGTTGCCTTTGATGTGTCATGACAACTTGAATGGACCAACACACGAGGTAAGATCTTGGACTTGCGTTTGTCGGGGAAGCAATATTTGCGAACGTGCATCTGTACTAATCGTCGAGGCTGAATACCATTGGCTTCTTCATTGTATTGATCTTGGAGGCGCGCCTTGTGACTTGCCGCGCTATGGAGCCTTCCGTCTTCGTGCATATTATTCATGTATGTGGGCATGGTGATGTGGAGCATCCTACGGACATCACCATGTCAAGCGTCCGTTTGGCAAGTGACACGTGTGACCTCTACTTCACATACATAAAGGTGAATCATTTCCTTTACACGTGTTCACTTAACCCCTTTGAGGATAGTATACTACTTGACACCCCTCTCGTGTGCATGCATAGGTATTGTCGGAACGCTATGGACGACGAGGAGGAGTGTAAGCGCCAAGGAACAACTACACCATCCGCAAGGGAAGCATGGAAGCAAAGACGGAATAAATGGAGCTGCTACAAGCTACAGCTCTCGGACATCCGACGGCCTCCGGACGACCGACGACCTCCGGCCGTCTGACGCCATGAGACCTTACCAGCCAGAAGAGCTACAACTGACGCGTGCTAGAGCAACCGGACGTCCGACAAGTCCCAGCGCACGGACAACCGACTCCGACCGGATGACCTGCGCCACCTGTTCAGAGCCAAAACGTTGGAAGTCCGATGCCCTCTGGACGTCCGGACCTCCGTGAGCTACCGGGCGTCCGACCCTGACCGGACGTCCCACACTGCCTCTGCGCAGCCAGGCCTTTGGCCTTGTATCCCTCTCCCACTTACCCCTTCGTGGCTTAGACTATAAATAGACCTCCCCCTCATCCTTTCTAGGGGTTAGCAAAGTGATAGCTCATTTGTATGTGAGCTTTTCTTCTACCACTCCTCCTCTTGAGAGAGAAAGAGAGAGAGAGAGAGAGAGAGAGAGAGAGAGAGAGAGAGAGAGAGAGAGAGAGAGAGAGAGAGAGAGAGAGACCACTACTCCATTGGAGGCCAAGACCGCCATCTAGGAGAAGATCCCGCGGGATATCATCAAGACGTCCTCACGGGAGGACCCCCCATCAAGACCTCCTCTTGGAGATGAACCCTACCTTGTATCTTTCCTTTTGTTGTTCATGTACCTTGTGGATCTTGTGCGTTCGATTGTCTAGTGGATGTGTGATTGGACTTGTTCTTGAGTGTTCCCCCTTGTGATTTCACTCTGTTCTTCCCCCCGTTCTTGAGGGAATCCACTCCAATCATGAAAGATCGGCTTACACTGGGTTAGCCCTGTATCATATGGTATCATGAGCCATGTTGATCACGTATTTGGAGTCCCTCCCACCATTTTCTAGCCTTGTTTTGCTTGATTTCGTCCTAAATTTCAAAAATCCCCACCAGAAATAGCCCCAATTTGTTTTGTGATTTGTTGGTTTGATGATGTTTTGTTTATTTTGATCCATGGATTTGCTTGGATTCAAGTGGATCTAGCATCTTCCCAAGTTTCCCCATCTTTCATCCACGAAATCTTCTCAATTTTGACCACCAAATCCCCAATTTCCGCACAAAATCGCGTCCCGGAACTCGCATCTCGCGTCGAACCAAACCCATAGGACGACCGACACTTTCTCGGACGTCCGACCACCTGGAACCACCGGACGTCCGACCATTACCGGACCACCGGAACCACCCAAAAAAGGCAAAACATTGGATTTCCGGCCTTTTCCGGACGTCCCATGACCGGACATATAACCGTTATCGGACGTCCGACACGTGTAGTTTCAAACTTCCGCTGATTTTTGTTTGCCCTGTGACATCCCTAGTTCTAGTATGCACTAGGATAGACCTTCATGTGAGCATCATGTTTAAATTCAAATGAAATTTGAATTGAGGAATTTTCAAAAGCCTCAGAAGACCTCTAAAAATAACCAACATTTAAATCTCATCAAATGAGTCCAAGAAAATGTTCCTGTTAATCTCTGGAAATATTGGCAAGGGTTAAAATTCAAGCCAATATTTTTAGAATCTTAGAAACAATTATTTTGGGCCTTTGAATTAATCCAATAAATATTTGAATTGGATCTATATTTGTTATATAATAAATATATGTTCAATAATTCTGAAAATTTGTTGTGTAGCTTTGGATAAGTCCATTTAGTTCACACAATTATTTTCATGAATTTTGAAAATGATTTGGTCTTTGAACTAAATCAAAACATAATAGCAAAAATAGAAAAACACAGAACAAATTAGATAACAGAGAGAGGAGAGAGTTAGTACCTGGGCCTTACCTGGCGCCACCAACCGGCCTAGGACGGCCCAGCCCCCCAACCGCTTCCCCCCTGTCATCTTCCTCCCCCGCCAGAAGGATGGAGGCGCGTGGCCGCCCCGCGCCGGCCACCTGCTCCCTCCCTGCCTGCCTGGCTCCTCCCCGGTGCTCCTAGACGACGCCACGGAGAAGCCACGCACACCCTGGCCCCCTCTTACTCTCTCTCGTGCCTCTCTTCTCCTCTGCTTTCTCTTCCTCTCGCGCCCAAGCGCAACCGTCGACGCCGCTTGCCACCACCGCAGCCACCGCCTTCCCCTCGACCTCCTGACGTGTTCAGGAGCTCCGCCACATCTTCCCTGACCTCTCCGGCAAGTCAAGCAAGCCGAGACGCACCGCAGTGCTTCCCTATCGCCGTCTTCAACCTCAGACCACCGAGATCAATCTCGCCGCCCCGACCGCTCCGGTCCCTCCCCGAGCTCGCCAAGGCCATCGTAGCAATCGCTGTGAGCTCCTCTTCCTCCTCCCTCTAACCTCGTCGCTCTGCTCGTCCTCTAGCTAGCGTTGTCGCCATGGCCGAAGCTTCGCCGCCGCCAGCCATGTCGCCGTCGTGGCTGCAGACGCCGTAGCTCGTGCCTGGGCACGTCATAGTGCTTGGTTTGCTCCCAGGAGATGACCCCGGCCACCAGCTGGACCTGCCGTGCACCAGAACTTCGAACCCGCGCTTGTCCCAACTCCGGCCGCCGCCTAGCTCCTCGCCGCCGCCTGCCCCGGCCATCCCAGCCTCCAGCGTCTGCCCCGCTGGATGCGCCACATCCCTTGCTGCCATTAGACGCAAACGGCGAGGCAAATGGTCGCCTGTAGCTAAATCCCGAGCGGGCACCGCCGCGGTTTGAGGTCGCCGCCGGCCAAACCCCGGCAAGTTGACGTGGTGCTAGTAGATTAGGTGCTAATCACGTTTAGTTAGGGCCAGAGCCATTGACTGTGGGCCCTACCTTAGGTTCAAACCCAGTCAGCGCCGGTTTTGACCGGGGTTAGCCCCTGTGTCACTGACTAGCGGGCCCCACAGGCTAGGTTTGACCTGGACTGGGTCTGTTGACCTGCTGAGGTCAGCATGATGCAATGCTGACGTAGTTAATAATTATCTGGATTTAAAAACAATTCAGAAATTACAGAAAATAGCTAAAACTTCTAAAATTCATAGAAAATAATCTATAACTCAGATTGAAAAGATTTATATATGAAAAATGATCAGAAAAATCCAATCTGTCCATCTGCACTGGTTTCATGCATTTAAAGCAACTTAAACCTGCTGTTTATATCAAAACATGATAATGCACTTTATAAATTCATAGTTTGAGTTTGAACTTGAACCTTGGGTTCAAAATGGCTCAAACCCATCTGGTTGTAGTTCCATTAGCCCAACACACTCATTTTGCCATGTCATGATCATGCATCATATTGAGCATTGCATTGATTGTGTTCTTCCTTGTTTGCCGGTATTTGTCCCCTCTCGATAGACGTGGTTCCGACGATGAGTTCGATGACACCGATGAAGAACTATACTGTCTTCAGAAGTGCCAGGCAAGCAAAACCTCCTTGTTCATTCCGATACAATCCCACTCTCTCGCTCTTGCTCTCTTTTACTGCATTAGGACAACAACGATGCATCTGTTACTTGTTGCGGTAGTTGAACCCGTTATCCTCTGCATGACCTGTCATTGCCACAGTAATTAGATGAAACCCACTAGCATGAGTAGGAGTTGTTTGAGCCCTGATGTGCCTACTCATTCATGCTTGTTTGTCGTGCCTGCTACTGCTTAGAGTTGAGTCAGGTCTGATTCATTGGGGATGAATCTGAACGTTGTGAACATGTCCTACTGTGTGTGAGCTAAGAGTGTGAATATGATTTGGTAAAGGTAGCGGTGAGAGGCCATGTAGGAGTACATGGTGGGTTGTCTCATTGAAGCCGTTCTCAGGAACTGAGTTCTGTGTTTGTGATCCATGAACAGCTACCGCCACACATTGGAATGCTTAAGTGCCCCTCTCAACTTATTAATCAACTCTATCTCCGTCCAGGAGTTGCAACTAGTTTCCGGTGTTTGTAGGTAGTGTTAGTAGTCTACCAAGTGGCACTCGGTACAGGTGGGCTTGGGACAGACTAGGCACCGTGGCACGATGTACCAAGTGGCACCCGGATGGTGGGCTTGGGAACCCTACTCACATCGTTTGGGGCCGTGAGCGACACCCCGGCCGGATGTCCTTGCGGATGGAACCCGAATAGGCGATAAACCCGGACTAGACACTTATGTGGTTAGTCAGGTCGTGGCCGACTCCCTCGCCAGGCGTCCGCTTGGAGGTTGCTGAGATACACAAGGTGTACATGGTGGTAAGTGGCGAGAGTGTGTGTGAAGAAGTACACCCCTGCAGGGTTAACATCATCTATTCGAATAGCCGTGTCCGCGAAAAAGGACTTCTGGGTTGCCTGTACAGTTCATAGACAAGTGAAAGTGGATACTCTAAAATATGCAAGATAAGCGTGAGTGCTATGGATGGCGTTCTCGTAGGGAGACGGGAGCGGATCTATAGTGGTGTGTTGATATGGTGAATATGTGGACTCGTGTGCGCCACCTCAAAAGAGTTACTTGCAGTCGTGGTTTAGGATAGCCACCGAGTCAAAGCTGGCTTGCTGCAGTCAAACTCCACCCCCCCTTTGTTGGTAATGATGCATATGTAGATAGTTCTGATGTAAGTCTTGCTGGGTACATTTGTACTCATGTTTGCCTATTTTATGTTTTTGCAGAGAGACTTCAGTCTCACTAGTAGTTCTACGTGGACTTCGACGTTTAGCTTGTTACTTCAGCTACGATCTTGTGCCCTCGGCAGGATCTGGTAGATAGTCAGGCTTCTCAGCCTTTTCATTTGTAGATGTCTATACTCAGACATGTTAAGCTTCCGCTTGTGCTTTGACTTGTATGCTCTGAATGTTGGGTCATGAGAACCATGTTTGTAATATCTCGCTCCTCGGAGCCTATTGAATAAAATACTTGAGTTGTAGAGTCATGTTGTGATGGCATGTTGTATTTGCACATATCGAGCATATTGTGTGTATGTTATTGAAATGCTTGGTATGTGTGGGATCTGACTATCTAGTTGTTTATCTTTGGTAACCTCTCTTACCAGGAAATGTCTCCTAGTGCTTCCACTGAGCCTTGGTAGCTTGCTACTACTCCAGAACACTTAGGCTGGCTGGCATGTGTCCTTCTTTGTTCTTGTGTCTGTCCCTTCGGGGAAATGTCACGCGGTGTCTACCGGAGTCCTGTTAGCCTACTACAGCCCGGTTTACCGGAGTCCAGCTAGCCCAGTTGCTACAACCCGGATTCACTCGCTGATGACCGACACATTCGTTGCTGGGTCATGTATGCATGTCACTGTAAGTTAGTGCCACTTTGGGTTCATGACTAGCCATGTCAGCCCGGGCTCCTTGTCATATGGATGCTAGCGACACTATCATATACATGTACCAAAAGGCGCAAACGGTCCCGGGCAAGGTAAGGCGACACCCGTGGGAATACCGTGCGTGAGGCCGCAAAGTGATATGAGGTGTTACATGCTAGATCGGTGTGGCTTTGAGTCGGGGTCCTGACAGCTTTGGTATCAGAGCCTGACAGCCTGTAGGATTACCAAGCCAACCCGGTCGAAGTTGAGTCTAGAAATGCTTTAGTTATATGTAGGGGAATTGATTGTGGGATGGAACGTAAGGCTCTTTTTACTCCTTATACCTTATGCCTTCTGATCTGAGTCACCTTATCTTTCCTACAGGGTTAAGGAACTAGGCTTCCTCTTCTTTTTACCAGGATCACGTGTTACTAATCCGTAGACTTATAGAATTGTTGGACTTAAGCCTCAGTTCAGTTGCTACTACTTCCGTCTGTCAACTATTGATCTCGAAACCTTGATATCATGCTTCTGAGTGGGTATGCCACCATTTTTGTAGCATGTCTCCAATCTTTTTGAGTATTTACAGCCGTTATGCTGTCCAAGTCATCCCAGGTTCCTAAATAGTCTGATGCATTAAATCCTTTATTTCCGTTCCCGATGTCCCTTTGGGCCAGTTCAACCAAACTAATCGGTGAGTTGAGGTACTCTATTGCCTCAACATGTATGTTGGAGCTATTATTGTGACCCTAGGTGTTTTAGGGAGTCACCTAGTAATCTAGCCATGTTTTGTGTTCCCGCTGTGATGATTCTGGCCACCATTCTCGAAAGCATCCCGTGATGCCATTTAGTTAGTAGGTATTGTACTCCAGGGTTCTTGAACCTGAGATTCACCCTACTTACTTCCTGTTGATAGTGTTTGCCAGTTCCTTTAGGATACTAGTAACCTTTGCATTAGTCCTCGAGGTCCGTGGTATTTCCTTCTTCCAAATACCATGAACTGCTTATGGCAGAAGTTCTTTTCAACCAAAAGATCACAACCAGGGTGCTCCTGATGAGTTCTCCATTCTACATTATGAATCTGCCAGTCATACCTTTCTAGATGGATTATCCGGAAGAAACCTGTTGCACTTCGTTCGACATGCAATCCATGCATCCACAACTCAGAACATCATAGGTTCTTTTGGGTTGTCCCTCTTTAATTGGTTTCTGGCCCTCATCTATCAATTGATAGTCAGGAGTAGTTATGCACTCGTGTTCATCGATGCATATTATTCTTGTGGCATGTCAAGCCATTATAATCGGAATGACTAGGAGAAACAAACTCCAGTACCTCATCCATATCTAGAATTGGCTCAAAGTAGCTGTATCTCACAGATCAAATGCAATCCAGTTTTTGATTCTGTTCTACCCTGGAGTATTACCCCCTTTATTTCAGGATTTTAATGAGAATTGCACCAGCTCTTGTGAATTCTTGACGCAGTGATACTTCTCGCCATCATTATTCATTTCTTGGTTTCCGTGTTGTCGCAACCGGAATGCCGACAAGTGAATCATGGTGTGTGAAATCAATACTGCTAGCAATTCCGTTGCTTGGTAGTTAAATGGATGATAACCTCATTCTTAGCGTGTTGATTATTGAACCATCGCCCTAAGGTTGATTGTGCTACCTAGTCCTTATTTCCGGTGCTCTCTCCGATCTATGATTTAGGATTATGTCAATCCCTCGCCCTTTTGACCATACTGCCTTGTCTCGAAAGTAAGATTATTCTCAAGATTAGTAACATATGGGTGGTTCGTGATTTTTCGAATGTCTTCTTGGAAGTATCACCAGGTCGTCACCTGACTGTTATGTTGAGTTTGCGATCAAGTTGGTTTATTCCTGTAAACCACCCCTTCTCCAAGAGTCTGTGTTGGGTACCCCTGAGCTAGTTGGTTAAGCTGAACAACAACTTGGAGAGTTGGAAGATGGAAGCTTGTCCGTTTTAGCTCATTTAAAGGGATATCTTTTGTGTGTTGAAGAAAGATGATATCCTTGTCGATTGGTCCCTGTGATCAGTTGTTGGACCTATTATCTTACCCAATCTTTGATTTGAGTATGGGCTATTGTCAAATCAAATTAGGACCAACGATGCTCATAATGTTGTCCTACTCGTGGTTGCTTCCTCGAGCATACACCGTTATATCTTTTGGGTCTGACCAATGCTATCACCTTGTTCACATAATTCTGGAATTTCACTTATATGGAAACTTGGATGAATTGTTGTTGAGCCCATCAGCAACATTGTTATCTTCTCCATGATTTTTGTTGAACATTAAGCTAGTGTTGCAAAGCTTTTGAAATCATTTCTTCATGCTAGTTCATGAAGCATATGCCCGAACGAAAGAAGTGATTTCCTCTAACTCATGTGCATTTGATGCAAGTTGTCGCCATGACTTCGAGAAGGTCAATGTTGCTTCCTTTGGAATCATTCCAAATTAGTCATGCATATGTGCAAAGTATTCTGTGGTTTGAAGACTTGCAACCTTCACTCTATATGTATCCCTAGCACACCAAGCCACTGACTGATTTGTTCCAGGAGAAGGATTTCCTTTTAAAGAGCTAACCCGGGCTTAATCAAGGACTTCGATATCCTCGATGATGGTTCCCCACCTGAACTCGGTTGTGTTTTATTATAAGAATACTACGTGGTCATGCTTGTCTTGGACAGTCGTGTTCACAGGTTTGTAGCAGAACCAGCTCGTGTTCTGGAGCTTACTGAGGGAGTCCTGGATTAGAGGTATCCGGACAGCCGGACTGTGTACAACATCCGAACTATTGAAGCGTGAAGATACAAGACTCAAGACTTTGGCCCGTGTCCGGATGGGACTCTCCTTTGCGTGGGAGGCAAGCTTGGCGATCCGGATATTATATTTCCTTCCTTGTAACCGACTCCGTGTAAACCCTAGCCCTCTCCGGTTTCTATATAAACCGGAGAGGTTGGTCCTTAGAAGGCCGATCACAATTACATTCATACCATCATAGGCTAGCTTTTAGGGTTTAGCCTCTACGATCTCGTCGTAGATCTACTCTTGTACTACTCATTTCATCAATATTAATCAAGCAGGAAGTAGGGTTTTACCTCCATCGAGAGGGCCGGAACCTGGGTAAACATCTGTGTACCTTGCTTCCTATTACCATCAGCCTTGACGCACAGATCGGGACCCCCTACACGAGATCCGCCGGTTTTGACACCGACATTGGTGCTTTCATTGTGAGTTCCTCTGTGTCATCGCTATCAGGCTTGATGGCTCCTTCAATCATCACCAACAACGCTGTCCAGGGAGAGACTTTCCTACCCGGGCAGATCTTTGTATTCGGCGGCTTCGCACTGAGGGCCAAATCACTTCGCTACCTGGAGCAGATCGGTAGCTATGCCCCCGGCCACCAGGTCAGGTTCAGGAACTTGAACTACACGGCGGATATTTGCGGGGACTTGATCTTCGAAGGATTCGGGCCGGCGCCAGAAGCGCCGAACAATCACGATGAGCACGGCTTGGACCTGCTGTCAGACGTTGCGTGGGATATCACCCCGACAGAAGTCTCGGATCTGAATCCGGGGCAGGTCCCATTGCCTAAGGACGGAGGGCTGGACCCCGCCCCGCAGGCCATACCCTCGTCGGCGACGGAGCCGAACACAGGTCTCACCTTCGAGGGAGCCTGTGACTCCGGACCCCCGGATTCATATCCGGATGTAGGTTCCAGTCCGCACGCCCCCGAGCCCGCCAATCCTGGTTGGGCTCCGGTGATGGAGTTCACCGCGGCGGACATCTTTCAGCACTCTCCCTTTGGTGACATGCTGGACTTATTGAAGTCTCTCTCCTTGTCAGGAGACTCTGGGCCAAACTATGTCCGGCTCGAGTGGGAAGCGGACAACGACGGAATTCGTTGCCCCCCACCACCCACTTGATTGCTATGATCGATGACCTAACCGACGTGCTCGACTTCGACTCCGAAGACATCGACGGTATGGACGACGATGTAGGAGAATTACAGGAGCCACCGCTCACCGGGCGGTGGACGGCCACCTCCTCATACGATATATATATATGGCGGACACTCCGAAGGAAACAAATGGCGATGAGGCAATGGAGGATAACCCCTCAGAAAGAAAAACAAAGCATGGGCGTCGTTGGCGCCGCTCCAAGTCCCGCCACAGCAATACCGGCCCCGAAGACGAAAATAATCCGGATGGCGCCGAAGAAGAATATGACCCTGACAAGCCCGCCTTTGAGCAGGCCGAATAGGAAGATGAGCAGGTCAGCCCAGAAGAACAGGCGACAGACGTATACTCGGAGGAGGACAACTACATGCCCCCCTCCAAAGACGAGATTAGCCTCGGCGACGAAAAATTCGGCATGCCTGAGGATCCCGTGGAGCAGGAGCGCTTCAAGCGTAGGCTTATAGCCACTGCGAGGAGCCTGAAGAAGAAGCAGCAGCAACTCCAAGCTGATCAAGATCTGCTCACACATAGATGGACTGAAGTCCTGGCAGCCGAGGAATACAGACTCGAATGCCAAACGGCCGACCGGCCACCCCGTGGTCGGGATAAAATGGGATATCAGCCCGGATACCAGCCCGCACCCCCACACCGATACACTACGGCTCAAGGTAACAGGCAAGACCTGCAAGATATTCTGGAAAATAAAGCAGGACAGCCAAGATCTATTTATGGATCACGGGGGCATGCCCCAGCGCGCGACGATGACCATCGCGCCGGATACATCATCAACAAGTCCGGCCGGGCCAAACACAGCAACCCAAACCAATCCAACATGCGTAGCCACATAGCCCAGCACAGAGGCGCCGCACACCCCCTCTACTTCACTGACGAAGTAATGGATCATGAATTTCCAGAAGGGTTCAAACCCGTAAAAATCGAATCGTACGATGGCACAACAGACCCCGCAGTATGGATCGAAGATTTCCTTCTCCACATTCACATGGCCCGCAGAGATGATCTACACGCCATCAAGTATCTTCCCCTTAAGCTCAAAGGACCAGCCCGACACTGGTTAAACAGCTTGCCAACAAATTCCATTGGCAGTTGGGAAAACCTGGAAGATGCCTTCCTTGATAACTTCTGGGGCACATATGTGCGACCACCAGACGCCGATGACCTGAGCCACATTACTCAACAGCCCGGAAATTCTGGACTCGGTTCCTTACTAAAAAGAACCAAATAGTCGACTGTCCGGACGCCAAAGCCCTGGCGGCTTTCAAGCATAATATCTGTGACGAGTGGCTCGCTCGACACCTCGGCCAAGAAAAGCCCAAGTCTATGGCCGCTCTCACAACCCTAATGAACTGCTTTTGCGCGGGTGAGGATAGCTGGTTGGCCCGCAGCAGCACCACACCACATTCCAGCACTTCAGACAGCCACGATGCTAACGGCAAGCCACGGCGTAACAGGCATAAGAGACGGAGCAACGGCAACGGCACTGAAGACACGGCGGTCAACGCCAGATTCAGCGGATCTAAGTTCGGTCAGCGGAAAAAGCCGTTCAAAAGAAATAATCAGGGACTGTCCAGCATGGACCGCATACTAGAGCGCTCGTGCCAAATCCATGGCACCCAGGACAAGCCAGCCAACCACACTAATAGAAACTGCTGGGTGTTCAAACAGGCCGGTAAGATAAACACTAAAAACAAGGACAAGGGGCTGCACAGCGACGATGATGAAGAGCCCCGGCGTCCGAACACAGGGGGACAAAAGAAATTCCCCCCCGCCCAGGTGAAAACGGTCAACATGATCTACGCCACCCATATCCCCAAGCGGGAACAGAAGCGAGCACTACGGGACGTCTATGCAATGGAGCCAGTCGCCCCCAAATTCAACCCATGGTCAGTGTGTCTGATCACCTTTGATCGTAGAGATCATCCTACCAGCATCCGCCATGGCGGCTTAGCCGCATTGGTCTTAGACCCAATCATTGACGAATTCCACCTCACGCGAGTCCTTATGGACGGCGGCAGCGGCCTAAACCTGCTTTACCAGGACATAGTGCCCAAGATGGGCATTGACCCTTCAAGGATCAAGCCCACCAAAACTACCTTTAAAGGTGTAATTCCTGGGGTAGAGGCCCGTTGTACGGGCTCTATAACACTGGAAGTGGTCTTCGGATCCCCGGATAACTTCTGGACCGAAGAGTTAATCTTCGACATCGTCCCTTTCTGCAGTGGCTACCATGCACTGCTCGGACGAACCGCATTTGCTAGATTCAATGCGATACCACATTATGCATACCTCAAGCTCGAGATGCCAGGACCGTGCAGGGTCATCACTTTCAACGGAAATATGGACTGCTCACTTTGAACAGAAGAACATACGGCAGCCCTCGCGGTAGATGTACAATGCGGCCTACTCCGACAAACCAATCCGGCGACAACCTCGAGCATAGTCAAGCGAGTCCGGAGTACCCCGCAACAGGATCATTAGGAACGCCAAGAGTGTGATTAGTAGTCCGGCCTCCGCTCAAGCCCCTTCAAAGCAGCATTCGTGCCACGCTTACACAATTACGCACTCAAGATACCATGGGCATAGGCGGAGGCGTATCAACGACTCAGACGATAGTACGGGTAACCACCAAATACCTTCATACCCTTTCCCTCTTACATTTCAGGACACCGCGTTAGTGCAGCATCCTCAAAAGAGCCGAGTTGCTGGACTCATGTGGAAGAGACATCCAAGGAGGCAACAGACATTATGCACAGAAGGAAATACCCATGTGGAATCTATTTACGATCATTATACCTGTTTCATCTATCTGTACACAGCTTGCCCCTGGATAGAACATGTCAAATAGTCCTATTTTTATCTCTGCTTAATGCATCCATCGTAAACATACGCTTAAACGTATTTTTCGTCAATGGGAGATTATATATAGCGTCAACTTATTATCCTTATTTGAGTATTTTTCTCTTGTAAATGTTTATTTGGTATTGCATCCGTACACCTTGGTATGGCCAGTTTGCCAGGGGCTTCTGATGGCGCCCCAAAATATGGCAAATAAAGTCCGAACACTTTAAACAGTGCGGCACCCCGAATTATAGCATTATATGCATCAGCTCCGAATCATGTCTTGGTCTACAGTTGGGATAGCCTAGCTCCCTTGTTTTGGTGCCTTACGTTCCGTTATCGGCTAAGGTAGCGCAGGGAGAACTACTGCGATTGTGTCCCGGTTCTTCCGGACGAGCACCTCAGTAGTGAAAGCCGAAAACTGACCGGCATGATGCGGCGAGAGCTGGTCGCTGTTCAAGAGGTCTTAAAATCCTTAAAGATTTTCCGCTTTAAGCGATATCGGCTTTGTCCGATCTAGGCGTGTGTAGCACCCCGATACGGTCTTCCGGATTCCAGGGGCTTCACCGAAATTTAAAATTGTAGACTTCTATGGCTAAGTGAAAGTTATCAAGCCGCATAGTCCGATTGCCTTGTTTGCTGCGCCGGATACCTCCTTAAAGGACCAAACATTTGGATAAAGAGTGTCCGGGTTTTCCACGAACACCCTTGTACTAGTTACGCGGGGGAGGAAGCCGACGACTGGCCTACTTCCAGAATTTTATAAACAGCCGCTCCCCTGAGCCCCTCATCCTCTCCGGATGGGGCGTCTTCTTCTACCTCCTCCCCTTCGTGGGAGGAGTCCGCCTCGTCATCTTCGGACGAGGCTTCTGGCACGACCTTACGCCGGAGACCCTTTCGGATCCCGGGGCCTTCTTCTCGGCCTTCTTCTCTGGCACCTCGTACGGTGACGGGACTAGCATCTCCGTCAGGAGAGCATCTGCTGGGCCTTCTAGCAGTGGAGCCGGACAGTAGACCAGCTCCGCTGTCTCCACATAGTCCTGAAGCAAACATACACAACTACTTAAGGCACTCCCATGAATATATCAGGGAGAACTGGGTCCGGAGTCAGTCCAAGAACTCATTGGCCTAGGAGCCCGCGCGGCGTGAAGCCCGCGGTCCTCGGATGTTGGAGGAGGTGCTTCGGAGGCCTTGAACAGCACCTTCCATGCGCCTTTGTGCGTCATGTCGTCGAGCTTCTCGAGCGTCCGGTGTTCGGTTGGGACGAACTCCCACAGATTGACCGCCCGCCTCTGGCAGGCAGGATCCGGCGAACGAGCATGACTTGGATCACGTTGACAAGCTTGATGTTCTTGTCCTTCATGCTTTTGATGCATGTCTGGAGTCCGGCCAGCTCCGTGGAACCACCCGAGGATAGGCCCTTCTTCTCCCAGGAGGTGAGCCGCATGGGGGCTCCGGATCGGAACTCGGGGGCCGCTACCCAGTTGGCACCGCGCGGCTCGGTGATGTAGAACCACCCCGACTGCCATCCTTTTACGGTCTCCGCAAAGGAGCCATCGAGCCATGTGACATTGAGCATCCTGCCCACCATGGCCCCTCCGCACTCCGCTTGTTGACCTCTTACAACCTTCGGCTTCACGCAGAAGGTTTGCAGCCATAGGCCAAAGTGAGGCCGGATGGAGAGGAAGGCCTCGCATATGACGATGAACGCCGAGATGTTGAGGACGAAGTTCAGGGCTAGATCATGGAAATCTAGTCCGTAGTAGAACATGAGCCCGCGGACGAAGGGGTGGAGTGGAAATCGCAATCCACGGACAAAGTGGGCGATGAATACGACCCTTTCGTGGGGTCCTGGGGTCGGAATGACCTGCTCGGCGTCTGGTAGACGGTGCGCTATATCCGCGGCCAAGTATCCGGCTGCCCGAAGATTTGCGATGTGCTTCTCCTTGACGGTGGAAGCCACCCACTTGCCTCTTGCTCCGGACATGTTTAGCTATGCGGAGGAGATTTGAGCTTGGGCGCTGGAGCTCGAGGGGGACAAGAGTGGGCAAAGGAGGAAGAAGGCGTGGGTGAAAATGGGGAAATCTTGTCCTTTATAGAGGAGCCGAGAGCGGTGTGTCTCCCCACTTACCCGTTGGGAATCGCTTGTTTCCCAAGTGCCACGATTAATGGCGTGGTGAGATTACCCATACCCGTATTGATGAGAATCCCATGATAAGGGGACACGATCTCTGCTTTGACAAGACGTGTCAAAGAAAACGCCTCGCAATATGCACTGTAGCTGGTTGTGGGGAAACGGATCGAATAATCATCCGACCGTAATAACATGTCACGTCATCAGAAAAAGCTGTCAGCGGATTGCATTTGTAAAATATCATTCTCTCTACGGTGGCATATGAAGATTATCTCGCATATCCGGACACGGTCTAAGCGTCCGATGATCACTTTGGAGTATTCGGAGGAGGAACCCGCCTTGCAATGCCGAAGACAATACTGCGTGTCGAACTTATCGTCATTGAAGCCTGCACTACTAGGAAAAGGCCTACTAATGACGCACCGGTTTTGCCTACTAATGGCGCACTACCGGTGCACCATTAGTATCACACCACTAGTATTTTTTACTAATGGCGCACCACTGGTGCGCCATTAGTATCTGGTATACTAAGGGCGCACCATGCAGTGCACCATTAGTATAGCCCATGGTGCGCCATTAGTATTTGGTATACTAATGGCGCACCACATAGAAGTGTGCCATTAGTAACATTTTTTTTTTCAAATTTTTCGTTTTTTTCTTAATCTCAGGTCACTATGGCTTAATCTCGGGTCAATATGCTTAATCTCAGGTCAAATTGCACTCAGTGGTCAAACTTCCCGAAAGGTCACCCATCCTCACACTACTCCAGCCCAAGCACGCTTAACTTCAGAGTTCTATCCAACCCAAGCAACATCTCACATCACACACACTTGTTGATATATCTAGAATATCAATCCTATTATACCTTGTTGATGTCTAGGACTTTGTCCATGTTCATGACTATGATGAAATTTTGAAAAATATTTCAAACTTCCAGGTCATATTACGTATCATATTTTGAAAAACAATTCAAAAAAATTCAAAACCAATTTTTTTATATTACTAGTGGCGCACCACATCCATGGTGCGCCACTAGTAAGTTTGAATTTTTTTGATTTTTTTTGCCTCTAGATCTTGAAAGCCCCATAACTTTTTTTCTGTTAAGTTTTTGGGGATTTTGAAAATGTTTAACATGGTTCTCCATGTTAAATTCGGATGTAACTTTTCGAGTAGATGATTTTTCATATAAAAAACTTTTTAATCCGAGTTCGTATGCAAAAGTTATGCCCATTTTACAAATTTCCGGAGAATTTTTGCAAATAAAGTCGAAATTCATATTTGTAAATTTTCCCAACAACTAGACCACATATCACATGGGAAACTTATTTTCTTTCATTTTTTGACATTTCCATCATTTTCTTTTAGTTTTTTCAAAACTGAAAAGGCGGTCGACGGGGGGTGGGGGGTGGGGGGGGGGGGGTGCATTCGGCAACTAGACCACATATCACATGGGAAACTTATTTTCTTTTATTTTTTGACATTTCCATCATTTTCTTTTAGTTTTTTCAAAACTGAAAAAGACGGTCCACGGGGGGGGGGGGGGGGGGGGGGGGGGGGCGGGGTGTGCATTCGGTGTTGGGCCAAGTTAGTAATGGCGCATCGTGGGGTGGTGCGCCATTACTTGTTTAACTAGTAATGGCGCACCACCCCACGGTGCGCCATTACTAGTTTTGAAAAAAAAATTGAAAGTTTTTTTGAATTTTTTTTGAAAAAATCTTAGTAATGGCGCACCAGTGGACAGTGCGCCATTACTAGTTAAAACTAGTAATGGCGCACTGTCCACAGGTGCGCCATTACTAACATTTTTTTTACTTTTTTTTTCAAAACTACTAATGGCGCACGGTGGGTTTGGTGCGCCATTACTATGTCAACTAGTAATGGCGCACCACACTCCCACAGTGCGCCATTAGTAGTTTTGAAAAAAATTAATTTTTTTTTACTAATGGCGCACCAACACATGGTGCGCCATTAGTATTTGCACACTAATGGCGCACCAACACATGGTGCGCCATTAGTATTTAGTAATGGCGCACCACATGTATAGTGCGCCATTACTGTCCATCCCATCTATAGCCCTTTTCCTAGTAGTGCTGGTTCAGGGGCTACCGAGGGAGTGCTGGATTAGGGGTATCCGGACAGCCGGACTGTGTACAATGTCCGGACTATTGAAGCGTGAAGATACAAGACTCAAGACTTCGGCCCGTGTCCGGATGAGACTCTCCTTTGCGTGGGATGCAAGCTTGGTGATCCGGATATTATATTTCCTTCCTTGTAACCGACTCCGTGTAAACCCTAGCCCTCTCCGGTGTCTATATAAACCGGAGAGGTTGGTCCTTAGAAGGCCGATCACAATTACATTCATACCATCATAGGCTTGCTTTTAGGGTTTAGCCTCTATGATCTCGTGGTAGATCTACTCTTGTACTACCCATACCATCAATATTAATCAAGCCGGAAGTAGGGTTTTACCTCCATCGAGAGGGTCCGAACCTGGGTAAACATCCGTGTCCCTTGCTTCCTGTTACCATCAGCGTTGACGCACAGATCGGGACCCCCTACCCGAGATCCGCCGGTTTTGACACCGACACTTACTACCGTAGTTCATTCCCCAAGAATCTCGCAACGTCATCTCGTCGATTTGTTTTGCAAACTTTCATTTTTCTTTCTAGACTCGATGAGTCTGGATCATTCTGACACCAACCAGATCTTAATCTCAGGCAGATATGATGGTTGGAGCATTTTCTAAGAACTATAATATTGGTCCCTCGATAACAGGTAAAGTGGATGTCGTGGCCAACACACCCAGCCGAAAGACCTATTATTGTAGTGTCTCGATTGAAGAAAGTTGGCCACCTCCCCATGAGGATCTCGCAGGATTTACTTCCTTAGTTATTCCATATGGGTTCTTGTGCTTCCGAAGTCCGACCTTTACTTGATGATTCTAGGTACCAAACCATTTTAATAAATGGGTTGCGCTAGCACATCAAGGAGAACATTAGAAGCAGAGTGCTAAATGTCTCTCGGTCGATCATCCAGATTTTGTCCCCTTGGCATCGCTAAGGTGAAATCTGAGAAAGTGTTGTCCTCCTTGCATCTGCTTCCTCCACCAATACTCTTCATGGTAGTATGTTGTGTTGCCAGGATCCTTGGCACGGATATTGGTAAAACCTTGATGAATATGGAAATGCTCAAGTTCTGAGCATGTGCAAGTGCTAGGTTTTATTGTTCGCATTAATTGCATAGTGCTCTCAGTTTCCTCGGCTATGCTATAACCCTTTCAAACAGTGGATTCACTCTCTACTGATGGGGTTCCTCCCCAGTTACCAGAATCATTCCCAGCATTTGCATTTCGTTCCCAGCTTGCACCGCCAATGTGCCATTCTACCATGGGTTCCATCCATCTCCGATGATAAGCAAAATCATCCATTGCTTTGTCTTCAACAAGGTAATCCACATCATCCATTCTGGTCCAAGTATGTCATCCTTTCGGACTCTTTCAAACAATCGCTCGAGATTTGCCTTAGGCTAGAATAGAGAGTCTCAATGATCTCTATCTCAGTAGTAATTCTTTTTGCCACTTAGGGTATTAATTCTACGAATCACCTCCTCTAAGATGTCTCGTTACAGTGTCATGGAACTCAACCCCTCGCTACGTTGACAACTGCTCACCACCTTCTTGAGCGTGACATTGATGTCTACCTAGTGAACCTTCGTCATCTGCTTCACTCCATTCCTCTGGATGTGTGCTTCGCGTCTCAGCTCATGAGATATTTCCATGTGTCATTCCGTGAGTTGATCCTGAGTTGCTCGATCTTTGAGAAGATCGATCCTTCTAGAGTTTCTTTTCCCTCTCGATGTCATGTTGGTAGGAGTTCCTAGAGCAAGAGTTTGAGACAATGATGGTGGTCGAATCAACGTTCTTATGAAGTGCACCCTGGATCGTGAAGATTGTGTTAGTTTGCGTCCCCCCTTCATTTTACCCTACGCTTGAATCTCGAGACGAGATTCTTGTTTAGTGGGGGTGAGTTGTCACATCCCTAGTTCTGGTATGCACTAAGCTAGACCTTCATGTGAGCATCATGTTTAAATTCAAATGAAATTTGAATTGAGGAATTTTCAAAAGCCTCAGAAGAGCTCTAAAAATAACCAACATTTAAATCTCATCAAATGAGTCCAAGAAAATGTTCCTGTTAATCTCTGGAAATATGGGCAAGGGTTAAAATTCAAACCAATATTTTTAGAATCTCAGAAACAATTATTTTGGGCCTTTGAATTAATCCAATAAATATTTGAATTGGATCTGTATTTGTTATATAATAAATATATGTTCAATAATTCTGAAAATTTGTTGTGTAGCTTTGGATAAGTCCATTTAGTTCACACAATTATTTTCATGAATTTTAAAAATGATTTGGTCTTTGAACTAAATCAAAACATAATAGCAAAAATAGAAAAACACAGAACAAATTACATAACAGAGAGAGAGAGAGAGAGAGTTAGTACCTGGGCCTTACCTGGCGCCACCAACCGGCCCAGCACGGCCCAGCCCACCACCGCTTCCTCCCTGTCGTCTTCCTCCCCCGCCAGAAGGACGGAGGCGCGTGGCCGCCCCGCGCCGGCCACCTCCTCCCACCCTGCCTCCCTGGCTCCTCCCCGGTACTCCTAGACGACGCCAGGAGACGCCACGCACCCCCCTGGCCCCCTCTCACTCTCTCACGTGCCTCTCCCCTCCTCTGCTCTCTCTTCCTCTCGCGCCTGAGCGCAACCGCCGATGCCACTCGCCACCACCGCAGCCACCGCCTTCCCCTCGACCTTCCGACGTGTTCAGGAGCTCTGCAACATCTTCCCTGACCTCTCCGCCAAGTCAAGCAAGCCGAGACGCACCATAGCGCCGCCCTATCGCCGTCTTCAACCTCAGACCACCGAGATCGATCTCGCCACCCCGACCGCTCCGGTCCCTCCCCGAGCTCGCCAAGGCCACCGTAGCAATCGCACTGAGCTCCTCTTCCTCCTCCCTCTAACCTGGTCGCTCTGCTCGTCCTCTAGCTAGCGTTGTCACCATGGATGAAACTTCGCCGCTGCCGGCCATGTCGCAGTCGTTGAGGGATTCCTGGATTAGGGGGTATCTAGACAGCCGGACTGTGTACAACGTCCGGACTATTGAAGTGTGAAGATACAAGACTCAAGACTTTGGCCCGTGTCCGGATGAGACTCTCCTTTGCGTGGGAGGCAAGCTTGGCGATCCGGATATTATATTTCCTTCCTTGTAACCGACTCCATGTAAACCCTAGCCCTCTCCGGTGTCTATATAAACCGGAGAGGCTGGTCCTTAGAAGGCCGATCACAATTACATTAATACCATCATAGGCTAGCTCTTAGGGTTTAGCCTCTATGATCTCGTGGTAGATCTACTCTTGTACTACCCATATCATCAATATTAATCAAGCAGGAAGTAGGGTTTTACCTCCATTGAGAGGGCCCGAACCTGGGTAAACATCTTTGTCCCTTGCTTCATGTTACCATCAGCCTTGACGCACAGATCGGGACCCCCTACCCGAGATCCGCCAGTTTTGACACCGACATTGGTGCTTTCATTGATAGTTCCTCTGTGTTGTCGCTGTCAGGCTCGATTGCTCCTTCCATCATCATCAACGATGCCATCCAGGGCGAGGCTTTCCTCCCCGAATAGATCTTCATGTTCGGCGGCTTCGCGTTGCGGGCCAATTCGCTTGGCCATCTGGAGCAGATCGACAGCTATACCCCTGGCCATCTAATCAGGTTCGGAAACCTGAACTACATGGGGGATATCCACGGAGACTAGATCTTCGACGGATTCGGGCCAGCACCACGAGCGCCGAACAGGCACTATGAGCACGACTTAGACCTGCTGTCCGACGATGCTCGGGACATCATCCCGGCAGAAGCCTCGGATATGAATCCGGGCCAGGTTGCGTTGCCTAAGGACGGAGGGCTAGACCCCGCCCCGGAGGCCATACCCTCATCGGTGATGGAGCCGAACACAGGCCTCGCTTCTGAGGAAGCCTGTGACTCCGGACCCCCGGATTCATATCCGGATGTAGGTTCCAGTCCGCGCGCCCCCGAGCCCGCCAATCTTGGTTGGCTCCGGTGATGGAGTTCACCGCAGCGGACGTCTTTCAGCACTCGCCCTTTGGTGACATGCTGGACTTATTGAAGTCTCTCTCCTTGTCAGGAGACTCTGGGCTGAACTATGTCCGGCTTGAGTGGGAAGCGGACAACGACGGAATTCGTTGCCCACCCACCACCCACTTGCTTGACTTCGACTCCGAAGACATCGACGGTATGGATGACGATGTAGGAGAATCACAGAAACGACCGCTCATAGGGCGGCGGGCGGCGACCTCCTCATACGATGTATATATGATGGACACTCCAAAGAAAACCAATGGCTGCGAGGCATCGGAGGACAACCCCTTAGGGAGCAAAGCAAAACGTGTGCGTCATCGGCGCCACTCCAAACCCCGCCACATCAACACCGGCCCCGGAGACGAAAGCAGTCCGGATGGTGCCGAAGAGGAATACAGCCCTGGGTAGCGTACCCTTAAGCAGGGGACACAATCTCCTGTGATAAGGGGACACAATCTCTGCTTTGGCCATACCCATATTAATGAGAATCCTGTGATAAGGGGACACAATCTCTGCTTTGGCAAGACGCATCAAAGAAACAGCCACGCAATATGCGCTGTAGCTGGTTGTGGGGAAACGGATCGAATAATGATCCGACCGTAATAACACGTCACGCCATCAGAAAAAGTTGTCAGCGGATTGCATTTGTAAAATATCATCCTCTCTGTGGTGGCATGCGAAGATTATCTCGCATAATCCGGACACGGTCTAAGTGTTCGATGATTACTTGGAGCATTCGGAGGAGGAACCCGCCTTGCAATGCCGAAGACAATACTGCGCGCCGGACTCATCATCATTGAAGCCTGGTTCAGGGGCTACTGAGGGAGTCCTAGACTAGGGGGTATCCGGATAGCTGGACTGTGTACAACGTCCAGACTATTGAAGCGTGAAGATACAAGACTCAAGACTTCGGCCCGTGTCCGGATGGGACTCTCCTTTGCGTGGGAGGCAAGCTTGGCGATCCGGATATTATATTTTCTTCCTTGTAACCGGCTCCATGTAAACCCTAGCCCTCTCCGGTGTCTATATAAACCAGAGAGGCTGGTGCTTAGAAGGCCGATCACAATTACATTCATACCATGATAGGCTAGCTCTTAGGGTTTAGCCTCTATGATCTCATGGTAGATCTACTCTTGTACTACCCATATCATCAATATTAATCAAGCAGGAAGTAGGGTTTAACCTCCATCGAGAGGGCCCAAAGTTGGGTAAACATCTGTGTCCCTTGCTTCCTTTTACCATCAGCCTTGATGCATAGATCGGGACCCCCTACCCGAGATCCACCGGTTTTGACACCGACAGTCGTGGCTGCAGACGCCGTAGCTCATGCTTTGGCGCGTCATAGTGCTTGGTTTGCTCCCAAGAGATGACCCGCCGTGCACCAGAACTTCGAACCCACGTTTGTCCGAACTCCGGCCGCCGCCTAGCTCCTCGGCGCTGCCTGCCCCGGCCATCCGAGCCTCCAGCGTTCACCCCGCTGGATGCGCCACATCCACTGCTGCCATTAGACGCAAATGGCGAGGCAAATGGTCGCCTGTAGCTAAATCCCGAGCGGGCGCCGCCGCGGTTTGAGGTTGCCACCGGCCAAACCCCGGCGAGCTGACGTGGCGCTAGTAGATTAGGTGCTAATCATGTTTAGTTAGGGCCAGAGGCACTCACTGTGGGCCCTACCTCAGGGTCAAACCCAGTCAGCGCCGGTTTTGACCGGGGTTAGCCCCTATGTCACTGACTAGTGGGCCCCACAGGTCAGGTTTGACCTGGACCGGGTCTATTGACCTGCTGAGGTCAGCATGACGTAATGCTGACATAGTTAATAATTTTCTGGATTTAAAATCAATTCAGAAATTCCAGAAAATAGCTAAAACTTCTAAAATTCATAGAAAATAATCTATAACTCAGTTGAAAAGATTTATATATGAAAAATGATCAGAAAAATCCAATATATCCATCTGCACTGGTTTCATGCATGTTAAAGCAACTTAAACCTGCTGTTTACATCAAAACATGATAATGCACTTTATAAATTCATACTTTGAGTTTGAACTTGAACCTTGGATTAAAAATGGCTCAAACCCATCTGGTTGTAGTTGCATTAGCCCAACACACTCATTTTGCCATGTCATGATCATGCATCATATTGAGCATTGCATTGATTGTGTTCTTCCTTGTTTGTTGGTATTTGTCCCCTCTCGATAGATGTGGTTCCGACAATGAGTTCGATGACACCGATGAAGAACTATACTGTCTTCAGAAGTGCCAGGCAAGCAAAACCTCCTTGTTCATTCTGATACAATCCCACTCTCTCGCTCCTGCTCTCTTTTACTGCATTAGGACAAAAATGATGCATCTGTTACTTGCTGCGGTAGTTGAACCCCTTATCCTCTGCATGACCTATCATTGCCACAGTAATTAGATGAAACCCACTAGCATGAGTAGGAGTTGTTTGAGCCCTGATGTGCCTACTCATTCATGCTTGTTTGTCGTGCCTGATACTGCTTAGAGTTGAGTCAGGTCTGATTCATCGGGGATGAATCTGAACGTTGTGAACATGTCCTACTGTGTGTGAGCTACGTGTGTGAATACAATTTGGTAAAGGTAGCGGTGAGAGGCCATGTAGGAGTACATGGTGGGTTGTCACATTGAAGCCGTTCTCAGGAACTGAGTTCTGTGTTTGTGATCCATGAACAGCTACTACCACACAATGGAATGCTTAAGTGCCCCTCTCGACTTATTGATCAACTCGATCTCCGTCCAGGAGTTGCAACTAGTTTCTGGTGTTTGTAGGTAGTGTTAGTAGTCTACCAAGTGGCACCCGGTACAGGTGGGCTTGGGACAGACTAGGCACCATGGCACGGTGTACCAAGTGGCACCCAGATGGTGGGCTTGGGAACCCTGCTCACATCGTTTGGGGCCGTGAGCGACACCCCGGCCGGATCTCCTTGCGGATGGAACCCGAATAGGTGATAAACCAGGACTAGAGACTTGTGTGGTTAGTCAGGTAGTGGCCGACTACCTCACCAGGCTTCCGCTTGAAGGTTGCCGAGATTCATGAGGTGTACCTGGTGGTAAGTGGCGAGAGCGTGTGTGAAGAAGTACACCCCTGCAGGGTTAACATCATCTATTCGAATAGCCGTGTCCGCGGAAAAGGACTTTTGGGTTGCCTGTATAGTTCATAGACAAGTGAAAGTGGATAATCTAAAATACGCAAGATAAGCGTGAGTGCTATGGATGGCGTTCTAGTAGGGAGACGAGAGTGGATCCATAGTTGTGTGTTGATATGGTGAATATGTGGACTCGTGTGCGCCACCTCAAAAGAGTTACTTGCAGTCGTAGTTCAGGATAGCCACCGAGTTAAAGCTGGCTTGCTGCAGTCAAACTCCACCACCCCCCTTTGTTGGTACTGATGGATATGTATATAGTTCTGATGTAAGTCTTGCTGGGTACATTTGTACTTACGTTTGCCTATTTTATGTTTTTGCAGAGAGACTTCAGTCTCACTAGTAGTTCCACGTGGACTTTGACGTTTAGCTTGTTACTTCAGCTACGATCTTGTGCCCTCGGCAGGATCTGGTAGATAGTCAGGCTTCTCAGCCTTTTCATTTGTAGATGTCTGTACTCAGACATGTTAAGCTTCCGCTTGTGCTTGGACTTTTATGCTCTGAATGTTGGGTCATGAGACCCATGTTTGTAATATCTCACTCCTCGGAGCCTATTGAATAAAATACTTGAGTTGTAGAGTCACGTTGTGATGCCATGTTGTATTTGCACATATCGAGCTTATTGTGTGTATGTTATTGAAATGCTTGGTATGTGTGGGATCTGACTATCTAGTTGTTTAACCTTGGTAGCCTATCTTACCGGGAAATGTCTCCTAGTGATTCCACTGACCCTTGGTAGCTTTGCTACTGCTCCGGAACACTTTGGTTGGCTGGCATGTGTCCTTCTTCATTCCTGTGTCTGTCCCTTCAGGGAAATGTCACGCGGTGTCTACCGGAGTCCTGTTAGCCTGCTACAGCCCGGTTTACCGGAGTCCTGCTAGCCCAGTTGCTACATCCCGGATTCACTCGTTGATGACCGACACGTTCGTTCCTGGGTCATGTATGCATGTCCCTGTAAGTTAGTGCCACTTTGGTTTCACGACTAGCCATGTTAGCCCGGGCTCCTTATCATATGGATGCTAGCGACATTATCATATACGTGTGCCAAAAGGCGCAAACGGTACTGAGCAAGGTAAGGCGACACCCGTGGGAATACCGTGCGTGAGGCCGCAAAGAGATATGAGGTGTTACATATGCTAGATCGGTGTGGCTTTGAGTCGGGGTCCTGACATGCCCATAACTAATTCATCCGAACTCCTATTTTGACGTTCTTTAGATCGTTTTGAAGCTATTGACATCCCACATCCCAACAAAATACCACCAACATCATTTGACTCCATCAAATGTTTGGAACGTTGGCATCTTTACCTAGGTCCTTCACCACATCACCCACATACCACCATAGCCTTCCGCAACCTAACCCATTTCGTTCCCCATAGCATTATGACACGTCTCCAATGTATCTACTTTTCCAATCACTTTTACCCTTGTGTTGCACTCTGACTTGCATGATTTGAATGGAACTAACCAGGACTGACGCTGTTTTCACCAGAACTGCCATGGTGTTATTTTTGTGCAGAAATAAATTTCTCAGAATGACCTGAAAATCCACGGAGACACGTTTTGGAATTAATAAAAAATATTGGCGGAAGAATCAACTTGAGGGGGCCCACACCTTGTCCACAAGGGTGTAGGGCACGCCCCACCCTGCCTCATGGGCCCCCTGGAGCTCCACCGACCTCAACCCCAACTCCATATATTCACTTCCGGGGAGAAAAAATCAGAGAGAAGGATTCATCGCATTTTACGATACGGAGTTGCCTCCAAGCCCTAATCTTCCTCAGAGGGGGGGGGGGACTAATTTGGAGTCCGTTCGGGGCTCCGGAGAGGGGAATCCGTCGCCATCATCATCAACCATCGCCCATCACCAATTTCATGATGCTCACCGCCGTGCGTAATCCCATCGTAGGCTTGCTGGACGGTGATGGGTTGGATGAGATTTACCATGTAATCGAGTTAGTTTTGTTAGGGTTTGATCCCTAGTATCCATTATGTTCTAAGGTTGATGTTGCTATGACTTTGCCATGCTTAATGCTTGTCACTAGGGCCCAAGTGCCATGATTTCAGATCTGAACCTATTATGTTTTCATGAATATATGTGAGTTCTTGATCCTTTCTTGCAAGTCAATAGTCACCTACTATGTGTTTTGATCCGGCAACCCCGAATTGACAATAATCGGGACCACTCCTGGTGATGACTGTAGTTTGAGGAGTTCGTGTATTCACTAAGTGCTAATTCTTTGGTCCAGTACTCTATTAAAAGGAGGCCTTAATATCCCTTAGTTTCCAATAGGACCCCGCTGTCACGGGAGGGTAGGACAAAAGATGTCATGCAATTTTTTTCCATAAGCACGTATGACTATATTCGAAATATATGCCAACATTACATTGATGAACTAGAGCTAGTTCTGTGTCACCCTATGTTATAACTATTGCATGATGAATTGTAGCTGACATAATTATCCATCATTGATCCATTTCCTACGAGCTTGTTTCATATTTATCTTTGCTTAGTTACTTCTCCGTTGCCACTGTTACGACCGCTACAAAACTGCTACTATTACTTTTGCCACCGTTACCGTTACCTCCATACTACTTTGCTACTAAATACTTTGCTGCAGATATTAAGTCTTTCAGGTGTGGTTGAATTGACAACTCAGCTGCTAATGCTTGAGAATATTCTTTGGCTCCCCTTGTGTTGAATCAATACATTTGGGTTGAATACTCTACCCTTAAAAACTATTGCTATCCCCTATACTTGTGGGTTATCAAGACTATTTTCTAGCGCCGTTATCGGGGAGCATAGCTCTATTCTTTGAGTCACTTGGGATTTATATCTGTTGATCACTATGTGGAACTTGAAAGATGACAGAACGAAGATTTTCCCCTCAACTACGAGGGGAGGTAAGGAACTGCCATCTAGCTCTGCACTTGATTCACCTTCTGCTATGAGTAAATTTTTGACACCTGCACCTGCTATTGATTCTGATATGTCACATATTATTAATGACGCCACTTCTACTATGCATAATGTGTTGGAAATATGCCCTAGAGGCAATAACACATTAGTTATTATTATATTTCCTTGTTCATGATAATCGTTTATTATCCATGCTATAATTGTATTGATAGGAAACTCAGATACATGTGTGGATACATAGACAACACCATGTCCCTAGTAAGCCTCTAGTTGACTAGCTCGTTGATCAATACATGGTTATAGTTTCCTGACCATGGACATTGGATGTCGTTGATAACGGGATCACATCATTAGGAGAATGATGTGATGGACAAGACCCAATCCTAAGCCTAGCACAAAGATCGTGTAGTTCGTATGCTAAAGCTTTTCTAATGTCAAGTATCATTTCCTTAGACCATGAGATTGTGCAACTCCCGGATACCGTAGGAATGCTTTGGGTGTACCAAACGTCACAACATAATTGGGTGGCTATAAAGGTGCACTACGGGTATCTCTGAAAAGTGTCTGTTGGGTTGGCACGAATCGAGACTAGGATTTGTCACTCCGTGTGACGGAGAGGTATCTCTGGGCCCACTCGATAGGACATCATCATAATGTGCACAATGCGACCAAGGGGTTGATCACGGGATGATGTGTTACGGAAGGAGTAAAGAGACTTGCCGGTAACGAGATTGAACAAGGTATCGGGATACCGACGATAGAATCTCGGGCAAGTACTATACCGGTAGACAAAGGGAATTGAATACGGGATTGATTGAATCCTCGACATCATGGTTCATCCGATGAGATCATCGTGGAACATGTGGGAACCAACATGGGTATCCAGATCCCGCTGTTGGTTATTGGCCGGAGAGTTGTCTCGGTCATGTCTACGTGTCTCCCGAACCCGTAGGGTCTACACACTTAAGGTTTGATGACGCTAGGGTTATAGGGAATAGATGTACATGGTTACCGAATGTTGTTCGGAGTCCCGGATGAGATCCCGGATGTCACGAGGAGTTCCGGAATGGTCCGGAGGTAAAGATTTATATATGGGAAGTCCTGCTTTGGTCACCGGAAAAGTTTCGGGTGCTATCGGTAACGTACCGGGACCACCGGGAGGGTCCCAGGGGTCCACCAGGTGGGGCCACCAGCCCCAGAGGGCTGCGTGGGACAAGTGTGGGAGGGGACCAGCCCCAGGTGGGCTGGTGCGCCCCTCCACCAGGGCCCAAGGTGCCTTGGGTTTGGGGAGGGGGCGCCTCCACCTTGCTTGGGGGGCAAGTTTCCCCCTCTCCCCCCTTGGCCGCCACCCTAGATGGGTTTTGGGGCTGCCGCACCCCTTGGGGTGGGAACCCTAGAGGGGGCGCTTCCCCCTCCCTCTCCCCTATATATACTTGAGGTATTGGGGGGCTGCAAACACACGAGTTAATCCTCTCCTTGGCGCAACCCTACCTCTCTTCCTCCTCCTCTCTTCCGGTGCTTGGCGAAGCGCTGCTGGATTGCCACGCTCCTCCACCACCACCACGCCGTCATGCTGCTGCTGGACGGAGTCTTCCCCAACCTCTCCCTCTCTCCTTGCTGGATCAAGGCATGGGAGACGTCACCGGGCTGCATGTGTGTTGAACGCGGAGGTGCCATCCGTTCGGCACTAGGATCATCGGTGATTTGGATCACGACGAGTGCGACTCCATCAACCCCATTCACTTGAACGCTTCCGCTTAGCGATCTACAAGGGTATGTAGATGCACTCCCCTTCCCCTCGTTGCTAGGTTACTCCATAGATTGATCTTGGTGATGCATAGGAAAATTTTGAATTTCTGCTACGTTCCCCAATAGTGGCATCATGAGCTAGGTCTATGCGTAGTTACTATGCACGAGTAGAACACAAAGCAGTTGTGGGCGTAGATGTTGTTAATTTTCTTGCCACTACTAGTCTTATCTTGCTTCGGCGGCATCGTGGGATGAAGCAGCCCGGACCGACCTTACACGTATGCTTACGTGAGTTAGGTTCCACCGACTGACATGCACTAGTTGCATAAGGTGGCTAGCGGGTGTCTGTCTCTCCCACTTTAGTTGGAGCGGATTCGATGAAAAGGGTCCTTATGAAGGGTAAACAGAAATTGGCATATCACGTTGTGGTTTTATGTAGGTAAGAAACGTTCTTGCTAGAACACCTATAGAAGCCACGTAAAAACTTGCAACAACAATTAGAGGACGTCTAACTTGTTTTTGCAGCAAGTGTTTTGTGATGTGATATGGCCAAAGGATGTGATGAATGATATATGTGATGTATGAGATGATCATGTTCTTGTAATAGGAATCACGACTTGCATGTCGATGAGTATGACAACCGACAGGAGCCATAGGAGTTGTCTTTATTTTTGTATGACCTGCGTGTCATTGAAGAACGCCATGTAAATTACTTTACTTTATTGCTAAACATGTTAGCCATAGAAGTAGAAGTAGTCGTTGGCATGACAACTTCATGGAGACACGATGATGGAGATCATGGTGTCATGCCGGTGACGATGATGATCATGGAGCCCCGAAGATGGAGATCAAAAGGAGCAAAATGATATTGGCCATATCATGTCACTTTTTGATTGCATGTGATGTTTATCATGTTTATGCATCTTTTTTGCTTCGAACGATGGTAGTAAATAAGATGATCCCTCATTAAAATTTCAAGAAAGTGTTCACCCTAACTGTGCACCATTGTGAAAGTTCGTTGTTTCGAAGCACCACGTGATGATCAGGTGTGATAGACTCTAACGTTCACATACAACGGGTGTAAGCCAGATTTACACACGCAAAACACTTAGGTTGACTTGACGAGCATGGCATGTACAGACATGGCCTCGGAACACAAGAGACCAAGAGGTCGAGCATGAGTCATATGGTAGATACGATCAACATGAAGATGTTCACCGATGATGACTAGTCCGTCTCACGTGATGATCGGACACGGCCTAGTTAACTCGGATCATGTAATCACTTAGATGACTAGAGGGATGTCTATCTGAGTGGGAGTTCATAAGATGAACTTAATTATCCTGAACATAGTCAAAAGGTCTTTGCAAATTATGTCGTAAGCTCGCGCTTTAGTTCTACTGTTTAGATATATTCCAAGAGAAAATTCAGTTGAAAGTTAATAGTAGCGATTATGCGGACTAGGTCCGTAAACTGAGGATTGTCCTTGTTGCTTCGTAGAAGGCTTATGTCCTTAATGCACCGCTCAGTGTGCTGAACCTCGAACGTCGTCTATGGACATTGCGAACATCTGACATACACGTTTTGATAACTACGTGATAGTTCAGTTAAACGGTTTCGAGTTGAGGCACCAAAGACGATTTCGAAACGTCGTGGAACATATGATATGTTTCAAGGGCTGAAATTGGGATTTCAGGCTCGGGCCCACGTCAAGAGGTATAAGACCTCCGACGATTTTCTTATCCTGCAAACTAAGGGAGAAAAGCTCAATCGTTGAGCTTGTGCTCATATTGTCTGAGTACAACAATCACTTGAATCGAGTGGGAGTTGATCTTCCAGATGAGATAGTGATGTTTCTCCAAAGTCATTGCCACCAAGCTTCATGATGAACTATAACATATCAAGGATAGATATGATGATATTTGAAATATTCACGATGTTTGACACCGCGAAAGTAGAAATCAAGAAGGAACATCAATTGTTGATGGTTAGTGAAACCACTAGTTTCAAGAAGGGCAAGGGCAAGAAGGGATACTTCATGAAACGGCAAATCAGGTGCCGCTCTAGTGGAGAAACCCGAGGTTGAACCCAAACCTGAGACTAAGTGCTTCTGTAATAAGGGGAACCGTCACTGAAGCAGAATTACCCTAGATACTTGGTAGATGAGAAGGCTAGCAAGGTCGATAGAAGTATATTGGATATACATTATGATAATGTGTACTCTACTAGTACTCCTAGTAGCACGAGGTGAAGGAAATATGCCCTAGAGGCAATAATAAAGTTATTATTTATTTCCTTATTTCATGATAAATGTTTATTATTCATGCTAGAATTGTATTAACCGGAAACATAATACATGTGTGAATACATAGACAAAACTATAGTCACTAGTATGCCTCTACTTGACTAGCTCATTAATCAAAGATGGTTATGTTTCCTAACCATAGACATGTGTTGTCATTTGATTAGTGGGATCACATCATTAGAAGAATGATGTGATTGACATGACCCATTTTGTTAGCCTAGCACTTGATCGTTTAGTATACTGCTATTGCTTTCTTCATGACTTATACAAAGTTCCTACAACTATGAGATTGTGCAATTCCCGTGTACCGGAAGAACACTTTGTGTGCTACCAAACGTCACAACGTAACTGGGTGATTATAAAGGTGCTCTACAGGTGTTTCCGAAGGTTCATGTTGAGTTGGCATAATTCGAGATTAGGATTTGTCACTCCGATTGTCGGAGAGGTATCTCTGGGCCCTCTCGGTAATACTCATCACCTAAGCCTTGCAAGCATGTAACTAATGAGTTAGTTATGAGATGACGTATTACAGAACGAGTAAAGAGACTTGCCGGTAACGAGATTGAACTAGGTATTGGATACCGACGATCAAATCTCGGGCAAGTAACATACCGATGACAAAGGGAACAAAGTATGTTGTTATGCGGTTTGACCGATAAAGATCTTCGTAGAATATGTAGGAACCAATATGGGCATCCAGGTCCCGCTATTGGTTATTGACCAGAGACATGTCTCGGTCATGTCTACATTGTTCTCGAACCGTAGGGTCCGCATGCTTAAGGTTTCGATGACAGTTATATTATGAGTTTATGTATTTTGATGTACCAAAGGTTGTTCGGAGTCCCGGATATGATCACGGACATGACGAGGAGTCTCGAAATGGTCGAGACATAAAGATTGATATATTGGACGGATATATTTGGACACCGGAAAGGTTCCGGAAGAGTTTGGGAATATACCGGAGCTCCGGGAGGTTACCGGAACCCCCCGGGAAGTATATGGGCCTTATTGGGCCCATGTAGGAGGAAGGGAGAAGGAGCAAGGGAGGGGGGCGCGCCCCCCAAGCCCAATCCGAATTGTGGAGGGGGGCCGGCCCCCCCTTTCCTTTCTCCTTCCCCCTCTTCCTTTCCTACTACTAGTACTTCTTCCTACTACTAGTACTCCTTCCTTCCCCCTCCAAATAAGATAAGGAAAAGAGAGGGAAACCTACTTGGAGTAGGTTTCCCCCTCCCTATGGCGCGCGCCCCCTTGGGCCGGCCACCTCCTCCCTCCCTCCTTTATATACGGGGGTAGGGGGGCACCCTAGAACACACAAGTTGATCATTGAGATCGTTCCTGAGCCGTGTGCGGTGCCCCCTCCACGATATTACACCTCGGTCATATTGTAGCGGTGCTTAGGCGAAGCCCTGCAACAGGAGAACATCAAGATCGTCACCACGCCGTCGTGCTGACGGAACTCCTCCCTGCGCCTCTGCTGGATCGGAGATCGGGGTGTGTCATCGAGCTGTACGTGTGTCAAGAACTCGGAGGTGCCGGAGTAATGGTGCTTGGATCGGTCGGACCGGGAGGACGTACGACTACTTCCTCTACGTTGCGTCAACGCTTCCGCTTCGGTCTACGAGGGTACGTAGACAACACTCTCCCCTCTCGTTGCTATGCATCACCATGATCTTACGTGTGCGTAGGAAATTTTTTGAAATTACTACGTTCCCCAACAGTGGTATCAGAGCCTAGGTTTTTATGGTTTGATGTTATATGCACGAGTAGAACACAAGTGAGTTGTGGACGATATAAGTCATACTGCCTACCAGCATGTCATACTTTGGTTCGGCGGTATTGTTGGATGAAGCGGCCCGGACCGACATTACGTGTACGCTTACGCGAGACTGGTTCTACCGACGTGCTTTGCACACAGGTGGCTGGCGGGTGTCAGTTTCTCCAACTTTAGTTGAACCGAGTGTGGCTACGCCCGGTCCTTGCGAAGGTTAAAACGGAGTCTATTTGACAAACTATCATTGTGGTTTTGATGCATAGGTGAGATTGGTTCTTGCTTAAGCCCATAGCAGCCACTTAAAACTTGCAACAACAAAGTAGAGGACGTCTAACTTGTTTTTGCAGGGCATGTTGTGATGTGATATGGTCAAGACGTGATGAGATATAAGTTGTTGTATGAGATGATCATGTTTTGTTGAAGTTATCGGCGACTGGCAGAAGCTCTATGGTTGTCTCTTTGTTGCATAAGATGCAAGTGCCAAATAATTGCTTTACTTTATCGCTATGCGATAGCAATAGTTGCAAGAGCAATAGTTGGTGAGACGACCATGTGATGACACATTGATATAGATCAAGATGATGAAGATCATGGTGTCGTGCCGGTGACGATAGAGATCATGACAGTACTTTGGAGATGGAGATCAAAGGCGCAAGATGATCATGGCCATATCATGTCACATATTTTGCATATGATGTTTATCTGTTATACATCTTATTATGTTTTGTTTGACGGTAGCATTTTAAGATGATCTCTCACTAATTATCAAGAAGTGTTCTCCCTGAGTATGCACCGTTGCCAAAGTTCGTCGTGCCCAGACACCACGTGATGATCGGGTGTGATAAGCTCTACGTCCATCTACAATGGGTGCAAGCCAGTTTTGCACACGCGGAATACTCAGGTTAAAGTTGACGAGCCTAGCATATGCAGATATGGCCTCGGAACACGCAGACCGAAAGGTCGAGCATGAATCATATAGTAGATATGATCAACATAGTGATGTTCACCATTGAAAACTACTCCATCTCACGTGATGATCGGTCATGGTTTAGTTGATTTGGATCACGTGATCACTTAGATGACTAGAGAGATGGCTGTCTAAGTGGGAGTTCTTAAGTAATATGATTAATTGAACTTTAATTTATCACGAACTTAGTCCTAGTAGTATTTTGCAAATTATGTTGTAGATCAATAGCTCGTGTTGTTGCTTTCATATGTTTATTTTGATATGTTCCTAGAGAAAACTGTGTTGAAAAATGTTAGTAGCAATGTTGCGGATTTGATCCGTGATCTGAGGTTAATCCTCATTGCTGCACAGAAGAATTATGTCCTTGATGCACCGCTAGGTGACAGACCTATTGCAAGAGCAGATGTAGACGTTATGAACGTTTGACTAGCTCAATATGATGACTACTTGATAGTTTAGTGCACCATGCTTAACGGCTTATAATCGGGACTTCAAAGACGTTTTGAACGTCATGGACCATATGAGATGTTCCAGGAATTGAAGTTAATATTTCAAGCAAATACCCGAGTTGAGAGATATGAAGTCTCCAACAAATTCTATAGCTAAAAGATGGAGGAGAATCGCTCAACTAGTGAGCATGTGCTTAGATTGTCTGGGTACTTCAATCGCTTGAATCAAGTGGGAGTTAATCTTCCAGATAAGATAGTGATTGACAGAATTCTCTAGTCACCATCACTAAGTTACTAGAACTTCGTGATGAACTATAGTATGCAAGGGATGACGTAAACGATTCCCAAGCTCTTCGTGATGTTGAAATCAACGAAGGTAGAAATCAAGAAAGAGCATCAAGTGTTGATGATTGACAAGACCACTAGTTTCAAGAGAAGGGCAAAGGGAAAGAAAGGGAACTTCAAGTGGAAAGACAAGCAAGTTGTCACTCCCGTGAAGAAGACCAAAGCTAGACCAAAGCCTGAAACTGAGTGCTTACACTGCAAAGGAAATGGTCACTGGAAGTGGAAATGCCCTAAATATTTGGTGGATAAGATGGATGGCAAAGTGAACAAGGGTATATTTGATATACAGGTGTTTGATGTGTGCCTTACTAGTGTTTATAGTAGCCCCTGAGTATTTGATACTTGTTCGGTTGCTAAGATTAGTAACTCAAAATAGGAGTTACAGAATAAACAAAGACTAGTTGAGGGTGAAGTGACGATGAGTGTTGGAAGTAGTTCCAAGATTGATATGATCATCATCGCACACTCCCTATACTTTCGGGATTAGTGTTAAACCTAAATAAATGTTATTTGGCATTTGCATTAAGCATGAATATGATTTGATCATGTTTATTGCGATACGGTTATTCATTTAAAGTTAGAGAATAAATTGTTATTCTGTTTACATGAATAAGACCTTCGATGGTCATACACTCAATGAACATAGTTTGTTGGATCTCGATCATAGTGATACACATATTCATAATATTGATGCCAAAAGATGCAAAGTTAATAATGATAGTGCAACTTATTTGTGGCACTGCCGTTTTGGTCATATTGGTGTAAAGCGCACGAAGAAACTCTATGCTGATGGGATTTTGGAATCACTTGATTATGAATCACTTGATGCTTGCGAACCATGCCTCATGGGCAAAATGACTAAGACTCCATTCTCCGGAACAATGGAGTGAGCAACTGACTTATTGGAAATAATACATACTGATGTATGCGATCCGATGAGTGTTGAGGCTCGCGGCGGGTATCGTTATTTTCTGACCTTCACAGATGATTTGAGCAGATATTGGTATATCTACTTGATGAAACATATGTCTGAAATAGTTGAAAGGTTCGAAGAATTTCAGAGTGAAGTGGAAAATCATCGTAACAAGAAAATAAAGTTTCTGCGATCTGATCATGGAGATGAATATTTGAGTTACGAGTTTGGTCTTCAAATAAAACAATGTGGAATAGTTTCACAGCTCACGCCACCTGGAACACCACAACGTTATGGTGTGTCCGAATGTCGTAACCGCACTTTATTTGATATGGTGCGATCTATGATGTCTCTTACCGATTTACCACTATCATTTTGGGGTTATACATTAGAGACAGCTGCATTCACGTTAAATAGGGCACCATCTAAATCCGTTGAGACGACACTATATGAACTGTGGTTTAGCAAGAAACCAAAGTTGTCGTTTCTTAAAGTTTGGGGCTGCGATGCTTATGTGAAAAAGTTTCATCCTGATAAGCTCGAACCCAAATCGGAGAAGTGCGTCTTCATTGAATACCCAAAGGAGATTGTTGGGTACACCTTCTATCACAGATCCGAAGGCAAAACATTCGTTGCTAATAAATGGATCCTTTCTAGAGAAGGAGTTTCTCTCGAAAGAAGTGAGTGGGAGGAAAGTAGAACTTGATGAGGTAATTGTACCTTCTCCCTTATTGGAAAGTAGATCATCACAGAAATCTGTTCCTGTGACTACTACACCAATTAGTGAGGAAGCTAATGATGATGATCATGTAACTTCATATCAAGTTACTACCGAATCTCGTAGGTAAACCAGAGTGAGATCTGCACCAGAGTGGTACGGTAATCCTGTTCTGGAAGTCATGTAACTAGACCATGATGAACCTACGAACTATGAGGAAGCGATGATGAGCCCAGATTCCGCGAAATGGCTTGAGGCCATGAAATCTGAGATGAGATCCATGTATGAGAACAAAGTGTGGACTTTGGTGGAGTTTCCCGATGATTGGCAAGCCATAGAAAATAAATGGATCTTCAAGAGGAAGACGGACGCTGATAGTAGTGTTACTATCTACAAAGCTAGACTTGTCGAAAAAGGTTTTTGACAAAGTTCAAGATGTTGAATACAATGAGATTGTCTCACTCGTATCGATGCTTAAAAGTCTGTCCGAATCATGTTAGCAAATGCCGCATTTTATGAAATCTGGCAAATGGATAAACAAAACTGCATTCCTTAATGGAGTTATTAAAGAAAAGTTGTATATGATGCAACAAGAAGGTTTTGTCAATCCTAAAGGTGCTGACAAAATACGCAAGCTCCAGTGATCCATCTATGGACTGGTGTAAGCATCTCGGAGTTGGAATATACGCTTTGATAAGTTGATCAAAGCATATAGTTTTATATGGACTTACGATGAAGCCCGTATTTACAATAAAGTGAGTGGGAGCACTACAGCCTTTCTGATTAGTATATGTGAGTGACATATTGTTGATCAGAAATGATGTAGAATTTTTCTGCAAAGCATAAAGGAGTGTTTTAAAGAGTTCTTTAAAAGAAAAGACCTCGGTAAAAGCTACTTACATATTGAGCATCAAGATCTATTAAGATAGATCAAGACGCTTGATAAGATTTTCAATGAATACATACCTTGGCAAGATTTTGAAATAGTTCAAAATGGAACAGTCAAAGAAAGAGTTCTTGCCTGTGTTGTAAAGGTATGAAATTGAGTAAGACTCAAATCCCGACCACAGCAGAAAATAGAAAGAGAATGAAAAGTCATTCCCTATGCCTCAGTCATAGGTTCTATAAAGTATACTATGCTATGTACCAGACCTATTGTATACCTTGCTCTGAATTTGGCAAGGGAGTACAATAGCGATCTAGGAGTAGATCAATGGACATTGGTCAAGAATATCCTTAGTAAGGACTAAGGAGATGTTTCTCGATTATGGAGGTGATAAAAGAGTTTGTTGTAAAAGTGACATCAGTGCAAACTTTTACACTGATCCAGATGACTCTAAGTCTCAACCTGGATACATATTGAAAGTGGGAGCAATTAGCTAGAGTAGCTCCATGCAGAGCATTGTGGACATAAAATATTTGCAAAATACATACGACTCTGAATGTGACAGACCCGTTGACTAAGCTTCTCTCACAAGCAAAACATGATCACACCTTAGTACTCTTTGGGTGTTAATCACATAGCGATGTGAACTAGATTATTGACTCTAGTAAACCTTTGGATGTTGGTCACATGATGATGTGAACTATGGGTGTTAATCATATACAGATATGAATATTGGTGTTAAATCACATGGCGATGTGAACTAGATTATTGACTCTAGTGCAAGTGGGAGACTGAAGGAAATATGCCCTAGAGGCAATAATAAAGTTATTATTTATTTCCTTATTTCATGATAAATGTTTATTATTCATGCTACAATTGTATTAACCAGAAACATAATACATGTGTGAATACGTAGACAAAACTATAGTCACTAGTATGCGTCTACTTGACTAGCTCATTAATCAAAGATGGTTATGTTTCCTAACCATAGACATGTGTTGTCATTTTATTAGTGGGATCACATCATTAGAAGAATGATGTGATTGACATGACCCATTCTGTTAGCTTAGCACTTGATCGTTTAGTATACTGCTATTGCTTTCTTCATGACTTATACAAAGTTCCTGCAACTATGAGATTGTGCAACTCCCGTTTACCGGAAGAACACTTTGTGTGCTACCAAACGTCACAATGTAACTGGGTGATTATAAAGGTGCTCTACAGGTGTTTCCGAAGGTACATGTTGAGTTGGCATAATTCGAGATTAGGATTTGTCACTCCGATTGTCGGAGAGGTATCTCTGGGCCCTCTCGGTAATACTCATCACCTAAGCCTTGCAAGCATGTAACTAATGAGTTAGTTATGAGATGACGTATTACAGAACGAGTAAAGAGACTTGCCGGTAACGAGATTGAACTAGGTATTGGATACCGACGATCAAATCTCGGGCAAGTAACATACCGATGACAAAGGGAACAAAGTATGTTGTTATGCGGTTTGACCGATAAAGATCTTCGTAGAATATGTATGAACCAATATGGGCATCTAGGTCCCGCTATTGGTTATTGACCGGAGACGTGTCTCGGTCATGTCTACATTGTTCTCGAACCGTAGGGTCCGCACGCTTA
Source organism: Triticum timopheevii (assembly GCA_963921465.1). NCBI lineage: Eukaryota > Viridiplantae > Streptophyta > Magnoliopsida > Poales > Poaceae > Triticum > Triticum timopheevii. The sequence goes on along the minus strand of OY997270.1, from coordinate 182,837,613 downwards.
AGGTTTCGATGACAGTTATATTATGAGTTTATGTATTTTGATGTACCGAAGGTTGTTCGGAGTCCCGGATATGATCACGGACATGACGAGGAGTCTCGAAATGGTCGAGACATAAAGATTGATATATGGACGGATATATTTGGACACCAAAAAGGTTCCGGAAGAGTTTGGGAATATACCGGAGCTCCGGGAGGTTACCGGAACCCCCCGGGAAGTATATGGGCCTTATTGGGCCCATGTAGGAGGAAGGGAGAAGGAGCAAGGGAGGGGGGCACGCCCCCCCAAGCCCAATCCGAATTGGGGAGGGGGGGCCGGCCCCCCCTTTCCTTTCTCCTTCCCCCTCTTCCTTTCCTACTACTAGTACTTCTTCCTACTACTAGTACTCCTTCCTTCCCCCTCCAAATAAGATAAGGAAAAGAGAGGGAAACCTACTTGGAGTAGGTTTCCCCCTCCCTATGGCGCGCCCCCCCTTGGGCCGGCCACCTCCTCCCTCCCTCCTTTATATACGGGGGTAGGGGGGCACCCTAGAACACACAAGTTGATCATTGAGATCGTTCCTTAGCCGTGTGCGGTGCCCCCCTCCATGATATTACACCTTGGTCATATTGTAGCGGTGCTTAGGCGAAGCCCTGCAACAGGAGAACATCAAGATCGTCACCACGCCGTCGTGGTGACGGAACTCCTCCCCGCGCCTCTGCTGGATCGGAGATCGGGGTGCGTCATCGAGCTGTACGTGTGTCAAGAACTCGGAGGTGCCGGAGTAACGGTGCTTGGATCGGTCGGACCGGGAGGACGTACGACTACTTCCTCTACGTTGCGTCAACGCTTCCGCTTCGGTCTACGAGGGTACGTAGACAACACTCTCCCCTCTCATTGCTATGCATCACCATGATCTTACGTGTGTGTAGGAATTTTTTTGAAATTACTACGTTCCCCAACACCAGGGTATTAGATACCGGTTCGGTTGCTAAGTGTTAGTAACTCGAAATAAAAGGCTACGGAATAAACGGAGACTAGCTAAAGGTGAGCTGTCGATATGTGTTGGAATTGCTTTCCAATCTTGATGTGATCAAGCATCGCACGCTCCCTCTACCATCGAGATTGGTGTTAAACCTAAATAATTGTTATTTGGAGTTTGCATTGAGCATAGACATGATTGGATTATGTCTATCGCAATACGGTTATTCATTTAAGGAGAATAATGGTTACTCTGTTTATTTGAATAATACCTTCAATGGTCTTGCACCCAAAATGAATGGTTTATTGAATCTCGATCGTAGTGATACACATGTTCATGCCAAAAGATATAAGATAGTAATGATAGTACCACCTACTTGTGGCACTGCCATGTAAGTTCTATTGGTATATACGCATGAAGAAACTCCATACAGATGGACTGTTTGGACTCACTTGATTTTGAATCACTTGAGACATGCAAATCATACAATATGGGCAAGATGACTGAAAGCCTCAGTTTCAGTGAAATGGAACAAGAAAGCAACTTGTTGGAAGTAATACATTTTGATGTGTGCAGTCCAATGAGCGCTGAGGCACGCAGTGGATATCTTTATGTTCTTACTTCACAGATGATTTGAGTAGGTACTGAGAATATTTACTTGATGAAACAAAAGTCTGAATTATTGAATGGTTCAAGTAATTTCAGAGTGAAGTTGAAGATCTTCGGGACAAAGAGGATGAAATGTCTGTGATATGATCATAGAGATGAATATCTGAGTTACGAGTTTTGGCACGCAATTAATACATTGCGGAAATTGTTTCACAATTAATACCACCTGGAACACCATAGTGTGATGGTTTGTCCGAACATCATAGTTGCACCCTATTGGATATGGAGCGTACCATGTTGTCTCTTATCGAATTACCACTATCGTTCATGGGTTAGGCATTAGAGACAACTGCACTCACTTTAATAGGGCACCACGTAATTCCGTTGAGATGACACCATTTGAACTATGGTTCGGAGAAACCTAAGTTTCCGTTTCTTAAAAGTTTGGGGCTGCGACGCTTATGTGAAAAAGTTTCAGGTTGATAAGCTCGAACCCAAAGAGGATAAAATGCATCTTCATAGGAAACCCAAAACAGTTGGGTATACCTCCTAATTCAGATCCGAAAGCAATAGGGATTGTTTCTTGAATCGGGTCCTTTCTCGAGGAAAAGTTTGTCTCGAAAAATTTAGTGGGAGGATGGTGGAGACTTGATATGGTTATTGAACCGTCAGTACAACTAGTGTGTAGCAGGGCACAGGAAGTTGTTCCTGTGGCACCTACACCAATTGAAGTGGAAGCTGATGATAGTGGTCATGAAGCCTCGGATCAAGTCACTTCCGAACCTCGTAGAATGACAAGGACGCGTACTGCTTTAGAGTTGTCGTGGAATTATCACGTCAGGTGTCCTCATGAAAGGACTTAGTCGTGGAGCCATCGCAATGGGTTAGCTTGAAGGGGTTAAAATGGACAAGGGACATGGGAGTTTATACTAGTTCGGCCCCTTCGATGAAGGTAAAAGCCTACATCTAGTTGTGATGGGATTGATTGGCTTTCGATGATCAGGGAACGGAATATGCTTGCCTGAGTCTCGAGTTGTTATCTGTTGTCCCTGAACCGCCGCCGGGTCGTCCCTTTATATACACAGGTTGACGCCCGGCCGGTCTACAGAGCCCCGAGGCCGACTCATACAAAGTGTCCGGCTCGGTCTCTCCTTTCCTAACTTACATTACAAGTTTACATAGTCATGGCGGTTTACCACTATGGGCCCTAATCCGCCTTTGGGCTTCGGGCTTTTAGGCTTCATTTAGTAAAGCGCCATCTTCTGGATCTTCATGGGCTTCAACATAGTCGATGGTGAACCGGGCCCTCCTGGACGGTTTACACTCAGTAGCTATATCCTCAACATTAGGCCCCAGATTGATTTGAATTTGTTCATGTCAATCTTCAACACTTCAAAGATCTCTTGCAGGAGCTTCTTGTATTTTCGTAAACCGCCATATTGTCTTCTCCTGTAATTTTGTAAACCGCAGTGACATCATCTTCTGAACACAGCAATGGTCCATCATGACATCATCTCTGTAAACAAAAATTAAAAATATTCCCTTCACTTAATGGTTATCCCGAAAATCGAGGCGACAGGCGTACTCATTCTGCCGTTTTAGGCTCCTTGATTCTCGCGCCTGCCGTTTTACTCTTTCCTCTATAAATAAGGCCCGAGGGCCCTTCTCTCTTTTCCCTTTCTGTGCCTTCTTCTTCCTCACGATGCCCAAGCTCTGAAGCTCCACCGCCGTCCGCGACCCTCGAGAACTGCATCAACAAAGGCCGCTGCATCAACCTGAAACGGACCAGAAACTCATCGCCCTCCTCCGCAGCAGATCTGCAGTGGTAAACTTCCTCTTTCCTTCATCTTTAGATCTATTTCTAGGGTTCGCGAGCTCCTCCGTACAATTCTTCATCCTTCTTCTTTGTTCTTCCTCCTGCCGTGATAGTTTTGATCTAATAACAGTGTAGGTCTCATGCGGTAGTTACTCCGCATCCGTTTTTAGTACTAGCAGATCGTCCTTTTTCCTCTGTAGACTACACGGCCTTCCCTGTTCTACTTAGCACCTTTAGATTTCACAGAAAAAATTGCTTGACGGATGTGTGGTAGATCCAAATAAATTTGATCATTGTGTGAAACCTGTTTCTGTCAACACTTAGCATAAATTTTGAATTCTGGCCCTTCTGCCTACAGGCGGTTTAATATTTGATAGTCAATCCGCCATATATCATTAGCCCTCTCTTAAACCGCCAACTGAACCCTGCACAGTATTTTTCTCCGGTTTAACACTGAATTGTACACCTTAAACTGTAAGTTGTAAAACCGGCACTTTTTCTTTCAGTTCCCTCCTTCCGGAATGTCGAAACAATTCACTGCTTGTAATTGGGTTCCGTCCCGGATCACGGAGACACAAATCAATGGTTATGTCACCACTGGTGCTTTAGCCTCAAAAAGGGCTCTCCACTGGCGAGTTCCAGAATCGGAATGTCTGCCTGAACCTCAAGAAGGAGAGGTAATTGTCTTTATGCAACACTTAGACCGGGGATTCAGTCTGCCCGGATCAAAAATTTTCCAAGATGTCCTTGCAAGCTTCCAACTCCATCCGCAAGATATTGGTACGAACTCTGTGTCAAACATATGCAACTTTCAAGTTTTCTGCGAAGTCTATCTTCAAGAAGAACCAACTGTGGAGCTGTTCCAGGACATTTTCCATTTGAACTGCCGTACAGAATTCTCAGATGGTCCCAACACAGAGCTTGGCGGTGTTTCAATTCAGAAAAGGAAAGAAGTGGACTTCCCTCATGCAAAACATCATAGCCATCCTAAAAGATTGGAATTAGACCTGGTTTTACTGTCAAAACACTGCCCCTGATGGAGAAAATCCCTTGCCGGGTTATCGCCCTCACCGGCTTAACAATAGCCACCCATTACCTTCACGCTTGACCGCCGCAGAACGGAAGAATTTTGCACCTCAACTCGCCAAGCTCAGGGCTTTGATGGCCAACGATTTAACTGGCATTGATCTTGTCCGCTGCTGGGTTTCTTGGGGCATTTTACCTTTAAGCCGCCGCCCCGGATTGATGCATGAGTACACTGGTGATGTCAAAGACCCTCAACGATATCATGAAATAGTAATGACTGATCTTGAAGTCACTGAACCGGTGAAGAAAATGCTTGATGAACCGATCTTTGCATGCAGCCAAACCGGTTTGGCTCCGTTTTGCGCCTCCAACAAACCGCCAGCGGTAAAGTTCATCTAAATACTTTACTGATTTGCTTCTGTATTGACTGTGTACTAACCTTTCCTTGTCTTAATTTCAGGCTAACAGCTCCTTTTGGAAACGGACTAAACCGGCCCGGGCTCCTCGTGCAAAGACCAAGGCCACCAAGAAAGCTGGCAAGAGGAAAACCGCCGAGTCTTCTGACCCGCCAGAGGATGAGGAATCAAACGCTGAGGTAGAACTTGACTCACTTGGTTCCTTTTTCGTTCATCTTATTGACCATGACTATTCCCAGGATGATGCGGATGCCAGCCATGCAGAACATGTTGAGGTAATCCTTCTTTCTTCCGATTCAGATCTTGTACCGGTTCAAAGAATCCGCCGCACAGTCCGGAAAGTAAAACAATCTCACCACCTTGCTCATTTGGATCCAAAATTTTCCTTGAAGACACAGCAAGTTGAGGAACATCGCACAACCCGGCATAGTGGTCAACAAATCACGTCGTCCGGTTTAGCTGATACACCAACCCAGAAACGTCGTCCAGAGGTGACTTGTTCTCCTGAAAAATGTTATCTTGTGTAAGGTTTCTTCCGATGCCCTCTCAATCCGACTGACCCGAATTACCAGGCTTCTTCCAACTCGTCTGGCGGTTCATCAACCACTCAGCTGCCTCCTCTCAAAGTTTTCGCTGGGTAAGTATATTACTCCTTAACTTGTTCCTTTTATTTGTCGGTTTATGTAAGTGCATCTAGTGCCCCTTAGTGATTTTGGTGTATTGAAGACTTATAGGTTAAGTAACTGATGCGTTTGTGAGTGTACACAGGTCTATAAGTCTATGAGGAGTTTGATATTTACAGAGAAAGTCGACCCCTAAAAATGAAGTTCTTCGACTGAAGACTTTGATATTCTGAAGACTTTCTGAAGACTTTGAAAGTGAAGAAATTGCTGTGACCTTGAAGACTTGGTATTCATTCGAGGAACATGAAGCGTGAAGACTTTTGTTTTCGTAGTTTCATTTTCTCTTTCTTGAGTCATAGGAATCACCGTACTGTTAAAGGGGGTCGAGGAAATACTAAGAAAAAATTTCCATGTGATGCTCAACTCAAAATCCTACACCTACCAATCCCTTCGAGTGAAGCCATTGGAAATCTCATACAGTTCAGTCAAATTCTTCAGTGACAGAGACGCAGTTCTTCTGGTCACTGATGACTTTGCTCTGACCGAGGAGTTAGGAATTCGCCAGTGCGAATTGCCTACATAGTGAGGAACATGATAGCCCTGAGGGATTTGAGAGTCAAATTTCCGACCGTTGCTGTGCTGCGCGCCGGCTGCCCAAAATATCTTATCCATCTAACGGTCATATCATTGAAGGGCATTTATGTCTTATCATGTCGGGCTGCTCCCTAGGCTATAAATAGCCGCCACCTACAACCACTAGTTGCTTGGCTGCTCCGAGAGAACTTGACACTTGTCATCTGAGAGCAACCCATCCTCCGAGGACTTTGAGCGAAAATCATCAAGTGAGGAAAATCCCAAAACCAAACCCCCACAAACCCAAAGTGATTGAGCATCACTGAAGAAATTGATCCTGCGTGGATCCGACGCTTGTTACCTTTGAAGACTGTGCTTCTTCCAGACGGTTAGGCGTCAAGGTCTAGAGCATCCAAGAGGAATTGTGGATCGCCGAGTGACCAAGTCTGTGAAGGTTTGGAAGTCACCTGAAGACTTACCACGAGTGATTGGATGAGGCCTGCGTGGTCTTACTTCAAGGAGAATACGGTGAGGACTGGGTGTCCTTCGTTGCGGCTCAGAGACTGGGTGTCCGGGACTATGTGTCCTCGAGTTTAAATACTCAGCCGCTCCAACCAGACGTACAACTGAGACAGCAGTTGGAACTGGTCTACCAAATCATTGTCTTCACCAACTGACTGGTTCTATTTCCTCAACTCATTCATTTCCTCATTACTGTGTTGAATGTTGTTCATATCTGCGCTTGAAGACTTTGACTGAAGACTTTCACAAATTCCTCAAATCAATTTCTTCAGTCTGTTTGTCTTCATCTTGTTATCCTGTGTTTACGCTTTCCGTACTCTGTGCTAGTCTTCATTTCATCATGATGACTATGTTTGTATCCTGTTATGTTTACTTCTGAGTACTTATTCCGCTGCAAGTAGTTCTTCGCTAAGGAATTTCCTCACCAGCAAATTCCTCAGTGAAGAATTCATAAAAATCGCCTATTCACCCCCCCTCTAGTCGATATAACGCACTTTCAATTGGTATCAGAGCAAGGTACTCCCTTGTTCTGTGTGATTTTGGTTTAACTGCCTGGAGTTTTAGTTATGTCGACCGTAGGTATGATCATGGTCTCGGCTGGGTGTCCTACCTTTGATGGAACGGACTACCCCTACTGGAAGAACAAGATGCGAATGCATCTTGAGGCAATTGATAATGATCTCTGGTATGTTGTGGAAAATGGTGTCCCCACTGTCACTCCCTCACTGAACGCTACCGATGTGAAGAGATTCAAACAACTCGATTCTCAAGCGAAGAATATCATATGTGGTCATCTGAGCAAAGGACAGTATGGAAGAGTGAGTGCTTTGGAAACTGCTAAGATTATCTGGGATAGGCTGTCCAAAGTAAATGAAAGAGTTTCAACTCAGCGTGACTCTCGAGTCGATGTTCTTCGGAATCTCTTCAACCGCTTCAAAAGACTCGACAATGAGGATGTCCAACAAACCTTTGATCGCCTCACTGACATCTCAAATGAGCTTCAAGCCCTCAGTGCCACTGACATAACTGACCATGAAGTTGTGAAGAAACTGCTGAGATCGCTTGATTCCTCATTTGATACTCTGGGACTGATGATACAAGAACGTGCCGACTACAAGTCGCTTGATCCTGCTGATATCCTCGAAAGGCTAAACACTCACGAGTTCCTGCTTGCTGAAAAGAGAGATCTCTATGGATCAAACTATGGCAAACCATGTGCCCTGAAGGCTAAGGTTGTGTCTGACTCTGAATGTGAGGATTCTGGTAGTAGCCTTGGTGATCCTGAAGAACTGAGCCAGGATCTAGCATTGCTTGTGAAGAAATTCCAGAAATTGACAAGACGTGGTCGCTTTGGAAAATCCTCAAGAGGAAATGATTCCTCATCCAGTGACTATAAGAGAAGACTTTGCCACAAATGCAAGAAGCCTGGTCACTATATTCAAGATTGTCCTCAGTGGGAAAAGGAAATGAAGAAGAAGAAATACAAGGATTACAGTTCTGATGATGCAAAGAAAAAGAAGAAATCATCAAAATCTTCGTCGTCAAAATCCTCAAAGTCTTCATCTCACAAGAAGAGCAGCTCCAAGAAGGCTCGGGCATTCATTGGCAAGGAGATGGACTCTGAAGCTGAATCTGAGGAAAATGATGAAGAGGAGGAGTCTGAAGAATCTGAGTCTGGTGTTGCGAGTCTGGCCGTTGCTACTTCCTTCGTCAGCAAGTCCATCTTCAACGCTGAAGAAACTGACTCCACTGACAAGCCTGATGAAGATAATGATGGCTACGCTCCCACCTATTGCTTCATGGCGAAAGGTGCTAAGGTACTCAAATACAACTCCTCTGACTCTAGTGAAAATGAATCTGATGAGGATCTCAAGCCCAGCTACTCTAAACTTGCTAAAATTGCTGTGAAACAACAACGGGCTCTTGAAAAGATTCAAAACATGCTAGACAAAAGTAATGATATGTTGGGTGAAGAAATGGATCGCACTAAAGCTTTGACTAAAAATCTTCAGAGACTTCAGTCTAGGTATGATAACCTTCAAGGTCATCATAACTCTCTCTTGTCTGATCATGAGAAACTTTCTTATGAATTTCTTCAAGAAAAGCAAGATCACGAGAAGCTTTCTCTTGAATCTCTTCAAAGAAAGGAAGATCTTGAAAAGCTAAGAGTGTGTTATGAAGATCTTCAGAAGGAGCGCGATTCATTACTAGCTCAACAAATCAGCGCTTCTCAGGAAGAATTTGTTCCTCCATGCTTAAAGTGCATTGAACGTGAATCTGCTAATTCTTCACCTGAATGTTCAAATGCTTCAACTATTACAAATTCTTCATCTGCCTCTGCTATCACTAATTCCTCATCTGAGGACATTGCTAGTATCACTGACAATGCAGGGCTGAAGGAATTGTACATGACAGGCATGTACAAAAGCCTCAAAGGGCATCAGACACTTTGTGATGTGCTCAAAAAGCAGATCCTCAATAGAAATCCTAGGAAAGAGGGTATTGCCTTTGAGAGGAAACTCAATGCTGATGGAACATATTGGAAGCCTGAGCAGTACCCCAAAACCTCATGGGTTGCTGCAAAGGGACCTCCAGTTGATCCATCTAACTTATCTGGCTTTACATGTGAATCTTCTCATTATTCTGATGAGTCATTTGACTCCAACTATAAACTGTTCAAAAATCAGAATGGTGAAGTATTTGTTAGATATGTTGGCACTAACTGCAGGAACGGCTCCCCTATGAAGAAAATCTGGGTTCCCAAAAGTTGTGTTGAAAGTCTTCAGGTGAATGTTCTCATGACACCACCTGTGAAGAACAGGAACCCCAGATCAAATTCTTCATATGGACCAAATTCTTCATATGGATCAAAGTCCTCATATGATTATCATCGTGCTGACAACTCTGTCTCGCAGGGTAGAGCTAAGGGCTATGAATATGTACATTATTCTTCAAACCATTATGTTCATAAGTCCTCGAAGAATTACTCTGCTTATTCATATGCTTACCCTAACCCCTCTTATGTGAAGCGAAATGGTTTGGCATCTTTGCCACCTTTCTCACATGGTGCTCGCAGGATGATGAACTCTTTGCCACCCCTCCAGATGTGGGTGGTGAAGAAAAAGAACTAATCTCCTCTGCAGGGTCAGGTCTCCAGACGTGCTCTAACATCTGAAGAATTTGCTGGGGACCTGACAAAAATGCTTGAAGGGACGCAGGCGAATCATGATGAAATGAACTTTCATTTCACACGTCCTCATACTGCTATATCTGTTTACTGCTTGATGAAATTCATCTGATGAACTTGATATCATATTCTTCACTGATGAAGCATATGAGATTGTAAGCTACACTAATTCATCTGCAGGATGATCAACCCAAAACCACTGAATGGGTCCTCGATAGTGGATGTACAAATCACATGACTGGTGACAAGAATCTATTGATGGATGCTCCCTTATCACCATCACCTCTGAAGCATATCATCTTTGCTGACAAAGGCAAAAGTCAGGTATTGGGTCTTGGTAAGGTTGCTATCTCTAAGGATAAGCACATGGACAAAGTCATGCTTGTTGAGTCCTTAGGATACAATCTCATGTCAGTCTCAATGCTTTGTGATCTTGATATGGTTGTTGTCTTTGGCAAATATCGATGTGTTGTGATTATGGAAGCTGACAATTCCAAAGTCTTCGAAGGCTTTAGGAGAGGAGATCTGTATATTGTTGATTTCTCTACAGGACCACAACCAGCCGTGTGTATACTTGCAAAAGCTTCAGAAGGCTGGCTATGGCATTGACGACTTGGTCATGCAGGCATGAGGAATTTGAACACGCTCGCGAAGAAGAAGCATGTCATTGGCATTGAGAATGTCAAATTCCTCAAGGACCACTTATGCGGAGCCTGTGAGGCCGGAAAAATGACCAAGGCCAAGCATCCAGCGAAGACTATCATGACCACTACCCGTCCTTTCGAATTGCTTCACATGGACCTCTTCGGACCTAATCATTATTCAGTAGTCACTAATGATGCATCTCTATATGGTTTTGTCATTGTTGATGATTATTCTCGATATACATGGGTACACATTGTTACTTACAAACATGAAGTGCAGGAAGTCTTCAAATGATTTTCCTCGAGGGCTTCAACCAACTTTGGTGTGAAGATCAAGCATATTAGAAGTGACAATGGAACTGAGTTCAAGAATTCTGGTCTTGATGCCTATCTTGATGAACTTGGTATTACTCATGAGTTATCTGCTCCCTATACTCCTCAGCAGAATGGCGTCGTGGAGCGCAAGAACAAAACTCTTGTTGAGATGGCTCGCACTATGCTGGATGAATACAAAACGCCTCAGCGTTTTTGGATTGATGCAATTGATACTGCTTGCCACATCATCAACAGAGTATATCTTCACAAATTCTTCAAGAAAATTGCTTATGAACTCCTCACTGACAAGAAACCCAATGTGAGTTATTTCAAAGTCTTCGGTGCTAAATGTTGGATTAGAGATCCTCATCACAACTCTAAATTTGCACCGAAAGCACATAGGTTTTATGCTTGGTTACGGAAAGGACTCGCACACCTACAGAGTCTTCAACATTGTTCTTCACAAGATTGTTGACACTGTAGATGTGCGGTTCGATGAAACTAATGGCTCGCAAAGAGAGCACCTACCTTCTGTGTTAGATGAACCAGCACCTGAGGATGCTATCAAGCTCAAGGCAACTGAGGATGTCATTCCAACTGAAGAATCTGCTGAAGAATTCATTCCTGTTCATGAAGAACGTCGAGCTGATGCACCTGAAGAACAAGATGAGGAAAATGGTGCTGAAGAAAATGCTGATCAAAATCCTCAGCGACAACCAACTCATCCACGTGTTGCAAAAGAAGTGCAAGTGGAGAAGATCATCGATGACATTAGCGCACCGGGTCCTCTCACACGCTCAAAAGCCTCACATTTATCTAACTTTTGTGGGCACTATGCTTTTGTCTCTATCACAGAGCCCACTAAGGTAGATGAAGCATTTCTGGAGCCGGAGTGGATTCAGGCTATGCAAGAAGAATTACATCAGTTCGAGCTGAACAATGTCTGGGAATTGGTCAATCGCCCAGATCCTCGCAAGCATAATATCATTGGCACAAAGTGGATCTACAGCAACAAGCAAGATGAAAATGGCCTTGTGGTGAGGAATAAGGCACAACTAGTAGCTCAAGGCTACACACAGGTTGAAGGAATTGATTTCGATGAAACTTTTGCACCTGTTGCTAGACTTGAGGCTATTCGCATTTTACTTGCCTATGCTAACCATCATGATATCATCTTATATCAAATGGATGTGAAAAGTGCATTTCTCAATGGTAAGCTTGAGGAAGAAGTATATGTTGCTCAACCCCCAGGTTTTGAAGATCCCAAGAATCCTGACAAAGTCTTCAGACTTAATAAGGCTCTCTATGGCCTCAAGCAAGCCCCTCGGGCGTGGTATGATACATTGAAGGAATTCTTCGTGAAGAATGGCTTCACACCCGGTTCACTCGACCCTACTCTCTTTACTAAATCATATGATGGTGAACTGTTTGTGTGCCAAATATATGTTGATGATATTATCTTTGGCTGTACTAATCAACGTTATAGTGATGAATTTGCCTATATGATGAGTGAAGAATATCAAATGTATATGATGGGAGACTTGAAATTCTTCTTAGGTCTTCAAATTCGTCAGCAGCGCAATGGCATATTCATATCTCAGGAGAAATACCTTAAAGATGTACTGAGGAAATTCGGCATGCAAGATTGCAAAGGCGTCAAAATTCCTATGCCCACAAATGGCCATCTATGCACTGATGAAAATGGTATTGACTTCGATCACAAGGTATACCGCTCCATGATTGGTTCTTTATTGTACTTATGTGCATCTAGGCCAGATATAATGCTTAGTGTTTGCATGTGTGCCCGATTTCAAGCTGCACCGAAGGAATCACACCATAAGGCTGTGAAGCATATTCTTCGATATCTAGCTCACACACCAACACTAGGATTATGGTACCCCAAGGGCTCTGCTTTTGATCTCATTGGATATTCTGACTCTGACTATGCTGGTGATCGTGTGGACCGCAAGTCAACATCTGGCACTTGTCATTTCCTCGGACGATCTTTGGTCTGTTGGTCCTCGAAGAAACAGAACTGCGTATCACTGTCTACTGTTGAAGCTGAATACATTGCTGATGGCTCATGCTGTGCTCAACTGCTTTGGATGAAGCAAACCCTCAAGGACTATGGCGTCAACGTGAAGAATGTGCCTCTCCTCTGCGACAATGAGAGTGCCATCAAGATTGCTCACAACCCAGTTCAGCACTCGAAGACTAAGCACATCCAGATTCGTCATCATTTTCTTCGTGATCATGTGTTGAAGGGCGACATCTCCATTGAGCATGTGAAGACTGAAGAACAGCTAGCTGATATCTTCACTAAGCCCTTGGATGAGAAGAGATTTAGCAAGTTGCGGTGTGAGCTAAATATCTTAGAATCTTCGAATGTTCTTTGAAAAGGACACACCTAACCCTTATGCAAAATTGATGACTTAGATGTGCAACACATGAAGAAATGTTTTTCTTCAATCAATGAAGAATAACACTCTAAGTGTGAAGAAATTAATGAAGAATTTGATTCTCAGAACCCTACGACAATTGTACGCGGTGTCTGAAATCATCATTCTTATACGGTGGGTCACGCCACCACAAAAGTTGAAAATCTTCAATTTGAGTTTTTCCTCATTTTTGAAATTCTTCAGTCTTACAAATTCTTCAACTTTGCAAAATCTTCACTGTTTCCATCGTTTTTCTTCATTGGCTATATATATACGTGAGTTTATGTCCTCTACAGCATTCACTTATTGCTATTTCTTCAAGTTGTGATTTCTACTAAGTGAATGTGATCGGACCCTTCCCCCTCTATGCTATACTCAACCCAATCTATTCACAAATTCTTCATGTGCATTCTGATTGAAACTCGTTCAAAGTCTTCACTGTGTCCTTGACTGCTGAAGAAATTGTGAACGAAATTGTAAAACAAATCTTATCCGGATTTTCGGCTTTACCGCTGAAACCGTTCCACATCCCACGATGCATTAGTTTATTCACCCACGATCTTACACGATCTCATCTGCACAGTACGTGGGTGACACATGTCGCGTGAAGAAGAAAGGGCAGGGGCATGTTCGTCCCAAAATCTTCTGGCGAACAGTTTTTACCGTGGCTATAAATACCCCTCTCCCTTCCTTACTTCATTTACTCCGCTTGGTCACTGTCTCTCACTCGAGCTCTCCTCAAACCCTAGCGCCGCCGCTACTCCATCGCCATCGGTGAGGAAGAGCTTCACTGCCTCGACCTCGTCGCCGTCGTACTCGCGCCGGCAGCGGGAATCTTCACTCCGCCGCCGCCGTAGCTGTCTCCCTCTGCCAAGTTAGGGCGTGGGAGATCTAACTTGACGAACTTCACCATGGTTCATCTCTGTTCGTCGTGTTCTTCAGTTCGGGTAATTAAAAGTCACTTTTATTACTCGCTTTGATTCTCAAACTTTTCTGAAAATCTTCAAAGATGTTTTATTCTTCAAATCTTCACATATGAACACCTCACACACTATATGCTCTTGATTCATCTCTCTAAGCACTCATTTCTTCAAGATTCCTCAATTGTGCGGATTTTTGATCTGTACAACTCTGGAACCTAAGACAAGAACGCTTAGTGAAATTCCTCAAGGCTCAACTGGTCAAATTCCTCAAAACTTGTCTTTTTCGAAAAATCTTCTGAGAACGCATATGACCTCTCCAAATTCCTCGCACCTACACTCTGTTCACGGGTACTCATGTCCGCTGCTGAATCACTAGGTTCTCATCAACTTAACTCATTTGCAGCGTTCCTCGAAGAAAAACTGCATACTTCTTCAGAGTGTTCTATTGTTCAAATTCCTCACCTGAAGAAAATGGCAGAAGGCAAGAGACCGCAGAAAGGAGGAAAGAAACCGGAGGTCATGACTGCTTTTGAGATCCCTGATGAAATATACAAGGATTATTGCACACCTGATGAAGCCAAGTTTGGCAAAGAAAACAAAAATCAGCGCAAAGTGCGCATTCAGAGGATAGAACGAAGATGGGCACAAGAATGGTGGGAATATCGCTATGTTACTCCAAAGTACATGAAGAAATTCGCCTTAAACCCTCCATGCCCAAGAGCTCCATTGGCACCTGGCCAAGTCGCTGATCCCACCAGCATCAAGCGTGGTGAGGACTTTCCTGAAGAATGGTCTAGGCGTCAAGCAAAACTGGCAAGACAAGCCAAGGAGGCAGTGAGGAAATTCAATGAGGATTCTGCTGCTGCTGTTGCCGCTGAGACCTCGGTCAAGCCGAGGAAATCAATGCCGAAGAAGCCTACTCGCAAGCCAAGTGCTTCTCCATCAGCGCCCTCACGGCAAATTCCTCAGTCTACTTCTGCACCACCAAAGTCCTCAGCAGCTCCCTCCAAGTCCTCAACTCCTGTGCATCTGGCTACATGTCAAAGGACTCAGGGTTTCTCGATTGCTTCTGGTGTCTCAGCAAGTTCCTCAGCTGCACCAATGTCCTCATCTGGCCCCACTCTGCTGAAGACAAAAGCAACAGCTGGACGCGGTCCTCAGCCAAGTCCAAGAAAGAAACAGGTTGCTTTCCACGTGCCCTCTGATGACGAGGCTTCTGATGAAGAACTTGCAGAAATCATTAGAGACAGACTAGCAAAGGCCGCTAGAGCCAAAGGAACAACTGTGCCTCTGCTTTTGGATCCAAAGAAGATCCTTGACTTCATCGAGTTATGGCATCAGGATCCAAACACTCCAATGCCTGATCTGCCTCTGACTCCTGGTCAAAGTCACATGCTGACCCATTTCATCGCTGAAGAGAAATGGATATTTGAAAAGGCTCGTGAGATCAAGAGAGCACAAGCTAGAAAGGAGAAGATTCTGAAGAAGAACATTGTCAGACTATCACCTGAAGAACTTCTCAAGGCTCAATCTGAGATTGGAAGTGCATCTAGTGCCCCTTAGTGATTTTGGTGTATTGAAGACTTATAGGTTAAGTAACTGATGCGTTTGTGAGTGTACACAGGTCTATAAGTCTATGAGGAGTTTGATATTTACAGAGAAAGTCGACCCCTAAAAATGAAGTCTTCGACTGAAGACTTTGATATTCTGAAGACTTTCTGAAGACTTTGAAAGTGAAGAAATTGGTGTGACCTTGAAGACTTGGTATTCACTTGAGGAACATGAAGCGTGAAGACTTTTGTTTTCGTAGTTTCATTTTCTCTTTCTGGAGTCATAGGAAACACCGTACTGTTAAAGGGGGTCGAGGAAATACTAAGGAAAAATTTCCATGTGATGCTCAACTCAAAATCCTACACCTACCAATCCCTTCGAGTGAAGCCATTGGAAATCTCATACAGTTCAGTCAATTTCTTCAGTGACAGAGACGCAGTTCTTCTGGTCACTGAGGACTTTGCTCTGACTGAGGAGTTAGGAATTCGCCAGTGCGAATTGCCTACACAGTGAGGAACATGATAGCCCTGAGGAATTTGAGAGTCAAATTTCCGACCGTTGCTGTGCTGCGCGCCGGCTGTCCAAAATATCTTATCTATCTAACGGTCATATCATTGAAGGGCATTTATGTCTTATCATGTCGGGCTGCTCCCTAGGCTATAAATAGCCACCCCCTACAACCACTAGTTGGATGGCTGCTCCGAGAGAACTTGACACTTGTCATCTGAGAGCAACCCATCCTCCGAGGACTTTGAGCGAAAATCATCAAGTGTGGAAAATCCCAAAACCAAACCCCCACAAACCCAAAGTGATTGAGCATCACTGAAGAAATTGATCCTGTGTGGATCCGATGCTTGTTACCTTTGAAGACTTTGCTTCTTCCAGACGGTTAGGCGTCAAGGTCTAGAGCATCCAAGAGGAATTGTGGATCGCCGAGTGACCAAGTCTGTGAAGGTTTGGAAGTCACCTGAAGACTTACCACGAGTGATTGGACGAGGCCTGCGTGGTCTTAGTTCAAGGAGAATACGGTGAGGACTGGGTGTCCTGAGTAGCGGCTCAGAGACTGGGTGTCCGGGACTGTGTGTCCTCGAGTTTAAATACACAGCCGCTTGTCACACCCTGCATTTTGTAACATTTCATTTGCAATATTAAAGCATGAAAATTTGGACCAACAAAAACTTTTGCATTATTTGGCTTTTATTTGGGGTTGGTTTTCTCTCTGTGCTTCTTTTCAAGTGCTCTTTAAAGTCAACTACTCCACTCTCTATATTTCATCTCCTTGCCCCAAACTCCTGCCCAATGACCATGCCATGTGTATAGTGCAATATAGAATTTTCTTACAAAAATAATTTGGCCAGAAAGTATTTTCTAAATTTAGTTTTCCAAAAACCCCTGAATTGAGATTTGCACTGCAAGTACTTAATTAAGGGCAGTAAAAATCTTTCCAAAAATATATTTGACTCCTATTAGATATAGGATACCCAGAAACCACAAAAATATAATTTAAAAAGTTGTTTTACTATTTTATTTAAAAGCTTTTTCTTAAGGCCAGAAATGGTCTTTAATAGAGAAAAATTATTTTATTGTTTTAAAAATATTTGACAAAAATTAGGGAAACTCAGTGGACATATATTTTCCATATATAAGAGTTTCAACACATGGTCATGTTCAAAATATTGGTCAAATCCCTCTAAAACCCTTTCTGGATATTTCAAGCGTTTGAAATATTTACAAAGGAAATATTCTCCAAAAATTCCAAGAAAATTCTATCATCTCACATATGACGTACTTGATGATCTTGACAAGTCTCATGTCATGGAGAATAGTATAACCCCATGAAATCCCCTCAAAACCAATTCTATCCATTTTGAAGTTTGAGCAACTTTACATTGCCAAACATGTCCAAATGTCCTCAAACTTGGTGAACATGCTCCAATGGTCTAATAATGCATCTAGACCAAATGGCACCTGTTGGAGAAGAAGATATCTTGGTCAAAGTGCCTCAAAACCTTCTCTGACCAGAATCAAATTTGAACTACTTTGTACTACCAACTTTTTCTCCATGACCCCAACTTTTGTGAGCCTGATCACATGACCAAATAAGGCCACCACACCAAGTGGTGCATCAAGGAGAAGTGATCTACTCATCTGGATCTACACAAATCCATTCCTGCCCATTTTTAGGGTTTGCAAAAGTTGCATTCGCAACTTTGTCCAAATAAGCTCAAAATGGGTGGAAGGCCCTAATTATGTGTGGCATCTCACCCTGTGGAGTCTCATGGCCAGTGGAAGTCATTAACTTGCCCAAAACCTCTTCAAACACCTTCTGGCAGAATTTTAGAATGCTAATTCCAGCCCCTTCCACTAATCTCCTTGAGCCCATCTTTTTACCACAACCCCTCCTCGTTTCCCTCTGCAACCTGGATGCTTTTCTGCCCGAGGAAGCAATGATGAGGGAGGGGGAAACCCCATTTGTCTTCTATGGACAGCAGCTTCTCCTCTCTCTCTCAGCTTCCTTCTCTCCCCTCGGCCCTCCAGAGCATCCAAGGCTCGCTCCTAGTTTTGCCCACACCCCCTGCAGCTTCCAGACACTAGTGGACGCGCGCGGACGCGGAAAAACCGCGGATGCCGGCCAAAGTCACGCTCTGGAGCGCCCGGCAGGACACCGACCGTTGACGCCGCGCCTACCGACCACCTGGAGCTTCCCCCGCGCGCCAGTCGATGCCCTCGACGTCCGCTCCACGCCAGCAGGCCACCCACTTGCTCCCGCGCCCTCCTCTCTCTCCTGCAGCTCGCGCCAGAACGCCGCCCCGCTCGGTCAATGCTCGCGCCACTCCTGTGGCCCGCGTGCAGCTCGCCCCGCTCCTTCTCTCTCTCCCTGGCACCCTACACCACTCCCACGAACACCCCCGAGCTCTCCATTCCCTCTCTAACGGCCACCCGAGCTGATCCCGCGGGCACGCGTAGGCCACGCCTACGATGGACCTCGGCCTGCCCATATAAGGCGACCCCGAGCCCCTCTTTCGCTCCCTGTCGCCCCCCACACTCCAAATCGACCTCCCGAACCACCCACTCATCTCCAGAACCGCCCGAGCTCGAGATCAAGCTCGAGCTCCGCCGCCTCGGCTCGTCGGCGTTCACGCGGTACAAGCCTCCTCCGCCTTCGTTTCTTCTCGATCTGAAACCACGCAGCCACGCTGACCATTTCCCCTCTCTTTCCCACTCATTTTGCAGCCGGGAACGACCAGATTCATTGACGCCCGAAGCGCCTCCGCCGCGTGACCTCGTCGCCGGCGAACCAGGCTGCTCTGGCGACCGTCTCCACCACCACCCAAATGGCGACTCGGCCCCGAGTCCAACGGTACCACCCGCGCACCCTCCCGTGCTCTGTATCGCCGTCGGCGAGCTCGTCGTTGCCTCTGGCCGGAGGTAGACGACAACGGCCGTGGGGCCATCCCGTCAGCCTCACGCCCTGACGGGTGGGATCCACCCGTCAGGTTTAAAACGCGCGCGCGCGCACCGGTTCGCCCGTCGGCTGAAGGCGTATTTCGCCTTTACGCCTTCGACGTGGCGGCCCGCGTGGGCTGGTTTCCCCTCTGGGCCTGCTTCCCGTGGCCTCTCTGGCCCAGTGGCACAACGCCACTTTCCTTTTTCTTCTTCTGTCTCCTTTCCAAAAATTCCACAAGGCAAAATATTTGTCCAAATGAAATGATTCCAACTCCTAAAATCTCAGAATAATCCCACCTATTTATTGATGTAACTTTCATGCACATCCATTACACCTTTTTGCTCTCTTCAAATTTAAATTCAAATTTGAACAATAAAACCTCTGTTTGAAAATCCACAACTCTGTTTCCCTAGCTCCAAATTCAAAACCAAGAATTTTCCCCTTCCTAGTTTTCTTCCTAGTATTTTACAAAAATAAGTTGACATTTTTCTGAGCACTTTGACTTTTCTGTTTTTATTATTGTCTTATTTTCCCGTTATTTTCTTGCAACGTTAGATCCTGTATTTGACGAGGTAGCTGAGGAAGAAGGAGGAGCAGGGCCTGAAGACTTTGAAGACAAGGCCAACCAAGGCAAGCAGCCCTTTGACCATGTTTATGAAACCCTTTCTTTATGCATGTCATATATAGCTCTTTATTATTGTTGCATCGGAATCATGGTGAGATGGTGAACCACGTGGGTTGGTTGCCTCTGTTATTTCCTCGTTGATACTTGCATTGTGCATGGCCCTACCTTCTTATGAGGGTTATGCCGGTGGGAGTAGATAGGATGCTAAAGTAGTTGCTACGCAAAAAGGGACGGGTTATGCATGGTGAAGGAGACAAAGCCTTTTCAAAAGACT
Organism: Triticum timopheevii; assembly: GCA_963921465.1. Lineage (NCBI taxonomy): Eukaryota > Viridiplantae > Streptophyta > Magnoliopsida > Poales > Poaceae > Triticum > Triticum timopheevii. The sequence continues at coordinate 182,817,665 of OY997270.1, read as the reverse complement.
TTTCGAAAACCCCGTTGGGTGCCACTTATGCCCGAGGGAGATGATGAGATGGGTGACCACTTGATGACGAAGTGGTGTGCCAAGGAAAGTGTGTGTTGTTTTCAAAACGGATTGGTCGGAGTTGCGACCGTTATTCCAACCTTACATGCGCAACCACTCTACCCTTATATGGGAAAGGGCATTATTGAGTACCTAGACCGATACTAGCTTGGAGCCCGCATTACTAGTGACGGGGGAGAGTTGGTGCTCTCTCTTGGGACGGGGTCGTGCCAGGTAGGGCGGCCATGACTGTTTTCACAGGGCACCGGACACACCGTTGGTACCCCGTGCCAGTGGTATGGGATAAGTATGGGAGCGAGGCTCCAAGAAAGTGTTATGTGAAAACTGGGCACGGGGGTTACTGCCAATCGAGTGGACTCCATGTTAGTGTCGTCTAGGGAAAGGTAGTGATCGGGTGCTTACCCCGGGTACTTGAGGTACCGCGGGTCGTGGATGACACGGAAGTTCCCCGGATCTAGTGGGTAAAGTGTGCAACCTCTGCAGAGTGTAAAACTATTCGAATAGCCGTGTCCACGGTCAAGGACAGTTGGGTAACCGCTCTTGGGCTACGTCCACTTGTTTACAAACCAAGTGTGTGTGATGATTAGATGACTTGGGTCAAGTCAAGGGACTTGACATGATTGAGAGGGGTTGGTGCCCACTCTGTTTATGTTAAATGGGTTGTTGCCCACTCTATTTATGTTGATATATGTAACCAGTCTTCATGGTTACTTGAACTCTCTTGATGCATGCTTTATAAAGATGTTGAACATGTCATTGCACTCAAAACTAGCCTTCTGCAAAAATTTACCTATATCATGCATTGTTGTACCTTGAACCAAAACATAGGTTGCTTGCGAGTACATTCAAAGTACTCATTGGCTTGCCACTGGTTATTTAATTGACCAGGCATGGAAGAACTGGAGTTCGAAGAAGAGTTCTTTGGAGACAAACATGCGAACTAGGACGTTTCCCTGTCAGAATGCCTGTAGGGTTAAGGCTGATGGCATGGGTTCTACTTATCAACAACGATTTCCGCTGCTTATGTTTCATTTGTTGTTCAGCCCTTAAGGCTTTCTCAATGTAAGACATGACCATAATGGTCACAATTGTGTAAGACGGTATGTATGGATGTAAGACTCTTGTTATTCAGCTTCTGTGTGTTCAGTGAGCATTGATCTCTGGGATCACTGTACACGTGCATTCGGTGATCTCAACTTATGAGCCGGGGTCCCCACAGAGCTGGTACCAGAGCCATCCTGACTGTAGGAAGCCTTAGTTAGCATGGACGTTAGTTAGAGTGAGACTATCCACAAGATTACCCGTATACCTACGTTTTATGATAGTATCCCAAACATAGGTCACATTCCCTTTATTAACCCATCCCCCTCCACTTTTGTAGATGGCCGTCGTACCCGAGGACTTCCTGACCACCGGATTTCCCGTGCTTCTTGAGGACAGCCTCAGGAAGTGCCAGTTCACTCGAGCCCCCACCTTCTCCTACCACGAGCACTGGATCAACAGCACCAAGAAGGAGTATCACGTGGAGGTAGTCGTGAGGGTGAATGACTCCCCGACGAGCTGGTTCTTTGAGGTACCCCAGATGGCGAAACTGCTCCTCGCCGTGGAGACTGCTGCCCTCAAGGCGCTGACTCGCCTCCGGGATCTCCTGCCAGAGATGGCAAGTGAGCCAGCCACTCGTTACCTGCCTTATCGTAAGGAAGGTGATGACGAAAGCAGCGCACCAGCCCCACCCTTGGACAAGGACTTTCTCTCCGTTTCCAGACCTACTTCAGCTTGTGTGCCGACAGCCTGGCACAGCACCTGGCCTCGGAGTCGATGGAGCTTCGGAAGGAACTCCACGAGACCAAGGAACTCCTCCGCGTAGCTCAGATGAAGGCGGACAAGATCAAGAAGGATGGAGCACCCCCTGGACAGCCCGTTGTAGCCTATCGAGGCGGGCGACCCCCACAGGTCACACATGCCAAGGGATCACCTCAGCCACGCCGTATGACGGCGAAGGAGTACAGCAACCTCTTCACGACGCCACCGGCAAAGCAGCGCCGTGTTCAGCTCCTCCGCTCCCCCACTCCCTCAAGTGACAAAGAGACTAAGACAGATGAAGATGAGGAGGAAGACCCAGAGGAGCCAGAATACCCGACCGAGCATTCCACCACTTAGACACCGTTCAGGACTAGGATAGGCCAGTCCGTAGCCCTATGGTAGGATAGGTCGCGTACCCCTTATGCGAAGCCGAGTCCTTGTAATGGTTCATATGAAACCATGTTGTGTTGTGTTTGCTTTCAACTTGCTTTGATGAAGTCGTACTTTCCCTTCGGGAACTTGTAAACGACTACATCCCCCATTTGGTTTTAATGCATGAATTTGGCCCTTCTGGCCCTTGTTTAACTTATATTTGTGTCACACCACCCCCTTACTAGGCGTCCCATCTATATTGCTTTCCCTCATTTTATTTTCCCAATCATGAGACCTTGACCGCTCCAATAGGATGCCTGTTGTAACACGTACTGGTACCTCTACCCAGCCGCAAGAAGCCGGAGGTTCTGCCGAGGCAGGAGCCAGCCAGGACCAAGCCCAAGGACAGACTCCACCACCGCCACCTCCTCCAAACATGGACATGGCTCAGCTTCTCCAAGCCTTCCAAGAGGAGCGCCAAGCCAACACTGCAGCCCTCCAGATGATTGCTCAAGCTGTCAATCGCCAGCCGGCGGGACACGGCCATGGACGTTCCATGCTGGTGGAGTTCAAGAAGCATGCACCACCCACCTTCATCGAGACTGCTGAACCCCCGGATGCAGACGACTGGGTCCGCACCATTGAGGACCTGCTGGCACTAGTCGGATGCACTGAGGACCGTGAGAAGGTGGCGTATGCTGCCCACTGTCTCGGGGGAACTGCCAGAGCTTGGTGGGATGGATTCAAAGCTATGCATGCTGAGCAAGACATCACTTGGGATACCTTCAAGACAGAATTCCGCAAGGCCCACATTCCTTCTGGAATCATGGCCATCAAGAAGCATGAGTTCCGAGCCCTAAAGCAAGGTAGTAGCACTGTCAAGGAGTACATGCAGAAGTTCAGTGTTCTCTCAAGGTATGCCCCTGAGGATGTCAGCACTAATGCTGCCAAAAGGGAGCGCTTCATGGAAGGCCTTAACCAGACTCTGCAGTACTCGCTTGTTGTGTGTGACTGCCCGACCTTTCCTGATATGGTGAACAAGGCACTCATGCTTGAGGACAAGCGACGTGCTTTGGATGACACTCGTAAGCGCAAGATGATCAGCAAGGGTAGCTCCAGCAACCAGAAGCCTCGCCCGTGGCAGCCAGCTCCGGTCAAGCCAACCTATCAGCAGCCAAGAGCTCCTGCACCCCGCACCAACTATCCACCTCAGCAGTATGCCAACCCCATGCCAGCTTACAACAACCCCAATAACAATGCTGGCAAGGGCATCATTCCCAACCAAGTCACTTGCTTTGGATGTGGACAGCCAGGACATTACTCCAAGAATTGCCCCAACAAGAAGCCCGACGCCCCGCGCCCCAATGCGCAGAACCCAGGACAAGGCCGTGGAATGCCACCAAGGAACCAAGCTCCCCGCAACCTGCCCAACAACGGCAGGGGTCGTGTGAATCATGTCACTGCAGAAGAAGCCCAGGAAGACCCGGACGTCGTGCTGGGTACGTTCCTTGTCAATTCAGCACCCGCAACTGTTTTGTTTGATTCTGGAGCCACGCATTCAATTGTCACCCAAAGTTTTGCATTAAAAAGTGGCATGACCCCTACACCCCTGAATAACCCTATGGTGGTACAAACCCCCGGAGCAGAGATGAGAGCCAAGATAGGATGTAAAGGAGTCGGGATTATCATCAACGGGGTAGACTTCCTAGCAGACCTTATCATCCTAAAATCACAAGGCTTGGACGTGATCTTGGGAATGGATTGGCTCAGCAAGCACCAAGGCTTGATAGATTGCGCCAACCGGACTGTCACTATGACCAATGACCAAGGAGTCGAAGTTAAATTTGCCTCCAACTCCTCCTCTACTCAAGCCAACCAAGTCAACTGTCTGACTGAAGTTGGATTGGAGCAAGTGCCGGTAGTACGCGAATACCCCGATGTTTTTCCTGATGAGCTACCGGGAATGCCTCCTGACCGAGACATTGAGTTCATCATCGAGCTCATACCCGGAGCAAGACCCATCTATAAGAAGCCTTATAGAATGGGATCGGAGGAGTTGGCAGAATTGAAGAAGCAGCTGGAAGAGCAGCTGAGGAAGGGATTTATCCGCCCTAGTGCCTCCCCTTGGGGATCACCTGTTCTGTTTGTGGCAAAGAAGGACGGTACCATCCGCTTGTGCATTGACTACCGCTCCCTCAACGAAGTTACAATCAAGAACAAGTACCCACTTCCCAAGATTGAAGATCTGTTTGATCAACTCAATGGGGCCAAGGTGTTCTCCAAGATCGACCTCAGATCTGGGTACTACCAACTGAAAATCAAACCCCAAGATATTCCGAAGACGACATTTGTAACCAGATATGGCCTGTATGAGTGCACGGTCATGTCCTTTGGATTGACCAATGCCTCGGCTTACTTCATGTATCTCATGAATAAGGTCTTCATGGAATATTTGGACAAGTTTGTCATTGTCTTCATTGATGACATTCTTGTCTTCTCGAAGTCGGAAGAAGAGCACGAGCAACACTTGAGGATGGTCCTAAACAAGCTTCAAGAGCACCAACTGTATGCCAAGTTCAGCAAGTGTGAATTCTGGCTGCGTGAAGTTGGATTCTTGGGTCATGTTTTAACTGAAGAAGGATTGTCAGTCGATCCCGCTAAGATTGAAGCCGTGACTGAATGGCAATCCCCAAGCAATGTGAAGGAAGTCAGAAGCTTCCTCGGACTCGCGGGATATTACCGCAAGTTCGTTGAAGGATTCTCAAGCATTGCCCGACCCATGACTCAGCTCTTGAAGAAGGAAAAGAAGTTCGAATGGACGCCGAAGTGCGAAGAGAGCTTTCAGGAGCTAAAGAAGAGATTGAGCACCGCCCCAGTTCTGGCCACGCCAGATATACACAAGGAATTCGTGATATATTGTGATGCGTCAAGAACCGGACTGGGAGGTGTTCTGATGCAGGAAGGCAGAGTCGTAGCTTACCTTTCCAGGCAACTACGACCTCATGAAGAGAACTATGCTACTCATGACCTTGAGCTAGCAGCAGTGGTTCATGCCCTGAAGACATGGCGACATTACCTCCTAGGGAAGCGATGTGAGATATACACGGATCACAAAAGTCTGAAGTATATCTTCACTCAAAGGGAATTGAACATGAGGCAGAGAAGATGGCTAGAGTTGATAAAAGATTATGACCTCAGTGTTCAGTACCACCCTGGAAAGGCTAATGTGGTAGCAGATGCATTAAGCAGGAAGGCTTGCTCCTTGAATGCTATGCTTAAGGTTAAGCTACCTGCCTTGTATGAAGAACTTGAAAGCTTCGGGTTGGAACTGGTTGCACCAGGATTCTTGGCCAACCTCGAAGTTAAGCCTACTTTGATGGATGATACTAAGGAAGCTCAGAAGGGACATGAGAGTATTGAAGGAATCAAGAGGAAGATAAAGGCAGGCAAAGCCCCAGGATTCTCAGAGGATGAGGAAGGAATTGTGTGGTTTGGGAATCACATCTGTGTGCCAAACAAGGTTGAGCTCAAGAGCCTGATCTTGCAAGAAGCTCATGACACCCCGTATTCCATCCACCCTGGGGGAACCAAGATGTATCAAGACCTGAAGGAAAGATTTTGGTGGCACGGGATGAAAAGGGAGATTGCCACCTATGTTGCAAAGTGTGATGTGTGCCAAAGAGTCAAGGCTGAATATCAGCGACCTGCTGGATTGCTCCAACCACTCAAGGTTCCCGAGTGGAAATGGGATAAAGTCGGGATGGACTTCATCACCGGTTTACCCAGGTCAAGCAAGGGACATGACTCCATATGGGTCATTGTCGACCATTTGACCAAGGTGGCCCACTTCATTCCTGTCAAGACGACCTACAAGGGGAACCAGTTAGCCAGTCTCTACATCAACCGAATCGTGAGCCTTCATGGTGTTCCCAGGGAGATTGTGTCGGATCGAGGAACCCAGTTTACCTCAAGGTTCTGGAAGAAGTTCCAAGAGGCCATGGGGACCAAGTTGTCCTTCAGCACTGCTTTCCACCCACAGACCGGAGGTCAGACAGAACGAGTAAATCAGATACTCGAAGACATGCTCCGAGCCTGTGTCTTAGCTTATGGAGCTAAGTGGGAAGACTGCCTCCCTTTCGCCGAGTTCTCTTACAACAACAGTTATCAGGCAAGCCTTCAGATGGCGCCATTTGAGGTGTTATACGGACGGAAATGCCGCACACCCCTCAATTGGTCAGAAACCAGAGAAGGACTTGTCTTTGGGCCTGATGTCCTTCGTGAAGCAGAAGAGCAAGTCCAGCTTGTCAGAGAGCGTCTGAAGTCTGCTGAGGGAGTCCTGGACTAGGGGGTGTCCGGACAGCCGGACTAGCATTATCCGTCGGACTCCAAGACTACGAAGATACAAGATTGAAGACTCCGGCTCGTGTCCGGATGGTACTTTCCTTGGCGTGGAAGGCAAGCTTGGCAATACGGATATGTAGATCTCCTACCATTGTAACCGACTCTGTGTAACCGTAGCCATCTCCGGTGTCTATATAAATCGGAGGGCTTTAGTCCGTAGGACAACATACATTACAACAATCATACCATAGGCTAGCTTCTAGGGTTTAGCCTCCTTGATCTCGTGGTAGGTCTACTCTTGTACTACCCATATCATCAATATTAATCAAGCAGGACGTAGGGTTTTACCTCCATCGAGAGGGCCCGAACCTGGGTAAAACATCGTGTCCCTTGTCTCCTGTTACCATCTGCCTAGACGCACAGTTCGGGACCCCCTACCCAAGATCCGCCGGTTTTGACACCGACATTGGTTCTTTCATTGAGAGTTCCTCTGTGTCGTCACCGATAGGCTTGATGGCATCTTCAACCAGCAACGCTGTCCAGGGTGAGACTTTTCTCCCCGGACAGATCTTCGTATTCGGCGGCTTCGCCCTGCGGGCCAATTCACTTGGCCATCTGGAGCAGATCAAAAGCTACGCCCCTGGCCGTCAGGTCAGATTTGGAAGCTTAAACTTCACGGCCGATGTCCGCGGAGACTTGATCTTCGACGGACTCGAGCCACAGCCAAGCGCGCCGCGCTGTGAAGATAGGCATGATCTAGCTCTGCCGCCGAATAGTGCCTTGGTGGCCGCACACGGATCTGCTTCGGCCATTAGCCCGGAGCCGATCGCCCAAATCGAGGGCCGATGGATGGACGCCGCCCTGGGGGCTTCAACATCCACGGCAATGGATCCGAACACCAATCTTGTCCCCCGCGAAACTCGTGATTCTGAGGCGCCGGACTCCTTGCCGGACTCCGAACCTCCCGCGCCCCTACCAATCGATCCGGATTGGGCGCCGGTTATGGAATTCACCGCCGCGGACATCTTTCAATGCTCGCCTTTTGGCGATATCCTGAATTCACTAAAGCATCTCTCGTTATCAGGAGAGTCCTGGCCGGACTATGGCCAGGAGGGCTGGGGTACGGACGATGAAGAAATTCAGAGCCCACCCACCACCCACTTTGTAGCCACTGTCGATGATCTAACCGACATGCTAGACTACGACTCCGACGACATCGACGCTATGGACGACGATGCCGGAGACGAACAGGAACCAGCGCCTACAGGGCACTGGAAGACCACCTCGTCATACGACATATATATGGTGGACACCCCAAAATACGGGGATGGCGAAGAAGCAGCGGAGGCAGACTCTTTAAAGAAGCAGCCCAAACGCCGGCGTCAGCGGCGCCGCTCTAAATCCCGCCACAGCAAGAATGGAGATTCCGGCACAGGAGATAATAACACTCCAGAGAGCGCCGAAGACAATCCCCTCCAGCAAGACTCAGCGCAGGAGGACACAGAAGCAAGCCCCCACGAGAGGGCGGCACACGAAGGGGTTGAGGATGATAACTATATGCCTCCCTCCGAAGACGAAGCAAGCCTCAACGATGACGAATTCGTCGTACCTGAGGATCCCGTCGAACAAGAGCGCTTCAAGCGCAGGCTTATCGCCACAGCAAACAGCCTAAAGAAAAAGCAGCAGCAGCTTCAAGCTGATCAGGACCTGCTGGCCGATCGATGGACCGAGGTCCTCGCGGCCGAAGAGTATAAACTCAAACGTCCCTCCAAAAGTTACCCAAGATGAAAGCTGCTCCCCCGATTAGAGGAGGAAGCATACGTACCTCCATCACCAGCTCACGATATGGCTGACGGACCACCCCCCGGTCGTGACAGAGAGGCATCCAGGCCACACCAGCCAAGACCATACCCCGGCATCGCTCCAAAAGTACGAGGCCAAGAGGGAACGCGCCGGACTTGCGAGACATATTGGAGGACAAAGCAAGGCAATCCAGATCCATCTACGGATCACGTGGGCGCCCTACGACCCACGACGAATACCGTCGTGCCGGATACAATAACCCCGGCCGGGCCGAACACAGCAGACAGCGCTCCCTCGAGCTGCGTCGCGATATCGCTCAATACAGGGGCGCCGCACACCCGTTATGCTTCACTGACGAAGTAATGGATCATCAGATCCCCGAAGGGTTTAAACCCGTAAACATCGAATCTTACGATGGCACAACAGACCCCGCAGTGTGGATCGAAGACTATCTTCTCCACATCCATATGGCCCGCGGCGACGATCTGCATGCCATCAAGTACCTCCCACTCAAGCTTAAAGGACCAGCTCGGCATTGGCTTAACAGCTTGCCCGCAGAGTCAATTGGGTTTTGGGAAGACCTGGAGGCCGCATTCCTTGATAACTTCCAGGGCACATATGTACGACCACCAGACGCCGATGACCTAAGCCACATCATTCAGCAGCCAGACGAATCGGCCAGACAATTCTGGACACGGTTTTTGACGAAGAAAAATCAAATCGTCGACTGTCCGGATGCAGAGACCCTTGCAGCCTTCAAACATAACATCCGGGACGAATGGCTAGCCCGGCACCTGGGGCAGGAAAAGCCGAAATCCATGGCAGCCGTCACATCGCTAATGACCCGCTTTTGCGCGGGAGAGGACAGCTAGCTAGCCCGCAGCAACAATCTCCGTAAAAACTCTGGCAGTCCGGATACCAAGGACAACAACGGCAGGTCATGACGAAACAAAAACAAGCGCCGCATTAACGGCGACGATAAGGAGGATACGGCAGTCAATGCCGGATTCCGACGCTCTAAACCCGGTCAGCGGAAGAAGCCATTTAAAAGAACCACTCCGGGTCCGTCCAATCTGGACCGAGTACTCGACCGCTTATGCCAGATACATGGCACCTCTGAAAAGCCAGCTAACCACACCAATAGAGATTGCTGGGTGTTCAAGCAGGCCGGCAAGTTAATTGCCGAAAACAATGACAAGGGGCTAGACAACGACGACGAGGAAGAGACCCGGCCGCCGAACAACAGAGGACAGAAGGGTTTTCCCCCGCAAGTGCGGACGGTGAATATGATATACGCGACCCACATACCCAAGAGGGAGAGGAAACGCGCACTAAGGGACGTCTACGCGATGGAGCCAGTCGCCCCAAAGTTCAATGCATGGTCCTCTTTTCCGATCACTTTCGACCGAAGAGACCATCCGACCAGCATACGCCATGGCGGATTCGCCGCATTGGTTTTAGACCCAATCGTCGATGGATTTCACCTCACGAGAGTCCTGATGGACGGCGGCAGTAGCCTGAACCTGCTTTATCAGGATACAGTGCGCAAAATGGGCATAGACCCATCAAGGATTAAACCTACAAAGACAACCTTTAAAGGTGTCATCCCAGGAGTGGAAGCCAACTGTACAGGCTCAGTCACACTGGAAGTGGTCTTCGGATCCCCGGATAATTTCCGAAGCGAAGAGTTAATCTTTGACATAGTCCCGTTTCGCAGCGGCTATCACGCTCTGCTCGGACGAACCGCGTTTGCAAAATTCAACGCGGTGCCGCATTATGCATACCTAAAGCTCAAGATGCCAGGCCCTCGTGGAGTCATCACGGTCAATGGGAATACGGAACACTCCCTCCGAACGGAGGAACATACAGCGGCTCTCGCGGTAGAGGTACAGAACAGCCTTCTAAGGCAATTCTCAAGCCCGGCAGTTAAAAAGCCGGATAGAGCAAAGCGCGCCCGGAGCAATACCAACCAAGACCACCTGGCGCGATTAGAGCACGCATAGCAATGCGGCCCCAACCCTCGCCCGCGCATGATCGCAAGAATAACACTCCGCGTACATCATTACGCTTTGGAGATACCATGGGCGCAGGGAAAGGGGCACGATCACAATGGACCCAGAGTGCGGCTCGACCACACCAGGGGCTCACAAGTGCGCCTCCCTTCTTTATTTTATTTTTCTTCTTCTTTTATGTACACAGGACTCTGTTAACCAGAAGCCTTGTCCGGTGGCGAACCTGCCGAACTCATGATGCAACAGTCAGGGACTAAAGAAGGCCGCGACGAACATTCAGGTGGTCTCAATTACGAGCATTAAATTCGATTATATACACCAAGTCTGCAGCTCATCCTTGGAGGGGGGACATGTTTATTTAGTCCAAATCCCTTGCTTACCGCACTATTTGTATCAGTCCGCTCTACTAGCAGACTTTCTTTCATAAATAATGCAGCACCTCTTTATTGCAATTGCATTATCTTTTATATATATGTTCATTACACGACATCTTGCACCCGTATATTTTGGTACGGCCAAATACGCCAGGGGCTTCTGTTCCCCAAATTATGGTGTGATAAAGTCCGAACACTTTCACAAGTGCGGCACCCCGAACTTATAGCATTATATGAATCGGCTCCGAATCATGTCTTGGGTCAATAGTTGGGTTTGCCCGGCTCCCACGTTTTGGTGCCTTACGTTCCGTTCTGTTGGCTAAGGTGGCACTCGGAGAACCACTGCAATTGCGCCCCGGTTGAGCCGGGTTAACGCCTCAGTGGAGAAAGCTAAAACTGACTGGCATGATAAGGCGAGAGACTGGTCGCTGTTCGAGAGGTTTTTTCGGGTCCTTAAAGACTCACGCCGCTTCGAGGGAAGTTCCGGATAATGTCCGATGAAGGCGTGGATAGCGCCCCGGATTCGGTCTTCCGAATACCAGGGGCTTCGCCGAAATTTAAAATTATAGAATTCTATGGCTAAGTGAGAGTGTTCAAGCATTATAAGTCCGGTTGCCTTGTTCGTCGTGTTGAGCGCCTCCCTAGACGGACCCAAAAATGGGAACAAGAGTGCTCAAGTCTATCCCGAACACCCCAGCACTTGTGGCTTGGGGGCTGAAGCCAACGACTTGCCATCTCTCAGATTTTACAAACGGCCGCACAGAAGGTAATATTTTAAATTAAACAAGCGTTGCTCATGGCGCATATGAACGAAGTTTTTAGCGCACATGATAAATACACAGCGAGTTCACTCAAAAATTACATTTCGGGAGCACTCATCTGCAATATCGCAGGCTCCCTTCAGGACAATTTTATAATACTTCTCTGGCGTGCGATACTCCTTGCCCGGCGGCGGTGGGTCCGTGAGAAGCTTCTCCGCATCCAACTTGCCCCGTTGCACCTTTATGCGGGCAAGAGCCCGGCGAGCGCCTTCAATACAGGCGGAGCGCTTGACGACCTCCACCCAGGGGCTTGCATCCACCAGCCGCCACACGAGGCCAAAGTAGCTCCCTGGCATGGCCTGTCCAGGCCACAGCCGGACTATGAGGCCCTTCCTGGCCTCCTCAGCTACCTTGTGGAGTTCGACCAGCTGCTTCAGCTGGTCGCTTGGGGGCACCGGATGGCCGGCCTCAGCGTACTGAGACCAGAAGACCTTCTCCGTCGAGCTCCCCTCCTCGCCACGATAGAATGCGGCGGCATCAGACGCACTACGCGGTAGATCTGCAAACGCCCCTGGAGAGCTCCGAATGCGGGTAAGTGTCAGGTAGTTCACATTAACATGCCTGCTTTGCATGAAAAATGGCTTACCCGCCGCTATCTTCTTTATGTCCTCAACCTCCTGAAGGGCCTTACGGGCCTCGGCCTTGGCGGACTTGGCACTTTGGAGAGCCGAGGCAAGCTCGGACTCTCGAGTCTTGGAGTCACGCTCCAAACTCTCATGCTTTTCCATGAGAGCCTGGAGCTCTTGCCGAACTTCCGCCACCCGTGCCTCTTGCTTTTCTCGCTCAGCCCGTTTCGCGGCCGCATTGCGTTCGGCCGCGGACACAGCATCGTTCAGGGCTGCCACCTCGTTAGTGGCCCTGCAATACACATATTATCCTTGTTAATTTTATTTGCAACCAAAATCCTTTTCTGTAAGGTACTTATTCGAAGAGGTGTTACTCACCTTCTTTTTCCTCGAGCTGCTTCTTTGCATGGCCGAGCTCTTGCTCGGACCGCTCGAGATCCTTCTTCAGCACGTCAACCTCCGCCGTTAGTGCGGCAGAGGTCAGCAGCGCAGCCTGCAAACCCATATTGACATATTTTAGGCAACCCTGCGTATATCTTGTTAGATCCTTAGTCTGGCTTTTATTTCCGAACACCGAACTAAGCATCAGGGGCTACTGTCTATGCAGTATTACATTACATAATTTTAACTTCTTACCTCAAAGCCTGTTAGAAGGCTACTGCAGGCTTCGGTCAGCCCACTCTTAGCGAGCTGAACCTTCTCAATCACCGCACTCATGATAGTGCGGTGTTCTTCCTCGATGGAAGCGCCTTTAAGCGCCTCCAACAGGTTATCCGGCGCCTCCGGTTGGACGGAGGCCGCCGGTGTCACGGTCCTGCCCTTCTTTCGAAGGGGCCGCTTGCCGGACTCTGGAACCACTGCAGGTTCCAATGTAGAGTCCGGCACGAAGTCCGGGAGGCTGCCTGACGGCGCCTCCGGAGCCTCCTCCTGATGGGTCCCTCTCTGGGATCCCACCTCGGCGTCCTCGTCGGCGCGTGGGGTGGAGGCAGTCGGGATGGAATTCACATCCAACGAGGCTAATGACCCGCTCGATGAGTCGGGGAGATCGTCATTGGCCGGACTATGGGCAGAATGCGGCGTTAGAAGGATACTACGCGACATAAAAGAAATTACACATCAAGGATCCGGATACTTACGATCTTGCCGGACGCCTGGCCCTTGGAGTCCACTCATCCTCGCCAACGCTGATGTTGGCGAAACTGTCCGGGGGATAGTTCTCCCCCTCTTGGACCCTTCGGCCTCCCCGATTGGGGATGCCTTCCTTTTCTTCTCTCCCTCCTCCGGGAGAGAATACTCCTCCTCCTCGTCTTCGGGGGAGGAGTCCTCGTCGTCATCAGACGCCTGATTGCGGGAGCTCTTTCGAGTCCCTGCGGCCACCTTCTTGGCCTTCTTCTCCGGCACCACGTGCGGTGCCGGAACCAGCAGCCCTGTTAAGCGGGCGTCCACTGGGTCTTCTGGCATGGGAGCCGGGCTGATAAGCAGCTTGGCCTTCTCCATCCATTCCTGTCAAAGGAAGAGGCAGAATGAAACCTCACTAGAGTCAATCTAATTACCACAAGTGTCCCGTAATGGGGTTGAATCACTTACCTCGTCAGTCGGGGAATGCAAGCTGAATCCGCGGTCTTCGGTCGCGGACGCGGGGGCTTCGGCACCCTTGAACAGCACCCTCCAGGCGCCTTCGTATGTTGTATCGAAGAGCCCGCTTAGCGCCTGGTGCTGTTCCGGATTGAACTCCCACAAATTAAATGCCCGTTCTTGGCATGGGAGGATCCGCCGGATGAGCATGACTTGGACCACGTCGACGAGCCTGAGCCTATTGCTCACCATCTTCTTGATAAATGCTCGGAGTCCCGTCACCTCCACCGGATTTCCCCACTGCAAGCCCTTCTCTTTCCAGGAGGTGAGCTGCATGGGAATGCCAGATCTAAACTCGGGGGCCGCCGCCCATGTGGGTTTGCGCGGCTCGGTGATGTAGAACCACCCCGATTGCCACCCCTTGACGGAGTCCACGAAAGTCCCTTCGAGCCAAGGGACGTTGGGCAATTTGCCCAACATGGCGCCTCCGCATTCCGCTTGCGTGCCCTTCACAACCTTCGACTTGACGTTGAAGGTCTTGAGCCACAGGCCGAAGTGGGGCTGGATGCAGAGGAAGGCCTCGCACACGACGATAAACACCGAGATGTTCAGGATGAAGTTCGGCGCCAGATCGTGGAAATCCAGGCCGTAGTAAAACATGAGCCCCCGGACAAATGGATGGAGCGGAAAGCCCAGTCCGCGGAGGAAGTGGGGGAGGAAGACGACCCTCTCATGAGGCCCAGGGGTAGGGATGAGCTGCCCCTCGTCGGGCAGCCGATGCGCGATATCGCCGGAAAGGTATCCGGCGCTGCGCAGCTTGGTGATATACTCCTCCTTAGCGGTGGAGGCCAACCATTTACCTCCCGCTCCGGACATATTCGGAGAAGGTCGAGGTGAGATGCGCGAGCTCGGGCGTTGGAGCTTGAGTTTGCGGGGATGGATAAGCAAAGGAGGAAGAAGGCGTAGGTGAGAAGGAGAATCCTTATCCCTTATATATAGGCGGACAAAACTATGCGTCCCCCACCGGCCTGGTAAAACTCGCTTATCTCCCAAGCGCCACCATCAATGGCGCGGTTGGGTTACCCACACACGTATTGATGAGTGTTGGGGAACGTAGTAATTTCAAAAAATTTCCTACGCACACACAAGATCATGGTGATGATGTAGCAACGAGGGGAGAGTGTTGTCTACGTACCCTCGTAGACCGAAGCGGAAGCGTTGACGCAACGTAGAGGAAGTAGTCGTACGTCCTCCCGGTCCGACCGATCCAAGCACCGTTACTCCGGCACCTCCGAGTTCTTGACACGCGTACAGCTCGATGACGCACCCTCGATCTCCGATCCAGCAGAGGCACCGAGGGGGAGTTCCGTCAGAACGACGGCGTGGTGACGATCTTGATGTTCTCCAGTCGCAGGGCTTCGCCTAAGCACCGCTATAATATGACCGAGGTGTAATATCGTGGAGGGGGGCACTGCACACGGCTAAGGAACGATCAATGATCAACTTGTGTGTTCTAGGGTGCCCCCCTACCCCCGTATATAAAGGAGGGAGGGAGGAGGTGGCCGGCCCTAGGGGGGGCGTGCCATGTGGAGGGGGAAACCTACTCCAAGTAGGTTTCCCTCTCTTTTCCTTATCTTATTTGGAGGGGGAAGGAAGGAGTACTAGTATTAGGAAGTAGTACTAGTAGTAGGAAGGAAGAGAGGGGGAAGGAGAAAGGAAAGGGGGGGCCGGCCCCCCTCCCCAATTCGGATTGGGCTTGGGGGGGCGCGCCCCCCTCCCTTGCTCCTTCTCTCTTCCTCCTACATGGGCCCAATAAGGCCCATATACCTCCCGGGGGGTTCCGGTAACCTCCCGGAGCTCCAAACTTCTCCGGAACCTTTTCGGTGTCCAAATATATCCGTCCAATATATCAATCTTTATGTCTCGACCATTTCGAGACTCCTCGTCATGTCCGTGATCATATCCGGGACTCCAAACAAACTTCGGTACATCAAAATACATAAACTCATAATATAATTGTCATCGAAACCTTAAGCGTGCGGACCCTACGGTTCGAGAACGATGTAGACATGACTGAGACACGTCTCTGATCAATAACCAATAGCGGGACCTGGATGCCCATATTGGTTCCTACATATTCTACGAAGATCTTTATCGGTCAAACCACATAACAACATACGTTGTTCCCTTTGTCATCGGTATGTTACTTGTCCGAGATTTGATCGTCGGTATCCAATACCTAGTTCAATCTCGTTACCGACAAGTCTCTTTACTCGTTCTGTAATACTCCATCTCATAACTAACTCATTAGTTACATGCTTGCAAGGCTTAGGTGATGAGCATTACCGAGAGGGCCCAGAGATACCTCTCCGACAATCGGAGTGACAAAACCTAATCTCGAATTATGCTAACTCAACATGTACCTTCAGAGACACCTGTAGTACTCCTTTATAATCACCCAGTTACGTTGTGACATTTGGTAGTACCCAAAGTGTTCCTCCGGTAATCGGGAGTTACACAATTCTCATAGTTACTGGAACATGTATAAGTCATGAAGGAAGCAATAGCAGAATACTAAACGATCAAGTGCAAAGCTAACAGGATGGGTCATGTCAATCACCTCATTCTCCTAATGATGTGATCCCATTAATCAAATGACAACACATGTCTATGGTTAGGAAACATAACCATCTTTGATTAATGAGCTAGTCAAGTAGAGGCATACTAGTGACTATATGTTTGTCTATGTATTCACACATGTATCATGTTTCCGGTTAATACAATTCTAGCATGAATAATAAACATTTATCATGATATGAGGAAATAAATAATAACTTTATTATTGCCTCTAGGGCATATTTCCTTCAATGAGAATCCCGGAATAAGGGGAACACGATCTCTGCTTCGACAAGACGTGCCAAGGAAACCGCTTCGCTAAACGTGCTGAGGTGGTATAGTAAAAAACGATTCAAACAAAGGCTTGGTTGTGGTGTGATGTCACGCCGCATAATGCGTCAGCAGATTGAACTAAGTGTACATTTTATTCTCTCTACGGTGGAATGTGGAAATTATTTTGCAGAGCCGGACACTATCCTGGTGTTCATGATCTCCTCTGGATTATTCAAGGAAGGAACCCGCCTTGCAATGCCGAACATTATGCGCGCCGGACTTATCGTCATTGAAGACTGGTTCAGGGGCTACTGAGGGAGTCCTGGACTAGGGGGTGTCCGGACAGCCGAACTATCATTATCCGCCGGACTCCAAGACTACGAAGATACAAGATTGAAGACTCCGGCTCGTGTCCGGATGGTACTTTCCTTGGCGTGGAAGGCAAGCTTGGCAATACGGATATGTAGATCTCCTACCATTGTAACCGACTCTGTGTAACCCTAGCCATCTCCGGTGTCTATATAAACCGGAGGGCTTTAGTCTGTAGGACAACATACATTACAACAATCATACCATAGGCTAGCTTCTAGGGTTTAGCCTCCTTGATCTCGTGGTAGGTCTACTCTTGTACTACCCATATCATCAATATTAATCAAGCAAGACGTAGGGTTTTACCTCCATCGAGAGGGCCCGAACCTGGGTAAAACATCGTGTCCCTTGTCTCCTGTTACCATCCGCCTAGACGCACAGTTCGGGACCCCCTACCCGAGATCCGCCGATTTTGACACCGACATCTGCCAAGTCAAGACAGAAGAGCTATGCTGACTCACGTCGTAGGGACATAAACTTCCGAGTTGGAGACCATGTCTATCTCCGGGTCACCCCTCTCAAAGGAACCCAGCGCTTCCATGTCAAAGGAAAGCTCGCCCCAAGATACATTGGCCCCTTCAAGATCACTGAGCGACGAGGAGAAGTGGCTTACCAGTTGGACCTTCCACCTGAACTTTCCGATGTGCACAACGTGTTCCACGTGTCACAACTCCGGAAGTGTCTCCAAGTTCCAGACAAGCCTGATCTTTACAAGGACGTCAATCACCAAGCCATTGACCTTCAGCCTGATTTGACTTACCGTGAGAGGCCCATCTGCATTCTGGATGAGGCTGAGCGACGCACTCAAAGCCGCACCATCAAGTACTTCAAGGTCCAATGGAGCAACCACACTGAAGCAGAAGCAACTTGGGAGCGTGAAGACTACCTTAGATCCGAGTTTCCGTATCTCTTTAAGCCTAGTTTAGGAATCTCGGGGACGAGATTCTTGTAAGGGGGGTAGGTCTGTCACACCCTGCATTTTATAACATTTCATTTGCAATATTAAATCATGAAAATTTGGACCAACAAAAACTTTTGCATTATTTGGCTTTTATTTGGGGTTAGTTTTCTCTCTGTGCTTCTTTTCAGGTGCTCTTTAAAGTCAACTACTCCACCCTCTATATTTCATCTCCTTGCCCCAAACCCCTGCCCGATGACCATGCCATGTGTATAGTGCAATATAGAATTTTCTTACAAAAATAATTTGGCCAGAAAGTATTTTCTAAATTTAGTTTTCCAAAAACCCCTGAATTGAGGTTTGCACTGCAAGTACTTAATTAAGGGCAGTAAAAATCTTTCCAAAAATATATTTGACTCCTATTAGATATAGGATACCCAGAAACCACAAAAATATAATTTTAAAAGTTGTTTTACTATTTTATTTAAAAGCTTTTTCTTAAGGCCAGAAATGGTCTTTAATAGGGAAAAATTACTTTATTGTTTTAAAAATATTTGACAAAAATTAGGGAAACTCAGTGGACATATATTTTCCATATATAAGAGTTTCAACACATGGTCATGTTCAAAATATTGGTCAAATCCATCTAAAACCCTTTCTGGATATTTCAAGCTTTTGAAATATTTACAAAGGAAATATTCTCCAAAAATTCCAAGAAAATTCTATCATCTCACATATGACATACTTGATGATCTTGACAAGTCTCATGTCATGGAGAATAGTATAACCCCATGAAATCCCCTCAAAACCAAATTTGTCCATTTTGAAGTTTGAGCAACTTTACATTGCCAAACATGTCCAAATGTCCTCAAACTTGGTGAACATGCTCCAATGGTCTAATAATGCATCTAGACCAAATGGCACCTATTGTAGAAGAAGATATCTTGGTCAAAGTGCCTCAAAACCTTCTCTGACCAGAATCAAATTTGAACTACTTTGTACTACCAACTTTTTCTCCATGACCCCAACTTTTGTGAGCCTGATCACATGACCAAATAAGGCCACCACACCAAGTGGTGCATCAAGGAGAAGTGATCTACTCATCTGGATCTACACAAATCCATTCCTGCCCATTTTTAGGGTTTGCAAAAGTTGCATTGGCAACTTTGTCCAAATAAGCTCAAAATGGGTGGAAGGCCCTAATTATGTGTGGCATCTCACACTGTGGAGTCTCATGGCCAGTGGAAGTCATTAACTTGCCCAAAACCTCATCAAACACCTTCTGGCAGAATTTTAGAATGCTAATTCCAGCCCCTTCCACTAATCTCCTTGAGCCCATCTTTTTACCACAACCCCTCCTCGTTTCCCTCTGCAACCTGGATGCTTTTCTGCCCGAGGAAGCAATGATGAGGGAGGGGGAAACCCCATTTGTCTTCTCTGGACAGCAGCTTCTCCTCTCTCTCTCAGCTTCCTTCTCTCCCCTCGGCCCTCCAGAGCATCCAAGGCTCGCTCCTAGTTTTGCCCACACCCCCTGCAGCTTCCAGACACTAGTGGACGCGCGCGGACGCGGATAAACCGCGGATGCCGGCCAAAGTCGCGCTCTGGAGCACCCGGCAGGACACCGACCGTTGACGCCGCGCTTACCGACCACCTCGAGCTTCCCCCGCGCGCCAGTCGATGCCCCTCGACGTCCGCTCCACGCCAACAGGCCACCCACTTGCTCCCACGCCCTCCTCTCTCTCCTGCAGCTCGCGCCAGAACACCGCCCCGCTCGGCCAATGCTCGTGCCACTCCTGTGGCCCGCGTGCAGCTTGCCCCGCTCCTTCTCTCTCTCCCTGGCACCCTACACCACTCCCACGAACACCCCCGAGCTCTGCATTCCCTCTCTAATGGCCACCCGAGCCGATCCCGCGGGCACCCGTAGGCCACGCCTATGGTGGACCTCGGCCTGCTCATATAAGGCGACCCCGAGCCCCTCTTTCGCTCCCTGTCGCCCCCCCACACTCCAAATCGACCTCCCGAACCACCCACTCATCTCTAGAACCGCCCGAGCTCGAGATCGAGCTCGAGCTCCGCCGCCTCGGCTCGTCGGCATTCGCGCGGTACAGGCCTCCTCCGCCTCTGTTTCTTCTCGATCTGAAACCGCGCGGCCATGCTGACCATTTCCCCTCTCTTTCCCACTCATTTTGCAGCCGGGAACGGCCAGATTCATTGACGCCCGAAGCGCCTCCGCCGCGTGACCTCGTCGCTGGCGAATCAGGCTGCTCCGGCGACCGTCTGCACCACCACCCGAACGACGACTCCGCCCCGAGTCCAACGGTACCACCCGCGCACCCTCCCGTGCTCTGTATCGCCGCCGGCGAGCTCGTCGTTGCCTCTGGCCGGAGGTAGACGACGACGGCCGTGGGGCCATCCCGTCAGCCTCACGCCCTGACGGGTGGGATCCACCCGTCAGGTTTAAAACGCGCGCGCGCGCACACCGGTTCGCCCGTCGGCTCAAGGCGTATTTCGCCTTTACGCCTTCGATGTGGCGGCCCGCGTGGGCTGGTTTCCCCTCTGGGCCTGCTGCCCGTGGCCTCTCTGGCCCAGTGGCACATCGCCACTTTCCTTTTTCTTTTTCTGTCTCCTTTCCAAAAATTCCACAGGGCAAAATATTTGTCCAAATGAAATGATTCCAACTCCTAAAATCTCAGAATAATCCCACCTATTTATTGATGTAACTTTCATGCACATCCATTACACCTTTTTGCTCTGTTCAAATTTAAATTCAAATTTGAACAATAAAACCTCTGTTTGAAAATCCACAACTCTGTTTCCCTAGCTCCAAATTCAAAACCAAGAATTTTCCCCTTCCTAGTTTTCCTCCTAGTATTTTACAAAAATAAGTTGACATTTTTTTGAGCACTTTGACTTTTCTGTTTTTATTATTGTCTTATTTTTCCGTTATTTTCTTGCAACGTTAGATCCCGTATTTGACGAGGTAGCTGAGGAAGAAGGAGGAGCAGGGCCTGAAGACTTTGAAGACCAAGCCAACCAAGGCAAGCAGCCCTTTGACCATGTTTATGAAACCCTTTCTTTATGCATGTCATATATAGCTCTTTATTATTGTTGCATCGGAATCATGGTGAGATGGTGAACCACGTGGGTTGGTTGCCTCTGTTATTTCCTCGTTGATACTTGCATTGTGCATGGCCCTACCTTCTTATGAGGGTTATGCCGGTGGGAGTAGATAGGATGCTAAAGTAGTTGCTACGCAAAAAGGGACGGATTATGCATGGTGAAGGAGACAAAGCCTTTTCAAAAGACTTTTGGAAAACCCCATCGGGTGCCACTTATGCCCGAGGGAGATGATGAGATGGGTGACCACTTGATGATGAAGTGGTGTGCCAAGGAAAGTGGGTGTTGTTTTCAAAACGGATTGGTCGGAGTTGCGACCGTTATTCCAACCTTACATGCGCAACCACTCTACCCTTATATGGGAAAGGGCATTATTGAGTACCTAGACCGATACTAGCTTGGATCCCGCATTACTAGTGACGAGGGAGAGTTGGTGCTCTCTCTTGGGACGGGGTCGTGCCAGGTAGGGCGGCCATGACTGTTTTCACAGGGCACCGGACACACCGTTGGTACCCCGTGCCAGTGGTATGTGATAAGTATGGGAGCGAGGCTCCAAGAAAGTGTTATGTAAAAAGTGGGCATGGGGGTTACTGCCAATCGAGTGGACTCCATGTTAGTGTCGTCTAGGGAAAGGTAGTGATCGGGTGCTTACCCCGGGTACTTGAGGTACCGCGGGTCGTGGATGACACGGAAGTTCCCCGGATCTAGTGGGTAAAGTGTGCAACCTCTGCAGAGTGTAAAACTATTCGAATAGCCGTGTCCACGGTCAAGGACAGTTGGGTAACCGCTCTTGGGCTACGTCCACTTGTTTACAAACCAAGTGTGTGTGATGATGAGATGACTTGGGTCAAGTCAAGGGAGTTGACATGATTGAGAGGGGTTGGTGCCCACTCTGTTTATGTTAAATGGGTTGTTGCCCACTCTATTTATGTTGATATATGTAACCAGTCCTCATGGTTACTTGAACTCTCTTGATGCATGCTTTATAAAGATGTTGAACATGTCATTGCACTCAAAACTAGCCTTCTGCAAAAATTTACCTATATCATGCATTGTTGTACCTTGAACCAAAACATGGGTTGCTTGCGAGTACATTCAAAGTACTCATTGGCTTGCCACTGGTTATTTAATTGACCAGGCATGGAAGAACCGGAGTTCGAAGAAGAGTTCTTTGGAGACGACATGCGAACTAGGATGTTTCCCAGTCAGAATGCCTGTAGGGTTAAGGCTGATGGCATGGGTTCTACTTATCAACAACGATTTCTGCTGCT
Source organism: Triticum timopheevii (assembly GCA_963921465.1). Taxonomy (NCBI): domain Eukaryota; kingdom Viridiplantae; phylum Streptophyta; class Magnoliopsida; order Poales; family Poaceae; genus Triticum; species Triticum timopheevii. The sequence continues at coordinate 182,795,394 of OY997270.1, read as the reverse complement.
TATGTTTCATTTGTTGTTCAGCCCTTAAGGCTTTATCAATGTAAGACTTGACCGTAATGGTCACAATTTGTGTAAGACGGTATGTATGGATGTAAGACTCTTGTTATTCAGCTTCTGTGTGTTCAGTGAGCATTGATCTCTGGGATCACTGTACACGTGCATTCGGTGATCTCGACTAATGAGTCGGGGTCCCCACACCGCTCCAACCAGACGTACAACTGAGATAGCAGTTGGAACTGGTCTACCAAATAATTGTCTTCACCAACTGACTGGTTCTATTTCCTCAACTTATTCATTTCCTCATTACTGTGTTGAATGTTGTTCATATCTGTGCTTGAAGACTTTGACTGAAAACTTTCACAAATTCCTCAGTTCAATTTCTTCAGTCTGTTTGTCTTCATCTTGTTATCCTGTGTTTACGCTTTCCGTACTCTGTGCTAGTTTTCATTTCATATAGATGACTATGTTTGTATGCTGTTATGTTTACTTCTGAGTACTTATTCCGCTGCAAGTAGTTCTTCGCTAAGGAATTTCCTCACCAGCAAATTCCTCAGTGAAGAATTCATAAAAATCGCCTATTCACCCCCCCCCTCTAGTCGATATAACGCACTTTCAATTGGTATCAGAGCAAGGTACTCCCTTGTTCTGTGTGATTTTCGTTTAACCGCCTGGAGTTTTAGTTATGTCGACCGCAGGTATGATCAAGGTCTCGGCTGGGTGTCCTACCTTTGATGGAACGGACTACCCCTACTGGAAGAACAAGATGCGAATGCATCTTGAGGTAATTGATAATGATCTCTGGTATGTTGTGGAAAATGGTGTCCCCACTGTCACTCCCTCACTGAACGCTACCGATGTGAAGAGATTCAAACAACTCGATTCTCAAGCGAAGAATATCATATGTGGTCATCTGAGCAAAGGACAGTATGGAAGAGTGAGTGCTTTGGAAACTGCTAAGCTTATCTGGGATAGGCTGTCCAAAGTAAATGAAGGAGTTTTAACTCAGCGTGACTCTCGAGTCGATGTTCTTCGGAATCTCTTCAACCGCTTCAAAAGACTCGACAATGAGAATGTCCAACAAACCTTTGATCGCCTCACTGACATCTCAAATGAGCTTCAAGCCCTCGGTGCCACTGACATCACTGATCATGAAGTTGTGAAGAAACTGCTGAGATCGCTTGATTCCTCATTTGATACTCTGGGACTGATGATACAAGAACGTGCTGACTACAAGTCGCTTGATCCTGCTGATATCCTCGAAAGGCTAAACACTCATGAGTTCCAGCTTGCTGAAAAGAGAGATCTCTATGGATCAAACTATGGCAAACCACGTGCCCTGAAGGCTAAGGTTGTGTCTGACTCTGAATGTGAGGATTCTGGTAGTAGCCTTGGTGATCCTGAAGAACCGAGCCAGGATCTAGCACTGCTTGTGAAGAAATTCCAGAAATTCACAAGACGTGGTCGCTTTGGAAAATCCTCAAGAGGAAATGATTCCTCATCCAGTGACTATAAGAGAAGACTTTGCCACAAATGCAAGAAGCCTGGTCACTATATTCAAGATTGTCCTCAGTGGGAAAAGGAAATGAAGAAGAAGAAATACAAGGATTACAGTTCTGATGATGCGAAGAAAAAGAAGAAATCGTCAGAATCTTCGTCGTCAAAATCCTCAAAGTCTTCATCTCACAAGAAGAGCAGCTCCAAGAAGGCTCGGGCATTCATTGGCAAGGAGATGGACTCTGAAGCTGAATCTGAGGAAAATGATGAAGAGGAGGAGTCTGAAGAATCTGAGTCTGGTGTTGCGAGTTTGGCCATTGCTACTGCCTTCGTTAGCAAGTCCATCTTCAACACTGAAGAAACTGACTCCACCGACAAGCCTGATGAAGATAATGATGGCTACGCTCCCACCTATTGCTTCATGGCGAAAGGTGCTAAGGATGATCAACCCAAAACCACTGAATGGGTCCTCGATAGTGGATGTACAAATCACATGACTGGTGACAAGAATCTATTGATGGATGCTCCCTTATCACCATCACCTCTGAAGCATATCATCTTTGCTGACAAAGACAAAAGTCAGGTATTCAGTCTTGGTAAGTTTGCTATTTCTAAGAATAAGCACATGGACAAAGTCATGCTTGTTGAGTCCTTAGGATACAATCTCATGTCAGTCTCAATGCTTTGTGATCTTGATATGGTTGTTGTCTTTGGCAAATATCGCTGTGTTGTGATTATGGAAGCTTACAATTCCAAAGTCTTCGAAGGCTTTAGGAGAGGAGATCTGTATATTGTTGATTTCTCTACAGGACCACAACCAGCCGTGTGTCTACTTGCAAAAGCTTCAGAAGGCTGGCTATGGCATCGATGACTTGGTCATGCAGGCGAAGAAGAAGAATGTCATTGGCATTGAGAATGTCAAATTCCTCAAGGACCACTTATGCGGAGCCTGTGAGGCTGGAAAAATGACCAAGGCCAAGCATCCAGCGAAGACTATCATGACCACTACCCGTCCATTCGAATTGCTTCACATGGACCTCTTCGGACCTAATCATTATTCAGCAGTCACTAATGATGCATCTCTATATGGTTCTGTCATTGTTGATGATTATTCTTGATATACATGGGTACACATTGTTACTTACAAACATGAAGTGCAGGAAGTCTTCAAACGATTTTCTTCGAGGGCTTCAACCAACTTTGGTGTGAAGATCAAGCATATCAGAAGTGACAATGGAACTGAGTTCAAGAATTCTGGTCTTGATGCCTATCTTGATGAACTTGGTATTACTCATGAGTTATCTGCTCCCTATACTCCTCAGCAGAATGGCGTCGTGGAGCGCAAGAACAGAACTCTTGTTGAGATGGCTCGCACTATGCTGGATGAATACAAAACGCCTCAGCATTTTTGGATTGATGCAATTGATACTGCTTGCCACATCATCAACAGAGTATATCTTCACAAATTCTTCAAGAAAACTGCTTATGAACTCCTCACTGACAAGAAACCCAATGTGAGTTATTTCAAAGTCTTCGGTGCTAAATGTTGGATTAGAGATCCTCATCACAACTCTAAATTTGCACCGAAAGCACATGAAGGTTTTATGCTTGGTTACAGAAAGGACTCGCACACCTACAGAGTCTTCAACATTGTTCTTCACAAGATTGTTGACACTGTAGATGTGCGGTTCGATGAAACTAATGGCTCGCAAAGAGAGCACCTACCTTCTGTGTTAGATGAACCAGCACCTGAGGATGCTATCAAGCTCAAGGCAACTGAGGATGTCATTCCAACTGAAGAATCTGCTGAAGAATTCATTCCTGTTCGTGAAGAACGTCGAGCTGATGCACCTGAAGAACAAGATGAGGAAAATGGTGCTGAAGAAAATGCTGATCAAAATCCTCAGCGACAACCAACTCATCCACGCGTTGCAAAAGAAGTGCAAGTGGAGAAGATCATCGATGACATTAGCGCACCAGGTCCTCTCACACGCTCAAAAGCCTCACATTTATCTAACTTTTGTGGGCACTATGCTTTTGTCTCTATCACAGAGCCCACTAAGGTAGATGAAGCATTTCTGGAGCCGGAGTGGATTCAGGCTATGCAAGAAGAATTACATCAGTTCGAGCTGAACAATGTCTGGGAATTGGTCAATCGCCCAGATCCTCGCAAGCATAATATCATTGGCACAAAGTGGATCTACCGCAACAAGCAAGATGAAAATGGCCTTGTGGTGAGGAATAAGGCACGACTAGTAGCTCAAGGCTACACACAGGTTGAAGGAATTGATTTCGATGAAACTTTTGCACCTGTTGCTAGACTTGAGCCTATTCGCATTTTACTTGCCTATGCTAACCATCATGATATCATCTTATATCAAATGGATGTGAAAAGTGCATTCCTCAATGGTAAGCTTGAGGAAGAAGTATATGTTGCTCAACCCCCAGGTTTTGAAGATCCCAAGAATCCTGACAAAGTCTTCAGACTCAATAAGGACCTCTATGGCCTCAAGCAAGCCCCTCGGGCGTGGTATGATACATTGAAGGAATTCTTCATGAAGAATGGCTTCACACCCGGTTCACTCGACCCTACTCTTTTTACTAAATCATATGATGGTGAACTGTTTGTGTGCCAAATATATGTTGATTATATTATCTTTGGCTGTACTAACCAACGATATAGTGATGAATTTGCCTATATGATGAGTGAAGAATATCAAATGTCTATGATGGGAGAATTGAAATTCTTCTTAGGTCTTCAAATTCGTCAGCAGCGCAATGGCATATTCATATCTCAGGAGAAATACCTCAAGGATGTACTGAGGAAATTCGGCATGCAAGATTGCAAAGGCGTCAAAATTCCTATGCCCACAAATGGCCATCTATGCACTGATGAAAATGGTATTGACTTCGATCACAAGGTATACCGCTCCATGATTGGTTCTTTATTGTACTTATGTGCATCTAGGCCAGATATAATGCTTAGTGTTTGCATGTGTGCCCGATTTCAAGCTGCACCGAAGGAATCACACCAGAAGGCTGTGAAGCATATTCTTCGATATCTAGCTCACACACCAACACTAGGATTATGGTACCCCAAGGGCTCTGCTTTTGTTCTCATTGGATATTCTGACTCTGACTATGCTGGTGATCGTGTGGACCGCAAGTCAACATCTGGCACTTGTCATTTCCTCGGACGATCTTTGGTCTGTTGGTCCTCGAAGAAACAGAACTGCGTATCACTGTCTACTGCTGAAGCTGAATACATTGCTGCTGGCTCATGCTGTGCTCAACTGCTTTGGATGAAGCAAACCCTCTAGGACTATGGCGTCAACGTGAAGAATGTGCCTCTCCTCTGCGACAATGAGAGTGCCATCAAGATTGCCCACAACCCAGTTCAGCACTCGAAGACTAAGCACATCCAGATTCGTCATCATTTTCTTCGTGATCATGTGTTGAAGGGCGACATCTCCATTGAGCATGTGAAGACTGAAGAACAGCTAGCTGATATCTTCACTAAGCCCTTGGATGAGAAGAGATTTAGCAAGTTGCGGTGTGAGCTAAATATCTTAGAATCTTCGAATGTTCTTTGAAAAGGACACACATCCTAACCCTTATGCAAAATTGATGACTTAAATGTGCAACACATGAAGAAACGTTTTTCTTCAATCAATGAAGAATAACACTCTAAGTGTGAAGAAATTAATGAAGAATTTGATTCTCAGAACCCTACGACAATTGTACGCGGTGTCTGAAATCATCATTCTTATACGGTGGGTCACGCCACCACAAAAGTTGAAAATCTTAAATTTGAGTTTTTCCTCATTTTTGAAATTCTTCAATCTTACAAATTCTTCAACTTTGCAAAATCTTCACTGTTTCCGTCATTTTTCTTCATTGGCTATATATATATACGTGAGTTTATGTCCTCTACAGCATTCACTTATTGCTATTTCTTCAAGTTGTGATTTCTGCTAAGTGAATGTGATCGGACCCTTCCCCCTCTATGCTATACTCAACCCAATCTATTCACAAATTATTCATGTGCGTTTTGATTGAAACTCGTTCAAAGACTTCACTGTGTCCTTGACAGCTGAAGAAATTGCGAACAAAATTTTAAAACAAATCTTACCCGGATTTTCATTTTTACCGCTCAAACCGTTCCGCATCCCACGATGCATTAGTTTATTCACCCACGATCTTACACGATCTCATCTGCATAGTACGTGGGTGACACATGTCGCGTGAAGAAGAAAGGGCAGGGGCATGTTCGTCCCAAAATCTTCGGGCGAACAGTTTTTACCGTGGCTATAAATACCCCTCTCCCTTCCATACTTCATTTACTCCGCTCGGTCGCTGTCTCTCGCTCGAGCTCTCCTCAAACCCTAGCGCCGCCGCTACTCCATCGTCGTCGGTGAGGAAGAGCTTCACTGCCTCGACCTCGTCACCGTCGTACTCGCGCCGGCAGCGGGAATCTTCACTCCGCCGCCGCCGTAGCTGTCTCCCTCTACCAAGTTAGGGCGTGGGAGATCTAACTTGACGAACTTCACCACGGTTCATCTCTGTTCGTCGTGTTCTTCCGTTCGGGTAATTAAAAGTTACTTTTATTACTCGCTTTGATTCTCAAACTTTTCTGAAAATCTTCAAAGGTGTTTTATTCTTCAAATCTTCACATATGAACACCTCACACACTGTATGCTCTTGATTCATCTCTCTAAGCACTCATTTCTTCAAGATTCCTCAATTGTGCGGATTTTCGATCTGTACAACTCTGGAACCTAAGACAAGAACGCTTAGTGAAATTCCTCAAGGCTCAACTGGTCAAATTCCTCAAAACTTGTCTTTTTCGAAAAATCTTCTGAGAACGCATATGACCTCTCCAAATTCCTCGCACCTACACTCTGTTCACAGGTACTCATGTCCGCTGCTGAATCACTAGGTTCTCATCAACTTTACTCATTTGCAGCGTTCCTCGAAGAAAAACTGCATACTACTTCAGAGTGTTCTATTGTTCAAATTCCTCACCTGAAGAAAATGGCAAAAGGCAAGAGACCGCAGAAAGGAGGAAAGAAACCGGAGGTCATGACTGCTTTTGAGATCCCTGATGAAATATACAAGGATTATTGCACACCTGATGAAGCCAAGTTTGGCAAAGAAAACAAAAATCAGCGCAAAGTGCGCATTCAAAGAATAGAACGAAGATGGGCACGAGAATGGAGGGAATATCGCTATGTTACTCCAAAGTACATGAAGAAATTCGCCTTAAACCCTCCATGCCGAAGAGCTCCATTGGCACCTGGCCAAGTCGCTGATCCCACCAGCATCAAGCGTGGTGAGGACTTTCCTGAAGAATGGTCTAGGCGTCAAGCAAAACTGGCAAGACAAGCCAAGGAGGCAGTGAGGAAATTCAATGAGGATTCTGCTGCTGCTGCTGCCGCTGAGACCTCGGTCAAGCCGAGGAAATCAATGCCGAAGAAGCCTGCTCGCAAGCCAAGTGCTTCACCATCAGCGCCCTCACGGCAAATTCCTCAGTCTACTGCTGCACCACCAAAGTCCTCAGCAGCTCCCTCCAAGTCCTCAACTCCTGTGCATCTGGCTACATGTCAAAGGACTCAGGGTTTCTCGATTGCTTCTGGTGTCTTTGCAAGTTCCTCAGCTGCACCAATGTCCTCATCTGGCCCCACTCTGCTGAAGACAAAAGCAATAGCTGGACGCGGTCCTCAGCCAAGTCCAAGAAAGAAACAGGTTGCTTTCCACGTGCCCTCTGATGACGAGGCTTCTGATGAAGAACTTGCAGAAATCATCAGAGACAGACTAGCAAAGGCCGCTAGAGCCAAAGGAACAACTGTGCCTCTGCTTTCGGATCCGAAGAAGATCCTTGACTTCATCGACTTATGGCATCAGGATCCAAACACTCCAATGCCTGATCTGCCTCTGACTCCTGGTCAAAGTCACATGCTGACCCATTTCATCGCTGAAGAGAAATGGAAATTTGAAAAGGCTCGTGAGATCAAGAGAACACAAGCTAGAAAGGAGAAGCTTCTGAAGAAGAACATCATTAGATTGACTCCTGAAGAACTTCTCAAGGCTCAATCTGAGATCCAAGCCCTCAGCAAAGATTTCGATGCATACAATGCTGATTGGCCAGGAGCCAAAGTGAGATTCGTCAATTTGACGAAGAAAATGACAACTGTTGCAGCCCCATCGCAACAAGAAAATCCTCAGGCTACAGACTCTGCTCAGCCTGCTGAAGAACATGCCAGCACTGCTGATGACTTTCAGCCTGCTGATGAGAATACAAGTTCCAGGGCTGATGACTCCATTCCAGCCGCTGAAGAAATTCCCTGGGCATCCACTAGTGGTGCGCCTGAAGAAACTGAAGAGATCAGGGCAACTGCACCAGTTGCACCTGAAGAAAATGAACCACAGTCCTCAGCTCCTCCTGCGCCAACACCAACTCCAATTCTTCCTTCTGCTTATGAAGTGAAGAAGACCAAGGCTGCAGAGCGAGCTGCAGTGAAGAAAAGGAAGGCATCAGCTGCGTCAAATTCTTCGGCCGCGAAGAAAATGAAGCCAATGACCAGCTCGCTTGAAAATCCTATTGATGCCGTCCCCATTTCCTCCATGTCGTCTAAGGAAATTGTTCCTTATGGAGAAGACTACAAGATCCCAAGCGGATCTGATGAAGAAAATCATTCTGTTGCTACCTCAGAACAGTTTGATGAAGAAATTGAAGTGGAAGCATTCCCTTCAACGCCAGTCGTTTCCTCACCCATGCCACAGTTCACAGCTGAAGAGGCTGGTGTTGAGGAAATTAAAAAGAAGATGAAGACGTGGATATTGGATGCACTACACCAGTGATGAACGATGACTTTTGGGAAAGTCAGCATCCAAATACTCCTCTTTTCACTCCTATTTCAACAAATTCCTCAGTCCCCGGCTACAACTGTTCAAATGGGCTCTGAAGAAACTCATCCCACATCATCTGTTCATGAAGAAATTCCAGCCGCTAATGCTGAAGAACCTGCTGCTGATCCCCAAACTGCACAAGAAGAGGAACCAAAAATTCCTCAGCATGAAGCACCTGAGATCGCGATTCCTGAGGTTGTGCTGCAAATCACTGACACTCCTCTGCCCAAACCGAAGAATCCGTTCTCGAGCAAGCAAAAATTCAAGGCTGAAGACTTCTTTTCTAAGCATGTGTTCTTCACTGATTACAATCCATATGACTCTGCTCGCATAAGGAAAAGACGTTTCTGGACTGCTACTCAAGCCAATTTCTATTCCTCAGTGCTCTTCGACAAGGACAAAATCTTCGATCATGAGCATATTCCTCATGTGGATATGGAATCTCTGTCGTGCTTCGAGCCAGTCCTCAGAGTTATTCACGATGCAGGACTACTGAACTTCTGCACTGATATCTGTGATTGGAATGAACAACTCATTCTTCAGTTCTATGCCACTTTGCATATCACCGGAGATGCTGAAGATGTCAATTCATGGGTGCTGGATTGGATGACTAAAAACACTCACTACAAGGCACAAGCAAATGAATTGCTTCGTGTCCTTCCTCTTGATCCTCCTCATGATAGTGCACATTGCATTTACAATGACCGCGAACTGACAGATCATTATATGCAAGTGCTCATGAAGCCTTTGAAACCAGGGCTGGCCCCTCGAACCAAATTCCTCGTCAAAGAATTGTTGTATGTGCCTCGGACTGTCTATCGCATCCTGACGAAGACAATGAGTCCTATCAAAGGCCACGACTCAAATGATGAAGATGTCGTTGGCATCATGAAGAACATGCTTTTCAACATCATTCATGGCGTTCCCGTCAACTTCCATGATTTCTTCATGAGGACTCTGGCTAATGTTGCAATGTCACCTTTTGAGCTGAAGCCATATGCGCCTTGGATTATGAGATTCATAAGGGCAAGATCTTCACTGAATTACATGGCTGACACTCTGAACCATGGTAGCTACTTGCCGCCCATTGAAGTCCTCAAGCGACCAATTTCATCATCTGATGCTAAGGGCAAGGCAGCTGCTGTGATCGATGAAGGCACTCGTCCATTGGATGTTCAATTCCGTCTAGCTACACCTTACTCCACCAATGACGATTCTGCAACACATGACACTGCCGCAAATACCTCAGCTAAGCAAAATCCTCAAGCCACAGCACCCAGGATGATGACTGACCGTGAGTTACTCCTCAGTCTTCATCAGAAGGTTGATCGCAATCACAAATGGGTGAAGCGTCAATTTGCTGCAATTCTTCACAACATGACCTCAACACATAATGCAGTGAAGAAAAATCAGTATCACCTTCATGAAACCCTCAACCGCACCTGGGCTGTTCTCACTCATGTATATTCCGCGGAAGAACTGAAGACTATGGGTCTCCAGGAATCATTTGACTGGTATGCACCACCTCCGAAGAAATTCAAGAGAGTCAAAGTTCCTGATCTGGTGGCCAGTTCTTATTCTTCATCGTGTGAAACTGATGAACATGAAGATTTGAACGACACTGCGGCAGGCCCTACTTCAACAACCAACCCCGACAACGTTGGCGCTCCTCCATCAACTTGAAATTCTTCAGGGGCATTAGTCCTCAGTTTCGATCCTTTTGGTCATTTGATGACAAAGGAGGAGAAATCTGAGTTAGTCTTCAAGCGGGTTTATATTATGGGCGTTTTGTTAAGTTAAATCCGATGGTGCCTTGATACTTTTGGTCGTTCTCTGATGCTTTTGATGCACTGAGCTCTGATACTTTTGATGTGCTATTCTGCATGCTTATTCCTCGTTAATATTATTGCACGCATGCTGAATCTCATCAGGCACCATATTTCCTCATGCATTTCAAATTCTTCATATTATATATCAAATGCGTGTATGAATTACAAGATATAGGGGGAGATCTCCATGATTCAATTCTTCAAATGTGCATTGCCTCAAAAGCAAATTCCTCACTATGCACATATTCAGGGGGAGTTCTTCTATATCTTGCAATCAAATTCCTCAATATCAGTATTTACACTTTATATGTTTATCCCCGTTGAAAACTTAACCTATGTTGTCATCAATCACCAAAAAGGGGGAGATTGTAAGTGCATCTAGTGCCCCTTAGTGATTTTGGTGTATTGAAGACTTATAGGTTAAGTAACTGATGCGTTTGTGAGTGTACACAGGTCTATAAGTCTATGAGGAGTTTGATATTTACAGAGAAAGTCGACGCCTAAAAATGAAGTCTTCGACTGAAGACTTTGATATTCTGAAGACTTTCTGAAGACTTTGAAAGTGAAGAAATTGGTGTGACCTTGAAGACTTGGTATTCACTTGAGGAACATGAAGCGTGAAGACTTTTGTTTTCGTAGTTTCATTTTCTCTTTCTTGAGTCATAGGAAACACCGTACTGTTAAAGGGGGTCGAGGAAATACTAAGGAAAAATTTCCATGTGATGCTCAACTCAAAATCCTACACCTACCAATCCCTTCGAGTGAAGCCATTGGAAATCTCATACAGTTCAGTCAAATTCTTCAGTGACAAAGATGCAGTTCTTCTGGTCACTGAGGACTTTGCTCTGACTGAGGAGTTAGGAATTCGCCAGTGCGAATTGCCTACACAGTGAGGAACATGATAGCCCTGAGGAATTTGAGAGTCAAATTTCCGACCGTTGCTGTGCTGCGCGCCGGCTGTCCAAAATATCTTATCCATCTAACGGTCATATCATTGAAGGGCATTTATGTCTTATCATGTCGGGCTGCTCCCTAGGCTATAAATAGCCGCCCCCTACAACCACTAGTTGGTTGGCTGCTCCAAGAGAACTTGACACTTGTCATCTGAGAGCAACCCATCCTCCGAGGACTTTGAGCGAAAATCATCAAGTGAGGAAAATCCCAAAACCAAACCCCCACAAACCCAAAGTGATTGAGCTTCACTGAAGAAATTGATCCTGCGTGGATCCGACGCTTGTTACCTTTGAAGACTGTGCTTCTTCCAGACGGTTAGGCGTCAAGGTCTAGAGCATCCAAGAGGAATTGTGGATCGCCGAGTGACCAAGTCTGTGAAGGTTTGGAAGTCACCTGAAGACTTACCACGAGTGATTGGACGAGGCCTGCGTGGTCTTAGTTCAAGGAGAATACAGTGAGGACTGGGTGTCCTGAGTTGCGGCTCAGAGACTAGGTGTCCGGGACTGTGTGTCCTCGAGTTTAAATACTCAGCCTCTCCAACCAGACGTACAATTGAGACAGCAGTTGGAACTGGTCTACCAAATCATTGTCTTCACCAACTGACTGGTTCTATTTCCTCAACTCATTCATTTCCTCATTAATGTGTTGAATGTTGTTCATATCTGTGCTTGAAGACTTTGACTGAAGACTTTCACAAATTCCTCAGTTCAATTTCTTCAGTCTGTTTGTCTTCATCTTGTTATCCTGTGTTTACGCTTTCCGTACTCTGTGCTAGTCTTCATTTCATCATGATGACTATGTTTGTATCTTGTTATGTTTACTTCTGAGTACTTATTCCACTGCAAGTAGTTCTTCGCTAAGGAATTTCCTCACCAGCAAATTCCTCATTGAAGAATTCATAAAAATCGCCTATTCACCCCCCCTCTAGTCGATATAACGCACTTTTAGAGATTCAAGCCCTCAGCAAAGATTTCGATGCATACAATGCTGATTGGCAAGGAGCCAAAGTGAGATTCGTAAATTTGACGAAGAAAATGACAACTGTTGCAGCCCCATCGCAACAAGAAAATCCTCAGGCTACAGACTCTGCTCAGCCTGCTGAAGAACATGCCAGCACTGCTGATGACTTTTAGCCTGCTGATGAGAATACAAGTTCCAGGGCTGATGACTCCATTCCAGCCGCTGAAGAAATTCCCAGGGCATCCACTAGTGGTGCGCCTGAAGAAACTGAAGAGATCAGGGCAACTGCACCAGTTGCGCCTGAAGAAAATGAACCACAGTCCTCAGCTCCTCCTGCGCCAACACCAACTCCAATTCTTCCTTCTGCTTATGAAGTGAAGAAGACCAAGGCTGCAGAGCGAGCTGCAATGAAGAAAAGGAAGGCATCAGCTGCGTCAAATTCTTCGGCCGTGAAGAAAATGAAGCCAATGACCAGCTCGCTTGAAAATCCTATTGATGCCGTTCCCATTTCCTCCATGTCGTCTAAGGAAATTGTTCCTTATGGAGAAGACTACAAGATCCCAAGCGGATCTGATGAAGAAAATCATTCTGTTGCTACCTCAGAACAGTTTGATGAAGAAATTGAAGTGGAAGCATTCCCTTCAACGCCAGTCGTTTCCTCACCCATGCATCAGTTCACAGCTGAAGAGGCTGGTGTTGAAAAAATTGAAAAAGAAGATGAAGACGTGGATATTGGATGCACTACACCAGTGATGAACGATGACTTTTGGGAAAGTCAGCATCCAAATACTCCTCTTTTCACTCCTATTCAACAAATTCCTCAGTCCCCGGCTACAATATTCAAATGGGCTCTGAAGAAACTCATCCCACATCGTCTGTTCATGAAGAAATTCCAGCCGCTAGAGCTGAAGAACCTGCTGCTGATCCCCAAACTGCACCAGAAGAGGAACCAGAAATTCCTCAGCCTGAAGCACCTGAGATCGCGATTCCTGAGGTTGTGCTGCAAATCACTGACACTCCTCTACCCAAACCGAAGAATCCGTTCTCGAGCAAGCAAAAATTCAAGGCTGAAGACTTCTTTTCTGAGCATGTGTTCTTCACTGATTACAATCCATATGACTCTGCTCGCATAAGGAAAAGACGTTTCTGGACTGCTACTCAAGCCAATTTCTATTCCTCGGTGCTCTTCGACAAGGACAAAATCTTCGATCATGAGCATATTCCTCATGTGGATATGGAATCTCTGTCGTGCTTCGAGCCAGTCCTCAGAGTTATTCACGATGCAGGACTACTGAACTTCTGCACTGATATCTGTGATTGGAATGAAGAACTCATTCTTCAGTTCTATGCCACTTTGCATATCACCGGAGATGCTGAAGATGTCAATTCATGGGTGCTGGATTGGATGACTGAAAACACTCACTACAAGGCACCAGCAAATGAATTGCTTCGTGTCCTTCCTCTTGATCCTCCTCATGATAGTGCACATTGCATTTACAATGACCGCGAACTGACAGATCATTATATGCAAGTGCTCATGAAGCCTTTGAAACCAGGGCTGGCCCCTCGAACCAAATTCCTCGTCAAAGAATTGTTGTATGTGCCTCGGACTGTCTATCGCATCCTGACGAAGACAATGAGTCCTATCAAAGGCCACGACTCAAATGATGAAGATGTCGTTGGCATCATGAAGAACATGCTTTTCAACATCATTCATGGCGTTCCCGTCAACTTCCATGATTTTTTCATTAGGACTCTGGCTAATGTTGCAATGTCACCTTTTGAGCTGAATCCATATGCGCCTTGGATTATGAGATTCATAAGGGCAAGATCTTCACTGAATTACAAGGCTGACACTCTGAACCATGGTAGCTACTTGCCGCCCATTGAAGTCCTCAAGCGACCAATTTCATCATCTGATGATAAGGGCAAGGCAGCTGCTGTGATCGATGAAGGCACTCGTCCATTGGATGGTCAATTCCGTCTAGCTACTTCTTACTCCACCAATGACGATTCTGCAACACATGACACTGCCGCAAATACCTCAGCTAAGCAAAATCCTCAAGCCACAGCACCCAGGGTGATGACTGACCGTGAGTTACTCCTCAGTCTTCATCAGAAGGTTGATCGCAATCACAAATGGGTGAAGCGTCAATTTGCTGCAATTCTTCACAACATGACGTCAACACATAATGTAGTGAAGAAAAATCAGTATCACCTTCATGAAACCCTCAACCGCACCTGGGCTGTTCTCACTCATGTATATTCCGTGGAAGAACTGAAGACTATGGGTCTCCAGGAAGCATTTGACTGGTCTGCACCACCTCCGAATAAATTCAAGAGAGTCAAAGTTCCTGATCTGGTGGCCAGTTCCTATTCTTCATCGCATGAAACTGATGAACATGAAGATTTGAACAACACTGCGGCAGGCCCTACTTCAACAACCAACCCCGACAATGCTGGCGCTCCTCCATCAACTTGAAATTCTTCAGGGGCGTTAGTCCTCAGTTTTGATCCTTTTGGTCATTTGATGACAAAGGGGGAGAAATCTGAGTTAGTCTTCAAGCGGGTTTATATTATGGGCGTTTTGTTAAGTTACAACTCTCGTACTTCCGAAACTTTTATTGGATCGAGTTGTAATCTTAAATCCGATGGTGCCTTGATACTTTTGGTCGTGCTCTGATTTTTTTTATGCAATGAACTCTGATACTTTTGATGTGCTATTGTGCATGCTTATTCCTCGTTAATATTATTGCACGCATGCTGAAACTCATCAGGCACCATATTTCATCATGCATTTCAAATTCTTCATATTATATATCAAATGCGTGTATGAATTACAAGATATATGGGGAGATCTCCATGATTCAATTCTTCAAATGTGCATTACCTCAAAAGCAAATTCCTCACTATGCACATATTCAGGTGGAGTTCTTCTATATCTTGCAATCAAATTCCTCAATATCAGTATTTACACTTTATATGTTTATCCCCGTTGAAAACTTAACCTATGTTGTCATCAATCACCAAAAAGGGGGAGATTGTAAGTGCATCTAGTGCCCCTTAGTGATTTTGGTGTATTGAAGACTTATAGGTTAAGTAACTGATGCGTTTGTGAGTGTACACAGGTCTATAAGTCTATGAGGAGTTTGATATTTATAGAGAAAGTCGACCTTTAAAAATGAAGTTCTTTGACTGAAGACTTTGATATTTTGAAGACTTTCTGAAGACTTTGAAAGTGAAGAAATTGGTGTGACCTTGAAGACTTGGTATTCATTCGAGGAACATGAAGCGTGATGACTTTTGTTTTCGTAGTTTCATTTTCTCTTTCTTGAGTCATAGGAAACACTGTACTGTTAAAGGGGGTCGAGGAAATACTAAGGAAAAATTTCCATGTGATGCTCAACTCAAAATCCTACACCTACCAATCCCTTCGAGTGAAGCCATTGGAAATCTCATACAGTTCAGTCAAATTCTTCAGTGACAGAGACGCAGTTCTTCTGGTCACTAATGACTTTGCTCTGACCGAGGAGTTAGGAATTCACCAGTGCAAATTGCCTACATAGTGAGGAACATGATAGCCCTGAGGGATTTGAGAGTCAAATTTCTGACCATTGCTGTGTTGCGCGCCGGCTGTCCAAAATATCTTATCCATCTAACGGTCATATCATTGAAGGGCATTTATGTCTTATCATGTCGGGCTGCTCCCTAGGCTATAAATAGCCGCCCCCTACAACCACTAGTTGGTTGGCTGCTCCGAGAGAACTTGGCACTTGTCATCTGAGAGCAACCCATCCTCCGAGGACTTTGAGCGAAAATCATCAAGTGAGGAAAATCCCAAAACCAAACCCCCACAAACCCAAAGTGATTGAGCATCACTGAAGAAATTGATCCTGCGTGGATCCGACGCTTGTTACCTTTGAAGACTGTGCTTCTTCTAGACGGTTAGGCGTCAAGGTCTAGAGCATCCAAGAGGAATTGTGGATCGCCGAGTGACCAAGTCTGTGAAGGTTTGGAAGTCACCTGAAGACTTACCACGTGTGATTGGACGAGGCCTGCGTGGTCTTAGTTCAAGGAGAATACGGTGAGGACTGGGTGTCCTGAGTTGCGGCTCAGAGACTGGGTGTCCGGGACTGTGTGTCCTCGAGTTTAAATACTCAGCCGCTCCAACCGGACGTACAACTGAGACAGCAGTTGGAACTGGTCTACCAAATCATTGTCTTCACCAACTGACTGGTTCTATTTCCTCAACTCATTCATTTCCTCATTACTGTGTTGAATGTTGTTCATATATGTGCTTGAAAACTTTGACTGAAGACTTTCACAAATTCCTAAGTTCAAATTCTTCAGTCTGTTTGTCTTCATCTTGTTATCCTGTGTTTACGCTTTCCGTACTCTGTGCTAGTCTTCATTTCATCATGATGACTATGTTTGTATCCTGTTATGTTTACTTCTGAGTACTTATTCCGCTGCAAGTAGTTCTTCGCTAAGGAATTTCCTCACCAGCAAATTCCTCAATGAAGAATTCATAAAAATCTCCTATTCACCCCCCCTCTAGTCGATATAACGCACTTTCAGTTTACCATATTCCAACCTTTGATGTTGTAGTGCCAAGGCTCGATTAAGTAAGAAAGCCAAGACCAGCGACCCTACTGTTGATGTTGATCCGGAGAAGACTCCAGAGCATCATGGCGAAGACCCTGAAGTTTCCATAGACAGCTCTACTGGGCAGAACCAAGATGGTGATGCTAACCCGCCAGAGGTTGAACCGAACGTAGAAATTGACACTTCACATCCTCCTGCTCCTGTAAGCCCAACAGTAGAGCAGCGGGGCTCAACTGCTGATCCGCCAAGCCCAACTAACAAACCGCCAGGCCCTGCTACCAAGGCGCAAAGTCTTGTTAAGAATATTGATTCCTCCAGTACGGCCAAAGATGATGACGTTGTCGTTACTGGCACTGCATATAACGCCCCTGGTAATCCGGTTGCTCTATCAAAACACACTGCCAAGGATGAATTTGCTGCTATGAACAAGGGGAAGGGGAAGACTGATTTGTCAGCTTATGTTGATCTCTCTGCTCAAGATCTTCACTCCGGCTTCTTGAACCGGTTGTACACCAGCCGTGATTATGAAGCCGGTTTAGTAAACCTGATGAAGGAGCGCTACGAGGTAAACAATTTGATCTTTGCTCTATACCTTCACTATATTGTAGCCCCCAAGGGCCGGTTTGTCTTTAGAAAGTCAAACCGGGACTTTGCATATTCCACACTGCACTTTAGGAAAATTTCCTTATGTATATCTGATCAAACACACATTAGCCCCTAAGTGCCATGATTAAAACTTGTATTAATCCTTGGGACTTCAATGATCAGCATAAAAATGATCCGCATTAGCCCCCAAGTGCCAAGTGTATAATTGGTTATATGCTTGGGACTTTAACAAAGATATTAACATGTTCTCTTACTGTTGTAGAGTGAGATAAACCAACAAGTCTCGCAAATCGCTGACCTTAAGAAAATCTGAAATCCCAACAAGCAGAAACCACTAAGGCTAAGGACGAGTTGAAAACCGCCTTAACCACCATGGAGCAGCTCAAAGAATGGTGTAAGTCTGAGCAGGCCAACTGGGACACCGAAAAGGCCAGATTGCTGAAGCGGGCTGAAAACGCTGAAGCAGCTCTTAAACCGGTGACGGAAGAACTGTCTGGATTAAAGCGCCAAATCAATGCCATGACCTCTGCAATATTTGGAAAGCACTGGTTGCCATGGTTTTATGACTATTTCGCTTTGAAATTTCACCGGTTTAACATGAATTACCTAAACCGATATAGGTAGTCGCATTGCTCATCTAGGCTCTGATATGCGGAAGAAACTCAAGGCTGCATATACGCTGATTGAACAGCTGTATACCGGAGCCCAACGGGTTATATGTGCCATTTCTTAAGACAATGCGGCGCCAACACTGATCAAGGACACGCTGGACCGGCTCTCGATGAGGCCAGCGCAAATAGAAGAGCTGAAGCGATCCGCTGCTCGGGCTGGCACTTTACTAGCGCTGACTCGAGCCAAGGCATGGATAGCTGATCTTGATCTGGTTGATATAGCCAAGGGCTTCCCCAGTGCACAAGGAAACGACAAATTATTTGACAATGACGCTCTCAGACGGGTGACAAGGGAGATGCGTCCTCTGGCGAGTCAGTTGGCGGAAGAGGCTAACCTGACGGTTCACCGGTCCTTCTATGATGCAAACAACAAATGGGTTGAAGCTGTTATTCTTGAAGTGCAGAACCTTATTCCACCAATCCGTAAGCACACTTACGCCCCTGACGTTGATCCGGCTGAGCTTATAAGTGAAGAGGCTGTCTTTCAGGCTTTAACCCGGATTGACTGGACCACCAATGACTTCCAGCCATTGGATGGGGAGGAGGAGGCTGAACCGACGCCAGATGACCCATCTACCTCACATCAACCCGGCAACGAAGCTTAATCCGTCAAGGCAGTTGATATGTCAGAAACTGTCCGTGTTAAAACAATTCCATATTTTGAGCCTCTGACTGCCTTGTAATAGGGTAGCAAAAACTTATTGTGATCTGCTGCCATCGTGCAGGAGGAGATACTTTGTGTGATCTGCCGTATGAATATCAATGTTGGTTCAGGTATCATAATATGCAACTCCTGTGTGTACATAAAAAAGACAAGGGTCCTGGCGGTTTACCGCCGGACGAGTCATAATGTCCAAAAACAGGCCGGATTGATAATCAAACCGTAAAAATATGAAATGATTCATACCTGAAATTCTTGTATAACTCCATCATGTACTGATGTCGTATAGTAAGTCATACCGGGTGACGATTCACACCAGATGATCCAAGCTGGTGACAGGTAGTCAATGCCAGGTCGGGTTAATAAACTCCGGTTTAAGGATAAGGTCTGTCAACGTGTAGTAGCAAACCAAGCCGGTTTGAAGAATACCGGGCTAATAAGATGACTGACCAGGCCAAGAAAATCGGCTTAACACAAAATCAGCAAAAACACAAATAAAACCGTGTAGTCGAGGCTTTTTGGGGGCTGCCAGGCCCAAATTCGAGGCTTTCTGTGGGCTGCCAGGCCACTGAGTTGAACAATTTAACAAAGCCTTTTAAGATGGACCTCCAACTAATCAATCACCGTTTTAACTTTGACAAGTGCAGGGTCTCAATGAGAGTAACTGTCAAACGTTCGGAGGGCCGTGCCAGGATGACCTGGATAGGAGTGTCTTACTTGATGAAGGCAGGTTAACCCGGGGTTTTAGGTAAATATACCAGGCTTCCAAGACGTGGGTCGATACCCAGCTACAAGGGTCCATTCAAACTCCTTCGTATTTGACCAAGGAGCCCCCAAGTAACGTGATGAGCTGTGCTCATTGGGTGCCTATGTTTGAGTTGTGCATAGTATCCAGACTCTCTTTGGCCCCTTGGGTGTGAAGCTCCGAAGCTTTGTGGCGTGATAGCCGGTTTAACAGGTAGTACTCCGCTTTGTCAGCTGAAGCCCCCATGTAACTCAAAGGGTATTTGAGAAAAAACAGCAGAGGCCCCGCTTTAGAGCAAGGATGTTGATTTATTTATTGATCATAATATATACATTGTCGAAGTATGTACATAAAAAGAGCCTATGGCTCAAGTGTAATAAGGCTGGAGGAGAGCCATGTTCCACGGTCGCCGGGTCGCCTCCTCAGAGTTGCGTGAGTTGTCTCGAACGTCAATGAGGTAGTATGATCCGTTGTGCAGATTCTTGCTAACCACAAAGGGTCCTTCCCAAGGCGGGGATAACTTGTGCATGTCGGTCTGATTCTGGATGAGCCGGAGCACCAAGTCACCTTCTTGAAAGGTTCTTGTCTTAACCCAGCGGCTGTGATAACGCCGTAGGTCTTGTTGATAAACCGCCGATCGAGCCAAAGCCATATCCCGTTTCTCATCTAACAGGTCCAGTGCCTCTTGGCGAGCTTGCTCATTGTCAGCTTCAACATAATTAGCAACCCGGGGCGAGTCATGACGTATATCACTGGGGAGAACTGCCTCTGCCCCGTATACCATGAAGAAAGGCGTGTAACCTGTTGATCGATTGGGGGTGGTGTTGATACTCCACGACACAGAAGATAATTCTTCCACACATCAACCTGACGTCCGCTTCAAGGGAATCATGAGCTGGGGTTTAAGACCCTTTAAAATTTCTTGATTAGCTCGCTCCGCTTGCCCGTTGGATTGAGGGTGCGCCACAGATGCTAGGTCAAGCCGGATGTGCTCTCTCTGACAGAAATCCTCCATCTCACCTTTGGAAAGGTTGGTACCATTATCCGTGATGATACTATGCGGAAAGCCAAATCAGAAGATAATCTTTTTGAGAAATGGAACCGCCGTAGCTGCATCACACTTGCTAACAGGCTCCGCTTCAACCCACCTGGTGAATTTATCAACTGCCACCAAAAGGTGGGTCTTCTTGTCTTGGGAACGTTTAAAGGGTCCCACCATATCAAGCCCCCAAGTAGCAAAAGGCCAAGTGATAGGAATCATCCGTAATTCCTGAGCCGGAATATGAGCTCGACGTGAATTTTTTTGACAAGCCTCACATCGCTTTACCAGATCCTCCGCATGAGCATGAGCTGTCAACCAGTAGAACCCATGACGAAAAGCTTTTGCAACCAGGGACTTTGAACCGGCATGATGACCACAATCCCCTTCATGAATTTCCCACAGGATCTCTTGGCCTTCTTCCGGAGAAACACAACGCTGAAATACGCCTGACACGCTACAACGGTGTAACTCGCCATTGTGAATAACCATGGACTTGGATCTCCGGACTATCTGACGGCCTAGGACTTTGTCATTTGGTAGCTCGCCCCGGCTCATGTATGCCAGATATGGAGCCGTCCAATCCGGCACAATGTGTAATGCGGCCACCAACTGCGCCTCCGGATCAGGAACAGCCAAATCCTCTTCTGTGGGCAACTTAACAGACGGGTTATGCAGGATATCTAAAAAGGTGTTAGGAGGTACCGGTTTACACTGAGATCCAAGCCGGCTCAAAGCGTCTACTGCTTCGTTTTTGCACCGATCAATGTGCTCAACCTGATACCCTTTGAAATGACCTGCCACAATATCCACCTCACGCCTGTAAGCCGCCATGAGTGGGTCCTTAGAATCCCAAGTACCAGAAACTTGCTGAGCCACCAGATCAGAATCTCCGAAACAACAAACTCGACTTAAGTTCATCTCTTTATCCACACGGAGACCATGAAGTAAAGCTTCATACTCAGCTGCATTGTTAGTACAAGGAAACATCAAGCGGAGGACATAGCAAATTTTATCACCTCGAGGGGAAGTAAGAACAACTCCAGCCCCCGAGCCTTCCAACTGCCTGGATCCATCGAAATGAATAGTCCAGTATGTATTATCCGGTTTATCTTCCGGTGCTTGCAACTCGGTCCAGTCATTGATAAAGTTCACAAGAGCCTGAGACTTGATGGCTGTTCGAGGTACATATTTAAAACCGTGTGGACCAAGCTCAATTGCCCACTTTGCAACCCGGCCATTTGATTCCCTGTTTTGAATGATATCGCCCAAAGGAGCAGAACTAACCACTATGATGGGATGGCCTTGAAAATATTGCTTGAGCTTTCGACTGGCTATAAAAACCCCATACACCAACTTCTGCCAATGTGGATAGCGTTGTTTTGATTCGATCAGAACTTCACTGATGTAGTACACAGGTCGTTGAACCGGATACTCCTTCCCAACTTCTTTACGCTCAACCACAATTGCCACACTGACCGCTCGGGCATTGGCAGCCACGTATAATAGTAAAGGCTCATGATCAATTGGGGCTGCAAGAACCGGCGGTTCAACCAACTGCCGCTTTAACTCCTCAAAAGCTGCATTGGCTGCGTCACTCCAGACGAAATCATCCGTCTTCTTCAACATCTGATACAACGGAATGGCCTTCTCACCCAGACGACTGATAAACCGGCTGAGGGCTGCAATCCGACCTGCTAGACGCTGAACATCATTCATACACTTCGGTTTAGCCAAGGATGTGATTGCCTTGATCTTTTCCGGATTAGCCTCAATGCCCCTGTTGGACACAAGAAAGCCGAGAAGCTTGCCTGCCGGAACACCAAAGACACATTTATCCGGGTTAAGCATCATCTTGTAAACCCAAAGGTTGTCAAACGTCTCCTTGAGATCAGCTATCAATGTCTCCTTTTTCCTGGATTTTACCACAATGTCATCCACATAGGCATGAACATTACGCCCAATCTGTGTGTGAAGACAATTTTGCACACAATGTTGATAAGTTGCCTGAGCACTCTTGAGCCCAAAGGGCATAGAAACATAGCAGAAGGCTCCAAAGGGAGTGATCAAGGCTGTCTTCTCCTGGTCCTTAACTGCCATCTTGATCTGATGATATCCTGAGTAAGCATCCAAAAAACTCAGGCGCTCACAACCTGCCGTTGCATCAATGATCTGATCAATACGCGGGAGAGCAAAGGGATTGGTCGGGCAAGCCTTGTTCAAGCCCGTGTAGTCCACACACATACGCCAAGTGCCGTTTTTCCTAAGAACCAGCACTGGATTAGCCAACCATTCAGGATGAAACACTTCAACGATAAACCCAGCAGCCAACAGCCAGACTACCTCCTCACAAATTGCCTTGCGTCTCTCTTCATTAAAGCGACGAAGAAATTTCTTGACCGGTTTAAACTTCGGATCAATATTAAGAGTGTGCTCAGCGAGTTCCCTCAGTACACCTGGCATGTCAGAAGGCTTCCATGCAAAAATGTCCCGGTTCTCACGGATGAACTTGATGAGCGCGCTTTCCTATTTTTGATCCAGATTGGTGCTGATGCTGAACTGCTTGGATGAATTGCCAGGTACGAAATCAACAAGCTTAGTCTCGTCAGCCGGTTTGAAATGCAAGGTTGGGTCATGCTCAGTTGTGGGCTTCTTCAGAGGGGTCATATCTGCCGGATCAACATTCTCCTTATAAAACTTTAGCTCCTCTGTAGCGCAAATCAACTCAGCATAAGCAGCATCACTTTGCTTGCAATCCAAAGCGGCTTTCCGACTTCCATGAACCGTGATGGTCCCTTTATGACCCGGCATTTTGAGCTGCAAGTAAATATAACAAGGCCTCGCCATGAATTTTGCATAAGCCGGTCGCCCAAATAGTGCGTGATACGGGCTCTGGATTCTCACCACCTCAAAGGTCAATGTCTCAGACCGGGAATCATGTTCATCACCAAACACAACCTCCAGGGCAATCTTACCTACTGGATATGCCGATTTACCTAGTACCACACCATGAAAAACAGTATTGGACGGTTTAAGATTCTTATCTGTCAACCCCATGCGGCGGAATGTCTCATAATACAGAATATTGATACTGTTCCTCCATCCATGAGTACTTTGGTGAACTTATAACCTCCCACCTGAGGTGCTACCACCAGAGCTAGTTGACCCGGATTGTCAACCCGGGGCGGATGATCCTTCCTACTCCATACAATAGGCTGTTCCGACCACCGCAGATAACGTGGAACTACCGGTTCAACCGCATTGACTGCCCTCTTGTGCAGCTTCTGATCACGCTTGCACAGACTAGTGGTGAACACATGATACTGCCCACCATTCAACTGCTTTGGGTGACTCTGTTAACCCGACTGCTGCTGATTCCCTTGATTACTCTGCTGGTTATACCACCTTGGTTGTTCTGGTTGCCATGATTATTCTGAAACCCAGAGCCTGAACCGCCGCCACCATGAAAACCTGGACCTGAACCGCCCGACGGACCCTGATCATACCGGAAAAGATCAGAATTTTTGAACTCCTTCATAATGTTACAATCCTCCAGAGATGTGTTGCAGGGGCCTCCTTGGTCCCATGCTTTGGACAGGGCTGATTCAACAAGCGCTCCAGATTCATCGCCCCACCGCGCTGGAGCGGTTTACCCTTACGACGCTGCACATTAGCGTTAGCCACAAAATCTGAATCCGCTTTACGCTTACCATTATTCCCATGGCCTCCTTGGTTGTGCTGCTGTCCCTTTGCACCGCCATTCTTCTTTCCCTTCTCCGGTTTCTCATTATCAGAATCAGGATCCTTGGTATTATCAGAATCGGCATACTTTACCAAGGCTGCCATGAGGGTTCCCATGTCGTTGCAGTGGCGCTTGAGCCGTCCCACCTTCATCTTCAGTGATTTAAACCGGCAATTGCGCTCCAGTGTGATAATCGCTTGGCCAGCGTTAATCCGGTCGGATGAGTGCAAAACTTCTGAGACCCGACGCACCCAATGAGTTGTGGACTCGTTCTCTCGCTGAACACAAGCGTCCAGATCCACAATGGACATGGGCTGTTTGCACGTGTCTTTAAAATTGGCTATAAACCGGGCTTTCAACTGATCCCATGACTCGATGGAATTACCTGGTAGATTCTTCAACCAAGTACGGGTTGTTCCTTCCAACATCATCATGAATTACTTTGCACAAGCTGCTTCATCAACATCCAGCATCTCCATTGCCATCTCATAACTCTCGACCCACGCCTCAGGTGGCTGATCCGCCGTGTAATTAGGCACTTTGCGTGGACCCATGAAATCCTTGGGCAGACGCACATTACAAAGAGCCGGAATAAGGCACGGCACTCCCAAGGAATTGAAAACAAGCCCGGTGCCTCTGTCAACCGACGCTGCTGGCTGAACCGGGGCGGGTAGATAACGACCCAAAGCGGCATCCCTTCGTGCCCTACCATGATCCACCACATCTTGAGCATTGCGATGCCACGCGCTGCTAGACACTTCCGGTTCATCCATACGCCTGCTATAACTTGGGCTCGGATGAGGGGTTGAATGAATTCTATCCCGGCTATATGAATAAGCCTGCTGCTGTCGGATTTCGGGTTCCGGCAGACCCTTGAGGTTCGAACACTGGGGTGCGCGCGGAGATTCAACCCTCTACCGGCTCGCTCCTCGCCGAATCGCTAGGACCTAAACTACCAAACTGAACAGCACAAGAGACACAAGATTTATACTCGTTCAGGCCACCATTGTGGTGTAATACCCTAGTCCAGTGTGTGGTGTGGTGGATTGCCTCTTGGGCTTGATGATGAACAATACAAAGGGAGAACAGCCTCGCGAGGGTCTGTTCTGGGCTGGCGCGATGTACTGCTAGGGGGAGTTCAGTCGCCTCTCTCTCTCTCTCTCTGTGTGTGTGTGTGTGTGTCTTCCTATCCTTGTTCTCTCGATTCCCTACCTTGCGGGTGGCTAGTCCTATTTATAGGCAAAGGCCCTGGGCCTCTTCCCAAATATTGAGCGGGAAGGGCGCCAACAATTGGCCACTTTGAAGGGGAACAGCGGGTACACTTATCCTGACTAAAGTTGGTCCTCGCCTGTCAAAGGCTCTGGTGGTGACGCCGGCTTGGGCTCCACGATGACTTCCTTCTGGCCGTTGGGCTGGTCTTGGGCTTGTTGCACCAAAATGGACGCCTTTGCTTGATGCTCTCGCCTGCGCTTGCTCGCTTTGCACCAAAGAGGAAAGAAGGACACTGCGCGGGCTAGCGCCCGACTGGCGCCCCTGGTCGTCATGGCTTGTGTCATGGGCACCTCGTGAGGTACCCCGCCTTGAACTCTCTGCCTCCTCATGAGCCAGCCTGACGAGGCCGTGCCTTAGGAAGCTTCTTGTCGTCCGCCCCGCGAGGCTTGGCCCCTCGCGAGGGTCTTGATCCTGTGTTGATGAAGATGGGCTGTGCTGGGCCTCCTTTGAGCCACGCCGCAGGCCGCAGGCAGGCAAGTCTGGGGACCCCCGTTCCCAGAACGCTGACAGTAGCCCCCGGGCCTACAGCGCGCCCGAACTTGGCCGGGCGGAGAGGCGAAAGGGCAAGTGCGAAGCATCGCGGGCCCTAACAGCCTGCGGCCTTGGGTGCCACGTGGCGGTCGATCGGTCGGGGGTGACTCCGCTTCCCCATGGCCTTGGTAACCGCACTGATTCGACAAGTCCCTGCATGCAAAGTGGGTCATGATTACCTATGATCGTGGAGGTCGACGGTTGGCCTTCGCCGGCTATAAGTATGGAACGGCATGCGCCCTTCCGGCCTATCCCCTCTTGCTTCTCCTTCTTCTACATGGCTCCACCAAGGAAGTTTTTGGCCGCAGAGAAAGGGAAGGCCTGCTAGGCCAAGTCTTCCTCTCCCCCGCCCAAGCGCGGTCAAGGTCGCCCTCGCAAGCATCCTGTGGCCTCCACGGCGGTCCCCCGTGGTCGCGGAGGTGGCTCTCAGCGCGGCGACGAGCGGCTGGCCATGATCGGCGGGCGTGCCCCGGCCGTGCGACCCCCGAGGTCGCACCTCCATGCTTCAGAGGTGCTGCCGGAGTTCATGGTGTGGGCGGTAGAGCCGTCCGGCGCCCGGCTTCAGCTCCCTCGCTTCCTCCTGGGTGAGCTCCCAGCTGGCGCCCTGGGTGGCCTCTGGCTCCAGGCGGATGGCTGCTCCAGCCGGGCTTCGTGGGCTTCTCTGGAGGTCTCTACTACAGGGAACCTGTTCCTGACCCGCGGCTGGCAGACGTTTGCTCGCGCGCGTGGTCTCCGCCGCCGGTGCTCCCTGCACTTCAAGTACGACGGCGACGCCAACCTCTACGTGAGGGTGTTTGGGGAAGATGGTCGCCGCATGGGGTGCTGCCCTGAAGACGACGATCGCGGCCGGGGACTCAGCCCTGGCATGGACGGAGAGGGCAGCGCGTGGGCGGCTGGCGACGCCTGCGACTCCTCAAGCTTCACCAGCTCTTCTTCGGGTGGTGACTCTTCTAGCAGCGGCCGCGGCCATCCCCCACGCCGTCGCGCCTGCTTGGAGGGTGGCAGCGGGTCTGCTCGCCGCCTCGCCCCAGTGAAGCACGGGAGGGAGTCCGCCTGAGCTCCGGAGGCGGCTCGAGGCTTCCAAGAGGGCAGGCACGGGACGTGCTTCGCCTACTTTTGTTCTTTTCCTTTCTTTTCTCCTGCACAAAAAAAAGACAGCAATATGTGGCCCCGTGGGGGCGCGTTTGGGTTAACACTGTTAATCATTGTACTGCTTTTGTTACCCCGATACTGTTCTTTTCTGTTGTACGCCCATTCGCAAGTAATCCCTGGCCTCGGCTGCGGGGGCGACCGACCCATGCCCCGTGTTCGCGTCGTGGTGCCCGTGAGGCATGGTCCGGAGGGGTGCTCCGGCTGTGGACCCGGGTCGTAAAAACTTGAGCGATAGGGGTAGGAACGCTCGCGAGGGCTTCCGGGGCTTCTGCCCCGCGAGCCCCGTGCAAGAGAAATCGAGGCAGGAGAGGGAAAAAGGTCGAAGAACCACGGACCAAAAGATGGCGATAGTTTCGATAAAAACTCCAAATGGGAATAACTAGTCAACTGCAGAAAGCAAATGAAAAAGCCGCGTCCGGCACCTAGTCTAGTCTTCGACGTCTTCTCACCAGCGCAGAGCTAAGTGCTGCCACTGGGCGTGGGAGGGAGCCCCAGGGCCTGAGGCCGGCACCCCTGAGACTCCGGGGCGTGTACAGCCCCAACTCATTATTAGGTGAGAGTGTCACAGGCGGCGAGCTTCACAGGCGTTGGCCTTCTTCACAGGCTCCGGGCCTTTCTTCGGGGAAGCAAGCTTCACGGGCATTGGCCCTCTTCACGGGCTCCGGGCCCTTTCCAAAACGTGACAGCTTCACAGGCATTCGCCTTCTTCACAGGCTCTGGGCCTTTCTCAAAAAGATAAGCTTCACAGGCATTCGCCTTCTTCACAGGCTCCGGGCCTTTTCCCATAAGATAAGCTTCACAGGCATTCGCCTTCTTCACAGGCTCTGGGCCTTCTCCAAAAAGATAAGCTTCACAGGCATTCGCCTTCTTCATAGGCTCTGGGCCTTTTGCAAAAAGATAAGCTTCACATGCATTTGCCTTCTTCACAGGCTCTGGGCCTTTCCGAAAAAGATAAGCTTCACAGGCATTCGCCTTCTTCACAGGCTCTGGGCCTTTTCCAAAAAGATATGCTTCATAGGCATTCGCCTTCTTCACAGGCTCTGGGCCTTTTCCAAAAAGATAAGCATCACATGCATTCGCCTTCTTCACAGGCTCTGGGCCTTTTCCAAAAAGATAAGCTTCACAGGCATTCGCCTTCTTCACAAGCTCTGGGCCTTTTCCAAAAAGATAAGCTTCACAGGCATTCGCCTTCTTCACAGGCTATGGGCCTTTTCAGGGCTAAAACCTCCGGAGGTGCTGGATGTTCCACGCGTTCTGTATAGGTACTCCCTCCTGAGTGTCCAAGTGCATGGAGCCGGGCCTGGCAACATGAACAACCTTCAACGGGCCCTCCCACATGGGAGAGAGCTTATGCAGTCCCTCCCTGGAGAGGACCCGCCGGAGCACGAGGTCCCCTACCTCGAGGGTTCTGGGGCGGATGTTGCGGCAGTGGTATCGCCGGAGTGCCTGCAGGTACCTGGCCGCTCGCAGCATAGCTTCTCGACGACGCTCCTCCCCCAGCACAAGGTCCGTCCCCCGCATGGCGTCCTGCAGCATCTCATCAAGCGCCAGGACCCGCGCGGATCGACGCCTCACCTCGTGAGGGAGGACCGCTTCGGCTCCGTAGACCAGGAAGAAGGGGGTCTCTCCAGTCGGCTTGGTCGCGGTTGTGCGGATGGACCACAACACGGACTGAAGCTCGTCATACTAGCCTCTGCCGGAAGCCTCCAGTTTCTTCTTGAATGTCCTGGTCTTGAGGCCCCTCAGGACCTCTGCGTTGGCCCGCTCGGCCTGGCCGTTGCTTCGGGGGTGCGCCACCGAAGCGTAGCATATCTGCGTCCCAAGGTTAGCACAATATGTTTTGAAGAGGTTACTGGTGAACTGTGAACCGTTGTCAGTGATGATGCGGTTTGGCACTCCGAACCGGCTCACGATGCCCTTGATGAACTTGACCGCAGAACCTGCAGGGATGGTGCGGACGGCCTCGACTTCGACCCACTTGGTGAACTTGTCTACGGCGACGTAGAGGTAGCGATAACCCCCTGGCGCCCGAGCAAAAGGGCCCAGGATATCCAGCCCCCAGACCGCGAATGGCCACGTGAGGGGTATGGTTTGCAGACCTCCTGCTGGCTGATGGATCTGCTTGGCATGGAATTGGCAGGCCTCGCAAGCCTTCACAAGCTCAACAGCGTCATTGAGCATAGTGGGCCAATAGAAACCGCTGCGGAACGCCTTGCCGACGAGGGTCCGTGACGACGAATGATGCCCACAGTCTCGACCGTGTATGTCTGCCAGCAGTTCCTTCCCTTGTTCCCTGGTGATGCAGCGCAGGGACACATTGTTCGGTCGTTTCCGGTAGAGCTCTCCATCCATGATGCAGTACGCTGTGGCTTGCCGCGCCACATGCTCTACCTCCTCCTCCTTCTCCGACAAGGTCCCTTGCGTTAAGTAGCTCCTGAGCTCTGTGATCCAGCACCCCTCCTAGGGTTCCATCATCAGGAGCGGGCTTGCTCCTGAGGCCGGGCCACAGGCTGGGGCTCCCGAGGCAGGTGGCTGAGGAAGCTCCACCCGAGGTTGTGCCGTGCTTGACAATGGTGGCAGGGCTGAAGGCTTGAAGAGCCGTTCGTCAAAGACGCCCGGCTCCTAGGGCAACCTCCTGGAGGCTCGTTTGACGATGTCGTCGGCCTCTTGATTAGTGCCGCGGGGCACATGCTGTAGCTCCAGCTCCTAGAACTGCTTCTCCATCATGCGGACCTCCGCAAGGTAGGCCTCCATGTGCTCATCTCTCGGTTCGTATACCTTGTTGGAGAAATTGACAAGGAGCTGCGAATCGCCCTTGATAGTAAGACGCTTCACTCCCAGGGCAGCGGTGGACTTCAGGCCCGCTATCAGTCCCTCGTACTCTGCTATATTGTTGGAGACCTTCTCGCCTTGCTGGAAATAGAGCTGCACGGCGTAGTAGAGCTTGTCCTGAGTGGGAGATATGAGCACTGCTCCAGCCCCAGCGCCCTGCCTGGAGAACGCTCCGTCGAAGTACATGACCCAGCCTTCTGGTGCCTCGCTTCCTAGGGAGAGGGATCGATCCTCGCCGGCCCTGAGGCCCGGTGCCTCTGTCCATTCGGCCACGAAATCTGCCAGCGCGGCCCCCTTGATGACTCTGGTCGTGCTGAATTCGAGCTGGAATGCTTGCAGTTCAATGTTCCACTCGGCGACCCTTCCGGCTGAGTTAGGGCTCCTGAGCACCCTTTCCAAGGGGTATGCCGAGACAACCTTGATTGGATGACCCTGGAAGTAGTGTCGCAGCTTGCGCGAAGCCACCAGCAGCGCAAGGAGGAGCTTCTGCGGCATGGGGTACCGTGCCCTCGCATCCCGCAACACCGTACTGACGAAGTACACCGGGTGCTCGACGAGGCTTGGGGCGTCGGTGCCGGTGGCGTCCTCCGGAAGCTGCGGTGCCTCCTGAGGTGGTGGAGCCCCCAGAAGCTGGTTGCCTGGAGAGAGGGCCTCCCCCGCCCCTGGTGCATTCCGCTGCAGCGGCTAATCTTCCTCCGTCATGGTGGTGACTTCCGCGAGTTCCCTTTGATCCAGCTTTGCCTTGGCTCGGGTGGCTGCCGCGGTCCTGGCCCGACGCTCCTTTCTAACTGCCACCAGGGCTGCGCTAGCGGAGTAGGGAGTGGCGGCGAGGTAGAGTACCAAGGGCTCTTGAGGGCGCGGGGCCACCATCACTGGAGGGTTGGTTAGGTATCTCTTGAGATCTTGGAACGCCTTGTCTGCCTCCTCAGTCCATTCAAAGGGCCCCTTTTTCTTCATCAGCTGGAAGAAAGGCAGCGCCCGCTCCCCAAATCGGGAGATGAAGCGCCCCAGTGCCGTCACGCGCCCCCGTGAGCTTCTGCATTTCCCTGAGGGTCTTTGGTGGGCTCATGTCCTCAACTGCCTTGACCTTTTCTGGGTTGGCCTCGATGCCTCGGTGTGATACGAGGAAACCCAAGAGCTTGCCCGAGGGGACCCCAAACACGCACTTCTCTGGGTTGAGTCGCAGGCTCACTGCGTTGAGGCTCGCGAAGGTTTCCTCCAGGCCTTATATCAGGGTCTTGGCCTCGCGAGACTTCACTACAATGTCGTTGACGTAAGCTTCCACATTCTTCCCGAGCTGCGGGCCCAAGGTGATGTGCATGAGCCGCTGAAAGGTTGCCCCTGCGTTGTGCAGTCCGAATGGCATGCATGTATAGCAGTACACCCCACATGGGGTTAGGAGGGCCGTCTTCTCCACATCTTTTACCGCCATATTGATCTGGTGATACCCGGAGAAGGCATCCAAGAAGCACAACAGGTCACACTCAGCGGTGGAATCGACGATCTGGTCGATGCGAGGGAGCGGGAACGGATCTTGCGGGCATGGTTTGTTGAGGGTGGTGAAGTCAACACACACGCGTTCCTTTCCTCCCTTCTTTGGCACAACCACGGGGTTGGCCAACCAATCCGGGTATCGGACCTTGCGAATAACCCCTGCGGCCTGTAGCTTGCGGGTCTCTTGGACGATGAAGGCCTGCTTTTCAGTGGACTGCCTCCTCGCCTTCTGCTTCATGGGACGCACGTTGGGGCACACGTTGAGGTGGTGCTCGATTACGCCCCGTGGGATCCCTGCCAGCTGATCGGGCTCCCAGGAAAACACCTTCTTGTTTGCACGCAGGAACTTGACCATGGCTTCCTCCTGCTCTGGCTCGAGGTTAATGCCTATGGTGAAAGTGGCGTCAGTGGACCCGTCCTCGTCGATAGGTACCTGCTTGGTTTCCGCCTTGTCTTGGGTGAACAACTGCTTCTTCTTGGTTGGCGCATCCCCCTTGGGCTTGGAGGTTTCCGCGTCGACGGGCCACGCCGCCGCCGCCGTCTTGAGGGCGAGCTTGAGTACTCGTAGCGCACCTTCAGTGTCCCCGGGCACGGTGAGGACGCCGTTGCTCCCGGGCATCTTCATGAGGTTGTACCCCGGGTGAGTCGCGGCCATGAATTTGGCCAGTGCTGGATAGCTGAGAATGGCATTGTAGGGGAGGCCGATGGGGGCGATGTCGAAATCAACCAGCTTTGTGCGGAAATTGTCGTAGGTGCCGAAGGTTACCGGAAGTCGGATCTGCCCCAAGGAGCTGGCCGACCCCCCTCCGACGCCCGAGAAAGGCCGGTTGGGTTGCAACGGCTCCCGGGGTATGCGGAGGAGGTTGAAGGCCTCAACCGAGAGCATGTTTGGGCCCGCGCCACCGTCGATGAGGGTCCTGGTGACGGC
This sequence comes from Triticum timopheevii, assembly GCA_963921465.1. Classification (NCBI taxonomy): domain Eukaryota; kingdom Viridiplantae; phylum Streptophyta; class Magnoliopsida; order Poales; family Poaceae; genus Triticum; species Triticum timopheevii. The sequence goes on along the minus strand of OY997270.1, from coordinate 182,762,970 downwards.
CACCTGGCAGATGGTAGGTGTGCAGAGCATGGGGAGCGCACCCGAGCAGGCCGAGTTGGTGGGGTGGTCCTCGGAGTCGATGGTCAGCCCGGCTGATGGCTCCGTCCGGCCCGAGGGAGCCCCCTGCCGCGTGGAGGCGGCGCCGACCCGGCGGACGAATGTCTTGACGTGGCGGCTGGAGGGCGGCGCCTGCGAACCGCCCAGGAGGGCCGCGACGACCGAAGGAGCCGGCGCGACGGGGCGGGTGGGGAAGAAGCTGCGCGGCTCCTCCCTAGAGGTCACTGGGGAATGCAAGGACGATGCTTGCTGCTCGTTCCCCGCCGGGCCGGTGGTGGCGTTGACGGTAGGTGACGGCGAACGACGAGGGCGCCCGCCGACGGGAGCCGTCTGGGCGACATGGGAGGCGAGGGCGGCTCTGCGCTTGGCGCGAGCCCGACGAGCGTCAGACATGGTTGCGGTTGTCGGGGAAGAACGAGACGACGAAAGGCAGATTCCGGCGCACCCCTACCTGGCGCGCCAAATGTCGGATTTCGGGTCCCGGAAGACCCTTGAGGTTCGAACACTGGGGTGCGTGCGGAGATTCAACCCTCTACCGGCTCGCTCCTCGCCGAATCGCTAGGACCTAAACTACCAAACTGAACAGCACAAGAGACACAAGATTTATACTCGTTCAGGCCACCATTGTGGTGTAATACCCTAGTCCAGTGTGTGGTGGACTGCCTCTTGGGCTTGATGATGAACAATACAAAGGGAGAACAGCCTCGCGAGGGTCTGTTCTTGGCTGGCGCGATGAACTGCTAGGGGGAGTTTAGTCGCCTCTCTCTCTCTCTCTGTGTGTCTTCCTATCCTTGTTCTCTCGATGCCCTACCTTGCGGGTGGCTAGTCCTATTTATAGGCAAAGGCCCTGGGCCTCTTCCCAACTATTGAGCGGGAAGGGCGCCAACAATTGGCCATTTTGAAGGGGAAGAGCGGGTACACTTATCCTGACTAAAGTTGGTCCTCGCCTGTCAAAGGCTCTGGTGGTGACGCCGGCTCGGGCTCCACGATGACTTCCTTCTGGCCGTTTGGCTGGTCTTGGTCTTGTTGCAACAAAATGGACGCCTTTGCTTGTTGCTCTTGCCTGCGCTTGCTCCCTTTGCACCAAAGAGGAAAGGAGGACACTGCGCGGGCTGGCGCCCGACTGGCGCCCCTGGTCATCATGGCTTGCGTCATGGGCACCTCGCGAGGTACCCCGCCTTGAACTCTCCGCCTCCTCATGAGCCAGACTGACGAGGTCGTGCCTGAGGAAGCTTCTTGTCGTCCGCCCCACGAGGCTTGGCCCCTCGCGAGGGTCTTGAACCTGTGTTGATGAAGATGGGCTGTGCTGGGCCTCCTTTGAGCCACGCCGCAGGCCGCAGGCAGGCAAGTCTAGGGACCCCCATTCCCAGAATGCCGACAGCTGCTGTACCACGGCGGTTCGAAGGAGATATCTCGCCCGCCGCGTCTCAACTGCCGCTATTGAATCGCCCTCCATCGGAATGGCTACCAAACGTGAGGCCGCGGCAATCATGTTATCTAGAGGGCTTAAGAAGTGACCCGGTGGTGTAGGCACGTACTGCGGCGGGTTATCTGTCCGTCGGGGTGGCTCCGTCGCTCGTGGCTCGCTCTCAAGAAGTTTGCTAACAAGAATTGATCAACCTTGTTAGTGGATTCCTTTTTATGAGCATGAGATGGATGAAGTTAGAAAGCACAACTCCCTATACCCACTTTTTAATTTATGTTATTTAGAATAAATAAAGCAAAAATAGTATTTTCTGTGTGTTTTCTGAATTATCCGTACAATAAAAAATACCCCAAAAATAAAAGTTCTCCAAATGCCCTGAAAATGGAGTATGATTTTTTGTAGAATATTTAAGAATTTCTGGCACTTAGAACACACCAGGGGGACCCACCATTTGTCCACGAGGGCACAGGGTGCGCCCACCCCCTAGGACGCGCCCCCTGCCTCGTGGGCCCCACGTGGCCCCCTCCACTTATTCCAGCACCCACACACTTCGTCTTCCTCCAGAAAAAAAATCCTCACATAGCTCAAACCCGTGTTCTAGCTCGTTTTGCTGCCATTTTCAGTCTCCTTGCTCAAAGCTCCATTCACAAAACTGCTTTAGGGGATTGTTCTTCGGTATGTGACTCCTCCAATGGTCCAATTAGTATTTTTCTAATGCTTTATTTATTGCAAATTTTTGTTGCTGAGATGACCCTGTTCTTGAGCTTTCATGCCAAATTTATATGGTCTAAAGTAATTTTAATACATGATATAGCCTCTAGGCACTTGTGGGAGTGGTTGCTATCAATCTTGTTGAGTTTGGTTCACTTTTATTTTGATTCACTAAAAAATTCATAAATTTTTCAGGAAAAGAAAAATGTTTAGGAAAATGTACCAAGGTGGTTCTTCAAGGAAGCAAGAACCAAGGCTCGCAATACGTGAGTCAGACGATGAACCACGGAGGGAAGCTCAAGTACGACCTTGTGAATGGTCGTTAGAAGAGTTTATGGCCCAAGCAGGCTTCAAGGATGAATTTGACGCATACGTATGTAATGCTGAGCTTGAGCACTTCGTGTCAGATAAGTGCCGAAAGTACTACTACGTCACTAATTCCTTTGTGAGGAGGTTTAAATTTTCATCCTCGCGCAATACTCACACTGTTTTATTTGATCTCTATGATATATCATATACCATGGACCTAGAAGATTTTAATACTTCTTGTACAATCCCGCAGTGGTGCAATTTTAGTGAACCTCGCAAATCTGAATATAAAGACTTTCTTGCTAGTATCACTATGGGAGAAACTAGAGATATCGCACAAGCTACCATAGGGAGCATCCATTTCCCTTCCATACATGGTAAAGATGAAGTTTGTCACATGTGCGTTCCAGATCTTAGTGCCCTCAAGAGTGCGGTATTAGGGGATAAACAATATAACTTGGGGGCCATTGTTGCACGAAGGTTACATCTTAATGGTAAAGATGGAGATTTGTTTGGTGGAATTTATGCAACTCCTGTAGCTAATTATCTTGGTGTGCCCATAAATGGAAATGATATTGAGTTGCCACCTGCTTATCTAGATTATAGTGCTATGGTGCACCATCAATTTCTTAAGAGGAACGAATATTCCTCCAGTATCGACTAATCTTTGACAGACGGCGTACTGTCCATGTTACCCTCCTGCTCCTACTTTCTTTAACTTTCAGGCAAAAAGGAGATAATTTTATAACTAGGGAAGAGCGAACTAATATGAAAGGAGGACGGAGGCAGCTCGCCTCCAAGCAGCATCTCTCGAAGCAGTGGATGCTGCATCTCAGTACAACCCCGACAACGACTTTGGATATCCGCTAGGACAGGCGTGGGCATAGACCAACTTAGGGCAAAATCCTAAGCTTGGGGGAGTACGTATTTCTCACCGACATTACATTCATGTTCACACACTCATTCTAGTTGTCGGTGCTCATACTTTTTCATTGTATTATCCATGCTAGTTTATTTTCTTTTCTTGCTTTCTTCTTGTGTGTTTGAAAAACCTTAAGAAAAAACAAAACAATTAGTTGTAGCCTTTAGCTAGTTTACTTTCCATGCTTGTAGTAGTAATTAAAAGAAAACCCAAAAAGATTTCCCATTCTTATTTTGCTTGTTGGGAGCTTTCCCGTGTAAATAGTTTTAGTTTTCTTTGGATTTATTTATTTTTCTTTGGGGGTCCAGAGGAGAAGACCATGATGAAAATGTTGAGTGGCTCTCATATGCATTATTGTTTATCTAACCAAGAGCCCTTATTACCTTGTCTTCTCCCTTGTATCAAATGCTTGCAGATTCTAGCTTACTCGAATGCACGTGCACTATTATTATTACCCACACCGTTCGGTCGTGCAAGTGAAAGGCAATAATGACGATATATGATGGATTGATTGAGATGAGAAAAGATGGTATGGACTCGACCTATTTTGTTTTTGTAAATATGATTAGTGCATTGTTCCTGATTCAACCTATTATGGATGAAACATGCTTGCAATGACAATTAGAGATTATAGTTGCTCATACCATGCTTAATTAGCTAGGAGTTTATAATGGTTTACCTTGCGTTCCAACATGTTATTAAAATGGTTGTGATGTGGTATGATAGGGTGGTATCCTCCTTTGAATGATTCGAGTGGCTTGACTTGGCACATGTTCACGCATGTAGTTGAAAAAAAATCAACATAGCCTCCATGATATTTATGTTCATGGTGATTTATATCCTACTCATGAGTGCACTCATTGTTGGTTAATCTTAATGCATGTTCATGACTGTTGTCGCTCTCTAGTTGGTCACTTCCCAGTCTCTTTCCAGCCTTCACTTGTATTAAGCGGGAATACTGCTTGTGCATCCACTTCCATAAACCCCAAAGTTATTCCATATGAGTCCAACATACCTTCCTATATGCGGTATTTAACTGCCGTTCCAAGTACATTTGTATGTGCCAAACTCTAAACCTTCAAATGAAATTCTGTTTTGTATGCTCGAACAGCTCATGTATCAACTAGGGCTGTCTATGTCTTCCATTCTAGGTGGGTTATTCTCACGATGAGTGGACTCCGCTCATCATTCACGAGAAAATGGCCGGTAACCGGGATGCCCAGTCCCATGCTCAAATCAAATCAAAATAAATGCAAACAAAACTCCCTCGGGATTGTTGTTAGTTGGACGGCACACGTTGTTTCGGGCTAGCCAAGGATTGATGCTCATTGGTGGTGGGGGAGTATAAAACTTTACAATTCTGTTTGGAACCACCTATAATGTATGTAGCATGGAAGATATCGAGATCTCTTGGTTGTTATGTTGACAATGAAAGTATGCCGCTCAAAATATTATTTACCTCCATTTCAAAACTCGAGCTCTGGCATCTCTGCAAATCCCTGATTCCCTCTGCGAAGGGCCTATCTATTTACTTTTATGTTGAGTCATCATCCTCTTATTAAAAAGCACCAGTTGGAGAGCACCGCTGTCATTTGCATGCATTTCTATTAATTTGCATTAAGTATGACTGTGACTGGATATCTTTTGCCATGAATTACAATGTTTAGTCAGTCCTTGATCTTTAGGGGTGCTCTGCATTTATGTTTTGTGGCCTCAGAAAGGGCTAGCGAGATACCATCTTGTTATATCATATTACAATTGTTTTGAGAAAGTGTTGTCATCCGAGATTTATTATCATTGCTCGCTAGTTGATTATGCCATTGATATGAGCAAATATGAGACCTAAATGTTATTGTGAATGTGGTTAGTTCATAATGTTTTCTGAAAACCTGAATGCTGGCTTTGCATATTTGCAACAACAAGATCAAAAAAAGTTTGTAAAAGTTTTTCTTTCTCACTTTCAGTTTGTCAACTGAATTGCTTGAGGACAAGCAAAGGATTAAGCTTGGGGGAGTTGATACCTCTCCAACGTATCTACTTTTCCAAACACTTTTGCCCTTGTTTTGGACTCTAACTTGCATGATTTGAATGGAACTAACCCGGACTGACGCTGTTTTCAGCAAAACTGCCAAGGTCTTATTTTTGTGCAGAAATAGAAGTTCTCGGAATGACCTGAAAATCCAGGGACACACTTCTTGGAATTAATAAAAAATATTGGCGAAAGAATCAATGTCAGGGGGCCCACACCCAGTCAATGAGGGTGCAGGGCGCCCCCTAGGGCGCGCCCCCTGCCTCGTGGGCCTCCTGGAGCTCCACAGATCTCAAATCCGACTCCATATATTCACTTTCAGGGAGAAAAAAATCATAGAGAAGGATTCATCGCGTTTTACAATACGGAGCCGCCGCCAAGCCCTAATCTTCCTCACGAGGGCTGATCTGGAGTCTGTTCGGGGCTCCGGAGAGGGGAATCCATCGCCATCGTCATCATCAACCATCCTCCATCACCAATTTCATGATGCTCACTGCAGTGCGTGAGTAATCCCATCATAGGCTTGCTGGACAGTGATGGGTTGGATGAGATTTACCATGTAATCGAGTTAGTTTTGTTAGGGTTTGATCCCTAGTATCCATTATGTTCTAAGATTGATGTTGCTATGACTTTGCCATGCTTAATGCTTGTCACTAGGGCCCGAGTGCTATGGTTTCAGATCTGAACCTATTATGTTTTCATGAATATATGTGAGTTCTTGATCCTATCTTGCAAGTCAGTAGTCACCTACTATGTGTTATGATCCGACAACCCCAAAGTGACAATAATCAGCACCACTCCCGGTGACGACCGTAGTTTGAGGAGTTCGTGTATTCACTAAGTGCTAATGCTTTGGTCTGGTACTCTATTAAAAGGAGGCCTTACTATCCCTTAGTTTTCCAATAGGACCCCGCTGCCACGGGAGGGTAGGACAAAAGATATCATGCAAGTTCTTTTCCATAAGCACGTATGACTATATTCGGAATACATGGCTACATTACATTGATGAACTGGAGCTAGTTCTGTGTCACCCTATGTTATAACTGTTCCATGATGAATTGCATCAGACATAACTATCCATCATTGATCCATTGCCTACAAGATCATTTTATGTTGATCTTTGCTTAGTATACTTCTCCGTTGCCACTATGACGATCGCTACAAAACTGCTTCTATTACTTTTGCCATCGTTACCGTTACCTCCATACTACTTTGCTACTAAATACTTTGCTGCAGATATTAAGTCTTTCAGGTGTGGTTGAATTGACAACTCTGCTTCTAATACTTGAGAATATTCTTTGGCTCCCCATGTGTCGAATCAATAAATTTGGGTTGAATACTCTACCCTCGAAAACTGTTGCGATCCCCTATACTTGTGGGTTATCACATTAGTGGTTTCTTGAGTAGTGATTCGAGTCTCCTAAGGTGTTTTGGCTACTTAGGGCCAGTTGCTTCTTCATCAACCACCACCATACACCTCCACCACGCCAACTTAACCCAATTTTGTTTGAGCTTGTTTGAGTTGTGGCTTGTCTCTCCTAAGGTGTTTCGGCTACTTACGGACGACAACTTCAAGTTCGACACACATAACCCATCATTCCACTAACGCATTGCCGAGTGCAAACCACCATCGCCTTCCACTACAACCATTTGACATTTGACGTTTGAGTTGTTGAGTTCGCGGTTTTTCTGTTTCCTAAGGTGTTTCGGCTAATTAAGAACGGTTCTACATCAAGAACACCACCACTCGTCATCACCGCGAGGTCGTCATCGACATTGACCACTTCATCATAATCGACTACCTCGACGGTATCCTCGACAACACCATTGTATATTATCCTTGCAATTGCATTGAGAATGCCTAGCCCATTTTGCGTCACTTACCTATCGAGACTAGCCTTTGAGTATTGCCGTCAACCTTACTTGTGCACATTAGTGATCATCGATCTACACGTTCCATTGCATACATACCATATGATATTGGTATCATATCTTCCCTTATGCAACAAGTTTGTTCCTGCATATACACAATTGCTATCTTGGTTTGTGCATTTCACATAAGTGGCCGTATCAAAAAAAAGAATAAGCTTTTAAGAAAAGAAAAGGAGAGCAAAGAAGCTTGTAAGCAATAGGCATAGCATCACAATATATCATATGGTATCATATCGGATCATTTTGGATCATCATGTGCTAAAACACCGGGAACCAAACATACATATCATACTTGGGATAGAAAGTTTATCCATTTTGCATTTTATAGGTTGTGCATAAGTTTCATATCCGCCTATTGAGCAATCGTGCTAGTGTCTCTCCTGAGTTGTGCAACACGAGCGTTTTTCGTGGACTCCACATTTTGTGCTCATTCCTTGGTTGCACGACCTCATTTATCTATCGGTGTGTGTGTTCCCGTGTGCCACATATTGCTATTGCTCTACTTGTTTCACTTGTGTATTTGTGAATGTCTTTCAACATTATTGACCCTTGCTAACATTTTGCATCAAATTTTTCTGCCACTATCCTCATCGAGCTCCACCATAAGCTTTACTTGATAGGTGTGAGTGAACAAGTCTGGTACCAATTCCACTATTCTTTCATTTCATATTGAGTGAAACGGGACTTGGTATTGTTTATCACATCTCCTACTCACCTTTGCTCGAGTCTTGTGATGGATAGGCAAAGCACATCTCTTTCGGTCTACAACAACAACGACGAGTTTGATGCCATGAAAAATAACTTCGATGCCAAGATGAAAACTCAAATGGAGGAGATCAAAGCCCTCATCAAGTCCTACAAGAGTTTTTCCTCATCTTAGAGAAGACGCTCAAGTGCACATGCTTCTGAGCTACCATCTACGGCAAGATCAGATCAGCATTGACACCACCACCGACAAGTATGTGAAGGTCAAGAGCTCAACACCAACAACCGCTCAACGACTTCACCATCTCCCTTGGTATCTTCGCCAAGCGACTTCAAGGCATCTTTGCCTATGGATATACGGCATCTTCGCCTACATGCACCTCAATATTACACTCAAGAGAAGCTCTCCAATCTCAAGTCTGCAACTTCCACGAGCTACTATGACCTCGACATCGACCACGAGATTCCTTTCTATGGGAATCAAGAACCCGAGGAGTATCTTGAGTGGGAGCGCTTGATGGACGACTACCTCAAGCTACATCAAGTCCCTCCTGAAGATCAAGTCAAGTGCACCACAACGAACTTGCACGACTACGCGTCAACTTGGTGGCTTCACACACCTTCGGAGAGCTACGACATGAGTTGGCCCAAGACGAAGAGAGCTTTGCGATGAGAGTTCGTGCCTCCAACCTACACGGAACAACTTCTACGCCAATTGGAGAACACCATCCAAGGATCCAAGTCCATCGACACATACTTCAAGGAGATGAAGAATGCCTTGCGACGAGCCAGCGTGGACGACCCCATTTTGATGAAGTTCTACTTCATTATGGGATTGAACGATGACATCTCCAAGACTATCTTCCTCGAGAACTACAAGTCCCTCGATGACAACTACATTGGTGCTCTCAAGGCGAAATAAGAACTAATGAAGGCGAAGGCTTCTCCACCCCAAGCACACTTCGCAAAGACCAAGCTCCAAGAGGATGAGAATGAGGTTGGTACCACCACGATGTCCAAGCCCAACGAGCTCCAAGATGATTCTCCCAAGTTCGACTTCACCACCATCCCTCTTTGTGGCATTGACGGTTCTGAGTCCACTTCGAATCTTTTTCAAGATGGTGCGGTGACGACTACGACTATGGAACCAATCAAGGAACATGCTTTCGAGGCGAGTGACACGGTGGCGAGCAAGGATGATGCTTCCATCTTAGGAGGCGAGAGTGATGATGTGCCAACTTCGGCCTTCATACACGGCGATGGTGATGAGATGATCGAGCATGGGATTTTCCCTTTGGTCATGGAGGATAGTGATGATATGCCATCTTTGGCTTTCATCGACGGCAATGAGATGGTTGAGTATTTCACCTCCACCACGTTGACGTATGATGACTTGAGTGAGTTGTGCCACCATATTAAGATGAGTGACTTCACCACTAGACCCATATATGATGTGTTGCCCCGATTCCCATGTGAGGAGAGCCACAACCCCCACCACTTGAGTGAGATGAGTGACTCCACCATATGTGAGATTGAGTGCACCTACTTTGAGGGAGTGAGTGAACCACCACATAGAGAGAGTGAGATAGTTGATAGATCTCGTGAGGCCAATTTCAATACTAACGACTTGACCTCTACCTCTATTGTGTCTTCTCATTTGGTGCTAGGTCTCATCTATGATGACGCGCCGATTCCTGACGACTTCGTCCTTCCTTTGGACAAGACGATTGTCATGGTGGAATATGATGCACCCCCCACATGGTTCAATCAAGATGACAATAACCACCATTTGGTCTTTCCCATCTCACCTACACCACTTGAGTGGAATGGAAAAGGTAACATAGGTGACGGTGATGCTCTAGTCCCTCTAGTGGACATTCTTGACATTGATTGCTTGCATGATGTTGATCCACCTAGTACCATGCTTCATGCTAGTATGATTTCTCCACGCGATGATTTGCCCATTTATGATGAGTATGATGATTCTCATCTGGAGTCTATTAGTTGTGATGCCATGTTACAAAGGATATCTTGTGACAATTCTTTAGGTCACATCATGTTTGACAATCCGCTTGACTTGTCATATGCTATGCATGAGATAAATCATATGTCACATTTGCAATTTCATCGTAGTGGCTATGCATATGCCATTAAAATAAACCCAATTTGCACTTATGGCATAGATGACAAGCCCATGGTTATTGGCATTTGTTTTTCTTTTGATGATATTGATATGCTCCCTTTGCATCATTTATCTCACTTGCCATGCCATGACCAACTAGCTTCGGATATGCATTGTTTTGGATGTTGTCAATTTTCTCCATATGATGTTTCCGCTATTGCTCATGAGGACACTCCCTGTTGTAGGGTGAAACCCTAGAGGGGATCTTTTCACGCTTGGCGGGGGGAAGAGGAAGAACACTCAAGAACACAAGGAACAAATCACTCAAACAAACCAAAATGACACATCCACTAGAGTAGCATACATGAGATCCACAAGATTACATGAACAATTCAAGGAAAATAGAACTAGGTAAGTTCTTCCCTCTAGGTGAGGTCTTGATGTTGATCTTCTCCAAGAGGAGGCCTTGATAATCCAAAGGATTCTTCCCTAGGTGAGGGCTTGATTTCCAAAGAGAAGGGGATACACGGACCAAAGCACTCTCTTTGTGTTCTAATACTTTGCTATCATCCAAAAGGGATAGGGAAACAGTTTATATAGACAAGGGACGAGTAGGAAGAGGGGAGAGGGATACAAGGGTAAAAAAACCCCAAAGCATGCAGGCTGTCACGGAAGGGTCCGGGCACCCCGGGGGTCCTAGGCCCGGGCCCCCAGGGCGGGAGCAGGTGGCTGGGCGGCCGAGGCTGGGCACCCGGGAGTCCAATGCCCGGGCACCCGGGCGGGGCTGGTGGCTGGCACGTTAGGGGCCGGGCACTCGGTGCCAAAGGCCGGGCACAATGTTTACCCAGGTTCGGGCCCTCTCTATGGAGGTAATACCCTACTTCCTGCTCGATTGATCTTGATGATATGGGTATTACAAGAGTTGATCTACCATGAGATCGTAGAGGCTAAACCCTAGAAGCTATCCTATAAATTATGATTGTTCTTGTCCTACAGACTAAACCCTTCGGTTTATATAGACATCGGAGGGGGCTAGGGTTACACAGAGTCGGTTACAGAGAAGGAAATATACATATTCAAATTGCCAAGCTTGCCTTCCACGCAAAGGAGAGTCCAACCCGGAAACGGGACGAAGTCTTCAATCTTGTATCTTCATATTCCAACAGTCCGGCATCTTGGATTCCACGGTCCGGTATCTTCAATCTTGTATTCCAACAGCCGAAATCCTAGGAGAGGGCAGTGTTCCTCCCTCACTTCGTCCGCGGACTGGGATTCCCCCTCGACCCATTCCTCCATGGGCTGGATTTCCACGATCTGGCCCCCAATTTCATCCTCAACATCTCGGCGTTTATCGTCGTGTGCAAGGCCTTCCTCCGCATTACACCCCACTTCGGCCTATGGCTGAAGACCTTCAACGTGAAGCCAAAGGTAGTGGTTGGCCAGCAAGCGGAGTGCGGAGGCGCCATGGTGGGCAAGATGCCCAATGTTACCTGGCCCGAAGGCTCCTTTGTGGAGACCGTGAAGGGGTGGAAATCGGTGTGGTTCTACGTCACCGAGCCGCGTGACACCAACTGGGCGGCGGCCCCCGAATTTTGATCCGGCATTCCCATGCGGCTCACCTCCTGGAAAGAGAAGGGCCTAGCCTGGGCTTCATCGGTAGAGCTGACCGGACTGCAGACCTGCGTCAAAAATATGACAGGCAAGAAAATCAAGCTTGTCAACATGGTCCAGGTCATCCTCATCCGCCGGATCCTTCCGTGTCAGAGATGGGCTTTCAATCTGTGGGAGTTCGACCTGGCCGAACACTAGATGCTGCGAGAGCTCTTCGACACAACGCACTAAGACGTCTGGAAGGGGCTATTCAAGGCCGCCGAGGTGCCACCGCCCATAACCGAAGATCGCGGACTCAGCGCAAAGCGCCCCGCCAATCCGGTTAGTTTTCATATCAAGATGTGCCTTTCCCCAGCATGTTCGCGGGAGGAATTTGAGCCTCCATGCCAATTTAACAGGACTGGGTAGTGATAGCGGAGCGGATTGACTGTCCGGCTCCACTACCCAAAGATCCAGCATCTCCTCTCTTAACAAAAATGTTGTTTCCGGCGCCCTATGAGGTTGTATCGGACTCATCGTCTGAAGACGCCGAGGCGCACTCCTCCAACGAAGCCGAGGAGGAGGAAGAGGAAATCCCTCCCCCCGCAACCGGGGGGAAGAAGAAGAGGAAGGCCGCCCCGCAGGGGGAGGCCGAGGCGGCCAAGAAGGGGAAGACCCTCCTTCCAGATCACTCTACCACAGCCGCCTATAGCGGCGAGGAGTGGCTGCCCAGGGACAAGCCCCTGGCGAAGTCGTAAGTATCCGGGCACTATAATACTTCCGGTATGTTTTGCTTTATTGTTTCTTATCATGCCGAACATGCATATGCAGTCTGGCCAAGTCCCAGATCGGGGTATCCTCCTCTAATGGGTCTTTGGGCCAGTCGTCGATGAACAGTGATTCACTCCCGACGGCTACCTCCCCCAGGCCCGCGGACGACAACGAGGTGTTGTCTCAGAGGATACCGGATCAAGGGGAGACAGTTCTGAAGATGCCCCCAGGAGAAATCCCAGCCGCCGGGCACATGGGGGGAAGACCCCCGTGGATTCCTATAACGGGGGCCGCAACAAGCGTGGCCCCCAGCCGGATACTGTGCCGGAACCCCCAGTGGTTCCGGATTCGGGCAGGCAGCCTCTCCCTAAGGAGGCGAGTCGCCTATGCCAATGACCTCTGTCCATCCATAGGCATCAGACAACTTACTAGAAGCACTTCGGGGCGCTTCCATTGATGATGAACACCATACCATCATGGGTACGGTGATCGAGAAGGGCCGGTCCACCAAAAGTGGATTGACCGAAGCCTGCGCCAGCCTCCTAACAGGCTTTGAGGTAAGTAATAAAATTGTAAAAATATCATAGTATAGACAGTAGCCCCTAATGCTCTGTTTGGTGTTTGGAAAGAAAGGCCAAACAGAGGATCAAATAACATCCGCAGGAGTCTAACAGAAAATGTCTATGTGAATAAGCAGGCGTCGCTGCTGGCTGCTGCTGCTCGCACTGCGGAGGTCTCCGGACTGAAGCGGGACCTGGAGCGGAACGAGGAAGAGCTCAGCCTTGTGAAGAGGCATCTCGAGGAAAACAAAGGTACACAATACCCCGTCTGTATATTTATAAAGGAAAAATTGTTGACGCTAATAGAAGCGTCATGAATTTTAATAGGGGCCACGACTGAAGTGGCGGCCCTTAAGAAGGCGCTGACCAAGGCCGAAGACAAACCAGCCAAGGAGCGCGCCGAGCGCGAGAAGCAAGAGGCCCAAGTCGACGAGGTCGAGCAAGAGCTCCAGGATTTCGTCAAAAAATACGAGTCCTTGGAGCGTGACTCTAAGAAGCAAGAGTCCGAGCTTGCGAAGGCCCTCCAGAGCGCACGAGATGCCAAGGCCGAAGCCCAAAAGGCCCTCCAGGAGATTGAGGCAGCCAAGAAGGTTGCGGCGGGTAAGGCATTCATTATGCAAGGAAAGCATGTGAAGGAGACTTTCCTTTTACTTACCCGAATTTGGAGTTCTCCAGGAGCATTCACAGATCTGTCGCACAACATATCTGATGCCGCAGAGTTCTACTGAGCTGAAGAAGGAAGCTCGACGGAGAAGTTGTTCTGGTCTCAGTATATTGGGGCCGAACATCCGATGCCCTTGAGCGACCAGCTGAAGCAACTGGTCGATCTTCAAAAGGCGGCCGAACTGGCCATGAAGGACCACATAGTCCGGCTGTGGCTTGCAGAGCCTTTGCCCAGTAGCTACTTCAGCCTCGTGAAGCAGCTTGTGAATGCCTGCCCGCGGCTCGAGGTCATAAAGCGGTCAGTTTGCATTGAAGGTGCGCTGATGGATTTAGCCCGTGCAAAAGTTCACTAGGCGAAGATGGATGATGAGAAGTTGATGACGGAGGGGCCACCGAATGGCAAGGAGCACCGCCACCCCGAAAAGTATTATGATAGTGTCCTGAAGGGCTCCCGCCTTGTGGCGGAGCAATGCGCTAAGTATGTAATATTTGAGTGAATGTACTCATTTTATCCTGTAATATGAAAACAAGTTCATTTGCGCTATATAATTTAAAATTTTACCTTCTGTGCGGCCGTTTATAAAATCTGAGAGTTGGCTAGTAGTCGGCTTCTGCCCCCATGTAACTAGTATCGGGGTCTTCGGGATAAATCTAAACACTCTTTATCCAAATTTTTGGTCCTTTAAGGAGGTGTTTAGCGCAACGAACAAGGCAATCGGACTATATAGCTTTATCATTCTCACTTAGCCATAGAAGTTCTATAATTTTAAATTTTGGCGTAGCCCCTGGTATTCGGAGGGCCGAATTTGGGGTGCTATACATGCCTAAATCGGAAAAAATCTTTAAGGATTTGAGACCTCTCGAACAGCGACCCGCTCTCGCCGCATCATGACGGTCAGTTTTCGGCTTTCTCTGCTGAGGTGCACGTCCAAAAGAACCAGGACACAATCGCAGTAGTTCTCCTTGTGCTACCTTAGCCGATATAGCGGAATGTAAGGCACCAAAACATGGGAGCCGGGCAAACCCAACTATTGACCCAAGGCATGATTCAGAGTTGATGCATATAATGCTATAAGTTTGGGTGCCGCACTGTCGAAAGTGTTTGGACTTTTCTTGCCGTGTTATGGGGTACACTAAAGCCCCTAGCGAGCTAAACGTACCAAAAATGTACGGATGCAATTTGCAATAACTAAACAGTCAAGGAAAAAGATAAAGAAATGTAATAATAAGCTGACGCTGTACATTATTTCCCATTGTTATTTGAATAATACGTCAAGGCGTATGTATACAAGTAGTGCGATAAGCAAAATAGGACTATTTGACATGTCCTAACCAAGGGCGAGCTACGTGTGGGTATGTAAAATAGGTATAGCGATCGTTATCAGAGACCACCTGGGGATTCCTTTGCACGTGAAAGCTCCTTGCCTCCTTGGTGTTTCTGTCCCGCGATGGGTCCGATAATCAGGCTACCGGAAGAGCCTCCAGAAGATAGGGACCTGAAAGAAAGAAAAGGGTGAAGGTATACGGGTCCTGGAGCGGTTGAGCCGCATTGTGGACTGCATTGTAGCTGTGCCTCCACCTATGCCCATGGTATTTTAAGTGTGTAATTATGTACGCGCGGAACGAATTTCACCGCTTGACCGGGGCTAGGATGGAGGCCGAATTGCTAGGCGAACTCTGGACATGCTGGACGATCCTGTTGCAGAGTATTTTGGACCCGCTTGACGGTGTCCGGAGGCTTTATAGCTGAATTGGAGGTCTGCCTAAGGAGGCTGCTCTGTACTTCTGCTGCGAGGGCCACAGTGTGCTCCTCTGTACGGAGGGAGCGCTCGGTGTTTCCGTTGACTGTTATAACCCTGCGAGGTCCTGGCATCTTGATCTTGAGGTATGCATAATGAGGTACCGCATTGAATGTAGCAAATATGGTTCGTTCGAGCAGTGCGTGATAGCCACTGTGGAAGGGGACGATATCGAAGATTAACTCGTCGATTCGGAAGTTGTCTGGAGATCCGAAGACTACTTCCAGTGTGATTGAGCCCGTGCAACAGGCCTCTACACCTGGTATGACACCTTTAAAGGTGGTTTTGGTGGGTTTGATCCTTGAGGGATCGATGCCCATTTTGCGCACTGTATCCTGATAGAGCAGGTTCAGGCTACTGCCACCATCCATAAGGACTCGTGTGAGGTGGAAGCCGTCAATGATGAGGTCGAGGACCGACGCGGCCGAACCGCCATGACGGATACTGGTAGTATGGTCCCTGCGATCCAAAGTGATCGGACAAGAAGACCATGGGTTGAACTTTGGGGCAACTGGCTCCATCGCGTAGACGTCCCTTAGTGCACGCTTCCGCTCCCGCTTGGGAATATGGGTGGCGTATATCATGTTTACCGTTTTCACTTGGGGAGGAAATTTCTTCTGTCCTCCTGTGTTTGGCAGAAGACGCTCTTCGTCATCATCACTATGTGGCCCCTTTTCCTTGTTTTCAGCATTCAACTTGCCGACCTGTTTAAACACCCAACATTCTTTGTTGGTCTGGTTGGCTGGTTTATCGGGGGTGCTATGAATTTGACACGAGCGAACGTGTATGCGGTCCAGACTGGACGGGCCCGAATTGTTTCTTTTGAATGTCTTTTTCCGCTGACCAGACTTAGAGCCACTGAATCCAGCATTGACTACCGTGTCTTCAGCGTTATCGCCATTATTGCAATGCTTGTGTCTGTTGCATTGGGGCTTGCCGTTGCTATGTCTGGCATCTGAAGTGCCAGGATTTCTTGATGTGCTGTTGCTACGAGCCAGCCAACTGTCCTCACCCGCACAAAAGCGGGTCATCAGTGTCGTGAGGGCTGCCATGTACTTCATCTTCTCTTGGCCGAGGTGTCCGGCGAGCCACTCGTCACGGATGTTATGCTTAAAGGCCGCTAGGGCTTCGGCATCCGGACAGTCGACAATTTGGTTCTTTTTAGTTAGGAACCGAGTCCAGAATTTCCTGGCTGACTCTCCGGGCTGTTGGGTTATGTGACTTAAGTCATCAGCATCCGGTGGTCGCAAATAAGTGCCCTGGAAGTTGTCAAGGAATGTGTCTTCCAGGTTCTCCCAACTTCCAATGGAGTTTGCTGGCAAACTGTTCAGCCAATGCTGAGCCGGTCCCTTGAGTTTTAGTGGGAGTTACTTGATGGCGTGTAGATCATCCCTGCGGGCCATGTGGATGTGGAGAAGGAAATATTCTATCCATACTGCGGGGTCTATAGTCCCGTCATAGGGCTCGATATTCACGGGATTAAACCCTTCTGGGAATTCATGATCCATTACTTCGTCGGTGAAGCATAGGGGGGGTGTGGCGCTTCTATGCCGGGCTACATCACGACGCAGTTCAAGTGAGTCTGATCTGTTGTATTCGGCTCGGCCAGATTTGTATTTAGTATATCCGTCGTGGCGGTCATCGTCACGTGTTGGGGCGCACCCCCGTGATCCGTAGAACGATCTTGACTGTCTTTCTTTGTTTTCCAATTTGTCTTGCAGGTAATGCATGTAGCCCCGGGCTTTCGTGTTTTTGCTTGTTTGGCGACAGGGTGCAGGATGGACTTTGGGCTGATATGCCGCTTTGTCTCAGCCACGAGGTGGCCGGTCAGCCGCGTCCTGCACTGGTAGTGTAGGCTCTAGTGCCTCCTCCTTGAGTTGAGGTAACAACCTGTGCTTTGGGTAACTTTTGGTTGGGCGCTCGAGTGCGTATTCCTCGGCTGCCAGGACCTCAGTCCATCTATCAGTTAGCAGATCTTGATGAGCTTGAAGCTGTAGCTGCTTTTTCTTCACGCTTTTTGAAGTGGAAGCCGGCGCTTGAAGCGCTCCTGCTCGACAGGATTCTCAGGCACGATGAATTCTTCGTCACCGAGGCTCACCTTGTCTTCGGAGAGGGGCATATAATTGTCATCCTTCGATTCTCCGTCCATTTCCTGTTCCTCAAGGCTAGCTTGCCCATCCTCCCGTTCGGCCTGCTCGAAGCTTGGCTGGGTGCTACGTCTTGAGCTTGCGTTGGTTTTCCTTGAAGAGGAAAGTGTGATGCAACAATAGTAGCGTAAGTATTTCCCTCAGTTTTTGAGAACCAAGGTATCAATCCAGTAGGAGGCTCCTCAGAAGTCCCACGCACCTACACAAACAAACAAAGAACTCGCAACCAATGCAATAAAGGGGTTGTCAATCCCTTCACGGCTACTTGCGAAAGTGAGATCTAATAGAGATAGTATGATAAGATAAATATATTTTTGGTATTTTATAATATAGATGTAAAAAGTAAAGATGCAAATAAAAGTAGATTGGAAGCAAATATGATAAGAGATAGACCCGGGGGCCATAGGTTTCACTAGTGGCTTCTCTCAAGATAGCATAAGTATTACAGTGGGTGAACAAATTACTGTCGAGCAATTGATAGAAAAGCAAATAATTATGAGATTATATAGGCATGATCATGTATATAGGCATCACGTCCGCAACAAGTAGACCGACTCCTGCATGCATCTACTACTATTACTCCACACATCGACCGACTCCTGCCTGCATCTAGAGTATTAAGTTCATAAAGAACAGAGTAACGCATTAAGCAACATTACATGATGTAGAGGGATAAACTCAAGCAATATGATATAAACCCCATCTTTTTATCCTCGATGGCAACAATACAATATGTGCCTTGCTGCCCCTGCTGTCACTGGGAAAGGACACCGCACGATTGAACCCAAAGCTAAGCACTTCTCCCATGGCAAGAAAGATCAATCTAGTAGGCCAAACCAAACTGATAATTCAAAGAGACTTGCAAAGATAACTCAATCATACATAAAAGAATTCAGAGGAGATTCAAATATTTCTCATAGATAAACTTGATCATAAACCCACAATTCATCGGATCTCGACAAACACACTGCAAAAAGAGTTTACATCGAATAGGTCTCCACAAGAGAGGGGGAGAACATTGTATTGAGATCCAAAAAGAGAGAAGAAGCCATCCAGCTAATAACTATGGACTCGAAGGTCTGTGGTAAACTACTCACAACTCATCGGAGGTGCTATGGTGTTGATGTAGAAGCCCTCCGTGGTCGATTCCCCCTCCGGCGGAGCGCCGACGAAGGCTCCAAGATGGGATCTCGCGGATACAGAAGGTTACGGTGGTGGAAATTGTGTTTTGTTGGCTCCTTGGATGTTTTTGGGGTACGTAGGCTTATATAGGAGGAAGAAGTATGTTGGTGACCGCCCGAGGGGCCCACGAGACAGGGGGGCGTGCCCTATAGGCGAGGCGCCCTCCTATCTCGTGGCCGCTTCGGCTGCTTCTTGACTTGGACTCCAAGTCCTCTGGATCACATTCGTTCCAAAAATCACGCTCCCGAAGGTTTCACTCCGTTTGGACTTCGTTTGATATTCCTTTTCTTCGAAATACTGAAATAGGCAAAAAACAGCAATACGGGTTGGGCCTCCGGTTAGTAGGTTAGTCCCAAAAATGATATAAATGTGTAAAATAAAGCCCATAAACATCCAAAAGGGGTAATATAATAGCATGGACCAATAAAAAATTATAGATACGTTGGAGACGTATCACTGGGCGGGGTTGTTTTCGTCCTCGGCATTATTCGGAGTGTTATTGTCTCTTGTGCCGGTATCGCTATTTTTATTATGACGGGGCTTAGAGCGGCGCCGATGACGCCGGTGCTTAGGTTGCTTCTCAAGGGGATTATCCTCCGTTGCCTCATCGCCATTGCCTTCTTTGGGTGTGTCCACCATATATATATAGATATATATCATATGATGAGGTTGCTGTCCAGCGCCCTGTGGGCGGTGGTTCATGTTCTTCTCTAGCATTGTCGTCCATACCGTCAATGTCTTCGGAGTCGAAATCAAGCATGTCGGTTAAGTCATCAACAGTGGCTATTAAGTGGGTGGTGGGTGGGGAACGAATTTCTTCGTCGTCCGCTTTCCACTCAAGCTGGACATAGTTCGGCCAAGAGTCTCCTGATAGGGAGAGAGATTTCAACGAATTTAGCACGCCGCCCAAAGGCGAGTGCTGAAAGATATCCGTGGAGGTAAACTCCATGATCGGTGCCCAATCGGGTTCGATAGGCACGGATGTGCGCGGTTTGGAGCCTATGGCCGGAGACGAGTCCGAGGGTCCGATGACACAGACCTCATTGGAGGTGAGATCTGTGTTCGGCTCTATCGCTGATGAGTGTGCGGCTTCCGTGGCGGGGTCTATCCAACCGTCCTTGGATGGCATGATCTGCTCCGGATCTAAGGCCAGGGTAGCTGCAGGTGCATTCTCTCGAACACCGTCCGATGGCAGATCTAAGTCATGCTCATCGTGATTGTACGACGCACCCGTCATGGGCTTGAATCCGTCGAAGATCAAGTCTCCGCGGATGTCGGCAGTGTAGTTCAGGCTTCCAAACCCGACCTGATGGCCAGGGGCGTAGCTATCGATCTGCTCCAGGTGGCCAAGCGACTTGGCCCGCAGTGCGAAGCAGCCGAATACGAAGATCTGTCCGGGAAGGAAAACCTCACCCCGGATTGCATCACTGTGGATGATTGAAGGAGCCATCAAGCCTTATTGTGACGACACAGTGGAACTCTCATTGAAAGCACCAATGTCGGTGTTAAAATCGGCGGATCTTGGGTAGGGGGTCCCGAACTGTGCGTCTAAGGCTAATGGTAACAGGAGGCGGGGGACACAATGTTTACCCAGGTTCGGGCCCTCTCTATGGAGGTAGTACCCTACTTCCTGCTTGATTGATCTTGATGATATGGGTATTACCAGAGTTGATCTACCACGAGATCGTAGAGGCTAAACCCTAGAAGCTAGCCTATGATTATGATTGTTCTTGACCTACGGACTAAACGCTCCAGTTTATATAGACACCGGAGGGGGCTAGGGTTACACAGAGTCGGTTACAGAGAAGGAAATATACATATCGGAATTGCCAAGCTTGCCTTCCACGCAAAGGAGAGTCCCACTCGGACACGGGACGAAGTCTTCAATCTTGTATCTTCATAGTCCAACAGTCCGGCATAAGTACATAGTACGGCTGTCCGAGGACCCCCTAATCCAGGACTCCCTCAAGGGGAGCAACCCAGGTGGTGGCCGGGCACCTGGGGCTGAGGAGGCCAGGCACCCAGGGTGTCCAGGGGGGTTTTCCCTCCCCTTGGCTGCTCGTCCGGGCTCCCAGGGTCCATCTATCCAGGTACATGGGGTGTCCAGGAACTTCTTTCCTTCGTTCTTCTCATCCTCTCCTTCCTTCTCTTGCTCTGTGGATGCTCGAGTCTTCACCTTCTCCTTCTCACGATCATCTCCTTGGTATCCTGTAATGCATAACATGTCTTTGTGAGGTAGAACCCAATTCTCATGTGAATCCGAACAAAACTCGAAGAGGAGAGAATCAACCTCGTTCTCGACGGCGCGTGCATGTGCTCGTGTCATTGGTCCTCTCGATGCTTGCAGTGGTGATGGATTGTCCGTGAGGGTGGTCGAGGGATACTCCGCATCATCCCCCCCCCCCGGGAGAGATCCATCCACCGATCGTGCTCATCATCATGGTACTTGGCCAAGTCTTTGACGTTGAAGATGTCGCTTACGTTTTACTTGTCATGTGGAATGTCGACCTTGTAGGCGTTGTCGTTGTAGCGTGCGAGCACCTTGAATGGTCCATCGGCTCTTAGAACTTGCTTGGACTTGTGTTCCTTGGGGAAGCGGCCTTGCGGAGGTGTAGCCATACTAGATCGCGCTGTTGGAACACCATCGATGACTTGTTGATGTTGAGCTTGGAGGCGAGGTGGTGTACTTGACACTCGATCGTGGACCTTGTTTCTTCATGCATCTTCTTGAGGTAGGTGGCTCTTGCGCTAGCGTCCATGTTCGCTCGTTCTTGAAGCGGTAGAGGAAGGATGTCCAACAATGACAATGGGTTGAAGCCAGAGACAACCTCGAAGGGGGACTTGCCGGTGGTAGAGTGTCTTGCACGGTTGTAGGCATACTCGGCGATAGGTAAGCACTCCTCCCACTCCTCGATGTTCTTTTTGATCAACATGTGTAGGAGAGTGGCGATTATCTAGTTGGTGACTTCCATTTGCCCATCGGTTTGAGGAAGATATGTCGTGGAGAGGAGTAGCTTGATTCCGATCTTGGCGCATAGCGTCTTCCAAAAGTAGCTTGGGAACTTACGTCTCGGTCCGACACAATTGTCTTTGGCACGCCATGCAACCTCAAGATTTCACTACAATAGAGATTTGCAACATGTGAAGCATCGTCTATCTTATTGCATGGGATAAAATGAGCCATTTTGCAGAATCGGTCCACTACAACAAATATGGAGTCCTTGCCATTTTGAGTCCTAGGTAATCCAAGCACAAAATCCATCCTATTGTCTTCCCAAGGTTAATGTGGAATAGGTAGTGGCATATGCAAACCATGGGATTTAGATTGTGACTTAGCTTTGTGACATGTAGAGCACCGGTTGGTGAAGCGTGAGACATCGCGAAACATCTTGGGCCAAAAATAGTTCTTAGAGAGCGTGGCAAAAGTCTTGTCACGTCCAAAGTGTCCTATGAGTCCACCTCCATGAGCCTCTTGCAAAAGAAACAAATGAAGAGAAGACTCGGGAATGCATAATTTGTTAGCTCTCATTAGAAAACCAATCTTTGATCTAATATCGTTCACAAGAAGTATGTGTCACACACTTAGAAAAAGGAGTAGCAAAAGACACATCATGCTCATACAATTCTTTGATATGATCAAATCCAACAACATTCAATTCAAGTTGAGTAAGTAACATGCATTTGTGGAAAAGAGCATCCGCTACAGCATTTTCTTTGCCCTTAATGCACTTGATCACATAGGGTAAAGATTCAGTAAATTCACTCCATTTGGCATGCCGTTTATTCAACTTGGTTTGGCCTTTAAGGTACTTAAGTGTTTCATGATCGATATGTATGACAAACTCATGTAGGTGAAGATAATGCTCCCAAACATGCAACACACGCACTAAGGCATACAATTCTTTGTCATAGATGGGAGAGTTAAGTTGAGCACCGGAAAGTTTTTCACCAAAATATGCAATGGCTCGCTTTTCTTGCATCAAAACTCCACCAATGCCACTACCACTAGTATCACAATGAACCTCAAAAGTTTTGTCAAAGTTGCGCAAAGAAAGAATCGAAGCATGAGTAAGCAAAGATTTTAGCTCATCAAAAACGGTAGATTGCAAAGGTCCCCAAACAAAGAGCTTTTTTCTTACTCAAGGCATGCAACGGCACGACAATAGTGCTAAACTCTTTCACAATGCGACGATATAAACCCGCAAGGCCAAGAAAACTACGCACTTGTTGCAAATTAGTTGGTTGTGGCCAAGTTTTAATTGCTTCAATTTTAGACTCATCAACATGGAAACCCTTTGAGGAAACAACGAAACCCAAGAAAACAAGCTTGTCAACTCCAAAAGTGCATTTTTTTCATGTTGGCATAAAGACGTTCCTTGCGAAGAGTTTGCAAAATGGCCCTAACATGATTTACATGATCTTTGATGGATTTGCTAAAAACAAGTATGTCGTCGAAGTAGACCACAACAAACACTCCAATGTAAGGACGAAGCACAAAATGCTTAAGACACATGAAAGTACCGGGACCTTCTGATAAACCCATAGGCATAACCAACCACTCGTACAAGACAAATTTTGTTTTTAAGCGGTTTTCCATTCATCTTCTTGTATGCGGATTTGATAATAGCCACTTTTAAGATCAATTTTTGAGAAAATGGTGGCACCACAAAGCTCATATAGCATATCATCAAGGCGAGGAATGGGATGCCTATAACGGACGGTGATGGCATTGATGGGACTACAATCAGAGCACATGCAAAAACTACCATCTTGCTTGGGCACAAGGATAACTAGAATGGCACAAGGGCTTAAGCTTTCACGTACATGGCCACTGTCGATGAGTTGTTGTACTTGCCGTTGGATCTCCTTAGTATCTTCGGGGTTGACGCGGTATGGAGCCTTGTTAGGAATAGGTGCTCCGGGGATGAGGTCGATCGGATGTTCCATGCCACATAGAGGAGGGAGACATGGAGTTAGCTCATCAGGGAAGACATCCTCAAATTCCTACAACAAGTTAGAAAACACAAGAGGGAGCGGATTAGGAGTGTTAGTTGTTGCCACCTCATCTTTGCATAGGAGGACATAGTGAATGACACTCGACGGGTTCTCACACACTTCTCTCATCTCTCTTTTTGTGGCTAGAAGGGCTAAGTTTTTTTCTCTTGGCGAAGAGTCGCTCAATTTGGGCTTGTGGCGCTCACTTTCTTTGTGGTGGTTCACTTTGTAACTAGTATCTCCATGATGGGTGGAAGCTTGCTTGTCGGTGATCACTTGGCTTGGTGACATTGGTCAAGTATGTACTCCTTGCCCTCCATATGGAAGCTATAGTGGTTAGTTCTTCCATTGTGGATGATGCCGCGGTCGAATTAACAAAGTATTCATAAAAGAAGATGGCACACGGACATAGGAAACACGTCGCACTCCAAGGTGTCCTCGTAAGCACTGATCTTGAATGAAACTTGCACCGTATGCTCCACTTGAATAGTACCAGAGTCGCTTAGACATTGCACCTTGTAGGGACGAGGGTGCTTCTTCTTGACCAAGTGAAGCTTGGAACATATCTCCTCACTTGCCAACTTGTGACAACTTCCGTCCGTCGATGATGACTTTCACGGAACGCCCGTTGATGGCGGCCTTGGTGTGGAAGATGTGGCACCGCTGGTCTTCTTATTGGTGGTGTTTGGAGCGCCAAGACCTTAGAGACCACAGGAGAGGGACTTGAATCGTTGTCACAAAACACTTGATCATTTTCATCTTCGTTCATGCGCCGGAGCATGGCCATGTGCTCAAGGGCCTCTATTTCCTCTTCACTCATCGAGTTGTATGTGCCATCATCGTTGAAGATCATGGTGCGCTTGTTAGTGCATTCGAAGGACTTGTGCCCTCGGCCACCACAAGTGAAGCACATGAAAGAACTTGTGTTGACGGGGTCATTCAGTGGCGCCGAAGATGAGGGAATCTAGGATTTGTAGGTGCTGGCCGGAGGACGAGTTGAGGAAGGCATAGCTTGCTCGGAACTTGACTTGTCGCCGGTACTTGCTGATGCTCGAGTTGAGGTAGGAGTTGCCGAAGTCGCGGGAGCTTGAGAGTAGGATTCGTAGGTCTTGGAAAAGTACTTGGCGTATTTGAAGTCATCTTGCACTTGTCGCTCATCCTTGGTCGCTTGATGAACTAGCTCGAGAAGGTTTGAGTATGGTTGGAGGTCGGCAATTCGGTAGATCGGGTGGTTGAGGCTGTTCAAGAAGCGTGCCATAGTTCGCTCATCATCTTCCTTGACATTGGCTCATATCATGGAAACTTCCATTTCTTGGTAGTATTCTTCACCATCTTCATGCCTTGCTTGAGGATTTGCAACTTCTTGAAGAGATCACGGGAGTAGTGCGTAGGCACGAAGTGAGCTCTCATGACATCCTTCATTTCTGTCCAAGTCATGATTGGTGGTTTGCCTCTTGTTTGTCGTTGCTCGATCAATTATTCCCACCAAATTAGGACATAGTCTTGAAACTCAATGGAGGCCATGGCGATCTTCTGTTCATCATCATAGTTGTGAAGACAGAATATCTTGTCCACCTTCAAAGCCCATGAGAGGTATTCTTCGGGATTTGCTTCCGGAGAACTTGGGCATGGTGAACTAGAGCTTGCCGTAGCAGAGTTCTTCATCATAGGAGCGGTTTTTATGTCGCTATTGCCGTGGATGAAGGTCCTCAAATGCTCGTTCCTCTAGATGTCGCTCTTGGCATGGAGGAGGGTCTTGAAGCGGTTGTTCCACTTGGTGTCATTTTTTTCTTGGAGGAGGATGAGGAATATGCGCTGGGTTTCGCCCTTCTTGTAGCTCTTGACGGAGTGCTTCCTCTTGTTCACGCACTAGGCGGTTGCGCTCTTTGACGGCTCTAGTGCCTCACGGAGTGCACGTTGTGCTTCGAGAGCTTGTGCTTGATGGATGGCGTCATCATATTTAGGTTCTTTATGTTGCACTTGTGGAGGTATTTTCTCTTGCTCCATTGCTTCTTGTGCTTGTTGTCGCGCCCTTTCACGTGCTCGAACTCGGTCGTTAAGCCATTGCCACGGAATGAATTTTCTTATGCTTGGCGATCTTGGGGGTCATCACGTCGAGGAAAACGAGCTCGTGGAGGACTTGCAACGTAAGAGGAGTAGTCCAAAGATTGCTGACATGGGCGGTGGCTTGAGTGGCTCCGTCTTGATGAAGAGGTTGAGGAAGACGGACGTCACACGATCATGTTGCGGAGCTCTTCCATTTGTGTGGTGAACTTGGCATCGATGTAGTCTGGATTCCTTGCTTCCGATTAACGAAGGTCGGTGGCGAGTTGCTCAATGCATTCACCCAAAGCTTCACTTCCTTGATGGAGAGCTCGTTGCACGATGAATATGTGGTTCTTGGTGATGTAATCGCGATCATCACCTTGCTCCTCGAAAAGTGGGTTCACTGACGAATTGGGCCTATCCATCATAACCAAGTGGGGTGAGTAGGAAAATGAGAGAACAATACCGAAGTTACCTTGTCCGGGGATTGAGGATGTAACAAGTGTCACTCAATGTAATGCCACAATAGGAGAATTAGTATCGGGTTTGTTTCTCACACCGACAAGTAAAAGGCTTATGGAGTAGCTCCGTTAGGAAGGTGGCAAATTTTCCAAACAAAATGTTAGTCAAGTTATCGATAAAGTTGAGAAGGTTCAAAAAAATGCAAGTAAAGCAAATAGATCAAAGTCAAGACTATCTGATAGAGGCAAAGGTGTCCCGTGTTTCGATGAGATGGTGATTATCGTTTCAGAGGAGTAGACTTTGACGATCCGACTATGTACGTATGAGGACGTCGCGCTTTAGCAATCGCTAAACCAAATCCGAGAGGTTATCGACCAGGACGGAGCACGATCAACCTGACCACGAGGGTCTATTTCCTGCGAGCAAACGAAGAACAAGCAAGTAACTGAGATTGCAATCTGGATATTGCGAATATAAGATGAAAGCTTTATTGATCAAGATGGGGTTCTGTGACGTATTGGTCAGGTCGTTGAACATAAACGAAGTATGCAAAGTTGCAGCTATGGCGAACTTTTAATCTAAACAAAACACAAAGTCTAAACGGTGCCCTAAGGGCTGTATATATGGAGGAAGAGGGGGAAATTTCGTGGATCTTGGTGGAGGGGTCCGAAATCAACTCTATCTCTTGTTTCCCCACACATACGGACTCTAAAAATAGCCTATACTTATGTATTTTGAAATTACATGGGCCTGGCCCAATAAAAAGGTGACGCAACACCTAGAATATCCTCTGGACAAAATTTATGAAGTGGCATCTTGTATATTTAATCCAAGGCTTCATGCACTCATTATGGTGGCTTCAAAGTGCTGAAATTGTAACTCCGTTCTTGTTCCCCTTGCGCATGCCATCATCTCCATGCTTGGTGTTGCTCCAGTGTTCATCCCTATTATCCATGGCAGGACCTTCATTTGTAAGCAAAACAAATGTATCCAATTTAGGCAGCATCATATTCTCTTGAACATTAGAATCATTACCAAGAAACGGAAGTACCTGATAATTTAATTGGCGTGCGCGAGCTCTAGTAATTGGTCCAGTATATGTAGAAGTAGGGGCTGTGGGTGTAACAATGGTATTGATGTCCTCATTATCCCCCCCTTCTTGAAATGAAGTCGTCCTCGACGGAAGCTCATCTTCCTCACCCAAATAAGACTTCAAATCTGCAATGTTAAAAGTGGGACTAACCCCAAAATCTGCAGGCAGCTCAAGTTTATATGCATTATCATTTATTTTCTCTAACACCTTAAAAGGACCATCAGCACATGGCATTAGCTTTGATTTCTCGTAAATTAGGAAACCTGTCCTTACGCAAATGTAACCAAACAAGATCTCCAGGTGCAAAGACAACATGTTTTCTACCCTTATCTCCAACAAGTTTATATTTAGCATTCATACGCTTTATGTTTTCCTTAGTTAACTCATGCATTTTTAAGATCAGTTCAACACGTTGTTTAACATCAAAATTAACCTTCTCCAAAGATGGAAGATGCAACAAATCAATAGGTGCACGAGGTAGAAAACCATACACAATTTCAGAAGGGCACATCTTAGTAGTAGAATGCAATGAACGATGATAAGCAAATTCAATATGAGGCAAGCATTCTTCCCACATTTTTTTATTATTCTTCAAAACAACCCTAAGCATAGTAGACAATGTTCTATTGACTACTTTAGTTTGTCCATCAGTTTTGGGGTGACAAGTAGTACTAAAAAGCAGTTTAGTCCCAACTTAGCCCATAAATATCTCAAAAAGTGGCTAATAAATTTAGTACCATGATCTGAAACAATAGTATTTGGCACACCATGCAAGCGAATAATTTCACGAAAAAACAAATCAGCAACATTAACATCATCATTGCTTTAATGACATGGTATAAAGTGTGCCATTTTCTAGTATCTATCCACGACAACAAATATGCTATCCCTCCCCTTCTTTGTTCGAGGTAAATCTAAAACAAAGTCCATAGATATATCGTCCCAAGGAACACTAGGTACAGGCAAAGGCATATATAAACAATGAGGATTGAGTCATGACTTAGCTTTTTGACATGTAGTGCAGCGAGCAACTAAACGCTCAACATCCCGTCTCATGTTTGGCCAAAAGAAATGTGTAGCAAGTATATCCTCCGTCTTCTTCACGCCAAAGTGTCCCATTAATCCTCCTCTAGGCGCCTCCTGAACAACAAAAGACGAACAGAGCTAGCTGGAATGCATAGCTTGTTAGCACGAAACACAAATCCATCATTAACGATGAACTTGTTCCATGTTCTCCCTTCTTTACAATTTTGCAATACATCTTTAAATTCAGCATCATGCACATATTGATCTTGGATGGCCTCCAAACCGAATATTTTAAAGTCAAGTGGTGAAAGCATAGTATAATGACGAGACAATGCATCAGCAATAATATTTTCTTTACCCTTCTTGTCTTTAATGACATAAGGGAAAGTCTCAATGAATTCAACCCATTTAGCATGCCTACGATTCAGTTTCACTTGACTTTTAATATGTTTGGAAGATTCATGATCAGAATGTATAACAAATTCTTTGGGCCATAAATAATGTTGCCATGTTTCTAAAGTCCGAACAAGAGCATATAATTCTTTATCATAACTAGAATAATTCAGACTAGGCCCACTTAATTTTTCAGAAAATTATGCAACTGGTTTGCCATCTTGTAATAACACACCTCCTAATCCAATTCCACTAGCATCACATTCAAGCTCAAATGTCTCATTAAAATCAGGAAGTTGGAGTAAAGGAGCATGTGTCAACTTATCTTTCAACACTGTGAAGGCTTCTTCCTGTGCGGTACCCCAAACAAAGGCACATACTTCTTGGTAAGCTCATTGAGAGGTGCATCAATGGTGCTAAAATATCTCACAAAACGCCTATAGAATCCAGCGAGGCCAAGAAAACTCCTCACTTGTGTGACCGTTTTGGGTTGCAGCCAACTCTCAATAGCTTCAATCTTGGCTTTATCAACTTCAATTCCCTGTGGAGTAACAACATAGCCAAGAAAAGACAATCGGTCGGTGCAAAAGGTGTACTTCCCAAGGATACCAAACAAACGTGCATCACGTAGAGCAATAAAAACAACACGTAAATGTTCCAAATGTTCCTCCAGAGATCTGCTATAAATCAATATGTCATCAAAGTAAACTACCACAAATCGTCCAATGAAAGCAAGTAAAACTTCGTTCATTAATCTCATGAAAGTACTAGGTGCATTAGTTAACCCAAAAGGCATGACTAACAACTCATATAATCCAAACTTAGTTTTAAATACTATTTTCCATTCATTTCCCAATTTCATACGAATTTGATGGTATCAACTACGCAAATCAACATTGGACATTATTGTAGAGCCACTCAATTCATCAAGCATATCATCTAGCCTAGGAATAGGATGGCGATAACGAATAGTAATATTAATAATGCCTCTACAATCAACGCACATATGCGAAGTACAATCCTTTTTCGACACTAACATGATAGGAACAACACAAGGACTAAGGGATTCGCGTATATAACCTTTGTCGAGCAGCTCTTGTACTTGACGCATAATCTCCTTCGTCTCCTCTGGATTGGTACGGTATGCTGCACGGGTGGGTAATGATTCATTGGGCATTAAGTCAATCTGATGCTCAATCCCTCGAATGGGAGGTAATCCCGGTGGCACGTCTTGTGGAAAGACGTCAGTGAACTCCTGCAAAATGTTAGTGACAGCAGGAGGCAAAGAGGAAGGCATGTCCTCGAATGAAAATAATGCCTCTTGCACACAAAAGCATAGCAAACGGATTTGCTGAAATCTAGCTCATCAATATCAGATTTGGTGGCAAGTAAACATGCACTTTTCAATTTAATTTCAGAAGCAACACTAGATGGTTTGTTATTAGGCTTCATTTGTTGCTCAAATTCTTTTGCCACAATCTGATTTTCACTCTTATTTTTCTCCTGTTTTGCTTTACTAGCTCTATTAGTATCATCTTTCAAAATGGAATCAGGAGTCATAGGAAGCAAAGTAATAATTTTATCCTTATGAACAAGAGTGTACTAATTGTTTCTACCATGGTGTACAGAATTTTTATCAAATTGCCATGGTCTACCAAGTAATAAGGAACATACTTGCATAGGTACCACATCACAATCAACATAATCATCATATGTAGAGATACTAAAATGCACACGAACACTATGTGTTACTTTAACCTTGCCGCTGTTGTTGAACCATTGGATGTAGTAAGGATGTGGATCTGGTCTTGTAGTAAGAGATAGCTTCTCCACCATCTCCATGCTAGCCAAGTTGTTGCAGCTCCCTCCATCTATGATGACGCGAACAGAAAGTTCCTTCACAACTCCCTTTGTATGGAACAAATTACGCCTCTGAGTTTGCTCAACTTGTGTAACCTGCACACTCAAAACATGTTTAGCAACTAAACATTCATACCTGTCAGCGTCATCAGGAGCCATGTATTGTGTCTCATGATCAGAATCATCTCCATCGTGTTCTTCACTTGTAATAAGAGCCAAATTCTCCTCATCATTGTCACTAGCGGACTCATACCCACCATCCTTAGTAGCAATCATCACACGCTGAGATTTGCATTTTTGCGCATAATGTCCTCTTCCCTTACAACGACGACAAATTATATCACTTGTGTGCCCTGTTGATGCCACGGAAGAAGAAGAGCTCTGTGCAGGCCTGATAGGTGTGCTCTTGGTAGATAGTTGTGGTTGTGCCTGCTTTCTTGTATCACGGCTGGAGGTGGGACCTGATGGAGGTGCTGGTGCAGTGGAAGTAGAGGATGCACGCGGTATCCATGATGAAGGTCGACCTGTAGAAAAGTTAGTTCGCGCCAATGCCTATCGATCCTGCACTTCATGTTCAGCTTTTCAAGCAAGATGGAATAAACGAGTGATATTAGTATACTCCTTATTCTCTAGAATGGTATGAATCGCTCTATTTAATCCACCCATAAAACATGCAAGCATAGCTTCATTCTCCTCAGCAATACCACATCTAATCATGCCAGTTTGTAATTCCTGATAATATTCTTCTACAGAATTTCTCCCTTGTCTCAAACGCTGCCGTTTTTGAAGTAATTCACGTTGATAATATGGTGGAACCCAATGAGTACGCATAGCAGTTTTCAAAGAAGCCCAAGTAGCTCGAATAGGATATAATCTACAATGTTCAGACCACCATACACATGCAAAACTAGTGAAAGCACAAAAAGCAGCAGGAACACGTCTCTCCTGAGGATATTGTAAACATGTAAAACATTGTTCAGTTTCTAACTCCCAAGTAACATATATACCAGGAACATATCTACCCTCAAATGGTGGAATATTCAATTTTAGTTTAAGAAAATGGTCATGATCTCGTACCTTAGGTGGTGGTGCAGCCCTACCGTTGCGATGATATGCATGAGGACGACCTGGTGGTGGTGGTGGTGGTTGCACATAGTTCTGATTTTGATCAACCTCATCCTCGTACTGGTCCTCCACCTCTGCAGTAGCAGCAGGAGCTACGGAAGAATCAACAATAGGTACAACAACACCAGAATTTTGACCAGGCTCAAGGGCAACGCGCACTCCTCGTCCCACTTGATTTGGAAGGCGATGTTGTTATTGTTGTTATTGCTGCTGTAGAGGTGTGACAGGTGCAGTTAGCGGTGGTTGTGGAAGACGCGTGAGCAATTCATTAAACTTGTTATCGAGCTTTGTTTCGAACGCCTTCTCAATGCCGTCTATCTTCTCCATGGCCTCTACAAATCTGTTTAGCACATCTTCCACCTGTCCACTCATCATTTGCTGAAACTTATCATGAAGCTCCTTGTCCGTTAAGTTCTCCCAGTCAATCTCATCAGCTTGTGATCCTGCCATGGTTAGCAGCAATAGATACACACAAGAATATGATCCTACAGACTACTAACAAGTGGTTGTGGTGGGTGTCACAAATCCGTCAAGCAAATCTCAAATTCTTACCAGTTCTTACCCAGCAGCAGGCGGTGATCAGCAACCGTTGTAGTCAAAACTCTCAAAGCTTGGATAGAGCGAGTACAAAGGAGAGTCAAATGCATGACGTAGATGTATGTGGAGCTGGGAAGGCTTAGAATATGGTAGCAAAAAGGGTCAGCAATAATCAATTCAGAGATGCAAAGTTGAATAAACGCTCAACGACGGTACTGTGCTGCTCCTAGGCGAGCCCGTGCTAGAGATGCGAGCCTAGAACACTAACAAAATCACGGCGCGACACGTAAACAAGGGAAAAGCACACTCTAGATTTTTTCGCTCTTTTTTTGCGCTCTTCTTTATTTTTTTGCAAAAATTCACTATAATGGCAAGTGTCTCAAAACTCTTCCCAAGTCAAGGTAACAGGATAGACATGATTTTTTTGACTATTTTTTCGGAAATCAGGGCAGCGACGACGGAAAAATGTGACTAAAAATCACTATGATGCCGAGTGTCTCAAAACACTCCTTGGAACCTAAAAATGATAGGGAAAAGATTTTTATGGTCGTCGAAATTTTGGCCTAAAAACTGCCCAGGGGTCCAGATTTTTTTTCCCGAAACCTACTCAGGCAAGGAAACACGAATCGGAAAATAGATGGATCTCGAAATCAAAACTAATATGAAAAGAACTCGGATTGGTGGTGGATATATGGTGGTATATGGCAGTGGTGATAGGATATGGCAGCGGTGCTAGGATATTGTAGCGGTGGTGGTAGATGGTAGCGGTGGTAGGATATGGTACTGGTGGTGGTATATGGCAGCAGCGATGAAGATGGTGCGGCGGTGGTGTGACAAACTGTGACAGAACTCGAAACGCTGAAGGACTAGATGCTAAGACTAGCAACTAGACACGACAATGCAACCGCAAATTCAACAATGCAAAAACCCTAAAAAGATTATGCAAAGGCTCAGATTGGTTCAGATATGACGAACTAACCCTAATTTTTTTATTGTGGATTTTTTGTGGACTGTAGGTATGATAACAGACTCGATCTAAACTACAAAAAACAGTAAAATCTCACCGAGCAACCCTGAGTGGCGCCGTCTTGATGAAGAGGTTGAGGAAGACGGGCGTCGCACGATCATGCTGCGGAGCTCTTCCATTTGTGTGGTGAACTTGGCGTCGATGTAGTCTCGGTTCCTTGCTTCCGATTGACGAAGGTCGGTGGCGAGTTGCTCAATGCATTCACCCAATGCTTCACTTTCTTAATGGAGAGCTCATTGCGCGACGAAGAAGTGGTTCTTGGTGACGTAGTCGCGATCATCACCTTGATCCTCGAAAAGTGGGTTCGCCTACAAATTTGGCATATCCATCATAACCATGTGGGGTGAGTAGGAAAATGAGAGAACAATACCGAAGTTACCTTTTTTGAGGATTGAGGATGTAACAAGTGTCACTCAATGTAATGCCACAATAGGAGAACTGGTACCGGGTTTGTTTCTCACACCTACAAGTAAAAGGCTTATGGAGTAGCTTGGTTAGGAAGGTGGCAATTTTTCCAAACAAAATGTTAATCAAGTTATCGATAAGGTTGAGAAGGATCACAAAAATGCAAGTAAAGCAAATAGATCAAAGCCAACACTATCTCATAGAGGCAAAGGTGTCCCGTCTTCCGATGAGATGGTAATTATCATTTCACAGGAGTAGACTTTGACGATCCGACTACGTACGTGCGAGGACGTCGCGCCTTAGCGATCGCTAAACCAACTCTGAGAGGTTATTGACCACGCCGGAGCACGGTCAACCTGACCACGAGGGTCTATTTCCTACGAGCAAACGAAGAACAAGCAACGAACTGAGATTGCAATCTGGATATTGCGAATATAAGATGAAAGCTTTAATGATCAAGATGGGGTTCTATGACGTCTTGGTATGGTCGTTGAACAAAAATGAAGTACGCAAAGTTGTAGCTATGGCGAACTTTTAATCTAAACAAAACCCAAAGTCTAAACGGTGCCCTAAGGGTTGTATATATGCAGGAAGAGGGGGGAATTTCGTGGCCCTTGGTGGAGGGGTCCGAAATTAACCCTATCTCTTGTTTTCCCACACATACAGACTCTAAAAATAGCCTATACTAATGTATTTCGATATTACATGGGCCTGACCCAATAAAAAGGTGACGCAGCACCTAGAATAGCCTCTGGACGAAACTTATGAAGTGGCATCTTGTATATTTCGTCCCAGGCTTCATGCACTCATTATGGTGGCTTCAAAGTCTTGAAATCATCACTTGTAACTCCGTTCTTGTTCCCCTTGCGCATGCCATCATCTCCATGCTTGGTCTTGCTCCAGTGTTCATCCCTCTTATCCATGCCATGCCCTTCATTTGTAAGCAAAACAAATGTATCCAATTTAGGCAGCATCATATTCTCATGAACATTAGAATCATTACCAAGAAACGGAAGTACCTGATAATTTAATTGGCGTGCACAAGCTCTAGTAATTGGTCCAGTATATGTAGTAGTAGGGGCTATGGGTGTAACAATGATATTGATGTCCTCATCACTATCACTAGGAACACACACACACGTAAGATAGATGGGATCCGCACAACCAAGGAGTGAGCTCAAAATGTGCAACCACGGAAAATGCTCTTGTTGTGCGAATGCTAGAGAGACGCTAGCTCGATTGCTCAAATGGGCAAGATAAGCTTGCACCAACCTATGAGAGAAATGTGCCGTCTTCAATCCCAACTATGCTATGTATGGTGACCAAGATGATATATTGATGCAAAATGGCTCAATGCTATTGCTTACAAGATTTTTGTTTCTCCTCTTTTCGCTTAAAAGCTTTGCTTTCTTTCTCTATTTTTTTCACTATGCTTGATGCTCGAGCCAAGTATGATATGAAACAAGTATGTAAGATATGCACAGAGAGACTTATGGCATAAAGATGATAGCAAGATCACGACGATGCACAATAGCATGGCTCGGCAATATTCAACTCGCTAGTCTTGATGGGTAAGTGACGCAAATTGGCTTGGGTTATCAATGCAAAAGCAAGGGTATGAAGTAAGTGTCGTTGAGGTTACCGTCCTTTCTTACGGTCAGTGGTGATAACGGTGATGATCGTTGGCGAAGATGACTCCGAGGCAATGATGAATGGCGGTCACACGTTCCTAAGTAGCCGAAACATCTTAGGAAACGGAAACCGCAACTCAAAATCGGTCAAATGCGGAAGGTGGGAGTTTTTATTATGAAATTTTGATGGAGGCTAAAGGTGGTGGTAATGATATGGTGGATGGGGGATGTCAAGAGCTTCCAAAAGAGCTAAAGAACACGCAAAACGGACTTGGGAGTAGGAAGTTATGGCCAAATTGGTGGTGTAGTTGGGCTGATTGGGGAGGGGGGTGCGGGCACCCTGGGTGGAAGGTGCGGATTCCCGGGGTGGTCGGCGGGAATTGTCCCGGCGTGCGTGTGCCCGGGGGTTTGGGGTGCGGGCACCCGGTGGTGGCCGATTTGGGCAGAAAAATTTGGAGAAAGGCAAATTTTCATGGATTTCGTGGTGGGAAGGGTGGGGTTTGTTGGCTAGGGGCTAGATCCACTGGCCAAACATCAAATCCATGGGCCAAAACAACCAAATCTCACAAGATCCAACAAATTGTAAGAAAATGTTTTTGGGCTAATTTTGTGGGGATTTTTGAATTCGGACAGAAAACAACAAAATCAAGCTAGCAAATGGGGGGACGGGACTCCAAGATGTGAATCAACCTTGCTCATGATACCAAGATGTTGTAGGGTGAAACCCTAAAGGGGATCTTTTCACACTTGGAGGGGTGAAAGAGGAAGAACACTTAAGAACACAAGGAACAATTAACTCAAACAAACCCAAATGACACATCCACTAGAGTAGCATACATGAGATCCACAAGATTACATGAACAATTCAAGGAAAATAGCACTAGGTAAGGTCTTCCCACTAGGTGAGGTCTTGATGTTGATCTTCTCCAAGAGGAGGCCTTGACAATCCAAAGGATTCTTCCCTAGGTGAGGGCTTGATCTCCAAAGAGGAGGGGATACAAGGAGCAAAGCTCTCTCTTTGTGTTTCTAATACTTTGCTATCCTCCAAAAGGGCTAGGGTAAGAGTTTATATAGGCTAGGGATGAGTTGGGAGAGGGGAGAGGTATACAAGGGTAAAAACCCCCAAAGCATGCAAGCTGTCACAGAAGGGTCCGAGCACCCCGGGGGTCCTAGGCCCAGGCACCCGAGGCGGGAGCAGGTGGCTGGGCGGCCGAGGACGGGCACCCGAGCGGTGCTAGTGGCTGGCGCGTGAGGAGTTGCGCACCCTGGGCCAAAGGCTGGGCACCCGGGGTGCAGCCCAGGCGGCGGCTGGGCAAAGGGCCGGACACCTGGGGTGGGTAGGGGTGCGTTCCAGGTGGTGGCCGAGCACTCGCACTACTGGAATCTGGCATTTTGCCGTCTGCCACCTCTTTGTCGTCTGCCAACTAACGACAAAGAGGCTCTTTGTCGTCCGCTTCCACAAAGCGGACGGTAAAGAAAGTGTAGATGGCAAAAATGCTATTTGTCGTTAGTTTCTTGTTTGTCGTCAGCCAGGTGACGGGAAAGAGCTAGAAGGCAGACGGTAAAGAGCTAGGTGGGTCCGACAGGACACGGCATGGCTAGGTCAGATTCTTTGCCGTCCGCTAGCGGACGGCAAAAGAGGTGACTACTTTGCCATCCGGGATCTGTGCCTTTGAAGTTGATTCCAGTAGTGCCGGGGTGTCTAGGGGGTTGGCCCTCCCCTTGGCTGCTCATCCGAGCAACCGGGGTCCTTCTGTCCAGGTACCCGGGGTGTCAAGGAACTTCTTTCCTTTGTTCTTCTCGTCCTCTCCTTCCTTCTCTTGCTCCATGGATGCTCGAGTCTTCACCTTCTCCTTCTCATGATCATGTCCTTGGTATCCTAGAATGCATAACATGTCCTTGTGAGGTAGAACCCAATTCTCATGCGAATCCGAATGAAACTCGAAGAGAGAATCAATCTCATTCTCGATGGCACATGCATGTGCTCTTGTCATTGGTCCTCTCAGTGCTTGCGGTGGTGATGGAGTGTCCGTGTGGGTGGTCAAGGGATGCTCTGCATCACCCCCATAGTTTCCTCATGCATTTACTTGATTTTGAAACATCCCATTCATTGCGTGATCCCAATACTTGTGTGCACCATATGCTCCCCATGAATAAACATGCTATTGATGTGCCATATACTTGCACGGTAAATTTATGTCCCCATCATGTTATACACAATAACTATTCTTTCATGATGTATGACATGTTCTTATACGATGCATCAAATTTCTTTGAGCGATGCTTATCTTGTGCTAACTCACACGTGCACATACACATCATGATGGATGATGTGTACATTTACCATGCACACAATTTCTTTGGTTTGTGTCTCTTTTGTGTAGGTACCCATGAATACTTGTCAACCTCACAATCCCATGAGTTGACAAAATGAGCTCTAGAGAGCAACGATGACTTGGGATACCGTGGATTTTCATTCCCACTACTCTCTTCGTGCAAAAACTTTATGCATCTGTTCTACATGGCCCTCACTTGGTTATGGGTTATTGTCCATTACATATTCTATGCCCATCTTGCCATGTTTACTTTGCATGATACACTTATTCCAATGCCTTTTCCATGCATTGTGGCCCAAGCTTCGCATGTCACATGATGATTGATTCCCATACTTGTATGTGTACTTCCAAGCTTGGTGGAGATATTGCTTGTTATTTCCATGTTCCTTTTGTGAACCATTCCTATGATGATACTATGATCTTGCTTTGTGTTCATGCTTGCGCCATGTCATGTGCATTGTCTATGCCTGTTATTTGCTCACATGACATGATTGCCATGATTTCCTCTAGTGTGTAGCATCTTCTCTCCACTAGTTCGCACGACATGATTGATATGCTTGCTTGTGTTGCATCACCATGATTCATACTTTCTCATTTCAAGCAGTCGATGACAACCATTTCCATGCTTTGCACATGATTGCTATTGCTTCCTGTCACATATGTCCATATGTTGCCTCTCTCATGCTAGATGATTTGCCATGTATTGAGTGCAACAATGCTATTAGTCTTGATCATGAGATTGCCCCCATAGCATTCTCATATATATTTGGAGATTTTGACATATTTCTTGTGAAGCATGCTTGTCTTACCTTTTTTGCAACATATACCTAGTGCCATCAATCTTCCCATTGTTGCATCATATTATTCATGCACTTGCGCTTCTAATGGTTATGTGCAAGAGAAGAGAACCATCATGATGGATGATGTGTTTATCTAGTATGCGCATACTTTCTTTGTTTTGTTGTGTGCATGTGTCTGATATTTGGACTTCATGTTGACTTCCACTTCACTTGAGTTGACCATTCAAGATCTTGAGAGCGAGCCTCATACATTCTACCACAACTCGCTTCTACACCACATTTCCTACCACTTCAGCATTGTGAAGAATGCACAAGGACACGCTTTCAAGGTGACATCCTTCTTGAGCTTGGATATTGTGGATCATATCTCATGTGTTGCTTGCACAATTTGCACGCATGTTCGCGATATTGCTTTCACCCATGATTGCCACATTTCCATGCCTCATGACATATATACCTTGTGTGTTGCATCCAATTCTTGGACTACTTGCTACTATCATATGGTTGGTTGCACCAATATCATTTCTTCACATATGCCATGTCCCATTGATTGCTACATGCTTGCCTTGATTGCCTCACACATGATGAATAATTTATCTTTTTATTGTATTGAGTGCCACACTATCTTAACTACACCCTATGCATGTTATGCTTGGATCGTCTTGCACTTGACCCATGTGTTTAGACACTTCATTCTATTTGGTGTTGTGAATGATTCATATGCCTACCATCGACCATTTGTCGAGCGCTTTATGCATGTTTGCTATGATCTTGAGGAAGATGCTTGTTCTCTTGTCAAACATATTAACATCTCTACCTCCAATTTAAATGATGGTTTCCATGATGCCCTTGATTGTGCTCAATTCATATGATTCCATGACATGCCACAATCCTTTGCCACACCATATACTATGCTTGATGACAACACTTGTTGGGTGAATTACCTCTTGAACGATTGGTTTTGCACAAGTGCTAACCACATTTGTTTTTCCAAGTGTTTGTTGTCCTTGCTCCTTTTGAAGGAAGCGCACGATGGTGCGACATTGGAGAGTGCCTATTTCAAGCTTCTAGATGATGAGTACTTGGTGAACGTCCACTTCTACATGGCGAAGCCATCTCTTTCCCATGGTAATTTGGTTTTCGATCCGAGGTTGGATCTTCCCAAGTGGGGAGATGACACGGAGCATCCTACGGACATCACCATGTCAAGAGTCCATTTGGCAAGTGACATGTGTGACCTCTAATTCACATGCATAAAGGTGAATCATCTCCTTTACACGTGTTCACTCAACCCCTTAGAGGATGGTATACTACTTGACACCCCTCTCATCTGCATGCATAGGTATTGTCGTAACGCTACAGACAATGAGGAGGAGTGCAAGCGCCAAGAACAACTACACCATCCGCAAGGGAAGCGTGGAAGCGAAGACGGAAGAAATAGAGCTACTACAAGCTACAACTCTTGGACGTCCGATGGCCTCCGGACGACCGATGACCTCCGGACGTCCAACGCCTGGAAACCTCACCAACCAGAAGAACTACAGCTGACACGTGCTACAGCGAATAGACGCCCGACGCCCACCGGACGTCCGACAAGTCCCAGCGCACGGACGACCCATGTCAATCGGACGGCCGGCGCCACCTGTCCAGAGCCAAACGTCGGAAGTCCGACACCCTCCTGACATGCGGACCCCCACGAGCGACCGGATGTCCGACAGCGACCGGACGCCCAACACTGCCTGTGCGCAGCCGGGCCTTTGGCCTTGTATCCCTCTCCCACTTACCCCTTCGTGGCTTAGACTATAAATAGACCTCCCCTCATCCTTTCTAGGGTTAGCAAAGTGATAGCTCATTTGTATGTGAGCTTTCTCCTACCACTCCTCC
Organism: Triticum timopheevii; assembly: GCA_963921465.1. NCBI lineage: Eukaryota > Viridiplantae > Streptophyta > Magnoliopsida > Poales > Poaceae > Triticum > Triticum timopheevii. Next base: position 182,722,425 of record OY997270.1, on the reverse strand, counting down.
TCTTGAGAGAGAGAGAGAGAGACCACTACTCCATTGGAGTCCAAGACCTCCATCTAGGGGAAGATCCTGGGGGATATCATCAAGCCCCCTCATGGGAGGACCCCCCATCAAGACCTCCTCTTGGAGATGAACCCTACCTTGTATCTTTCCTTTTGTTGTTCATGTACCTTGTGAATCATGTGTGTTTGATTGTCTAGTTGATGTGTGATTGGACTTGTTCTTGAGTGTTTCCCCTTGTGATTTCTCTCTGTTCTTCCCCGTGTTCTTCGTGTTCTTCAAGGGAATCCACTCCAATTGTGAAAGATTGGCCTACACCGGGTTAGCCCCGTATCACATGGGCACTCGCATCCATGTTTGTGCGCCATTGGAGAGGACACAAGTAGACCGATTCCTACCTGCATCTACTACTATTACTCCACACATCGACCACTATCCAGCATGTATCTAGTGTATTAAGTTAACAAGAACGGAGTAATGCCTTAAGCAATATGACATGATATAGAGGTATAGATCCAATCAATATGGAATAAACCCCATCTTTTTATCTTTGATGGCAACAATACAAATATGTGCCTCGCTACCCCTTCTGTCACTAGATGAGGACACCTCAAGATTGAACCCAAGACAAAGCACCTCTTCCATTGAAATATAAATCCATCTAGTTGTCCAAACCAAATAAATAGATCAGAGAGAAATACAAAGCTATCTTAATAATGCATAAAAGATTTCAGTGAAGACTCAAATAATATTCATAGATAATCTGGCCATAAATCCACAATTCATCGGATCTCAACAAATGCACAACAAAAGAAGATTACATCTAATAGATCTCCAAAAACATCGAGGAGAACATTGTATTGAAGATCAAACAGAGAGAAGAAGCCATCTAGCTACTAGCTATGGACCCGTAGGTCCGTGGCAAACTACTCACACATCATCGGAAGGGCAGCAAGGTTGATGTAGAGGCCCTCCGTGATCGAATACCCCTCTGTCAAAGTAATGGAGAAGTCCCCAAGATGGAATCTCACGAGGACAGAAACTTGCGGCGGCGGAGAAGTATTTTTGGTGTGCGCCCTGGTATATAGGGAATATTTGGGTATTTATAGAGCTGAGATTAGGGTTGGAGGAGCTCCAGGGGGCCCACAAGCCCTGGAGGCGCCCCCCTAGGGCATAGCCTCCAGCCTTATGGCCACCTCGTGGCTCTTCTGGCCTCCTCCCAAAGCTTCGTGGGTGTCTTCTTCTCTAAGAAAAATCGTCAAAAAGTGTCATTCTGTTTGGTATTGATTTTCTGTAAAAGACAAAAACAAGGACAAAATAGCAACTGGCACTGGGCGGTAGGTTAATAGGCTAGTCCAAAAATAGCATAATAATGAATATTAAACATCCAAAATGGATAATATAATACCATGGAACAATAAAAAATTATAGATACGTTGGAGACATGTCATGGACTGCTACCATGGAAGAATCAGTGAGGGCGAGGAAAATTTCGGGGAGTTCCCGATTACGGCTCGTGGTCGGGGCCGAGCGATGCACTGTTGTTTGCCTGTTTCACTCGTACGCGCTTGTGTGCGAGGTGCTCGTTAATCGAATCCTTCCGAGGTGTTCCCTTACTGAACCCGAGCGATTGCACTAGCTAGCTAGGTACTGAGCACGACCGATCGATCCCACTATGTACTGAAGCCGTTCAATTGATCCTTCGCTGCTAACTGAACCCGAGCAATTTCTTCGCTGCTAACTAAAGCTGACTGATTCCTTCATTGCTAACTGAACCCGATCAATCCTTGTTGCAGCTCACTGAAGCCGATCGAGGCCCCATGGGAGCCATAGCCAGCCAGTGTGTCGGGTTGCCTCTGGATGAACAGTTCTCGTTGTGGCCGCTCGCGTGATATGTTGAAATGACTCGAGACATGTGGTGAGTCCAACTGGTTGGTTGGTTGTGGATGAATAGTTCTTGTTTCTGCCGCCCGCCAGTACGTACGTACGCCCCATGCCAGCTGGTGGGGGTTAGATGAACAGGACCCGTGGTAGTAGGCGGTTGCTGCTGAATGAACAGGACCCCAAGGAGTCCGCCACACCCCAGCTGGTTGGGGTGGATGAACAAGACACCGTGGACGCTGGATAAATAGTAGCCAATGGAGGCTAGAGGAAGTCAACGGTACATGAACAGTAGCTAGTGGAGGCTGGAGTGAGGCACTAGACATAGGATGGACACTAACCCGTGGAGAACCGTTTTGTGGTATGCCACACCCTTCTTGATGAACATGACCCTGTTTCGACTGTAGGTGCTCGAATAGAAGTCGGATTCCTTCTTTTGTTGTACGCGACACCCCTCCCGATGATTAGGACACCGTTTTGACCGTATGCACTTGAACAGAAGTTTGTTTCCCCTACATTGAGATACGGCAGACCCCTCGCGATGAACAGGATCCTATTTCGACCGTAGGCGGTCGAACAGAAGGTCATTTCCTCTGTTGTGTGGTATGCCAGACCCCGTTTCGGCTGTTCCATCCAAGCCGATTAGCTCCCACTGAACCTGACGCATTTTGACCCAATCGGTTGCCTCCCAATGAACATGATGTTGTTTCCTCCTTTCGAACCCAGACGGTTGGCTGCCGATGAATATGATGCCATTGTTGCTGTCCGTTGGTCTCCATGTACATGAGCATTGGCCATACGTATGCGTGAGTACGTGTTTGAGACCCCTCCCGTATGTATGTGCGTGACTGTATCTTTTGGCATGTGGTTGTACGTACATCTACACGGTCTAAATGGGACTGCCTGAACTGCTATGTCGGGACCTCTACTATGGCACGTGTCACAACTTACTTGGCCATGGTTCATCATTGTAGAGACACCGATTGACCAGTATGTACGTACACGTTCCCAACCAGACAGACAATGCTACGTACGCTTCGACCGGGTAGGCCCCACTTGTCAGGAACGAGAAGGACACACTTCCTTGCATGTGAAGATATATCTGCTGGGTCTCAGTTGTCAGAGGAGGAATCATTTTTATTTTCGCATAACAAGGCACTTCCTTGTGTGCGAAGATGTAGCTGGTGGGTCCATCTTTCAGCCTCACCGCATATAGTCCTCTTTGGATGGCTGTCGTTCATTGACCGTGTTGACCATGCCACACCGACAACACCAAGGCGATGGATGACAGTGCAGTCTATGAAGGGAAGGATACAGAACTGAGGAAGACGCGGTAGTGGATGCCCATGCGGAAGGGAGTACGAGGATTGACTGGTTCGGCTACGGTGTGAGGCTACTATCACCGGAGAATAACATGAGGTGTGGTTGATTACAGGGAAGGCCTGTCCAATGGTAGGAGTAGGGTGGGGTGGTGAGGCCCATGTGGCAGCACAACCGGCCGTTGGAGGCAGGAGCAGGCGGTCCCGTCGGTGCTGGTTTGGGCAACTAGAGCAAGAAGATCAGATATTGAGGAAGTAGCATGGCCTTTGGATTAATATCCTAATCCAACAGTTACAGCTGCTAGAATCGTTTGTTGACTTAGTTGAGAAAACCCTACGTATGCATCAACTTAGGAGAGCCACAAGTAAGCCCCCAAATTTTGTGGGTCCTAGGTGTCATTGGGAGGATTAGTTTCCTTGCGTAATAAGGAGGCGTTCCTTCCATGAGAAAAATATAGCAGGTGGGCCCCAATAGTCAGGTGGATCAATAATTTTTTTCACGTAATAAGGAGGCACTTGGTTGCGTGCGGCCATGGACGATGTGGGACCCCACTGTCAGCCTCTCCATGTATATCCCTCTTCTGATGGCTATCATTGTTGACCATGTTGACCACGGTGTGCCAAGAGTATCAACGCGGTGGACGATGGCAAGTTGGCAATGCCCGGGAAGGGAACAACCCGTAGCCGGCGAAGCCATAGAAGTGGATGCCCACGCTGAGGTGTGTATGAGGGCTGACTCGTTCAGCTCTGGAGTGAGGCTCTGTCATGGTAAAAACGACCACCTATGGAGCCATCAGCCTCTTTATGGTTCGACAAGGGGGAGGTCACATTGCACAAAGAGCGGAGGCCGTGGGACAGCAGTGCAGTGATGACGCTGGTGGTTTTTACCCATGTTCGGCCCGTTGAGAAGCGTAAAACCCTACTCCTGCTTTAGTGGATTGATGGAGGGACCATGAAGAACGCGTGGCGCTCATGCCCGGCAAGGTCTCCTTGGGGAGAGTAGCAACGCGCGTATGAGTACACGAGGGTCCTAATCCTTTGTATGGTTGCCATGGTCCTTCTTTTATAGGCTAAGGGGTTACCACAATGGCAAAACGGTCATTATCCAGTGATTACTATCATACCTAACTCTGGCAGTTAGGACAAAGTGCATTAAATGAACTGTTAGGTATCACGCGGTGGATGTGGACCAGCGGGCCTTCCGTGTCGCGGCTTAGTCACCTTCCACCTGTTTGCTTGACACGCCTTTGGATGGGTGCCATATAGAGGTGATCTTCCTCCTAAATGGCTGCCACATGCAAAATGTCAACCGCTTAGCTATCTAGGGGCTCGACACTACACTGATGGATGACTTGCTTGCGATGCAGTGGAGCGGTGGAGTCTTGGCGGGCATGCAGGCCGCCAGCAGCCCCGACAATCCTTGCCGGGGAAGTCTTGGGACTTGTCTTTGGGGGCGGCCTCGACCTGAGCAGGCTCGCCTGCTCGGTAAGAGAGGTTTTTCCTTAGCAATATCTTATTCTCCTGGCTTGTCTTGGTCTTCTTCGTATGCCACTTGATATCTCAAAGGGCTACCTCCCTGACTTGGTTTTGTCTTGAATGCTTGATGGAGTTTGCATCTCTGCCACTGAGCCTATGTACAGTCCGGGCAACATACGTGAAGGTTTGTTGCACCGACAGGAGCCCCTAGGCCTGGTCCAAACGTGTTGCTGAGCATCATTGGGCTAGGGCCTGTCATGTACACAGGCAGGGAATTTACGATATTATTCTCCTCTTTCTTGATATCTTCTTTGCTTCTTCATTAACCTGTGCTTGAGTCAGTCTCCGATTTTCCCGCATGTCGTGTGATGCCAAACGAAGTGGGGTCCATCTTGTAAGGACTCGTGACTGCCTTTATCCCACAGGGATGTAGCTGCCATTTCACCCATCCCACTAAGCCCGTCCCTTCCATCACGTACGTTGCATGCACCGTGTGGGGTAGGTGACGAACGCGTAAGGTGCAGGAAGGAGTGCTATGACAGAAACCCAAATATCAGTGCACTACTAGGGAAAACATTAGACACAGAATCTTAGTAGTAGCGCGGGCCATAAAGAAGGTGCTACTGCTACCAACTTAGCAGTAGCATGGCTCGGTAGAACCACGCTACTACTAAACTTGACCGACCGTTCCTGCCACGCTATGTTTAGGAGTAGCACGCCCCACGCTAATTGCGCTACTGCTAATGGAATAGTAGTAGCGCGCTTTTTTGCAGGTCGCTACTGCTAATTTTGAACCTAGCCATATGGTGGGCCCCGCTTAGTAGTAGAGCGTGTGCCAGAAGCGTGCTACTGCTATATTATTAGCAGCACCACATTTGCGCCCAGTGCTACTGCTAAACCTCAGCCATACCACCTTTTTTCTCCACTCCCCTCCCCCATCCTCTCTTCCTTCACTTTCCCCTAGCTCCCACCTCCTCTCTCCCTCACTTTGCTTCTTCCTCGCTACTTCTGCCCCCATTACTCTCCTTCTTCTACCTATCTTTCTCTCTCTTTATTACTCCTAGCTAACTACACCACCTCCATCCATGCATCTCCTTTCTCCTTATCCTTCCCCCTCCACTAGTTGAACTTGTCTCCTACAAAACTAGCTAGCTAGGTAGATATAGCATTTAGTGAAGTGACCTATGTACCTCCCTAACTAGATCGAGCCTTGACAAGAAGAGCTTTGTCCGCTTTTGATCATTCCATAGGTGTGTGTGGTGACACCTATCGACATCATCATCGCCGTGCTCGATCTCGACATAGGTGATTAAAAATTTATGCTTTTCCAAGAATGGAAATATGTGTATGTGTGCGATATGAAATAATCGGGCGATATGATGGAAATTGTGTGTCTCGCATGAGTTGCCTCCGAATTGTGCTTGTGAGTTGCCAATGTTTTGCCGAAATGTCGATTTATTTCCATTACGGCGAATTCCGGGCAAACTCTATATGTCCTATTTTTAGGGAAGGTCATGCTGAATCTTTGTATAACTTTGATGCATGCATGCATTTTTATAATCAATTAGTTTATTATTACCGTGCATGCGTTCATGATGGTCAATGGAGCGATGGTAGACAGGTGGTTGCCATCGGCGGTGCAGGACATGAAAGTAAATAACCTGGCATAGATTTTATGTCTGTGTCAAAGATGCAAAGGACAATTTTGGCTCGCCCCTATGACGATGGTCGTGTGATGGTGCACCTACTCATGACTGGTTTCATGGATGGCTATACTCGATGGATGATTGAAGATGAGGATGATGATGTTGAGGACGCCGACGGGGCAGACAATGACGACACGGGGCAAGATGAAGAGATGATTGATAATAGCGGCGGAGAAGGGTTCGTACGTGGCGACAGGGAAGAGGCCGGACATGGCGGCGGAGAAGGGGCCAGACATGGCGGCGAAGAAAACATGGACTCCACACCATAGACTTCGTTGCTACTAAGTTCAATCATACGGGACCCTCATGTTCAAGAACTTGCTTCGCAAGGAGATGAGTACTGATAGACCTGCTTCTAGAGAGGAGGCCAAGCTGCAGCAACTGGTGGTAGAATCAAACACTCCATTGTATCATGGTTGCGATCCCTAGGCGACCCGCTTGAGTTTCACACTCGAACTCCTAAAGACAAAGGCTAATAACAAATGGACCAACAATAGCCTCGATGAGCTTCTCAACTACCTAAATGATGTTCTTCCCGCGGGGAATCTATGTCCTACTAGTGTGGATGAGGCCAAGAAGATCGTGTTCCCTCTTGATCTGCCGCACATCAAAGTACATACACATGAGCAGGCTGATTCAAGGGCCAAAACAACTGGGAAAAAAATATTAATCTGTATCTGGGGCTACTTCAAGAGGAGTTATACACATTATGGAGAACACCGGCCAAGACATGGGACACCAACAAAGTCGAGTATTCCCTATATGAGAGCCACAATGATCATGACGATGAACGACTATCTCAGTTACCGATATGTCACAGGCCAAGTGTGCCATGGATATTGCGGATGCATGCGGTGCATGGATGAGACGACGTCTCAGCAGCTAACGCCAAGGAAAGATGGCGGGTCTGGGAAAATCGTGTACATGGGGCATCGAAGATGGCTCGAGAAGGATGACCCGTGGAGATCTATTCAATGGTGAGGCTGAGCATCGAGGACCTCCACGTAAGCGGAGAGGCGCCAAAATCGATGAGCTATTGAAAAACTAGGAACAGTGCCCGGTGGCGGGGAAGACTATGAAAAAGGCGCCGGAGCCACAACTGAAGGTATGGAAGACAAGGTCTGTTTTCTGGACTTGGAGTACTAGCACAAACTCGACATGCCTCATTTCCTTGATCAAATGCATATCTATAAGAATGTCCTTGAGAGCTTGCTTGCGACACTGATGAACATGCCGGATAAGACCAAGGATGGGCCGGAGGCAAGAAAAGACTTGCAAGATTTGAAAATCATGGAAGATCTACACATGCCGCCCCGTAAAAAGTCAGAGGAGACAGAGACAAAGACAAAGACGGAGACAGTGGCACGGGAGAAGAAGGGCAAAAAAGTAAAGGAAGAGGATTATTGCCCCCTTCTTGCTTCACCTTAAGTCCAGGTGAGACCGATCAATTCTTCAAGTGTCTTACCAGAATCAAAGTTCGTTCTAGTTACTGTGGGAAGATAAGCATATTTCTAGACACGAAGAAGAAAAGGTTCAGTGGGATGAAGTCCCATAACTGTCATGTGACGATGACGCAGATACTACTTGATGCGGAGCATCCCACGGTCATCCCCATTGACACTACCTTGACTCTAAGTCAGAGACACTATGTGTGATCAGGTACACCACACAAGCCACAGAGCCGAGTGTTGGAGAAGAAGAAACATGCATCAACTCTCTGTTCAGCCCGAAACTTCCATCCAGAGCCCGGAACATCCGGCCCCCGGAAACTCGTGCCGCCCCGTACCTTCCGGCCTCCGATGACCCAAACAATCCTGGGCGTGCCAACTCTCTGGTTAGCCCGGAACCTGCCCGAAACCTGGCTCAGACCTTTCGGCCCACGGAACTTCCAGCCTGCCCGGACATTTCAGCCCCTGGACTCCAGCCTAGCGCCCACCGTGCCAACTCTCTGGTTAGGCCGGATCCTCCCTAGAATCTGGCCCGGAAATTCTGGCCCTACACGGAACTTCTGGCCCTGCCTGCGCGCAGTGACTTGGGCCAAGGCCCGTGTACCCCTTTCGCCCCCTAGACTATATATACTCTTCTCCTACCTACGTTTTAGGGTTAGCAAAGTAGTAGCTCATTTTAGAAGCTTTGCTCTCCACTTGATCCCTTCTCCATCGGAGTTCACGACCTCTACGAAGAAGATCCCCCAAGTGGATTCAAGACTCCTCATGGGAAGACCCCTCAAGACCTCCTCACGCAGAAGAACTTGCTACTTGTATCTTCCTTTGTTGGATTTGGATCGTGTATCTCTTTGTGTTTCGAGGATCTAGCACAAGTGTAATCGAATCTTGTTGGGTTGATTGTTCTCTTGTCAGGACCCCGACTCAATGCCACATCGATCTAGCATGTAACTCCTCATATCACTTTGCGGCCTCACGCACGGTATTCCCACGGGTGTCGCCTTACCTTTGCCCAGGAACGTTTGCGCCTTTTGGCACACGTATATGATAGTGCCGCTAGCATCCATATGATAAGGAGCCCGGGCTGACATGGCTAGTCGTAAACCCAAAGTGGCACAAACTTACAGGGACAGGCATCCATGACCCAGCATTGAACGTGTCGGTCATCAGCGAATGAATCCAGGCTGTAGCACTGGGCTAGCAGGACTCCGGTGAACCGGGCTGTAGCGGGCTAACAGGACTCCGATATTCATCACGTGACATTTCCCCAAAGGGACAGACACAGGAACGAAGAAGGACACATGCCGGCCAGCCTAAGTGTTCCGGAGCAGTAGCAAGCTACCATGGCTCAGTGGAAGCACTAGGAGACATTTCCCGTTAAGAGAGGCTACTAAGGATAAACAACTAGATAGTCAGATCCCACACATACCAAGCATTTCAAAAACATACACACAATATGCTCGATATGTGCAAATACAACATGGCATCACAACATGACTCTACAACTCAAGTATTTTATTCAATAGGCTCCGAGGAGCAAGATATTACAAACATGGGTCTCTCGACCCAACATTCAGAGCATACAAGTCAAAACACAAGCGGAAGCTTAACATGTCTGAGTACAGACATCTACAAATGAAAAAGGCTGAGATGCCTGACTATCTACCAGATCCTGCCAAGGGCACAAGATCGTAGCTGAGGTAACAAGCTAAACGTCGAAGTCCACACGGAACTACTAGTGAGACGGAAGTCTCTGCAAAAACATAAAATAGGCAAACATGAGCACAAACGTACCCAGCAAGACTTATATCAGAACTAACTACATATGCATCATTATCAACAAAGGGTTGGTGGGGTTTAACTACAGCAAGCCAACTTTGACTCAGTGGCTATCTTGAACTACGACTGCAATGTAACTCTTTTGAGGTGGCGCACACGAGTCCACATATTCACCAACCAATACACCACTATGGATCCGCTCCCGTCTCCCTACGAGACGCCATCCATAGCACTCACGCTTATCTTGCGTATTTTAGAGTATCCACTTTCACTTGTCTATGAACTGTACAGGCAACCCAAAAGTCATTTACCGCGGACACGGCTATTCGAATAGATCATATTAACCCTGCAGGGGTGTACTTCTTCACACACGCTCTCGCCACTTACCGCCATGTACACGTCATGTATCCCGGCAACCTTCAAGCGGAAGCCTGGCAAGGGTGTCGGCCACGACCTGACTAACCACACAAGTCTCTAGTCTAGGTTTATTGCCTATTCGGGTTCCATCCGCAAGGAGATCCGGCCGGGGTGTCACTCACGACCCCAAACGATGCGTGCAGGGTTCCCAAGTCCACCATCCGGTTGCCACTTGGTACACCGGGCCACTGTGCCTAGTCTGTCCCAAGCCCACCTGTACCGGGTGCCACTTGGTAGACTACTAACACTCCTACAAACACCAGAAACTAGTTGCAACTCCTGGACAGAGATCGAGTTGATTAATAAGTCGAGAGAGCTTGGAGCGCCCGGAGCCCAATGTGTGGTAGTAACTGATCATGGATCACAAACACAGAACTCAGTTCCTGAAGATGGCTGCAATGAGACAACCCACCATGTACTCCTACATGGCCTCTCACCGCTACCTTTACCAAATCGTGTTCACACACTTAGCTCACACTCAGTAAGACATGTTTACACACCTCCAATTCATCCCCAATGAATCAGACCTGACTCAACTCTAAGCAGTAGCAGGCATGATAAACAAACATGAATGAGTAGGCACATCAGGGCTCAAACAAGTCCTACTCATGCTAGTGGGTTTCATCTATTTACTGTGGCAATGACAGGTCATGCAGAGGATAAAGGGGTTCAGCTACCGCAGCAAGTAACAGATGAATCGTTGTTGTCCTAATGCAGTAAAAGAGAGTAGGAGCGAGAGAGTAGGATTGTATCAGAATGAACAAGGGGGTTTTGCTTGCCTGGCACTTCTGAAGATAGTATAGTTCTTCATCGGTGTCATCGATCACATCGTCGGTACACGTCTATCGAGAGGGGACAAATACCGGCAAACAAGGAAGAACGCAATCAATGCAATGCAACAATATGATGCATGATCATGATATGGCAATATGCTATGATTTGAGCTGATGCAACTAAAACAAGATTAAATGAAGTTGGTTTGAATCAAAGATTCAAATTCAAACTCCATATGTGATTTATTATATGCCATTTAATTTAATTGTCCTAAACAGTAGTCATAAGTTGTTCTGACATGCATGAAAATGGAACAGATGGATAGATTGGATTTTGCTGATCATTTTTCATATATAATTTATTTCATTCTGAGTTACGGTTGATTTTATATGATTTTTAGAAGTTTATAACATTTTCTGAAATAAATAAACCATTTAAGATTTATTTAAAATCCAGAAGAGTTACTACGTCAGCATGACGTCACTGTGATGTCAGCGGGTCAACAGGGCCAGTCCAGGTCAAACCTGACACCGGGGCCGACATGTCAGTGAGATAGGGAGTTAACAGGGGGTAATTTAACTTAACCCGTGTTTTTAACAGCAACGGTCACATATGTCATACACTGGGGGTTAATTAACCGAGTAATTAGCACCTAACCTAATACTCCACGTCAGCTCTAATCGGTGTTTAGCCGCCGGCGTAAACAGGGCACGGCGAGATCGCTCGTCCGGCCAACTCCGGCAACGGGAGGTCGCGCGACTGGGTGCGTTGGAACACCCGCAGCAGGGCGCGTACTATGGTGGTGGTGGCAGGAGCTGATGCGGGCTGTAGCGGCGCCGGCGATGAGCTATGCGGCGGCGATGCTCGGGCTTGGCCGGGGCGCGGGGCTGCAGCTTGCTAGCGAGCAGGTTGAGCGGCACAGGAGCACCAGGGGAGCTCCGTGAGCACTACCACGTGCTCGGACGTGAGCAGATCGAGCTCAGGCCACAGCGGCGATGAGACACGACGGCAGAAGCTCTCGGCGATGGTGGGAATCTAGCTAGCGAACCAAATGCACCACGGGGTATGAGGGGAAAGGGAGAGGGGCTCACAGGGAGGCGGAGGAGAAGGTCAGCGGGCTCGGGGACGCGTCGGAGCGGGAGCACGGTCGTCGGCAATCTCGGTGACACGAGGAGGAAGAAGACGTAGGGGACGGCGCTCCGGGGCTCTTCCCATCACGTGGATCAGTGTAGACGGCGTATGGGTAGACGGCGGAGCTCGAGGTCACGTAGGAGAGGTGCGAGGGAGGCTATGGCCGTGGCGGTTCTCGTCGGCGGCCTCGGGTGTGTTCGGTGGTGCCACGTGGAGAGAGCAGAGGAGGGAAGGGGCCCAGGGGAGAGAGGGAAGAGGTGCAGGGGGGTGCTGGGCGTCTCCAGGCGAGCAACTGGACTCGCGGGGACGCTGCCAGCGCGAAGCAGGAGGTGGAGGCCTCCTAGCACGCGCGTGCGTCTTCGCCTCTGCCTACTGGCAGAGGAAGAAGACAAGCGAGGAGGTAAGTGGGCTGGGTCGGTCAAGTTGGGCCGGCCACAGGTAAGCTACCCAGGTGGGTTTTCTCCTTTTTCTGTTACCCTTTTCTATTTTTCTTTCTCTGTTCTAGTTTAGTTTAGGCACTAAACCATTTTTTATAAATTCTGAAATTATTTGTGGGAGCTCTCTGCAATATACAAGTGACCCACATTTATTGTCAAAATATCTGGAGCTATAAAATTATTTATAGCTTTTATTTGCTCCAACTCAAATCCAATATGGATTAATTCAAAAATCCAAAATGTCCTAGAAATATACTCATAGTAGTGGGCAGAGGTTTCCACCTTAACCAGAAATTATGAGCATTTTCAAAGGCATTTTGGGATCATTGAAAAAGATTATATTTGATCCTATTTGAAGTCATTTGGTGCTAGGGTTTGAATCAATCCCCATTTCAAGATTAAGAGCACAATAAACATGATGCAACACATGACTAGCTAGCCCAGAGCAGATCAGAACTAGGGATGTGACAACTCACCCCCACTAAACAAGAATCTCGTCCCGAGATTCAAGCTTAGGGTAAGATGAAAGGGGAACGCAAACTAACACAATCTTCACGATCCAGGTTGCACTTCATAAGAACGTTGATTCGATCACCATCTTTGTCTTGTCGTCTTGCTCTGAGAACTCCAGCCAACATGACAACGAGAGGAGAAGGAGACTCTAGAAGGATCGATCTTCTCGAAGATAGAACAACTTAGGATCAACTCACGGAATGAGATATAGCAACATCACTCGAGCTGAGACACGAAACACACATCTAGAGGGATGGAGTGGAACAAATGACGAGGGTTCACTAGGTAGACAACAATTCCACGCTTAAAAGGGTGGTGAATGGTTGTCATCATAGCGAGGAGTTGAGTTAACATGATGCCAGAGCGGAACATCCTGAAGGAGGGTGATTCGTAGATTACTACCTTGAGTGGCAAAAAGAATTACCTTTGATATAGAGATCATTGAGACTCTCTATACCATCCTAGGGCAAATCTCGAGCGATATTCTGGAGGGGTTCGGTAGAATGGCATAACCGGATTAGAATGGATGATGTGGATTACCTTGTTGAAATCAACACCAAGGATGATTTTAGTAACTGGGGAAAAGCTCAACAGTAGAGAGCGAGTCCACTGTTTGAAAAGTTTTAGCATAACCGAAGAAACTGAGAGCTAGCCCAGTTAGTGCTGATGATAACACCTAGCGCTTGTGCGTGCTCTCAAGAACTTGAGCATTTCCATATTCATCAAGGTTTTACCAATATCCGTGTCAAAGATCCTGCCAACGCAACATGCTACCATGATGAATACCGGTGGAAGATGCAGATGCAAAGGAAGATAACACCTTCTCAGATTTCACCTTGGCGGGGCCAAGGGGACAAAATTTGGATGATCGACCGAGAGACATTTAGCACTCCGCTTCTAATGTTCTCCTTGATGTACCAGCTTAACCCAATACCGGTCGGTATCTGGAACATCAAGTAAAGGTCTGGCTTCGGGAGAACAAAGGATCCATAAGGAACAACTTATAAATAAGTCACTAGAAATCCTCATGGTGAAGATGGTCGATTTTCTCAATCAAGATACTACAATGATAGATCTTCCGGCTAGGTGTGTCGGAGAACATCAACCTTGTTGGGACCTACATCATAGATCTTGGAAAGGTTCCAACCATCATATCTGCCTAAGATTCAGATCTGGTTGGTAACTGATATTCCAGAGTCATCAAGTCTAGAAAGAAAAATGAAAGTTTTCAACACAAACCGACGAGATGACGTTGCGAGATTCTCGGGAAATGAACTACGATAGCAAGCTCCAAAACATGAGCTGTTTCTGCTACATACATGTGAACACACTATCCTAGACAAGCATGACCACATAGTAGTCTTATAATAAAACACTACCGAGTTTAGGTTGGGAACCATCATCGAGGATAACGAAGTCCTCACATAAGTCCGGATTAGCTCTTATGAAGGAACTCCTTCTCCTTGAACAAATCATTTAGTGGCTTGGTGTGCTAGGGACACATATAGAATGGAGGTAGCGAGCCTATCAAACCATAGCATACTTCGCACATGCATGACTGACTTGGGATGGTTCCAGAGAAAACAAAAACAATCTGTCTCGAACTCATGGCGGCAACTTGCACCAAATGCACGTGAATCTGAGGAGGTCACTTCTTTCATCCGGACATATGCTCCATGAGCGGGTAATGAAGATAATGCTTATAAAAGTTTCCAATACTAGCTGGATGTTCAACACGAATCATGGAGAAGAGAACAATGTTGCTAATGGGCTCAACAACAATTCATCTAGATTTCCATATAATTGAAGTTCCACAATTGTGTGAACACGAGGATAGCATTGGTCAGACCAAAAGATGTAATTGTGTATGCTCGAGGAGAAACCAGGAGTAAGATAGCATTACGAGCATCGTTGGTTCTGATTTGATTTGAGGATAGCCCATGCTCAAATCAAAGTTTTGACAAGACAATAGATCCAACAACTGACCATGAGGATCAATCGATGAATATATCATCTTTCTTCAACACACACAAACGTAAAGATATCCCTTTGGAACGAACTAAACTTGGCAAAGCTTTTATCTTCCAACTCTCCAAGTTGTTGTTTAGCTTAACCAACTAGCTCAGGGGTATCCAACACAGACTCTTGGAGAAGGGGTGGTTACAAGAAACCAACTTGATCACGAGCTCAACATAGCGATCAGGTGACAACCTGGTAATACTTCCGAGAAGATATTCGGAAAATCACGAACCACCGGTATGTTACTAAGCTCGAGAACAATCTTGCTTCTCAGGGCAAGATGATATGATCAAAAGAGCGAGGATTTGAAATAATCCTAACTCATCAATCAAAGAGTGCACCAGGAAAATGGACTAGGTAGCACGATCAATCTTAGGATGGAAATTTAATAACCAACACACTAAGAATGAAATTGTTGTCCATTAACTACTAAGCAACAAGGTTGTTAGGAGTATTGATTTCACACATCACGGTTCACTTGTCGGCATTCCGGTTGCAACAACACGGGAACCGAGGAATGAACAACGATGGCGAGAGGTATCACTGAATCAAGAGTTCATAGGATTGTGTGCAATTCCTGATATAAAGATGGTAATACTTCAAGGTAGAACAGACCAGAAGCTGGATTAGCAATTTGATCTGCGGAATACAACTGCTTTGACCCAATCCCAGAGATCGACGAGGTACTGGAGTTTGTTTCTCCTAGTCATTCCGGAGTAGAATGGCTTGGCAGACCAGAAAATAATAGGCATCGATAACACAAATGCATGCCATAAACTTAGCTATCAACTGATAGACAAGGATTTGAATACAACTACAGAGGGACAACTCAAAGGAACATATATCTTTCTGAGTTGTGGATGCATAGGTTAGTATGTCGAACAAGTTCAACATATTTCTTCCAGATAACCCATGCTGAAGAGGAAGGACTGGTAGAATCACAACATAGAACCGAGAACCCATCAAGAGCACTCTTGTTGTGATCTCTTGGTTCAAGGAACTTCCGCCAGAAGCAGTTCATGGTATTTGGAAGAAGGAAATACCACGGACCTCGAGGACTAACGCAAAGGTTACTAATATCCTAAAGAACTAGCAAACACTATCAACATAAAATAAGTAGGGTGAATCTCGGGTTCAAAACCCAGGGATAGAATGCCTACTAACTAAGTGGCATCACGGGATGCTTTCGAGAATGATGGCCAGAATCATCACACTGGGAACGCAAAACATGGCTAGATTACAAGATGATTCCCTAAGACACCTAGGGTCATAATAATAATTCCAACATATATGTCGAGGCAATAGAATACTTCAACTCAACAATTGGTGTGATTAACCTGGCCTAAAGGAACATCGTAACCAAAGGGAAAGGATTTTGCAAATGTATCAGATTGTTTAGAAACCTGGGATGACTCAGACAACATAACAGTTGTAAATGCTCAAAAGGATTTGAGACATCCTGCAAAATGGTGGCATAACCACTCGATCATCATAACAAGGTTCTAAGACCAGCTATGAACATACGGAAGTAGTAGGAATTGAACCAAGGCTTAAGACCAACAATTCTATAAGTCTACGGATTAGAAACACATATTCCTAATAGAAAGAAGAGATAGCCTAGTTCCTTAACCCCGTAGGAAAGATAGGATGACTCGGATCAGAAGGCATAAGGTAAAGGAGTAAAAGAGCCTTATGTTCCATCCCACAATCAATTCCCTTATATAACTAAAGAATTTCTAGACTCAACTTCGACCAGTTTGGCTTGGTAATCCTACAGGCAGTCAAGCTCTGATACCAAAACTGTCAGGACCCCGACTCAATGTCACATCGATCTAGCATGTAACACCTCATATCACTTTGCGGCCTCACGCACGATATTCCCATGGGTGTCGCCTTACCTTTGCCCGGGACCGTTTGCGCCTTTTGGCACACGTATATGATAGTGCCGCTAGCATGCATATGATAAGGAGCCCGGGCTGACATGGCTAGTCGTAAACCCAAAGTGGCACAAACTTACAGGGACAGGCATCCATGACCCAGCATCGAACGTGTTGGTTATCAGCGAGTGAATCCAGGCTGTAGCACTGGGCTAGCAGGACTCCGGTGAACCGGGCTGTAGCGGGCTAACAGGACTCCGATATTCATCGTGTGACATTTCCCCGAAGGGACAGACACAGGAACGAAGAAGGACACATGCCGGCCGGCCTAAGTGTTCTGGAGCAGTAGCAAGCTACCATGGCTCAGTGGAAGCACTAGGAGACATTTCCCGGTAAGAGAGGCTACTAAGGATAAACAACTAGATAGTCAGATCCCACACATACCAAGCATTTCAAAAACATACACACAATATGCTCGATATGTGCAAATACAACATGGCATCACAACATGACTCTACAACTCAAGTATTTTATTCAATAGGCTCTGAGGAGCGAGATACTACAAACATGGGTCTCTCGACCCAACATTCAGAGCATACAAGTCAAAACATAAGCGGAAGCTTAACATGTCCGAGTACAGACATCTACAAATGAAAAAGGCTGAGAAGCCTGACTATCTACCAGATCCTGCCGAGGGCACAAGATCGTAGCTGAGGTAACAAGCTAAACGTCGAAGTCCACACGGAACTACTAGTGAGATGGAAGTCTCTTCAAAAACATAAAATAGGCAAACGTGAGCACAAATGTACCCAGCAAGACTTACATCAGAACTAACTACATATGCATCATTATCAACAAAGGGTTGGTGGGGTTTAACTGCGGCAAGCCAGCTTTGACTCAGTGGCTATCCTGAACTACGACTGCAATATAACTCTTTTGAGGTGGCGCACACGAGTCCACATATTCACCAACCAATACACCACTATGGATACGCTCCCGTCTCCCTACGAGAACGCCATCCATAGCACTCACGCTTATCTTGCGCATTTTAGAGTATCCACTTTCACTTGTCTATGAACTATACAGGCAACCCAAAAGTCATTTACCGCGGACACGGCTATTCGAATAGATCATATTAACCCTGCAGGGGTGTACTTCTTCACACACGCTCTCGCCACTTACCGCCATGTACATGTCATGTATCTCGGCAACCTTCAAGCGGAAGCCTGGCGAGGGTGTCGGCCACGACCTGACTAACCACACAAGTCTCTAGTCCAGGTTTATCGCCTATTCGGGTTCCATCCGCAAGGAGATCCGGCCGGGGTGTCGCTCACGGCCCCAAACGATGTGTGCAGGGTTCCCAAGTCCACCATCCGGGTGCCACTTGGTACACCGGGCCACTGTGCCTAGTCTGTCCCAAGCCCACCTGTACCGTGTGCCACTTGGTAGACTACTAACACTACCTACAAACACCAGAAACTAGTTTCAACTCCTGGACAGAGATCGAGTTGATTAATAAGTCGAGAGAGCTTGGAGCGCCCGGAGCCCAATGTGTGGTAGTAACTGATCATGAATCACCAACACAGAACTCAGTTCCTGAAGACGGCTGCAATGAGACAACCCACCATGTACTCCTACATGGCCTCTCACCGCTACATTTCCCAAATCGTGTTCACACACTTAGCTCACACTCAGTAGGACATGTTGACACACCTCCAATTCATCCCCGATGAATCAGACCTGACTCAACTCTAAGCAGTAGCAGGGATGACAAACAAACATGAATGAGTAGGCACATCAGGGCTCAAACAACTCCTACTCATGCTAGTGGGTTTCATCTATTTACTGTGGCAATGACAGGTCATGCAGAGGATAAAGGGGTTCAGCTACCGTAGCAAGTAACAGATGAATCATTGTTGTCCTAATGCAGTAAAAGAGAGCAGGAGCGAGAGAGTAGGATTGTATCGGAATGAACAAGGGGGCTTTGCTTGCCTGGCACTTCTGAAGATAGTATAGTTCTTCATCGGTGTCATCGATCACATCATCGGTACACGTCTATCGAGAGGGGACAAATACTGGCAAACAAGGAAGAACGCAATCAATGCAATGCAACAATATGATGCATGATCATGATATGGCAATATGCTATGATTTGAGCTGATGCAACTAAAACCAGATTAAATGAAGTTGGTTTGAATCAAAGATTCAAATTCAAACTCCATATGTGATTTATTATATGCCATTTAATTGAATTGTCCTCAACAGTAGTCATAAGTTGTTCTGACATGCATGAAAATGGAACAGATGGATAGATTGGATTTTTCTGATCATTTTTCATATATAATTTATTTCATTCTGAGTTACGGTTGATTTTATATGATTTTTAGAAGTTTATAACATTTTCTGAAATAAATAAACCATTTAAGATTTATTTAAAATCCAGAAGAGTTACTAATGCAGCATGACGTCACTGTGATGTCAGCGGGTCAACAGGGCCGGTCCAGGTCAAACCTGACACCGGGGCCAACATGTCAGTGAGATAGGGAGTTAACAGGGGGTTATTTAACTTAACCCGTGTTTCTAACAGCAACGGTCACACATGTCATACACTGGGGGTTAATTAACCGAGTGATTAGCACCTAACCTAATGCTCCACATCAGCTCTAATCGGCGTTTAGCTGCCGGCGTAAACAGGGCACAGCGAGGTCGCTCGTCCGGCCAACTCCGGCGACGGGAGGTCGCGCGGCTGGGTGCGTTGGAACACCCGCAGCAGGGCGCGTACTATGGTGGTGGTGGCAGGAGCTGATGCGGGCTGTAGCGGTGCCGGCGATGATCTATGCGGCGGCGATGCTCGGGCTTGGCTGGGGCGCAGGGCTGCAGCTTGCTAGCGAGCAGGTTGAGCGCCGCAGGAGCACCAGGGGAGCTCCGTGAGCACTACCACGTGCTCGGACATGAGCAGATCGAGCTCAGGCCACGGCGGCGATGAGACACGACGGCAGAAGCTCTCGGCGATGGCGGGAATCGAGCTAGCGAACCAAATCCACCACGGGGTATGAGGGGAAAGGGAGAGGGGCTCACAGGGAGGCGGAGGAGAAGGTCAGCGGGCTCGGGGGCGCGTCGGAGCGGGAGCACGGTCGTCGGCGATCTCGGTGCCCCGAGGAGGAAGAAGACGTCGGGGACGGTGCTCCGGGGCTCTTCCCGTCGCGTGGATCGGTGTAGACGGTGTATGGGTAGATGGCGGAGCTCGAGGTCACGTAGGAGAGGCACGGGGGAGGCTGTGGCCGCGGCGGTGCTCGTTGGCGGCCTCGGGTGTGTTCGGTGGTGCCGCGTGGAGAGAGTAGAGGAGGGAAGGGGCACAGGGGAGAGAGGGAAGAGGTGGAGGGGGTGCTGGGCGTCTCCAGGCGAGCAGCTGGACTCGCGGGGATGCTGCCAGCGCGAAGCAGGAGGTGGAGGCCTCCCAGCGCGCGCATGCGTCTTCGCCTCTGCCTACTGGCAGAGGAAGACGACAAGCGAGGAGGTAAGTGGGCTGGGCCGGTCAAGTTGGTCCGGCCATAGGTAAGCTACCCAGGTGGGTTTTCTCCTTTTTCTCTTACCCTTTTCTATTTTTCTTTCTCTGTTCTAGTTTAGTTTAGGCACTAAACCATTTTTTATAAATTCTGATATTATTTGTGGGAGCTCTCTGCAGTATACAAGTGACCCACAATTATTTTCAAAATATCTGGAGCTATAAAATTTTTTATAGCTTTTATTTGCTCCAACTCAAATACAATATGGATTAATTCAAAAATCCAAAATGTCCTAGAAATATACTCATAATAGTGGGCAGAGGATTCCACCTTAACCAGAAATTATGAGCATTTTTAAAGGCATTTTGGGATCATTGAAAAAGATTTTATTTGATCCTATTTGAAGTCATTTGGTGCTAGGGTTTGAATCAATCCCCATTTCAAGATTAAGAGCAAAATAAACATGATGCAACACATGACTAGCTAGCCCAGAGTAGATCAGAACTAGGGATGTGACATCTCTCTTGTGTTTTCCCCTCATTTCCCCCTCATGTTCTTCGTGTTCATCGCGGGATTTGCTCCAATCATGAAAGATCGGGCATTTAGGGTTCTAGCCTACATCATCTTGGTATCATGAGCCACGTTGATCACGATTTGGGAGCTTCCCTCTTTCTTTTCTAGCCTAATTTTTTTGTGATTCATCCCAATTTTGAAAATCCCCAGAAAAATAGCCCTCCCAAATTTTTTGTGATTTCTTGGTGTGATGAAGTTTTGTTGGATTTGATCCATGGATTTCACGTGGGGCATGTAGATCTAGCTTCACCACCCTTCCATCCACCCAAAATTTTCTTTTCTCCTTTGGATTAGGGTTTTCCCTGAAGTTTTCCGCCCAAATCCACGATCCCCAAATTTCCTGTTCTTAGCAGAATCGCCACCCCCGGAACTTCCGGCCATGCCGGAACTTCCAGCCCCCGGACCTTTCGTCCACCCCAGAATGTCCGGCCTGGGCAAAAAGTCTGCGCTTCTTTGATGATTTCTGCTACTTCGCCAACTCCGCCTGTGGTGAAGTGGCATCTTCGCCAACATACTGAAGACCGTGCACTACAACACCGACCACTTCATCATCATCCGTTCTTATTTACACGAGACAAACCATTGACGATAACCGCGACGACATCTTTGCCTATTCCTTGCAATTGCATTGATAACCCCATAGCCTTCCTTTTGCGTCGGTTACCCGTCGAGACTAACCATTGAGTATTGCCGGCAACGTCACTTTTGCACATTAGTGATCATCATCTTGTTGCATATATCATCTCGTGGTGTTAATATCTTGGTATCACCTCTTGTATAACAAGTTTGTCATAGCATATACACAATTGCTACTTGGTTCATCAATTTGGCATGAGAAAGAGCTAAAAAGAGAAAGAGCCAAACAAGCTTTTAAGAAAAAGAGAATATATAAGCAAAGAGCTTTTATGGAAGAACCATAACATCAGACAACATTAAGATTGTCATACTCGATCATCTTGGATCATATCATAGGAATACCATACATATAACATACTTGGGATAAAAGTCGTTGCATTTTTGCCTACTAGGTTGTGCACAAGTTTCGTATCCGCCTATTGTGCAATCATGCTAGCGTCTCTCTATGTGCAACAAGAGCATTTTCTGTGGATTCTACATTTTGAGCTCATTTTTGGTTGCATGAACCCATCTATCTATTTGCGTGTGTGTTTCCGTGTACCATCTCTTGCTATCGCTCTACTTGTTGCATTGCAAATTTGCGAATCTTTTCCAACATTATTGAGTCTCACTAACAATTGCATCAATTTTGTGCCACCATCCTAACCGAGCTCCACTATAAGCTTTTACTTGTGTAGGTGTGAGAACCGACAAGCATTGTTACCAATTGTGCTATTTACTTGTTACACATTTAAGTGATCATTTATCCATCTTCAACATCGGTCAAGGTACATTTGGTATAAGTTCTTCTCTTTCTCCCACTCACATATTTGCTTGGAATGATGGATAGGCGAAATTGTTCTACTAACCCACTCTTCATCGAGCAAGAGGACAACATGACCTCCTACGTCACCAAGAGCCACCTCTTTGGTGCACAAAGAGCTTCGCATCAAGAACAACAAGCAATGAGCGACCGCATCGACAATCTGGCCACCGACTCGCGACTCTTCAAGCAACGTACAAGAGACTACTTCGACGACAAGCTCGACGGACACAAACAAGAGACCGATGCAAAAATGGACAATTCGTGCATTGTTGATCAACTGCTCTTCTACCACTTCGTCCTACTCAAGACGGAGCCACTCGAGTCGACACTCCGATGACACTATCTCTGGTTCAAGTACACCGACATCGAACACTCTACGTCGAGCCGCGTGCCAAGACTGTCAAGCAAATCGCAATCCTCTACTCAGAACCGATCCTCAAGAGCAACACCTAGCGCAAGAACATTGACATCATCAAAATCAAGATACCATCGCGCAAGCACAAGAAAGGCAACGTCTACGCCAACTAGAGGAAGAGCACGCTCGCAAACCCCAAGACGAGCAAGACGCTGAAGCTGCCCATCTACAACAACAACAGCTTGAAGCCCAAGCACTTGAGGCACAATGTGCCCTCCAAGACGTGAGTTGTGCCATCGCCGATTGCAACTGAAGAAGCACTTCGCAAAGAAGTCCTCATGCGGTCCCACGTGTCATGATGTACCAAGGCGATGCGTGTGTCCCTCTTGAGGTAGAAGCAATACTATGTGGTTTGAGATGATGGCGAACCGAAATGTGAAATAATGGTTGCTTCGTCCATCTGGGAAGGTGCGGCATTGTGATTTGACGTCTCATTGCTCATTACTACTACTGGGCCGGTACAAGTGGGGTGCGTCCCCCTTGTTGTTCTGCACTGTTATTTGGTCCTGGACACATCGAACCGGTTGCTATATGTCGCACATGTTGGCGACAGGAAGTACAGAATTCATGAAAGGGAGCGTCGACGGAGGAGTATACTACAAAATTCATGAAAGGGAGCGACATAGTTTTGGAAAAAACTGTTTTACGGAGTACGTACCCACTAGGGTTTATAGGACTCATCTAAAAAACATTCGTTTTTCCCTTTGATAAGTCTCAATTCTACTACTAGTAGTAGTACCATTACATGTTGGATTTCGAGGTGCGTTAGATCACCCGATGCAAGCAGTGTCAAGAGGAAACTCACCAATGCTTGTAGAAGTTCATGGAAATTTAGTGGTCATTCATGCATTCATTCTAATTAATGCCTCGGTAAACGTAACTTCTTGAGAAAAACGAGTGTACTGATTACTTGTGCAAACTACGAAATTAATTTGACCACTCACCATCTACCTGGGTTGGTGAGATTTTGAAATTGAGCCATAAACTAGAAAGGAGGGAGTAGTAACTTTTGTTTCAATTACTAGTTATGGCCTTGTATAGATGCAAAATGTATTTTTTTATAGTGGCCTTGTATAAGTAAATGGAGGGAGTACTGAAGGACATATATATTCCAAACAATATGATAATCTCTCTAACCAAGGTATGTAGTAGGGACGAGGAGTAAACGGAGGGAGTAGTAAAATTTTCTCCTCGTGCTGCGAGCCACCGCGCGCGTGGGCGAGGGAGCGAGCGTAAGGCATATAGTAGTACTACTACTACTCATAAGCAAGCTTCACCTCATCCTGCGAGCCATCGCGCCTGTCGGCGGGGGAGACGACGTACTAAGCAAGCTTCTCCTCCTTCTGCAAGTTGATGAGACACATCAAAAGTGCTCCAGTGTATAGAGCCTTGCCTCTAAGGTAGGCCCCACATGGTTTGCCTCTTTTTTAACATAACACATCGAGTCGCAATTTGTTTGTTCACCCGTGGTAGACGATCCTCCCTCCACCAAGTGGACAACCAGTACATGTATCAAATTACCACGTGGGCTACCTTTTCGTACAGAAATGAGCTCCACCGTGTACCCGCGCGGGTGTGGTTGGGAAAGAGACAGGAGTACGTGCGTCGTGCGTGCACCTCTTCTCTTCGTGCACGTCCCCCACCTACGTGGGTGTGTGTGAGAGAGATACAAACCTAGACATAAAGCGCCATCCAATCCCATGCCTCCGCCTAGTCCGACCACCAGTCACCACCACACCCCACTCCTCCTTACCTTATCTCTCATCTTTCTCCGTCCATTTTTATATACAAGGGGCAACTATCAAAATTACAATTTGCAGATATACAAGGCCACTAACACTAATCGATGCAATATTAATGGTGTTTGCCTCGTGGTACTAGAAAAGGAGGACATTAATTATCCCTTGCATGCATGCGAGAATTTGCAAAAATGCATCTTGATGTTCTGTGCAATCCACGTGCATCTTGCTAGTCCATGAAAACAACACATGGCAAAATTCCACGACGAACGAGGGATTTGAATCTGTTGGGAGGGGCTGTTTGGATCTTGCCCGAGGTAGCCAAAATATTGGCGACCCTTTTGTCCACCGGTGCCTTTGCCACCGATGAACGAGGAATGGCTCGGGTGCTCATGCATCCTCCAGCATGCACGTTGGAGACGAGCTTGCACAAGCTGTGTTTTTTTGTCCCACAACGCCGCCTGAGCCGCCCGTAGACCGACCGGCGACCCGCAAATTACGCCATCAAACCGTAGCTGCACACATTATGACAGCAACTCAACCAACCGGACGAAATTCATGCAAACACGTAGACAAACTGATATTTCATATAAACAACGACGGAAATCAGATAAAATACCGGATTTTCATACAAACATGACGGATTTCATTACATTCAAATGAACTACGCAGTGCTAGTTCTAGACAGCACAGGTATATAATACCTGGCCTAAATGGTCGCCCGCCGATCGATTTGTGTTCCTCATGTCCGGCAGCACGATCACCGGACTGCCGGGAGCCCTGGAGTTATATGCTTCTGTGCAAAGGACGGCTCGCTTCCCCACTGCCCAACTAATATCATTGGCTGATGCCGAAGATGATGGTGGCCGGCACCAGTTCGAGTTCATCACCGGCCACTACTTCGCCAAGGCCGGCACCGGCTCGAGTTCATCCTAACATTCCCCTCTTTCGTGGAGCCCATGCGGGATCGACAGAGGTCCTCACAACAAAAGGATCCGGCAAGACACCTGGTGTGTACGCCGGCGTCGCCTCCGTGGTGGCCTTCATGGGACCCAAGCAGCGGCAGCCTCCCGTGTTCTACTTCTCCTCGATGATGGCGGCGGACGCTGAGGCACTGGCCACCGACTCGTCGCTCTCCGCGCACCCGGCTTCTGTCGCTGCTTGCATGGCGCGGCCGCAGGCATGGGAGTCTCGGCCACAGAAACGGGAGACGCGGTACGAGGCGGTGGCGTGGACGGTAGCAACGATGCCCGTGTGCCGCTCCTCGTCGAGCTGGCCTGGAGCGGCGAGTTGCTGAACCACGCGCTGTCTTGGGGCAGCAACTAGCTCCATCGGGCGAGGGGAGGGAGGTGGATCAGCAAGCTGCATAGCTCGTTTCCGGCGGGCTACCCAACCGGCTTGGATGCGGAATAACTACTCTTCGTAATCCATTGTAAGAGTGGACAAAATGGTGAAGGAGGAGATAGGGGCGCGGCGGAGGTGTGCGATTCTTGGCCGGCGTTTGGCCTCGTTTAAATAGGAGATTAAATAGACGGCAGACAGGAGGAGCTCGGCCGGCATTGCGTTTAATGCCGGCCCAGTCATAAACGAACGTGTGTCTAGAGTGGGTTTCTTGGCTTCCACACGGGTGGGTTTCATGGAGGCGTTTGAATGCGGCAAGGAGGCGTGTTCTGCTGGGCATGCAGCGAATGACGTCCTTGACTCTGACCTAGGACACCGCGCCGTTCTTCCACTGATGTGTGGGCTCTTTGGGTACATGGCCTGCATGTCAGTAAGCCAATGCAGGCAGCGCATAGCAGAGGAACCTTTGGTGGGCCAGGGTGGTCAGAAGCGGGCATTTCATAAAACGATGATTGTTCATTGAGTGTGACATCATCTTTTTCATGTATATAAGCCTACTATGTTGATAGCCCGTTCGATACGTTGTGATTCATACAGACCGCTGCAAACATCAATGTTCTTCTTATCACAGATAAGATTGATTAATATCCATAACAATCCATGTCCTTAACAAAGGGTGCATGCACGTATAGGTTGAGCGTATGTCTTGCATCATGTGCTGTGTGCATGCAGGTGTGCGAGTGTTGCGTGCGTGCAAGGGTACGTTTTAGTGTTGCATGCATGGGTGCGTACGTGCGTGTTTTGGTGAGTGCATGTGAATGTGTCAGTGTTGCACGCCAGCATGCGTGCGTGTGTACGTTATGTGTACGTGTTAGTGTTGCACGCCTGCATGCGTGCATGTCTTGCGTGCGTGAATGTGTACGTGCGGGGTGAGGCTACACGTCAGTCGACTGACTTTTTCATCTCTAGTCATTGGATTTTCCGGCCGTTGGATACGAAATCAAGTGCCTCCAGTTTTTTATCAAACTCCACCCCCTGAGCTGCCAGCCACCACCGGTCGAACCGCCAGCCCCTGCCGCACCGGCCATCCCTCTGCCCCCCCCCCCCACGCTGAGCTTTTTCTCCGGCGATCCCCACCCCACCGCCCAATCAACGCCCCCCCAATCGCCGGCGACTGCCAACCAGAGGTCTCATAACTTCGAATACCAGCTGACCACTAATTTATTACCGTTCCTGTCCTTCATATACGCGCTTATGGGTGGGCCCTATGGTAATGTGCGCTGCTGAATGTGGACCATTTGACTGGTTAATTGATCATGTTATCAACAAATTACGGAGCTGTATGGTGAGCCAGTGACCGTATGATCACCCTAAAATGTACTCCTATTTTAATAACACAATACAGACACAAACTACCATTCCTTTCTTTCATATACGGGCTGACAGGTGGGCCCCATGGTTACGCGCCCCGATGGTGCAACACTAGTTGCACCGCGTGGAACGTTTGACTGGTCAATTGATTGTGACATCAACAAAATACTGAGTTGTACGGGTGAGCCAGTGACCATATAATCATGACATGTATTTGTTTAACATGGTACAGACACAAGGGATGATATATACGCGCAAGCACTCACCGCTATGAGCGCGCACACACGAACCCTACCCCTATGAGCACCTTCGAGAGAGTGGGCCATCATATATGATCTTGAGGTTTTATGAAGTCACCATAGGTTCCTCATAGTCGAGTGGAACGTCTCCTCCCACTGAACGCACATCGCCGGAAAGTACTGAAATTAACACAAGATAAATGCGAGCACCGGGACTTTAACCTTGGTGGGCTCGGGAAACCACTATCCTCCTAACACTACAAAAAAAAGACACATCCGTGAAATTTTGGGTCGAACGAAATTTTTTTCTGTCATACATATGACACTTCTATGACGATAATTGTGACAAAAATTGGTATCATCATAGATGTGGTGGGCTCCTACTTCTATAACAAAAAATCATGACAGAAAATGGGCTTTTCGTCCTGGGCGGGCCGGAGACGCAGCTGCATGACATTCTTTGGGCCGTCCATGATGAAAAAAAACCTTGGTAGAAGCGATGGGGAGGAAAATTTTGGGGACTTGCCGGTTACGGTGGGAGGTCAGGGGTCGAAGGATGCGCATTTCTCTCGTACACGTACGCGCGTGTGTGCGAGGCGTTGGCTCTAACTGAACCCGAGCGAGGCGTTGGGCTCTAACTGAACCCGAGCGATTGCTCTACAGGCTATGCGTTACTGAACCCGAGCGATCGATCGATGGCTGTTAACTGAACCCGATCGACCGATTCCTTCGCTACTGTTGCTAACTGAAGCCGATCGATTGGATGAACAGTGAGCATTGCCGGGTGGTGGGGGTTTGGATGAACAGTGAGTGGTGGCGTTGCCTCTGGATGAACATGACCCCGTGGTGTGGAGGGCTGGATGAACAGTAGACGGTGGTGGGGTGCCCGTGGAGGGGTGGTTGAACAGGACCCCGTGGTGTGGAGGGCTGGATGAACAGTAGATGGTGGAGGGGTGGTTGACCAGTAGCCGGTGGAGTAGCGCGCGGTGGAGGCTGGATGAACAGGAGCCAGTGGAGGCTGGAGGAGGTCGACGGTAGCCCGTGAAGGCTGGAGGAGGACGACAGTGGAGATGAATAGTATCCCGTGGAGTCCCGTTTTGCAGTACGCCACACCCCTCCCGATGAACAGGACCCCCGTTTCGACCGTAGCGCTCCAACACAAGTTCATTTCGTCCGTTTTGCGGTACGCCACACCCCTCCCAATAAACAGGACCCTTGTTTCGACCGTAGGAGGTCCGTTTCGTCCGTTTTGCGGTACGCCACACCCCTCCCGATTAACAGGACCCCGCTTCGACCATAGGAGGATGGTTTCCTCCGTTTTGCGGTACGCCACACTCCTCCCGATCAACAGGGCCCCGTTCCGAACGTAGGAGGTCCGTTTCCTCCGTTCTGCGGTACGCCAGGCCTCATTTCCATTGCCTGTTCTGTCCAAGCCCTCCCAATGAACACGACCACGCATTCCGTTCCGACCCAGCCGGTTGGCTCTCCATGAACACGACGACGACGATGTTTCTCCGTTCCGACCCAGCCATGTACACGAGCCCTGGCCATACGTATGCGCGAGTAGGCGTTCGAGACCGCGCCCGTATGTACACATACGTGGTCGTATTTTCTTTCTTGCACCCTGGCCGCTGTACGTACGTGTACATGCTACATGCGCGCCTCTACTACGACACGTGCGCGCCTCTACTACGACACGTGCGCGCCTCTACATCGACCAATATGTACGTACACGTTCGTGACCAGGATGACAACGCTACATACGCTTCGACCAGGTGGGTCCCGACTGTCAGGCACTTCCTTGCCTGCGAAGATGTAGTTGGTGGGTCCCAACAGTCAGGGGGGCGAATCGTTTTTTTTTTGCCCGGACGCAGTTCCTTGCGTGCGAAGGTGTAGCTGGTGGGTCCCAGCAGTCAGGGGGGCGAATCATTTTTTTTGCCCGGACGCACTTTCGTGCGTGCGAAGATGAAGCTGGTGGGTCCCAGCAGTCAGGGGGGAACGTTCTCCATGAAATACAGTGGCCCATCCGATGGGTCCCATCTGTCAGGTGGAGGAATCATTATTTTCCGTGTAATAAGGAGGCACTTCCTTGCTGGGGCCATGGACCTAGCCGTCAGCCTCTCCACATACAGTCCACGTTTGATGGAAGTCGTTCCTTGACCACGTTGACCAGGCCGCGCCGAGAGCACCACGGCGGTGGACGACGGCGAGGCCTAGGAATGGGACGACGCAGAGCCGGGAAAGACGTGGTAGTGGAAGCCCGCGCGGAGGGGAGTACGAGGGTTCACTGGTTTGGCTGCGGTGTGAGGCTGTCGTCGCCGTAGGGCTTGGCCAGCGGTGGGAATAGTAGGGGGCGGTGAGGCCTCCGCGGCAGCACAGCCGGCCACGGGAGGCAGGTGCATGTGGCACGACCGGCGCTGCTTTGGGAGGCTGGAGCAAGAAGACCAGAGGTTGAAGAAGCACTACGGCCGTTGGATGGACATCGTACAGTCACTGGAGCTAGAATCGTTCATATTGACTAAGTTGACAAAGCCCTCCGTCCCCATCAACTTAGTTGGCCCACAAGTCATCCTCCCACTATGGTGGGTCCCAGCTAGCAGGGGGTGTTCATTTTTTTGTGCGTAATAAGGAGGCACTTCCTTGCATGCGAAGATATAGCTAGTGGGTCCGACATGTCAGCAGGGGGGGGGACGTTTTTTCGTGAAATACAGAGGCCCTTCTGGTGGGTCCCAGCTGTCAGGTGGAGGAATCATTATTTTGCGCGTACAGTCCACGGCCGATGGATGTCGTTTGTAGATCATGTTGACCAGGCCGCGCCGAGAGCACCATGGCGGTGGACGACGGCGAGGCCTAGGAAGGGAATGACACGGAGCCGGGGAAGACTCGGCAATGGTTGCCTGTGCGGTAGGGAGTACGAGGGTTTACTGGTCCGGCTGCCATCGCCAGAAAATAACAGGAGGTGTGGGTGAGTAGAGGAATGGCCTGGCCAACAATGAAGTAGGGTGGGGCGGTGCGGCCTGTGCGGCAGCACAGCCTGCCACGGGAGGCGGGAGCAGGCAGTCCCACCGGTGCTAGTTTGGGCGGCTGGAGCAAGAAGATCAGATATTGAAGAAGCAGCACGGCCGTTGGATTAACATCCAATGGTCACTGCTGCTAGAATCGTTTGTGGACTAAGTTGACAAAGCCAAAGTACACGTCAACCTAGTAGACCCACAAGTCAGCCTCCAAATCTGTCCCAAACAGCATACAACCGGAAATTTCTAGCGAGATTCAAATTAATTTTAAATCTAAATATAACTTAATTTAAATTCAATGAAATTTTACCCGCACAAAAACAATGAAATTTAAAATATCAAAATCCAAATGAAAACAGTATTTTGGAACTAATTGTCTGTTTTCTGTATTTTTTCATTTTACAGCCCATTTATTATTACTTATAGCCCATTTCTTATTACTTATAGCCCATTTCTTATTACTTATAGCCCATTTTCTGGGCAAAATGCATCCCTCCTCGTCTTGAAAGATTTCCGGCCCAGCAGGGCGTAGAAAAGCAAGTAGGCCTATGTTGGTTATTCTGCAAAAAACAAAATTGCTGGCTAGCCATTTTTCAGAAAGGAAAAAAACAAACTGGGCTGGTCATGTGCTAAACATATGAAATAAAAGCCTGGGCTAGACGGGCCATGGGTCCCGCACAACCCAGTTGATACCCTTCTCCGTCCCGAAAAAACAAAATTACTGCGCGCGCCGCTGGGTCCCTACTGTCATCCTCACCATGTACAGTCATTTCCTTATTCCTCTCGGTTGTTGACCATGTTGACAACACCGGAGGGCGGCTCCGCAGCGAGCGAACCAAGGCGAAGGACGATGGTGAGGCCTCGGAAGTGAACGAACAGGAGCCGGGGAAGATCACAACCAGCCGTGGGAGGAGGGAGCAGGCGGTCCCGCCAGCGCTGGTTTGGCTTTGGCGGCTCCAGGAAGAAGAGACTAAACAAACGTGACAGATGTTGAATGTCAATCCAATGGTCAAGGTTGGCACAATCGTTTGTTGACTAAGCAGACACCAAGGGAAAGAAAACCAAAGACTTGGGAAGGTGTACAGAACAAGCTAGTGTACCAGTAAAGAGACGTTGCTGAGTTTTAGAAAAAAGAAAGATGTGCTCGTGTAGATGGTTCGAATCAAAACCTAGACTATGACTATATATGGTGGTATGCTACTCTGCAAGTAATGAAACTGACATATCCAACATTCGCTTCTCCTCTTCTCTACCTACTCTGCCTAGCATCAGAAGCTCTGGCTGCAGCAACCATGTCGGCTGGCTGCTCGTCCACCTGCTCTTCAGTAGGCAACAACCAGATATGCACCAAGTCGCCACCCATACCATCGCCAGTGGGTCTCATCACACCCCCGCCGGCACGCGCACCGCAGCCGATTGCTCATCGCAACCCGCTGCCCTTGGTGTGGTGCTACTGCTGCAAATCACGCAGAGTCATCCGTCGCATCTCAACCACAATCTGCCACCCTGGCCGAGTCTTCTACAAATGCCTGAATCATGGGGTAATAATATGTTAAAGTGTTGTTCTGCTGCTTTCAGTTGCTGATTTTTTTAATAGTTTGGTTCATGATCTTCCAATTTGATTCGTGCAGAAAAGGGAAGATTCGTGTGCTTTGTATTTCTGGGAAGTTGTTGATGTGGGGGAATGCAACTACGCTGATTATTTGGTTAGCCGAGGAATCCCAATACCAGCAGGTTGGGGTGTTGGACAAGTAACTGAAGGAACGACAGAAGAGGAAGATGCAGAGCAGAAGGTTAAAGATGCAGTTCCTCTGATCATGGCCAAGCAACAGCTGCTGAACGGCCTTGACAACAATGAGGAGATGAAAGAGCTTGTGAAGATAATGGGCAAAATCGATGTGCTCTGTTGGATGATTGTCTCTTTGTCGTCGGAACGAACACCTATGGGGCCAGTGGACCGGGCCCCTTTCGGTTCGGCGGGGGGCGGAGATCGCGCAAAGAGCGGATTGAGGCGAAGCACACGAGCAGTTTACCCAGCTTCGGAGCTCTCCGGAGAGATAATACTCCTACTGCTGCTTGTCTGATTGTATTGATTTCTTGCTCGGGAGCGCTGAGTGCTACAGTACACTCTAGCTGCTAACGAGACCGAGCGTGAGTGCTTTCTGGTTTTGAACCCCCCTCTACGATGCGCATGGGCCTCCTTACATATGCTCAAGGGGTCACCGACAGGTGGCAACGTAGACAAGGGTAAAAATGGAAAAGGAATGCGGTTGGTACAACTACTTGTACAGTGTATCATACCTAACCCTGACGGCAGGGGACAAAAGCATTAAATGCCCGTCTATGTCGCCCAAACAGTGCAAGGAATGGACCGTCAGGGGCGCCACCGCTTGCCACGATGGCAATCTTGTCATCTCCGCTCGCCACCGCGCACAGCTGGCTTGTAACGCCCTCGATGCGGCTATATCTCCCACGTGTCGAAGCACGACTTAGAGGCATAACCGCATTGAAAGCAATGTCGCAAGTGAGGTAATCTTCACACAACCCATGTAATACATAAGGGAAAAAGATACCTAGTTGGCTTACAATCGCCACTTCACACAATTACATGAATAAAGCATTACATCATCCAGATACAATCAAGGTTCGACTACGGAACCAAAATAAAAGAAGAACCCCAAATGCGACAAAGGTCCCCGATCGACCCCAACTAGGCTCCACTACTGATCAACCGAAACGAAGCAACTTAATGAACAAGATCTTCATCGAGCTCCTTCTTGAGCTCAGATGCGTCACCTGCACGGTTTCATCGGCACCTGCAAACTGGTTTTGGAAGTATCTGTGAGCCACGGGGACTCAGCAATCTCGCACCCGCGAGATCAAAACTATTTAAGCTGATGGGTAAGGTAAAGTCATGAGGTGGAGCTGCAGCAAGCGACTAGCATATATGGAGGCTAACATACGCAAAAGAGAGCGAGAAGAGAAGGCAAAGCACGGTCGATAAAAGTATGATCAAGAAGTGATCCTATAGCAACCTACGTCAAGCATAACTCCAACACCGTGTTCACTTCCCGGACTCCGCCGGAAAGAGACCATCACGGTTACACACACGGTTGATGTATTTTAATTCAGGTCAACTTCGGGTTTTCTACAACCGGACATTAACAAATTCCCATCTGCCACATAACCGCGGGCACGGCTCTCGAAAGTTTATACCCTGCAGGGGTGTCCAACTTAGCCCATGACAAGCTCTCGCGATCAACGAAGGAATAGACCTTCTCCCAGGAAGACCCGATCAGTCTCGGAATCCCGGTTTACAAGACATTTCGACAATGGTAAAACAAGACCAGCAAGACCTCCCGGCGTGCCGACATCCTGATAGTAGCCGCGCGTATCTCGTCTCAGGCCACGACCGGATGAGCAGTACGTACAACTAGAACCAGACCTCAAGTTTCCCCAAGGTGGCGCTGCAAGTGGCTCTAGTTTGGACCAACACTTAGACAAGCATTGGCCCGGGGGGGCTGAATAAATATGACCCTTGGGTTAATTACTCCCAAGGGAAAATATAGGTGGTGGTGAGGCAAATGGTAAAAGTCAATGTTGGGCCTTGCTGGACAAGTTTTATTCAAAGCGAACTGTCAGGGGGGTCCCATAAATCACCCGACCGCGTTAGGAACGCAAAATCCGGGAACATAACACCGGTATGACGGAAACTAGGGCGGCAAGAGTGGAACAAAACACCAGGCATAAGGCCAAGCCTTCCACCCTTTACCAAGTATATAGGTGCATTAATTAAATAAGAGATATTGTGATATCCCAACAAGTAAACATGTTCCAACAAGGAACAACATCTCCATGTTCCAACAAGGAACAAACTTCATCTTCACCTGCAACTAACAACGCTATAAGAGGGTCTGAGCAAAGCGGTAACATAGCCAAACAACGGTTTGCTAGGACATGGTGGGTTAGAGGTTTGACATGGCAATTTGGGAGGCTGACAAGCAAATGGTAGGCATCATAGCATTGGCATAGCAAAAGAGCGAGCAAACTAGCATAGCAAAGATAGTAGTGATTTCGAGGGTATGATCATCTTGCCTGAGATCCCGCTAGGAAGAAGAACGAGTCCATGAAGAAGACAAACGGACGTAGTCGAACGAATCCTCACAATCGCAACATTACCGGGACTAAGAAGCAACACCGGAAAGAAACAAACAACATGGTAAACACACAAGCATAAATATGGCATGATGCACAATCAAGTATGATGCATGACCGGTTTAATGAGGCATGGCATGGCAAAGAGCAACAAATGATACTACAAGTTAAGTGGAGCTCAATATGCAACGAGTTGCATATTGACAAAGCACCACATCAATTATTTAGTTCTCTCTCGGTTATGCTACTCATCAATATTAAATGTTGTTAAACATGGCAAGGGATGAAGCATAATAAAACTACCTAACTAGGCAAGTTTAAATGAGGCTGGAAGAACAAACAACATTTCCGGAAAATCCTCATGTCCATATTTTGAATTAGCTACTGTTCTGCCCTAAACCATATTTTAATGTTGTTAAACAGAAAAATAAAGTGGACCATGTTAATCTAGGCATTTTTCCACCCCATTTACATATAAAGTTTATTTAAAATGGAGCTACGGTTATTTAGTTATGCAACAAATCATTTTAACATGGCATTTGAGCAAATTAACACAAACAGCATGTTAAACATTTTTAACATAGATGAAAGTGGCATATTATTAATCTACACAAAATTCTAAGCAACTTACATATATTAAGTTTTTACATGTGATGCACGGTTGATGAGTTATTAAATGCATGAAGTCTAGGGGTTTTTCTGAAAAACAGTAAAACACTGGATAAATCCTAAAATCGCACAGACTGGAAAAAAACACTACTGGGCTGAAACTGCAGGCTGGCCCAACTGGAGAAAAAAAAAGGAGGGGCGCTGGGGGTGGCCTCACCATGGGCCTTGGCCCGATTGGAGGGGAGGCTGCAGGAGGGGCGCGCTGGGCCTTGGAGGGCGCGGTCAACGCACGGACGAACGGGCTCCTGCCGCTCGAACGGCTCGAGGGAGAGGCGCCGTCCTCCTGTGCTAGACAGGAAGCAGAGCAGCAGCGGCGTGGGATTTGGCGACGGCGGGGCAACTCCGGCAAGGTGAAGGTGGGGCGGCAGCAGATCCGGGCGTGGGGAGGAAGGCAGTCAAAGGGGCGAGCGGCTTCGCTCGTTTCCTGCTCGATGCAGAGAGCTGCGGGCAGTCCAGCCAACGCGAGCGCTGCTCGGTCCTCTTCAACGCAGAGGAAGCAGGACTTGGCGAGGCGACGCAGGTGGTCTCCGGCGAGGGCACCGGTGCCCGGGGACGGGGCCCTGCGGTGGGATCCGGCCGGGAATGGGCAAGGGCGACGAAGGCCGGCCGGGTCTGGTGGTGGAGACGAGGCCCCGACGGCAGCGCGATGCAGCAGCGGGGTTCGGACGGCCATGGTTTGTTTCCTGTGAAGAGAAGCGAGAGAGATGAGAGATTCTGAGGGAGCGTCGCCGGCGAGCAAGAAGAAAGCAGAGGGGAGGATGGAGAGGAAGGCATGGTCCTGCTAGAGGTGGTCGCCGGCGGTGTGGTTCGCCGGGGCGGCAGGGTTGCTTGGGGCCTCGGGCGCGGCTGCGCTCGGGAAAGGCTGGGGTTGGCCCGATGGGGAATTCAAGGGAGAGGAGGTGGGTGGATCGGGGAGGATCCCAATGAGAGAGTGGCGGCGGCCGAAAGGGAATGATGGGACAAGCCTCCTAAATTCTAGGGTTGGACTATTTATATAGCAAGTGGATTTTTGGTAGGCTATTTGGTCCCTCCGATTAAATTGGATGGTTCCGGATAAATATGCTAGGGAGACCCAACAAAGAAAACGGAGATATTTTGTAGATGTTAGGGGATGATCTGGACCCAACGGTAATGACTGCCCGGGTTGGGTTCGGGGAAGTTTTCGGACGCGCAAGAGGGGGTCTGCACTGTGCAAAGAGGGGTCAAATGGTCGGGCAACAAAAGAATGGTTGGTCCAAGAAAGGTCAACGGACGCAACGGAGAGAAGCGAGAAGCGGCAACTACGAGCAGATGCAAGTTTTATGAAAACAATGACGACAACGAGTGTCGATGCAATGCAAATGATGCCATGAGATGAGATGCATGCCAAGAACAAAATGCAAAACAAAAGACAAAAACCCAACCACGGAGAAAATAATATATCGCATCTCCGGAAAAGGCAGGAGTTGGAGTTACGAATATGGAAAGTTACATCCGGGGCGTTACACACTCCACCACTACGAGAGGATCTCGTCCCGAGATCTAGGATGGCACCGGAGGGAAAAGGAAAAGAAAGAGAAGAGGTAAAACTAAGTTGCTTCTTTGACCAATGAGTGAAACCAAAGAACCTTGAGAGGTTGAACAAATTTAAAGAAACAAAACAACGGAGATGAGCAAAGTTGAAAACACTCCGTTAGAAAAGAGGAACAAGGGAACATTACGAAAACTTGAAGGTTGCAAAGACATGAATCAAGAGTTTAATGGACAAGATAGAATTCGAAACCACTCCGGTTAAAACAAGATGAGAGAGGAAGAATGATATGATTTGGGAAGCACTCCGACTGTAAATGGAAGGAACTGAACATGAACTTGACAAGATGAGAGGATACATGATGAAATCAACAACACACTGCCTCCGGAATTGAAAGAATGGCACAAGGGGTAAGAAACATTACAAACCGCACTCCGGTTGAGAAGGGAGGCAAAACTTGATAAGATGAGAGAACTCGAATGAGAACACGACACTCCGGCTAAATGGATAAGCAAGGAAAATTACATGATAATTTACAAAATGAGATGATGGGTCGAAGAGAGTAACATCACAATGCCTCTGGAACAAAAGAATAGAAGATAGATCACTGGAATAACAGAATGTAGGAGAAAATGCAAACTTCTGCCACAAATGGGCTCGGAAAGCACCCTTCCAAGAAGGTTATAACGGAGTTGTTGGAAAACCAACAACGAAAAGAATAAGCTTGTGGCGGGCTTATGAAAACATCTCAAAATTATGAGGTGAGCTTCTGCCACCAACGGAAACAAATGATTGGATTGATATCAACA
Source organism: Triticum timopheevii (assembly GCA_963921465.1). Classification (NCBI taxonomy): domain Eukaryota; kingdom Viridiplantae; phylum Streptophyta; class Magnoliopsida; order Poales; family Poaceae; genus Triticum; species Triticum timopheevii. The sequence goes on along the minus strand of OY997270.1, from coordinate 182,684,872 downwards.
AGGAGACGAGAAACTTATTTCACCGGGAGGACAAATGAAGAACTTGGGTCATTTATAAGCACCATAAATAGCAACAATCCTTAGGCAAAGCTTTAGGTGAAATATAACCCAAGATAACTCCAACGAAGAAGTTGATTGGTCGAAAAGATCTCTTGAACGAAGAGAAAATGATGGATTTAATATACCTCATTCTTGACAACATATGCATCATGAAACATGAAGAGAAATTGTCAAGAGTGACATAACACCATCTCAAAAGATAAGGTCGAAAGAATTGCACTTCGGAATGCAAGATGAAGAATACTTGAGCTTCTCAAAACAAACAAGTGTTGGGCACCCTGTTTAATTTTGAGTATAGCTTGGCGGATCATAACTTCAAGAGAAATCTTGATGAACAATTGAAGAATGAAAAGAATCCTTGATGAAGCACCATGTAGAGCCTCCATGAAGAACTCCGAAAAAAAAGGATGATGGAAAGAAAAAGAAGTTGAAAACACAAGGTGAAGCCTTGCAATGATTTAGATAGAACTTCGCTATGATAATGCGGAAAAACTTGGAACTCCGGAAAAGAAAAGATGACGCATCTCGAACCGAGAATGTGATATGATGACCAACTCCGGAAAGAAAGATGAATCACTTGTAAACAAGAATTTATTCATTATGAATAATCTCCGTAAAATGAATTGAGTCACCTTGAGGAAATAAGAATAAGATTTATTATAAGCTTATCCTTCATCAAATTAAATTGATGACAAGCAATGGATTTGGCATACTACTTATTCTCGTAGAAAGGCTTAAGAGAGATATGGCGTAAACTTGAGAAGGTCTTCAACGAACCACCGGTAGGATTTGGAAAGAACGAATGAATTGATATGATAACAAAGAAAGAGAACTCTTGAACGAACCACCGTAAGAATTGAAATTGAACATAGCAAAGGCACAATTCACCGGGAAGAATTGGAAAACGAATGAAGATATTTGAGGGGATTTAGATCCAAGTGAACGCAGAGATCCCGAGCTGATTAGATAATACTTGAATGATGCACCGGTATGATTTTGGAGAACGAGAGCTGAAAGCTGAGAATGAGGAATTATGACATGATGACCTTCGGAGGAAAGAAGTGGAAACAACTCATGAGATGCTCCGAATGGGTGAAAAGAATTCTCACAATTGAAAACAATTATGAGAGGATGGCATCAAGCCAGAACCCTGAATCTTGAAGAGAATAGAGCAAGATTAAAGAGAAACTCTTCTTTGGTCTTCAAATGATGAGAATGACAACGAGAAAGACCACCAAGAATTATTGAGGCACACCGGAAGAATCAAAAGCGAAGAGGTTGAGCCTACTATGAAAAGAATTTGAAAGATCTTGGAGAAAAGCATTTGACTGATGATAACTCATTCTTATGTTAAACTTGGAGAAGAATTTAGGATAGCTCTGGGAAAATAGAAGAGTCAAGTAAGATCCTGGGAAAAGACCTGTGGGTTAGGGCCCACTCAAAAGAACACCGTTGAAAAGATTTAAAAGAGATGTTGCACCGGTTGAATTAAATGACTTGAATGAGATACCAATCTCGAAAGAGCTTGAACGAATGCAGAGTGGAAACACGAATCTTCGAGATATCTTGAGCACTCTGGAATAACAAATAGGGAGAAGTAGAATGATAATGAGGTGCACCGGTATGAGAAGACATTGAAATGAGGAAAAAGGTATGATCAACAAAAATTGACTTGAATCCACCGGAGAAGAGAAAGGAATGAGGAATGACGAACTAGTAGAACATCTTCTTGAGAACCACCAGGTAAGAACATTGACGGAAAAGAATGGAGAAACTTCACGAAAATAAAAGGATACTTGGTAAAGAAATCTTAGTCCTTGAAGAAAAGGGTGGGAGGGCGGGAAAACAAAGGCAACTTGGGGAAGATGGAACAAACACCGTTGAGAAAACTTAAAATTGATCTTGCGGATGTTGAAATGATCGGATCCCACTTGAAAAGAAGCACACTGGTTGAGAAGAAATAGAGATGACAAACTCGAAGATCAAGAAGGATTGGTATTCACATAGGAATATGAGAACACCATTTCGGAAAGGTATGGAATCAACACTTGACATTGAAGCAACTCGAATACCACAACTCAAAACAAAAACAAAGGACTGGCTTGCAAAATAAGCCAAAACAAATACATATGATATAGATTTACCCAATCCCATATCATGCATCCGTCGAAAAGATATTCTAGGAGCTACTTGAATTCCCACCTATAAACTCCCGAAACTTTCTGGTTATGCAATCTGGTGTTGGGGATACAGGGGAAGCAATATATCTCACCCAAACTAACAATACCTACATCCAAGCTGTATCCATCCGTCAACACATAACCAAGAAAACTCCGGAAATCGTGTACCTCAACCTTCGAAAAGCATCCGTTATACGAGTCATGGCAATACTCCCGTACTCACCTCAGTACTGGGTTAACGGGGTTATCTCACCAACAACTGTATAAAAGAGATTTTCGATGTCGGCGTACTAAACTCAGGTATTCCAGAACTGCAACGATAAAATTATGACGACAACACCTCAGAGCTCAACTCCCCGGGACACTTCCACTAAACCCCTGACAGGAGGCACCAAGACAATGTTCTCATCAAAAAACCATCGGAACGATTCCAAGATACCCGCGTGATCCTAAAAAAAAATTTAGTGAAATTTGAGAAGAGAAGAGTCAAAACTCTACGTCAGGATGCCTTACCAGAGCGATGAAGAGACTGGGGAGTAAAAAGAATTCCTAACTCTCCGATATATATAATCCTAAATGACTCAAAACATTTTTCTAGACACAACTCGGCCGCTAAAAACGATCAAGCAGTGGGGCTCCTAAGGTCGGGGAAGGCTCTGATTACCAACTTGTAACGCCCTCGATGCGGTTATATCTCCCACGTGTCGAAGCATGACTTAGAGGCATAACCGCATTGAAAGCAATGTCGCAAGTGAGGTAATCTTCACACAACCCATGTAATACATAAGGGAAAGAGATACATAGTTGGCTTACAATCGCCACTTCACACAATTACATGAATAAAGCATTACATCATCCAGATACAATCAAGGTCCGACTACGGAACCAAAATAAAAGAAGAACCCCAAATGTGACAAAAGTCCCCGATCGACCCCAACTGGGATCCACTACTGATCAACCGAAACGAAGCAACTTAATGAACAAGATCTTCATCGAGCTCCTTCTTGAGCTCAGATGCGTCACCTGCACGATTTCATCAGCACCTGCAAACTGGTTTTGGAAGTATCTGTGAGCCACGGGGACTCAGCAATCTCGCACCCGCGAGATCAAAACTATTTAAGCTTATGGGTAAGGTAAAGTCATGAGGTGGAGCTGCAGCAAGCGACTAGCATATATGGAGGCTAACATACGCAAAAGAGAGCGAGAAGAGAAGGCAAAGCACGGTCGATAAAAGTATGATCAAGAAGTGATCCTATAGCAACCTACGTCAAGCATAACTCCAACACCGTGTTCACTTCCCGGACTCCGCCGGAAAGAGACCATCACGGTTACACACACGGTTGATGTATTTTAATTAAGGTCAACTTCGGGTTTTCTACAACCGGACATTAACAAATTCCCATCTGCCACATAACCGCGGGCACGGCTCTCGAAAGTTTATACCCTGCAGGGGTGTCCCAACTTAGCCCATGACAAGCTCTCGCGATCAACAAAGGAACAGACCTTCTCCCAGGAAGACCCGATCAGTCTCGGAATCCCGGTTTACAAGACATTTCGACAATGGTAAAACAAGACCAGCAAGACCTCCCGGCGTGCCGACATCCTGATAGTAGCCGCGCGTATCTCGTCTCAGGCCACGACCGGATGAGCAGTACGTACAACTAGAACCAGACCTCAAGTTTCCCCAAGGTGGCGGTGCAAGTGGCTCTAGTTTGGACCAACACTTAGACAAGCATTGGCCCGGCGGGGGGGGGGGGGGGGGGGCTGAATAAAGATGACCCTTGGGTTAATTACTCCCAAGGGAAAATATAGGTGGTGGTGAGGCAAATGGTAAAAGTCAATGTTGGGCCTTGCTGGACAAGTTTTATTCAAAGCGAACTGTCAGGGGGGTCCCATAAATCACCCGACCGCGTTAGGAACGCAAAATCCGGGAACATAACACCGGTATGACGGAAACTAGGGCGGCAAGAGTGGAACAAAACACCAGGCATAAGGCCGAGCCTTCCACCCTTTACCAAGTATATAGGTGCATTAATTAAATAAGAGATATTGTGATATCCCAACAAGTAAACATGTTCCAACAAGGAACAACATCTCCATGTTCCAACAAGGAACAAACTTCATCTTCACCTGCAACTAACATCGCTATAAGAGGGGCTGAGCAAAGCGGTAACATAGCCAAACAACGGTTTGCTAGGACATGGTGGGTTAGAGGTTTGACATGGCAATTTGGGAGGCTGACAAGCAAATTGTAGGCATCGTAGCATTGGCATAGCAAAAGAGCGAGCAAACTAGCATAGCAAAGATAGTAGTGATTTCGAGGGTATGATCATCTTGCCTGAGATCCCGCTAGGAAGAACAACGAGTCCATGAAGAAGACAAATGGACGTAGTCGAACGAATCCTCACAATCGCAACATTACCGGGACTAAGAAGCAACACCGGAAAGAAACAAACAACATGGTAAACACACTAGCATAAATATGGCATGATGCACAATCAAGTATCATGCATGACCGGTTTAATGAGGCATGGCATGGCAAAGAGTAACAAACGATACTACAAGTTAAGTGGAGCTCAATATGCAACGAGTTGCATATTGACAAAGCACCACATCAATTATTTAGTTCTCTCTCGGTTATGCTACTCATCAATATTAAATGTTGTTAAACATGGCAAGGGATGAAGCATAATAAAACTACCTAACTAGGCAAGTTTAAATGAGGCCGGAAGAACAAACAACATTTCCGGAAAATCCTCATGTCCATATTTTGAATTAGCTACTGTTCTGCCCTAAACCATATTTTAATGTTGTTAAACAGAAAAATAAAGTGGATCATGTTAATCTAGGCATTTTTCCACCCCATTTACATATAAAGTTTATTTAAAATGGAGCTACGGTTATTTAGTTATGCAACAAATCATTTTAACATGGCATTTGAGCAAATTAACACAAACAGCATGTTAAACATTTTTAACATAGATGAAAGTGGCATATTATTAATCTACACAAAATTCTAAGCAACTTACATATATTAAGTTTTTACATGTGATTCACGGTTGATGAGTTATTAAATGCATGAAGTCTAGGGTTTTTCTGAAAAACAGTAAAACACCGGATAAATCCTAAAATCACACAGACTGGAAAAAACACTACTGGGCTAAAACTGCAGGCTGGCCCAACTGGAGAAAAAAAAGGAAGGGCGCTGGGGGTGGCCTAACCATGGGCCTTGGCCCGATTCGAGGGGAGGCTGCAGGAGGGGCATGCTGGGCCTTGGAGGGCGCGGTCAACGCACGGACGAACGGGCTCCTGCTGCTCGAACGGCTCGAGGGAGAGGCGCCATCCTCCTCTGCTAGACAGGAAGCAGAGCAGTGGTGGTGTGGGATTTGGCGACGGCGGGGCAACTCCGGCAAGGTGAAGATGGGGCGGCAGCAGATCCGGGCGTGGGGAGGAAGGCAGTCAAAGGGGCGAGCGGCTTCGCTCGTTTCCTGCTCGATGCAGAGAGCTGCGGGCAGTCCAGCCAACGCGAGCGCTACTCGGTCCTCTTCAACGCAGAGGAAGCAGGACTTGGCGAGGCGACACAGGTGGTCTCCGGCGAGGGCACCGGTGGCCGGGGACGGGGCCCTGCGGTGGGATCCGGCCGGGAATGGGCAAGGGCGACGAAGGCCGGCCGGGTCTGGTGGTGGAGACGGGGCCCCGACGGCAGCGCGATGCAGCAGCGGGGTTCGGACGGCCATGGTTTGTTTCCTGTGAAGAGAAGCGAGAGAGATGAGAGATTCTGAGGGAGCGTCGCCGGTGACCAAGAAGAAAGCAGAGGGGAGGATGGAGAGGAAGGCACAGTCCTGCTAGAGGTGGTCGCCGGCGGTGTGGTTCGCCGGGGCGGCAGGGTTGCTTGGGGCCTCGGGCGCGGCTGCGCTCGGGAAAGGCTGGGGTTGGCCCGATGGGGAATTCAAGGGAGAGGAGGTGGGTGGATCGGGGAGGATCCCGATGAGAGAGTGGCGGCGGCCGAAAGGGAATGATGGGACAAGCCTCCTAAATTCTAGGGTTGGACTATTTATGTAGCAAGTGGATTTTTCGTAGGGGTATTTGGTCCCTCCGATTAAATCGGACGGTTCCGGATAAATATGCTAGGGAGACCCAACAAAGAAAACGGAGATATTTTGTAGATGTTAGGGGATGATCCGGACCCAACGGTAATGATTGCCCGGGTCGGGTTCGGGGAAGTTTTCGGACGCGCAAGAGGGGGTCTGCACTGTGCAAAGAGGGGTCAAACGGTCGGGCAACAAAAGAATGGTTGGTCCAAGAAAGGTCAACGGACGCAACGGAGAGAAGCGAGAAGCGGCAACTACGAGTGGGTGCAAGTTTTATGAAAACAATGACGACAACGAGTGCCGATGCAATGCAAATGATGCCATGAGATGAGATGCATGCCAAGAACAAAATGCAAAACGAAAGACAAAAACCCAACCACGGAGAAAATAATATATCGCATCTCCGGAAAAGGCAGGAGTTGGAGTTACGAATATGGAAAGTTACATCCAGGGCGTTACATGGCTGCACAGCCTCTTGCCACGCGCACCTAGAAAGGTCCCAGGGCGACACGTTGGTGGATGTGCTGGAGCGCAGGTACCGAGTGGTAGCTTGCCGCGGCAAGCGCCTTGCCGCGGTCGTTGTCTTGTCGCGTCCGGAAGCTTGTCGCGCACCGGGCCTTGCCGGGACGCGTGGCGCGTCGCGGCAAGTTCCTTGAGATACCTTGGTTGGCCTTCCCGGCAAGCTCCTCTTGCCGGGGCCTCGTCTTCTTGGCTTGAACACTTTGTTCTTGAATGGTTCCAGAGGAACCACGGAGGACCTTGGCGGTCACCCGGCAAGCCTCGCCGGGGGAGGCTGCGACTGCCCGTGCACAAGTTCGGGATACTAGGGTACCCCTACTCTAGTACACCGACAGGAGCCCCTGGACCTGGGCCACACACGGTGCCAAGCGCTGTTGGGCCAGGCCCAAAACAGGGCACGGGCACGCGCGGCCTGGGTTACGCCGTATCTTTCTCCGTATCCACCGCGCCCTCCCCTAATGGCACGCGTTGAATGCGGCGTCGTGGGAGACATCGTGGGTGGTTTCTTTATTCGGAAAAACGGAACGTCCGGCCCCTCCCTCTTTATAAGCAGGGGAAACAGGGGCAGTTCGCCCATCTCGCCATTGCAGATCCAATCTCAGGAATTTCCGCCGCTCCCCCCTTCCTTCCCAGAGCAGAAAGAGAGCAGCGCTCCGCCCCCCATCGCCACCAGCACCACCAAGGCCGTCGATCTCCCCCACCACCTCCGCCATGGCTCCGAAAGCTGGCAGGGGGAAGGCCCTGAAGTCGGCCGAGGCGCTATGGCTCGAGGCGCTGCGAAACGAGCGGGCAACCTTCCTCGTTGAGCTCGCCGCGAAGGAGCTGAGGGAGTACTACAACCTCTTCTGGTCGACGGAGACGCGGGCGCATCCGCGCACGAAGGTACTCTCCACCGCCGCTTCGGAACGGGCTCCGAATGGATATCCCTTCTTTGCACTTTTCTTCTACTGCGGGCTCTGCCCGCCCTTCTCTGAATTCTTCTGCGATATTATGAACACCTACGGGTTCCACCTCCTTGACTTCACCCCCAACGCTGTTCTGACCATGGCAGTTTTTGCACATCTCTGCGAAACCTTTGTCGGAGTCCACCCAAACGTAGCTCTTTTTTGCCACTTCTTTATGCCCCGGGTTCAGAGAGGGGAGCCCTTATCCAGCGGAATCGCCTGGATCTCGAGAGCCGGCAAGAAGGAAGCCTATCTGGAGGGAGAGCTCCGCAGCAAATGGGAGGAATGGAGAGCGGAATGGTGCTGGATTGTCGAGGGGAATCCGCAACCATTTATCGCCCAGCGCCAAGCCCCAGTAGTGCGCGGCAACGATTGGAGCAGTGTGGCCCCGGAAGACGATAGGCTGAAGATTGCCGTCACCCGGATCTTGCGCCTCAGGCTTGCCGGGATCACTGTAGGCGCCGTAGGCGCAGATTTTCTTCGCCGCCGCATCGCCCCCCTGCAAGAGAGGAGGATACCCGCCTGGGAGTTCGGGGGTCCGGCGGACATCATGAGGCTGCGCCCGGGCCTCAATTTCAACTTCACTGTCTTGGAACTGGACGCGATGCTCAAGGAATTGTTCAAGCACGACCCTCAACATCCCGAGTGGTTCAGGTTGCCGAAGGGTGTCGTTCCGCTGTGCAACAACTCCTCGCTCGACCGCATCCGTGCAATGATGCCGCTGTGCGATTCGCATGGAATTGTCCCAACTTGGCAAGAGCCTGCGGACGACGTCGTGCAGGAGTTCTTTGACGGCTTGGTGGAGGTGTTGGTCCGCGCCGATGAACAGAAAAGCCTCACCGGCGACACCACCGAAGCGGAGATGCAGCGCATCGCCACTAGGGCGGAAGAGGCGGCGGCAGCCGCTGCCGCGGGCGAGTTTGGATTCACCGTGGAGGAGGCTGAGGCAGCAGAGGTGGCAAGCCTTGCCGAGTGAGAGTGGCTTGCCGGCGAGGAAGAGCTTGCCGGGGAGGAAGAGCTTGCCGGGCCTGACGCTGAGTCCAGCGAGCCCGCTGAGGGTGCGAGCGGCTCGTTATCTTCAGGCAGCTTGCCGCAAGCAGAGCCCCCAGTGCAGCCCCCAGCTCCACCAAGAAGGCATCTCCGCAAGGCCGGGGACGTAGCAGGGCGGCAGGCGAGTCAACAGCCGTCGCGCTGCGCAACACGCTCCACCGCGACAAGCACTGTTGCTGCGGGAGCGCCTCACGCCGCTGCGGCAACTAGAGCGGGGTCCTCCCGGACCACCGCTTCTGCTCCTGCCGCTGCCCCCGCCAAGCGGTCAAGGGAACCCACTCCTCCGCCTCATCGCGCCGAATGTGGGCTGGACTTCGACCTCTCCGCGCTCAGCTCCGACGAGGAAGAAGAAGAGTAAGATTCTTTGCTGCACTTGTTTTTCTTCAATCCTTGCTGTTTTGTCTTGTATCTGATTTGCTTTACTCTGAACCCATTCCTTTTCAGGACTCTGGCCCAGAGAGCGGCGAAGAGAGCCAAGGTCCCGGTGATTGTCATCGAGGACGAACCCACCGCGACAGCAGGGGGTGCGCCCGAGACCACCTTGCCTGACCCGGCAACCATTCCCCAGCGCAGCCCCCAGCGTAAGTACATGGTCTACTTTCCGCTGTTAGGCGCGCATGAGTGCTCTTTCTCTGCTGATATCTGACTCTTGGTTTGTGTAGGAGCAGAGCAGCCTCACCAGGAGTACCCCGAAGCCGCCCCCGACGTGCTATCTGCTTCGACTACACCGCCAAGGGGTGGCTCCCCGGCAAGGGAGCGTTCCCCGGCAAGAGAGAAGTCTCCGGCAAGGGAGAGTTCTCCGGTAAGGGACAGCACCAGCGATCCCCCGGTGGTGGAGACCGTGACTGTAGAGCCCAGTACAGGTAATCCTCTTGCTCGAAAAACTTCCCTTGGGTTCTTCTTCTACTGATTTTCTTTTTTTGGATATTTGCTTGACTTTTCTCCCTCTTCCGGCTGTCAGATCCATCTACCACGGAGCCGATGGAGACCGAGGTTGCCGGCGAGGAGAACGTGCGCGGCAACACCAACGACGCCGCTGCCACCGAAGAAGAGGCCGGCGCTGATGATCCCGCCGGCGAAGAGGCCGCCAAGGCTGCTGCCGCAGGAGCTGGCGAGGGATCTGGCAATCACACTGACGGCCCCGAGGCCGCAGGAGCGTCAGGCGCTACACCGACCGCCCATCCCTCCGCCGCTACCGCAGCGCTAGGCTCCGAAGAGCACCAGCCCGGCGCCTATTTGAAGGCCAGCGATGGCGTCTTCATCAAGCTCCCCTAGGCGTCAAGCTCCAGGGCGCCGGTTGAAGGAGAAGTCCTTGACGGAGAGGTGCTCGCCTCCGCCGGGCTGACGCTGGTTGACGCGCCGAGCAGCAGCAGCGGCGAGCCTGAGGAGGAACAACTGCTGCGGAGGCTGTTGTCGCTCTACCGCGCTCGGCAGGCCAAGGTGGAATCCCGAGAAGCGCTTGTCACGAAGGCGGGAGTGGACATCGAGAAGCGCGCGGAAGAGCTCCGGGAACGCAATCAGGAAGCTCTCTGGTCCCTTGCAGAGGAGCGGGCGCAACTCGGCGAGGCGCGGAAAGCCTTCCTCCTCGAGAAGGCCGAAGCTGAAGAGCAACAGCGGCTTGCCGCCGAGGAGCTGTTTGCGCGGGAAGGTGAGTTGGCGCAGCGGAAGGTCAATCTCGACAGCCATGAGGAGGAGCTTTCTGAGCGCGAGCAAACATTCGGCGGGGCTCTCAAGGAAGCAAAGGATGCTGCCGCAGCTGCCGAGGCCGCCAAGAAGGAGCGGGAGACGAAGGTGGCGCAGCTGGAGGCCGATCTCAAAGCGAGCGGCGAAGAGCTTGCCGCGCTCAAGCATGAGCGCGAGAAGGATGCCTACACTCTTGGCGAGCTGCAGGGTAGTCTCGCCGAGAAGGGCAAGGAACTTAGCGCCGCCAAGGACTCCAATGCAGATCTTGAGTTGAAGCTGGCTACTTTGACCGAGACGCTGGACGGTGCCAAGGAGCAGGAGGTGGCCTTGAAGGAGGAGATCAAGGCCAACGAAGCGCTGCTGACGAGGGCCGCCGAAACCCAGAACACTTTCAGGGAGAACGTGGAGCTCTGGATGGAGGGTCTCGTGAATATCGCCGCAGTCATTGACGGGGAGCTGGCGCAGCTGGGGTTGGAGGATCTCGGGTATTCTTCCGATGAGAATCTCCAACCCAGTGCCAAGCTCACCTTGTTCTTCAAAGGCGTGGCGACGGCCCTCCAGCGACTCCGAGAGAGGATCCCAAAGCAGCTGGCCGACGAGTCGCGCGCGATCTGTGCGGGAGTTCTTCAAAAAATGTTGGTGAAGGTGGCCTTCCGCAACCCGGGCCTCAACCTCACCAACGTCCTCAAGAAGCTGCCGGCAGATGCTGATCTGGAAGCGCTCAAGGCCCTTGTCGCACCCATTGTGGACAAGGTGAACGAGGTCAAGAGGGTTGATGGCGACTAGGTAGATTAGGCCGCCCGTTTCCTCTTTTTCTTGTCGCTGCTCGTCATGTTGCGAGAACAATCTATTAGAGCTGCGACAAGCCATCTTGTAATATAACTTTATTTTGGGTATCAATTGCTATGTTATTTCCTTTACTTGATTCCTTCCTTTGTATGTTTTTGCCCTACGCTTTTAGGGAACTTGCCGGTGCAGGCACCTTAGCCGCGAGCGCTGAGTGCGGGACGTCAGCAGCCTGCTAGTGGTGCCGCTACCGACAAGAAACCTTGTCGCAACTAGTCGCAGCTCACTTAAGTTGTTGAGCGGACTCGAAACAAAGTAAGGGCGCAACTAGCTACGAGTTGGTTCCTCCGCGCACAGGTTTTCCATACAAAGCACGGTCGTTCGAGGAAGATAACTTAAAATTTTTTAAAACTGATTGCTCAAACTTTGGCAACTTAGCTTTTCTGTCGTTTGTGTCCCGGTAAGGCGAAACTTTCTTGAACGACGCCTGGTCCACACCATTATCTTCTCGACGCCTGGTCCACACCATTATCTTCTCCTTCCCCCCCGGCAAACTTGTGGGCGAGGGAACCTTCCCTTTCTTTGAGAAAAAGAAAGAAGAGAAAATAAAGATATGGAGCCTTATGGCTCGTTATTGCTTACCGAGGGTAGGTGCTGCACAAAGTGTCAGATAACACATGCAAAAAATAGAGAGCATGAAATTGACAGGATGTGCGGAGCACATGAGCTTTATTTATGCACGGGATCTGCGCCCGGCTTTGTACAAAGGATTACATGCAACAGCGGCAAGACTTGTACAAAAGGTTGTTGGAACAGGTTCCGGCAACCGCGCCTTACGGGTTAATCTTACGAAGATGCTCAATGTTCCAGGAGTTGCTCACCGGAAAGCCATCTTCGGTCTCAAGGCGGACAGCGCCGGGCCTAGTGACTCGTTTCACCCGGTAAGGGCCTTCCCACTTCGGCGTCAACTTGTTGGAATTCTTTGCGGACTGAACGCGCCGAAGAACAAGGTCGCCTTCCTCGAGAATTCTGGCATTAACTTTGCGGCTATGGTAGCGGCGCAAAGCTTGCTGGTATTGAGCAGCTCGTACAGCAGCCTGAAGACGGTCCTCCTCAAGGAGCAGCGCATCATCTTGTCGCAGCTGCTCTTGCTCAAGCTCATCATAAGCGAGCACTCGAGGCGACCCGTATACGAGTTCCGTGGGGAGAACTGCCTCTGCTCCATAGACTAGAGCGAAAGGTGTCTGGCCAGTGGCTCGATTTGGCGTCGTCCTGATCGACCAAAGAACCACTGGCAGCTCCTCAATCCAGTTCTTTCCGCACTTGTGCAGCCTGTCGAAAGTCCTAGTCTTGAGCCTGCGCAACACTTCAGCATTCGCCCTCTCCGCTTGACCGTTGCTTCTCGGATGAGCAACAAAAGCGAAGCAGACCTTGGCGCCAAGATCTTGGACGTACTGCATGAAGGTGCGGCTCGTGAATTGCATGCCGTTGTTGGTGATGATCCTGTTAGGGATCCCGAAGCGGCAAACAATCGACCTGAAGAACTTGACTGCTGACTGTGCTGTCACCTTCCTCACTGCTTCCACTTCCGGCCACTTTGTGAACTTGTCGATTGCAATGTACAAGTATTCAAAGCCCCCGACAGCTCGGGGAAAGGGGCCGAGGATGTCGAGCCCCCAGACCGAAAATGGCCAGGATAAAGGGATCGTCTGGAGAGCTTGAGCTGGCTGGTGTATCTGCTTGGAATGGAACTGGCACGCTTCACACTTGGTTACTTGTGCAGTTGCATCCTGGAGGGCTGTCGGCCAAAAGAAACCTTGCCGGAACGCTTTGCCGGCAAGTGCTCTTGCGCCAATGTGCTGACCACATATGCCTCCATGTATCTCTACCAACAGCTTTTGTCCATCTTCCCGGTGAATACACTTCAATTTCACACCGTTGAGTCTTCTTCTGTACAGTGTGTTGTCGACAAACTGGTACATACTTGACTGCCGGGCTACTCTTTCCGCTTCTTCTTGCTCTTCGGGAAGTTCTCCTGTCTGAAGGAAACGGACAATCTGCTGTACCCATGCTGGAGCTTGCGGCTCGACAACAAGGACTAAGGGCATATATAGTGCTGCGGGAACATCCGCTTCTACGGCAAGAACCTGCGGCTCAGCCGGAGCTTGACGTTCCCCGGTAAGCTTGCCGGAGCAAAACTTGTTGGGAGCGTCTGCTTCAGCGGAACAAACCCTAGGGCTTGCCGGAGCAGACCGCTCCTCAGCATCCTTGGTGTTGATCTTGGGGACATTCTTGGCGGCGGCTTCGGGGAGCTCTGCCGGAAAATAGTCACTAGAAATCAACTTCCTCTTCTTGCTCTGTCCAGTTGATGGCGTTACGGACGGTTGAGTCAGTTTGAGCACAAAGATCCCTGGTTCCACAGGTAACTTAAGTGCGGCGCACTTTGACAGGCCATCGGCAATGTCGTTCTGAGCTCTTGGGACATGTTCCATCTGTAGGCCGTCAAAGCGTTCTTCTAACTTTCTCACCTCATCAACGTAAGCTTCCATCAACGGACTCTGATAATTCTTGTTCACTTGGCGGACGACAAGCTGCGAGTCACCCCTGACAATGAGCTTCTTGATCCCAAGGTCTGCTGCGATCCTGAGACCGGCAAACAAACCTTCATACTCTGCGGTATTGTTTGTTGCTTGCTCCTTGGGAAAGTGCATCTGGACTATGTACTTGAGGTGCTCTCCGGTGGGTGCGACAAGTAGCACGCCCGCACCGGCGCCTTGTAGTGAGAAGACACCATCAAAGTACATCAGCCACTCTTTGCTTGCTTCCTTGACGGGGATGCTCGTTTCTGGAATTTCTTCATCTGGTGTTGGCGTCCACTCTGCTATGAATTCTGCCAATGCTCGGCTCTGGATGGTTGAAGTGCTCTCAAACTTGAGGCCAAAGCTTGACAGTTCCAGTGCCCACTCGACATTCCTGCCTGTTGCCTCTGGATTCTGCAGTATCCTCTTCAGCGGAAAACGAGTGACAACTGTGATCTCATGTGCTTGGAAGTAATGGCGCAGCTTTCTCGAGGCCATGAGAAGGCCGAAAAGCAATTTCTGCACACCAGAATACCTTGACCTAGCCCCCTGCAGAAGGGAACTGACAAAGTAAACTGGGCGCCGCACCATTTTCTTCTGCATCTCCTCATGCGCCTGCGCAGACCCACCCTTGTCGGGACCAGAGCTTGTCGGTGAAGCCCCCTGCTTGTCGCTGGATGCATCTGTCGTGGTTGCTAGCTCATCATCCGCCTCCCTCTCCGCTACTAACGCAGCACTAACCACTTGATTGGTTGCCGCTATATATAGCAGCAACTTCTCTTGTGGCTTAGGTGCGACAAGTGTTGGAGTGGAGGACAGGTATCTCTTTAAGTCCTGCAGCACAGCCTCCGCTTCCCAAGTCCATTTCATTGGACCTGCCTTTTTCAATATTTTGAAAAACGGCAGGGCGCGCTCAGCAGACTTAGAGATAAACCTGTTGAGAGCAGCCACGCAACCGGCAAGTCTTCGTACATCCTTGACGCGCTTTGGTGCTTCGATCTGCTCAATGGCCTTGATCTTGTCGGGATTGGCTTCAATTCCCCGCTGAGACACGAAGAACCCGAGAAGCTTGCCGGAGGGGACTCCAAACACACACTTCTCGGGGTTAAGCTTGAGGTTGATCTTGCGTAGATTTGCAAAGGTTTCGTCTAAATCCTGAATCAGAGTTGCCTTGTCCTTGCTCTTGACCACTATATCATCCATGTAGGCTTCCACATTTCTGTGTATTTGTGGCTCAAAAGCGTCATGGACTACCCTTGCAAATGTTGAACCAGCATTCTTTAAACCGAAAGGCATCCGTACAAAACAGTATGTGCCACATGGAGTGATGAATGCGGTCTTCTCCTCATCCTCTTCTGCCATGAAGATCTGATGGTATCCTAAGTATGCATCAAGAAATGAAAGCAAATCACATCCGTCCGTAGAGTCGACAATCTGGTCAATGCACGGCAAGGGAAATGGGTCTTTGGGACAAGCTTTATTAACATCAGTAAAGTCGATACAAAGCCTCCATTTCCCGTTTGCCTTGCGCACGACTACAGGGTTGGCCAACCACGTAGGATGGAGCACTCCTCTGACAAGGCCTGCTACTTCCAACTTCTTGATTTCTTCTGCTATGAATTCTTGGCGCTCCACTGCTTGTTTCCTGACCTTCTGCTTGACGGGCCGCGCATGAGGACAAACGACAAGATGGTGCTCGATTACTTTCCTGGGAACACCGGGGATGTCAGACGGTTGCCACGCAGACACGTCGACATTTGCCCGCAGGAAAGCAACGAGCGCGCTTTCCTATTTAGGGTCGAGAGTGGCACTGATGGTGAAGGTACCACCAGTGTCGTCCTCCTTGGCGGACACCTTCTTGGTCTCTGGCGGAGCTGCCATTGTCTTCTTACACTTGCCGGTGGAGCTCGATGGTGCGTCCTCGACGGTAGCGCAGCACTCCGAAGAGGTGCGCTTGCCGGAGTGGGCATCAGAGCTCTTGCCGGACTTGGTCTTCTTCTTCCCCCCGGGAGCTTCAGCGGCAAGTGTCTTGCGATCTGCTGCGGCTGCTGCATCCCGGTAGATCTTGTCGGCGCAGATAAGAGCATCCTTCTTGTCGCCAGGGACAGAGATGACACTTATCGGGCCGGGCATCTTCAGCACGTTGTATGCATAGTGAGAGGCCGCCATGACGTTGGCGAGTGCTGGACGGCCGAGTATCCCATTGTAAGGCAATGGAAAATCAGCGACGTCAAAAGTGACCCTCTCAGTCCTGAAGTTCAACTTGCTGCCAAATGTCACTAGCAACGTGATCTTCCCCTTCGGCTTGCTCCTTCCCGGATTGATTCCTTGGAATGTGCCGGTCTCTTCGAGCTCGCTGTCAGGGATCTGGAGTTTCTGGAGTACCGCGGAGGAGATCAGGTTCAAGCCGGCCCCGCCGTCAACTAGCATCTTAGTGACCTTGAGGTTGCGGATAGTTGGTGAAACCAACATCGGCAAGCACCCGACCGCAGTTATGCGATCAGGGTGATCCTCAATATCAAAGATGATAGGCGTCCTGGACCATTTCAGAGGCTTGCGTGACTCGACGGGTGGTTCTGCCGCATTGACTTCCCGCACCCACTGCTTGAGCTGGCAGTGTGAAGTATGCAGAGAAGCACCGCCGTCAACGCACAAGACCTCTGTGGCTTTCTGGAATTCCTGCTCATCGGCCTTCCAAAGATGTCGTGGGAACGAACACCTATGGGGCCGGCGGACCGGGCCCCTTTCGGTTCGGTGGGGGGTGGAGATCGCGCAAAGAGCGGATCGAGGCGAAGCACACGAGCAGTTTACCCAGCTTCGGAGCTCTCCGGAGAGATAATTCTCCTACTGCTGCTCGACCTTCTTGCAGCTCTGGAGATCATGGCCCTTGGTGCGGTGGATCTTGCAGTACTGCTTGTTGGTGCCGTCCTGCTTGTCGGCGACCGCCACAGCCTCGCCGGAGCTACCAGCTTTGGCTTTCTCGGCACCACCTCCGTTGCCGTACTGCTCAACAACTAGCACGTCTTTGCCTTTCCTCTTCCTGTTGTTCCACCGCCGGTTTCTCTTTGCCGGGGCAGCATCTTCGCTATCAGATCCTCCTGCTTCTGTATTCTCTCCGGGGAGTCTCCTCCCTTCCTCAGCATGTGCACACTTGTCGGCCAGGGCATATAGCTCACTGACGTCTCTGATCTTGCACATCGCCATCTCCTCCCGCATCCTGCGGTTACGCACGTTCTGATGGAACGCGCTGATGACCGCGGCAGGGTGGACATCTGGGATTGTGTGCTGTACACGGCTGAATCTCTGAATGTACTTGCGCATGGACTCTCCTTCCTTCTGGAGGAGTATATGAAGGTCGCTCTCTTGGCCATGAGGTTTGTGGCCGCCTATAAAGGCGCCGACAAACTGATGGTATAGATCTGCCCATGAGGATATGGAGTTGTCCGGCAATTGCATGAGCCAGGATCTGACATTGGGCTTGAGCACCAGCGGGAAGTAGTTGGCAAGGATCTTGTCGTCCCGTCCCCCGGCATCTTGCACCGCGATGGTGTAGATGCTGAGGAACTCCGACGGATGCGTCTTGCCGTCGTACTTCTCTGGTACGTCTGGCTTGAAATTCTTCGTGCTGGGCCACTGGACTTGCCACAGCTCACGAGTGAACGCAGGGCAACCTAACGCGTACGGCAAGTCGCCTGGTTCCCCTGGCGCATGCATGTCGACAGTGGGCCCAGCGCGCTGGTCCGATTGACGCCGCGCTTCTCTTCGGCGCTCGATGCGAGTACGAGCGTCTTCTTGCTGTCGTTCGTGAAGAACTTGGCGCTGATCGCGACGAGCTCGAGGATCAGATGATGCGGTGGAGTCGCTATTGAGGTTGACCCGGCGAGTTGGCGATCTTGGCCTTCGGGGTGGAGAGTGCACGGTGGTTGCACCCCCACCGGTCTTGTCGCCATCGGCTCGTGCCTGGCAATCTTGCCGCGGCTGCGATGTACCCGGCTGCCATGGAGTGTCGCCGTTGGCGAAGCCAATGAGACTCTAAATGGTGGCCCTCCATTCGTCGATCTTGTCTGCCGTTGGAGGGTAATCCAGGAGCAGTTGAGCTCGCGCTAAAGCTTCTGCTGGAGTGGTGGGTGGCATTGGCGAACGGTGCGAGGAGCGGGATATGCTCGGACTTCTAACTATGTTAGAAGGAGCAGTATCCCGTCCAGGCGACCGTGCCTTGCTCGTGCCAACATGTTGGCGTGCATGCTGGTCTTGAGCACCCCGAGATGCACCAGCTCGATCTTGGTCCAACGAACGTATGGTACCGCGAGTACCATAACGTTGTCGGTCATGCGCCTCCTGGGACGGGCACGGCGCATGTACGGACACCGAGGTCTACGGGGCTTTGTCCTTGGACCTGGCAGCACCATGAGCTCCCTCATCGACGCCCATTCTTCCGCCGGCGTCTACCCCACCACCCGTTTGCTCCGGTGGTGGTGGGATCGACGTGGACGGAGCAGGCACCTCCGAAGCCTTCTTCTTCGGTGGCATGTCGATGAAGAAGATGAAGATGTAGCTCGCGTGAACGCCGGATCAGGTTCACACAACCTCGACGCCCCCTACCTGGCGCACCAAAGATGTCGTGGGAATGAACACCTATGGGGCCGGTGGACCGGGCCCCTTTCGGTTCGGCGGGGGGCGGAGATCGCGCAAAGAGCGGATCGAGGCGAAGCACACGAGCGGTTTACCCAGCTTCAGAGCTCTCCGGAGAGATAATACTCCTACTGGTGCTTGTCTGATTGTATTGATTTCTTGCTCGGGAGCGCTAAGTGCTACAGTACACTCTAGCTGCTAACGAGACCGAGCGTGAGTGCTTTCTGGTTTCGAACCCCCTGTTGCGCATGGGCCTCCTTTTATATGCTCAAGGGGTCACCGACAGGTGGCAACATAGACGAGGGTAAAAATGGAAAAGGAATGCGGTTGGTACAACTACTTGTACATTGTATCATACCTTAACCCTGACGGCAGGGGACAAAAGCATTTATGCCCATCTGTGTCGCCCAAGCAGTGCAAAGAATGGACCGTCAGGGGCGCCACCGCTTGCCACGATGGCAATCTTGTCATCTCCGCTCGCCACCGCGCACCGCTGGCTGCACAGCCTCTTGCCACGCGTGCCTGGAAAGGTCCCAGGGCAACACGTTGGTGGATGTGCTGGAGCGCAGGTACAGAGTGGTAGCTTGCCGCGGCAAGCGCCTTGCCGCGGTCGTTGTCTTGTCGCGTCCGGAAGCTTGTCGCGCACCGGGCCTTGCCGGGACGCGTGGCGCGTCGCGGCAAGTTCCTTGAGATACCTTGGTTGGCATTCCCGGCAAGCTCCTCTTGTCGGGGCCTCGTCTTCTTGGCTTGAACACTTTGTTCTTGAATGGCTCCAGAGGAACCACGGAGGACCTTGGCGGTCACCCGGCAAGCCTCGCCGCGGGAGGCTGCGACTGCCCGTGCACAAGTTCGGGATACTAGGGTACCCCTACTCTAGTACACCGACACTCTTTATTTGTGTATGTAGCACTCGTGATGTATTCAGTGGCTACGACATGAGCACTTTGCTGAAACTAGTAATGAATGAAACCTGTGTAGCAGGCTGGGCGTAGTGTTGTGAACATCTAATGATTTCTATTAACGGAAATCAGGGGGTATCCCCTTTTGCTCATATAAATAAATAAATAGCAGAGGCGCTGTTGGGCCAGCTTTGTTCTCATTCGTAGACGTCGAGCAAATTGCAGTCCAACAGCAAACTATGTCATCAAATTCAAGTTTCACAGCCAAATATGAGTACAACTAAACAACAATGTCATCATGTTTTAGTTGTCATACAATCACCAAACACAAATCAGCATACATAACAAGTGATGTTCTCATAGCAAAATACTAAACAACATGTTCATCAGGTTTCAGTTGTCATAGCAAACACAATTTCACATAGTAGATAAAAAACGTCTTCTGACAGGCAAATATGACAAAAGCAATGTAATCATCATCCGCAGCAGCAGTGTCAACATCTTCGCCATGTGTATCAGTCTGAATCATAATTCCCCACGGTGTCATCTTCTTCTTCGTCCTCAACATCCTCAAACATTGGCTTCTTCTTTATCAACTCTTGTATGTCCACAGTACGACAGGCAATCTTTTCGCTGGCTTCATTGACGTGATGGTTCTCAAAGATATTACGAACATCTGTGTTATCTTGTACATCAGGAGCAGTGTAAGCATCATCTTGTTGTGCAACTTCATTAAAAGAATTCCTCTGCTCAAACCTTTGCAATACTCTCCAGTCATCGCTACGTGCAAATGTGTCTTCCAACAAAAATATCTGTGTTGCTTGATTTGCCAAAATAAAAGGCTCGTTGGTCTGGTACGCCGCCTTGACATTGATGGATTTGAAATAATCATCAGCTCTGGGTTTTGCGATCCTAGAAAACAGGTTATACAAACGACAGCACAACAGAACCACACACCGATGATCCTCGAAACTGGAGATATACCGCAATTGAACAATGTCTGTTATGTTAGCATACATTTCAGTTGTCTCTTTGTCATACGTATCCGTGCTCATGATGGCACTGTTTTGTGTCTTGCTTCCTTCGTCTCGTGCAAGGGTGTTGTAGCGCACATCTCCAACAACGCAAGATTCATAATGTCTTACCCGAGTACCAGGACCCATTGCTAGTGAGTAAAGGGCATTATCAACTGCATGCCTATCCTCCCGCATCTTCTTAACCTATGGTTAGAAAATAGACAAGCTGATCATCTTATGTACTAAATATATTAAAAAAACTGACAGTGCACTTCAAAAGCTTACATGGTTCTTGAACCATTTCGCAAATCCTGCCATAACCAGTTTGTCAATGTTTCTTGGATTTTGCGGCAGTAACTCCTCTTTGTAGATGCTGCGCAACATAGTGATCGCGTAAAACATATAAATATATAAGAATGTGCTACAAGTTTAGTAGATTACGATGTATAAGCTGCAGTACTGCACTTACTTGATATAAGGTAGTATCTCAGGACAGTTATTCAACACATATCAAACCATTTTGTCCAAATCTTTAGGTTTGTCCTCTTGTCGACTCTTCCCTGTAACTCAAACAGAATAATCGAAAACATTGAGCTCAGGATTGTCTTCACCCACGTCTTTGCTAAGCTGATTAGCTGTTTCAATGTATTTTGAGCGGAATGTGAATGCTTCTGCAGCAATGTAGGCCTCTGCAATAGAACCCTCGGGTCTAGATCTATTCCTAACATAGCCCTTAAAAGTGCCTAGCCGCCTTTCAATAGGGTACTTCCAGCCATACTGTACTGGACCTCTAAGTAGTGCCTCATCAGGTAGATGAACAGCCAAATGCACCATCACATCAAAGAAGGCTGGAGGATATATCTTCTCAAGGTCGCATAGGATAGTTGGTATCTTGTCTCTAAGATGCTCCAAAGCATCTATCCTAATATTTCTACTGCAGAGTTCCCTGAAGAATTGTCCCAACTCTGCAACTGCTCTATAAAGTCAGGGCGGCCCAATCCTCTAAGCATAACAGGTAAAACCCTTTGAAGCAGGACGTGGCAGTCATGAGTTTTCAACCCTTGTACCGTGTTTCCATCTGCACTGACTATCCTTTCAGGGTTGGAAGCAAATCCACGTAGGAATCTCACATGTGACAGGACCTCGCAGAATTCTTTTCTTTTTACCTTGTCCAAGACGTACACAGCTGGTGCCAGATCCCGTGGTTTACCTTCATCTTGCACCTGCAAATCCTTTCCGATACCCAGGTGTGTCAAATCAATCCTAAATTTTAAGGTATCTTTCATCTTGCCTTCAATGTTAAGAAGTGTGCCGATAATGCTGTCACATATATTTTTCTCGATGTGCATCACATCAAGATTATGCCGCAGATCCAAATCTTTCCAATACTCCAAGTCCCACAAAGTGGACCTGCGGGTAAACAATAATCTCTCTTCTGTCGTGCCATGCTTCCTTTTCCCGCTACCATTACCAGGATGTTTTCCTGGTGTAATATGCCTGACCTTCTCTAATTCCACTTGCAACTCAAAGGCGGTGAGCCTCTTTGGCGCATCACGGTTTTCATGCTTTGCATTGAACACATGTCTTCAGTATTTTCTAGGATGCGGCTTGTCCTTGGAAAGGAAACGGCGGTGTCCAATGTAACAGATCTTGCTAAGTATTGCGTATAACAGCGGATTCCTGTCACAACGAACACATGCATTGTAACCATGTGTCGTTCGCCCTCACATAGTGCCCAAAGCCGGATAATCATGGATGCACCAAATTATAATAGCACGCAGAAAGAAATCAGTTGGTGGGCTGCTATGTAGGTCTCGAGTGAGAACACCCTTCCATAGCTGTTGAAGTTCCTCCACAAGAGGCTCCATGAACAAATCAAAATCCTTTCCAGGACTTTTTGGACCTGGGATGAGCAAGGCCATCATGTAGTTTGATTCTTTAGTGCAGACATTTGGAGGCACGTTGTAAGGGATAACAAGCACTGGCCACATGCTATATGTGGCGCTCTGGAGGCCAAATGGCTTAAATCCATCTGAAGCTAAGCCAAGTCTAATGTTTCTCGGGTCAGCAGAAAACTCTTTGTGTTTATCATTGAAGGTTTTCCACTCACTACCATGAGATGGATGGCTCATTACATTCTGATCTCTGTACTCCTGGTTCCTAGAATGCCACAGTACATCCTCTCTTGTTTCAGCATCATGAAACAACCTTTGCAATCTTTGTGTAATTGGAAAATATCTCAGAACATTGTGAGGAATCCTCTTCACAGCATCGCCATCTTTCCATCTTGATGATTTGCATTTCGGGCATTCACTTAAGTTGGCATAATCCTTCTGGAACAGAACACAATTATTCTTACAAACATGGATCATATCATATCCAATTCCAACTGCACGAAGGAAATTATTCATTTTACTGTAGGTGTGTGGCAGCTCAGACGCATCTGGGAAAGATTTGCGGAAAGCAGCCAACATCGCATCGAATGATTTGTTGGTCATCCGCTCATATGTCTTCACCTGAAGAAAGGTGACCATAGCTGAGAATACTGACAGCTTATTTCCTGGGGTGACAGCAACGTTGCATTGTTCCAACATGCGGGCCCACCGTTTTTCTTCTGCAGGTGAAAGTTCACGAAATGCACGAGCATTTCGTAGCATTGTTTCAATGTTTGTCAAACTCACTGGCTCCGCCACCACCACCTCCTCCTCCTGTTCCACCTGAGCATCACACAGATCAAGATGGTGATCTGCTGCTTCCACGTAGTCAATAACATTGACGTTCACAGCTTCACCATGATGAACCCACCTAGTATATGTGACCGACATCCCATACAAGGGTAGATGATTTTGCACAGTTGACTGGGGTCTTGTAACTGAATTCATACAACTGCTACACGGGCAGAGCACATCTGATTTCGGACCACCGTACTCAGCTCTGATAAAGTTCATGAAGTTTTCAACCCTCTCAACATATGCAGCAGAGAATCTTTGAGCAGAAGTTATCCAAGTCCTGTCCATCTATTAGACATACAAATTAGTTCTTCTACTAGATATTACAGGAAAAACATATATGCTTTTTTATGAAGTCCAGAAAAAAAACTAGGTCGATGTCTAAAGCTATGGCAAGATACTTGGACGAGCAGATCTAAGTAACGAAATATATGTAAAGCTAATTCAGCAAACAGATTTGAGTGCTAAATTATGTCAGGCGGTTTCGGCAGTCAATGAGGCCCAACACACAGGCATCAAACTATCGAAGTCCATCGCAACAACAAAGATCGAGTATAAAACAGTGTAGAGCTATTTCACCTAACAGATTGGCTACTAGACCATGGCAATCTATGTCACAATAAATATATGGCAGGATATTTTAGCAACTAATCGGCCTTGGCATGCCATCTCAGCTAAGCAGATTGAGTGCAGAACAGGGCAAGGAAGCTTCTTAAGCAGAGCATATTGACAGTAAACAACTTTGGCAAACAGTGAGATTAACAGCATCTATCAGCTAACATTCAGCGCTACATCGACATGAACGGGGCCTCAGTCTAGAATGCGAGTACTGTGGGAGAAGCGGACCACCGTGCGTCTCCACACGAACGCCGCCAGCGGTGGAGGCTCTGACCGCTGTGCGCCTCCACAAGAACATAGCTAGAGGTGGCGGCACGGCTAGAGGACCGCAGTCTACGAGAGCGTACTGTGGGAGCGAGAGGATCGCCGTGCGTCCCCTCGACGAACCGCGGCGCCGACGTATCGGCGCGACAGGGAGGGAGGCTTTGGCAGAGCGAATGGAGTGGAGGGGGACGGCGGGGAGGGGGGTTTGGGGAATATTATTGGCTAGTTGGCCGAAGGGCGGTTGAATCGAATTTGGGGGGAATTTTTGCATGTGTGTGGGGGGGGAGGATTTTCGCAC
Organism: Triticum timopheevii; assembly: GCA_963921465.1. Lineage (NCBI taxonomy): Eukaryota > Viridiplantae > Streptophyta > Magnoliopsida > Poales > Poaceae > Triticum > Triticum timopheevii. The sequence continues at coordinate 182,660,524 of OY997270.1, read as the reverse complement.
GCTGGGCGGGGGGAGTTTGGCACATGGTCGGTTTCTCCAAGTGCAGTCCCATGTGTCAGTGAAGAGGCAAGCCAAAGCGCGTTCCGTTTGTGTGAGCCGCGTGCAGGACCGAACGTGTGTGGGGTGCAATGCGACCGCGACAGGAGTGTTGTGAGTGTACCGCCTTTTTCCTTTTAAACTAGGTGCTTCGCCCCCTCAAAAAAATTGTTGCTTCGCACAATCCATCGATACTACTACTAGTAATCCGGTAATCGTGACTAAAACGGCACGACCGGGTCTTTTCCCGCGCGATATGCTGGGAGGTTGGCTTAGTTGGGTTTTTAGGACGAGTAATGATACACCTACGTAATCCCAGATACGTAATTGACGTAATGTGAAACGTGTGAGCTGTTGATTGTAGATTGGGGGGAGGGAGGGGCCCACCACCATGAAAATCAGGGGAGGAGAGAGAGACAATTTACGTTAACCCTTTCGTAGGTTCCCGTAGATGTAGAAAGATGTGAAATGCATGAATGTGTAGTGGACGTACTATTGGGAGCCTAATCCTAGACTTACAAAGGGCTACGTAGCTGCTACGTATGCTTTCCATCAGTTTGTAATGCCCCTCTTGATTTTTCGGTGGGGTGGGCCTAGTCCTCTCCTTTAATCCAATCAAGTAGTCCCACATCACATATGTTCATAACTTTACATAACCCATTACGTGGATGTAGCGTTGCTCCTACTATTGGAGTGCCTAAGATAATATGTGTATGTATAGACCCTATGTGTTTATTTTACTTCGCATGTTAGATTTTTCTAGGTTCAATAAAAAGCAAAGTTGGTGATGATGGTGTGCTGTCATCCTGCAATATAGGTCGTCCGATCTATATCTAACGGATAGGAAGGAAACTATGACAATTTACCCGCACTCCTCTCCACATTTGCAGATAAGGCTTTCCCTCGTTCATCCTTTTCTCCCACAAGATCTTGATCTTCCGTGCAACGCACGGGCATCTTGCTAGTACTCCTACAATATGTATATTATTGTGAAAGTTCATATACACCGGCCGAGATTAATGCAAACACGGCAGATTCTCATTACATTTTGAACTTTTATAGGACAGAAAAATAAAAGAAACCTGACCCTAAACCTATTCTACGGCGGCGACCGACGTCCTCCATCTGCGATCTCTATGTACGGGGGCAGGGTTCAAGACCCGTGAAGTGAAGGTGCGGTCTCCGGTGAGGAAGAGTAGAACACGGGATACGGATCGGCCAGTTGGCACACCATGCCCTGCCGCCTCCCATGCCCTACTCATCCTCGGAGGAGTCCCTGACCTCGGAAGTGCCGGACATTGGACGGCGGCAGGTAGGACGTGTGGCTGACGGTGCTCCCGTCGTTGGCCGCCAGCGTGGCCACCGCTTGCGCAGTCACGTCCGCGTCCGGCTACTCCGCTATTGCGTCATGAGAGGTGACTTTAGCGAGGGCGGCGACCTCGAGCTTCATCCCAACAGACAAGCTCTCCCGCAGAGCGTTCGCACTTGTGGTCATGGCGGATGTGGTGCCAGGTAGGAGGACGATGCGCTATGATGTGGAGGTTAGCTGGGCGTTCCCACTTTAAGTAGCGCATTCCGGTGAGGCCAAGCATCCGGGTGGCATACGAACGGACGGAGTTGGTTCCTCGGGCACCGAGCCTCTTAACAACGACATACGAACGGACGGCATGAATGCGGGCAGTTGGCGCCGGCTGGGAACGCACCGCGTGACGGCGCGAGGGACGAGGGTTTTGGTGTGCCAGGGTAGTCAGCTGTGGTCGTGGCAACGTTGGAGATACCCTTTGCTCACATGCGATCCCCGCATGTCATTGAAAAAGCAAGAGGACCCGGCATGGTCTCAGGTCCAGATGATGAAGTTGGCCGCGCTACACCACTCCTCGGACGCGTCGCGACGCCCCGTGCATCCTTGACGAGACTGGTGTTGGGATGTGTTTGGATTGTGGCCAAAGTGCACCTTACCAAAATTTTGGTCATGACCCAAAGATTGGTCTTTGTTTGGATGGTTGCCATTTTTTTGGCATACCAATGAACTCTAGCCAACTCTACTTCATTTTTCTTGCCAATGTCGGCCAAATCATGGGCAACCAATACCTCAACCAAAATTTTGGTCATGACCCAAAGATTGGTCTTTGTTTGGATGGTTGCCATTTCTTTGGCATGCCAATGAACTCTAGCCAACTCTAGTTCATTTTTCTTGCCAATGTCGGCCAAATCATGGGCAACCAATACCTCAACCAAAATTTTGGCTACCCAATGCTTTGATGGGGCAACCTTGGGCACAAACCAAACATATCGTTGGTCGTGCCACAACACTAACGCCACCCTCGGCACACTGAAACCGACCGTGTCTAACGACGATATGAGCATGTCGCTCACCGCGGTCGCCGTGTCCAGAGGCGATGCTGGAGCTGCGCCCCGTTGTTGGCCCCAACGACCCACATGAATGATTGTCGGTGGCGAGGAGGTCGTGGGCCAGCTCCTCCATTGGACTAGTCTGTGCTACATCGTCCCGATGGGTGTGCCCCACATGTCGGTTTCCCTGTTTTCCTGGCAATATTCGAGCGTCAATGCTCCGCGTTGCGCATTAGGCCTTTCACTATGTATGCCAAGCGAGACAACTTATTGTTTATTTGAGTTGTTCAAGTGTAATCATGTGGCATTTGCTTATTTCTCATTCCTCTCCAACCCTCTTCTCCATCGATCATGTCGCCCTCTAGTCGAGTCCATCCTCCCACATGCCTCATTTGAACATTCCGCCGAGTATCATTCCCATATACCCACCCTAGTCCTCTTTCAATAGATCTCCGGACCCTGAGATGAAATCGAGAGGGAACGAGTGGGGGCACGTGATACCTAAGGCGGATTCAATATTTTGAACCGGTGATCATAGCATCCGCAAATCATATATAAAGGGTATTCAATGTTCGTTTCGTTTTAGAACGTACAATATACTCCCTCCTATCCTTTCTAGTTTACATATAAGTTTTATGTGTAGTCAAAGTATCTCTACTATGATCAAAAAGGTATCAGCATTCAACAACGCCCAATCAATATTGTTAGATTCGTATGTACTCCTAGATTTGTACTCGAGATGGTTTCCAATTTGACTATTGACAAGATTAATAGTCCATGAGATGTATAATGTGAAAATTATATCATTGGAAACTCCTTTCACATACGAAATTGACCGTATGCTTTGTGTAAGTTGCATGTCATATATTATTACTCTAACATTTGGTCAAAGTTAGCCTCGAAAAACGCATTAGACCCTGTATGCTCTGTGTAAGTTGCATGTCATATATTATTACTCTACCATTTGTGTAAGTTGCATGTCATATATTATTACTCTACCATTTGTAAGTTGAATGTCATATATTATTACTCTAACATTTGGTCAAAGTAGTACTACCTTTGTCCTGGTTTATAGGTCCCCTTCGTATTTTGTGTTAAATTTTGACCATAAATATAACTAATAAAATGTTATTGCATGTCATAAAAAATATATCCTTGGATTCGTATTGGAACATAGTTTTCAATCGTATAATTCTTGGTGACATGCATTGACATTTTATTAGTTAAATCTATGGTCAAAGTTTGACACTAAATACGAAGGGGACCAATAAACCAGGATGGAGGTAGTATAGTGGAAGTGGATCCTCTGACGTAGGCATCCCTGCCTTACCCTCCCTTTCGGTCACTTACTGGCAGACCCCATGCTTGCAAGGCCCCGCATGTCAGTTACTCAATGGGTTCGGCCACATCAGGGGATCCTCATCTGTAGTATACTCCCTTTGTTTTTATTTACTCTGCATAAAACGGAGGGAGTGGTGGTATAATAAATGACACGGGCGGGGGAGGGGGAGGGACGTCGGTTTGCTCTCAACTGCGGTCCCACAAGCGAGTGAAAACGCAAGACGAAGTGCGTTCCATTCGGTGAGCGACGTGGAGGGTCCAGCGTGCTAGGCTGCAACGCGCACGCAACAAGAGCGATGTACAGTCAAAACCGATTGACCGGTCATCACCGGAACCACTAGTCACACCAGAACCTTCGCTACTCGGCCTATGCCAGCCACTGCCCTAAAAACCACACCAAATCTCCAGCCCATTCCCCCAGCTTTCGATCCCCTAGCCCGCATCAAGCGTCCCCTTGTTCGCCGGAAAGCCATGGTGCGCCGCAAGATCACTTACTACAAGATGCTGACACCGGAGCACCGCGCAAAAATCGCGGCGGTGGTCGGCGCCACAGACCTTAGTTCTCAAGCTCGCTTTGTGGCGGGCCAATCCCCGAGTTATCTGGAGCCAAGCTACGAGGAGGAGGAAGCCGATCCAATGTTCATGGCGGAGGTCGCGGCGTAGAAGGCCCCCGATGGGTATGAGACGATGGACGTCTACTTCGTGCCGGCGTCCGAGTCCCCCATGGTGCAGGCGGACCAGCGGTTCAACATGGCAATACTAAAGGAGGACCAGGAGGCAGAGGCTCAACTCGACGCAGAGCGCGCGCATGCCGCTACCATCGAGGCTCTCCTGCAGGCGGAACCAGATGTCGTGGATGTGAACCGGGCGGCGGAGGCTCAACTCGAGGCGGAGCGCGTGGATTCCACTGCCATCGAGGCCCTCCTGCAGGCGGACCGGACGTCCTCGACATGAACCGAGCGGCAGAGGCTCTACTCGATGCAGAGCGCGTGGATGCTGCTCGCATCGACGCCCTCCTGCAGGCGGAACTGGGCGACCTGGACTTGAACCGGACGGCGGAGGCTCGACTCGACGCGGAGCACGCGGATGCCGTTGCCATCGAGGCCCTCCTGCAGGCGGAGCCGGACGTCCTCGACTTGAACCGGGTTGTGCTCTCGTCCGTGTAGAGCACCCGCACGCTCCGCTTGAACGAGTAGCTGGAGGCCGAGGACAACCACGGTGCAGAGACACACGTCGGCAGCGATGGCTGGTTCGCGCTGGTAGCCAAAGACGACGAGGTCGTCTCTTTCCACGAGCAGTGATAGTTTTTCTTTATGTTGTTGTTTTTATGGATCTTTTGCTGTGTAAAAACATACTATATTTGTTATGCAAGTTGCCTGAGTTGGGTCAGTCTACCATTTTAGGCGGTTGGATGAATATCCTATGTCTCCTAACCCTTGTTTCCTTCTTCCTCACCTCTTCTTCTTCCCCAACAGACCACCGCACGGGCCGTACGGATACTCCCCAACATGCGGTTGGATAAACATACTCTATGAATGAAAATTACGTGTCAGTGATAGGATGGCTGAGTTTGGTTTGTTCACATGCGACAACAAGTGTCAGTGAGGGTGCGTTCCCTTGGTTGGGTTTGCGGCGTGCAGGAGCGACTATGTGAGGGTGCGGTGTGACCGCGGCGTGCAGGAGCGACCGTGTGAGGGTGCGGTGCGACCGCGACAGCGGTGCGCAAGTGTACCTCCTTCTCATTTTGAAAACTTTAGGCAAGCTTGGCAAAAATGTGTGGTGAAGTTTGGCAATGCAAGGCCTAGACCCAAACAGGATAAGTACGTACGTACTAGGAGTACTAGTGTTAAAAAAGAAAGGCGGGGTTTTCCTTCGCGGGATTTAATCGATACAAATCCTCGTTTCACGTGTCAATTAATGCGTATTTTTTTCTCGAAATACCAAAGAGCTAACCATCTCACTCCTCATCGCTTGATTAATGCAGCGCCATGCAAACCAACCTTGTCACTTCTGCATGCATGCAAGGGATATTAATGTCCTTGGTTGCTAACCCCATAAATTTTGCCTCGATTATTGTTAGTGGCCCTTTGCTAATTGTAATTTTGATATACTGGCCTTGTGTACAAAAAAATGGAGGTAGTAACTATATTTGACTTCCTTCCCCATTGCGGTGACGTCGACGATAATTTTTTTTGTGGTTTGGCGAAATGTGTTCGACGGAGAACACCATTGAGGGAGACCACGGTAAGTCGTTCGCAAGTGCTGCCTACAAGCCGAGACAACTGCCTTATTTGCTTCCACGAAGTCCTTTACTAGTACTACTAGGAGTACTAGTGCGGTGAGATGGTTTCTCGAAGAAGACGATGGAGAAGCGGAGTCAGCGTTGAGTGAAATGATGGTTGCTTCGTTCGTGCTTTTGTGATTTGACGCCTCACTACTTTGTGATTTGTGATAAAAGGGACAGGGGAGTAGACTCTGTGCTCTATACTGTACTACATGCGTCCAAGCATGGGAGAAAGAGGAGAGACGTTGAATTTTTCTATTCCTTCAATCAATCAATCAGGGAGCTTTTTTCTATTCCTTCAATCAATCAATCAGGGAGCTTCGGTTCCATCTTTTTGGCTTTGGCAACACCGTCCACAATGGTTCCGACGATGCCAAAAGCTATTTCACATTTGGCTACACATTGTGGATGCCCTTAACCGTACCACTTGGTTTTGCTCCTGTGTGCTATCTATACAAATCTCAGTTATATTGATCTAAAAAATTATAGAATCAAGATTAGTAAAAAGGAGGTGATTTTGCCGCGCGGATGGCGGGGGAGGTTTCTTATTTTCAGAGGACGTTGTCCTGGTGGTTTGCTAACATGCGGTCCCACGTGTCAGTGCCTTACCAAGCCGATCCGCGTCCCACATGAAGCGGAACAACGGCATAAGCAACACGTGGTTAAGTTGAAGAAGATGAGGGAGAAGCGGATTCAGCAACGAGTGAAATGATGATTGCTTCGTCCCTCCAACTTCTTTTTTTAGCATTATTACTTCGTCCCTCCAACTTAACTGCGGCAAAGGTGCAGCTTTGTGATTTGACGCCTCATTGCTCATTACTATGCCGGCGCCATGACTGGGGTGCTTCACCCCGGCTGCTCTGCACTGTATTCCGGTATGGCACGTGGACCCGGTAGCTTGATGTCCCACATGTCGATGAAAGGGACTAGAAGATTTATGAAAGCGAGCGCTCCACTCTTACGACGGAGGAGTAGACGACACGACGGCCCAGTGAACTGTCACTTGTACTGTATAGTACTATAGTTTTGCTGTTTCGCACGATCCATCGATACAAACCCGATTAAACAGGAAAGGGCGGGATTTTTCCCGTGTGGTAGATGATACTAGCCATACATTTCAAAGGCAATTTTAATGTATGCAAACTGAATAATTATAAGTAACAATATGATATCTAGTAAAACTAAAAACACATATGATTTATTGTGTTAGAGTGTAGTAGTAGTGCTGTATTGCATAGTTGTTAGATGTAACATGCGAGAACGTGTAGAGATGTAGTTTTGGATGGCATATAGAGAGAAAAGTGTATACGGTCACCGAACTTCAGAATAAGCTGATTATGGTCACTATATACGTTTTGCAGTGATTATACGGTCACTTGCTCACAGTTCAGCATCGGATTGGACTCTGTTGACCGGCCAAATAGTCTGCGTGGCGGGCGCCATGTTGACTAGTTAAATTGACCACATTCCTTATGGGTCCCACCTGTCTGTTCGCATAGGGAAAAGGTCAGATAAACACAAATTTACGTAGGCGCGACAAGGCTCCAACCCGTGCGCGGGAATCACCTGGTTGTGTATGTGTCTGTCACGGCCTGATGTGTGGGCGTGCACGTGTAGGTTGAGCACTTGAGCGTGAGAGTGTGTGTTGGTCGTGTGGTGTACTGGTGTGTGCATGCATGTGTGCGTGTGTGCGTGTGAGTGTTGCGTGCGTGCGTGGCTGCGTGTGTATGTGTGAGTGTTGCGTGCGTGCGTGGGTGCATGTGTTTGTGTGAGTGTTGCGTGGATGCAGTTCATGTGCATGCGTGTGTGTGTGTGTATAATCACCACACCAGCTCCTGTGTGTTAAAACAGACGGCTCAGCATACCAATACAAGGCCACCTTGTCCGCTGTGCCCGCGGTCATGACTTCGAACCACCGTCCAAATATATTTTTGTCGTTTGTTTTCATTCTTACTAGCAAGATGCCCGTGCGTTGCACGTAACATCAAGATGCATTTCTATGACTTGTTTATCTTGTGAGAGAAAAGGATGAACGATGGAAGGCCTTATTTGCATATGTGGAGAGGTGTGTGGGTACCTTTTTGCAAAATTGCCACGGTTTCTTTCCTATCCGTCATATATAAATCGGACGGCCTATATTGCAGGATGGCAGGCACACCATCATCACCAACTCGGTTTTTTATAAGACTGTATTTTATGTGTTTTATAAGAGTGTAGATGTAGAGTAGATACAAGTCGACAGGTGGGCACGATGGTAGTGAGATAATGTGATGCAACACTAGAGGTGCCACATCGAGCGTTTAACTGGTCAACTAGTCATGTCATGAGCAAATACAGAGTTGTACGGTGAGCCCATGACTGTATAATAACCACTAAACGTAAATGGTGACCGTAATGAGTGGATTATGAAGTCCAATGTACGTATCGTGCTTTCGCTTCAAATACAATGATCGTCATTGCATATATCGCGAGAGAAAGATGAAACACGCGTGAATTTTCTGGGGGCTTACTTTTAGAGGACATGGAGATAATTTTGTCTGCATATGTGAAAGGGGCGTACAGGAGGGGTATGCCATGGAGAGAGAGATGTTCTTCGTTTCTCTTTATTATGACTAACTTTGTATATAGTATAAAAATATACAAATTCACAATGCGGAATAAATATCATTGTGGGCACCATGCAATGCACATTAGCGTTCATACTCCTCCATATAACTTTGTAATGTTGTATATATGTAGAAACTCTAAAATAATTTTTTGGCCACACTTTATTCAAAAGGAATGTTGTATTACGTATTCGAGAGAGGCATGGATAGAGGGGCCGACAGGGGGGGGGGGGGTGGGAGCATGGGAGAGATAGCACGAGAAATGAGAGTGGTCTAGAGAGAGAGACGAATATGATGTCATGACAAGAGATTCCATTCCCTTGAGTGTGTATATGCAAGGGGGGAGGGAATAGAGGCACCAGGAGAAATTTTCTGTGTGTGTGGTGTTTGTGTTGGTCTGTGTGGGTGTGAGAAGATAATGAGACGTGGGGGCAGAGGGTGTGTCACCGTGTGAGGTCCGGTGGGTCGAGGTGAGGCCCTTCGTTCGGTTCCGTCCTGCGCCACATTGGTCGGCCCATGACACATTTAGGAAGACCCATGGATGACTAGTCGTACAAGGCAAAGATAGCAGAATTGTGAAGGACTCTGTGTCCACTGACAAAGCCTGCTAGGATTTGTAACCCTAGGTTCTCGGACTAAGGTAACCCCTTTATCTCTGATATTACTATTCACCCAACCCAACTTTAAGGGGCATCCTATAGAATGCTCTGCTAGAATCATAGTCATCGATTAGGAAGAGAGGTGTGAGACAATGCATGAGAGACAGGCGTAAAGATAATGTGCGTACATGAGAAACGTATGCAGGTCGATGTATATAGAAAGGGTCGATGAGGATTGTGCGTGTGTATGTTTGCAAGAGGAAGAGTGCTTGTGATAAAGGTTAGTGAAAACAACTGTAAATGGTTACGAGAGGGAGGCAGGGTTATATCTAGAGCATGTGTGCGAGAAAGACACCTCGGGAGAGAGTGTGTGAGCATGTGTGAGAGACCACCGATGGAGAGTGAAACTACACATAAAAGACTGCTCTACACATTGATTAAAGATATAAATTGTATCCAAATATTAGGATGGGAACATGATATTTGCAATTCGCGTAAGGAGCGGTCATTGATCCATCAGACATCTAGATTCTATCGAATTTGAGCATGTCTATGTTATTATTCGACACAATTGATCCACATAGTTAGTATTTTGAATTCCAGATTATGCATCGCTTTAGCAATCGAATATAAACGTGAGTATAGTTCATGTTGTGTGTGTAAAGCACATTATACATAGGAAAGTTACACAATGGACATTATAAATAGCTACCTACGAACTAGCATACATTTGAATTCAACTTAAGGTGGTTTAAAAAAAATCAAATTCAATATGAAGTCCATTCAATTATTTGAATTTAATATCATGGCATTTGTAAACCATACCTAAATTATGGAGGCACCAATCTTTGCGTTGATTTTGTACATAATAGCATATGTAGTCGTTTACAAAATAGATTCAAATTTAGCTCCTCCATTCCAAAAAAATCGTAGTTATAGGATTTTCAAGTGTCAAAATTTCAAAAAGAAGTGGATAATTTAATGAGGTTTTCAAACATACAAGGTCAAATATAACATTGTCTATTTAGGTCAATCCTCATAGTTCAAGAGTACTCTAAACGTGAATGCTTGTGTTTCAAAATTTCGAACGAAGCACCAAAAGAGCCTCTACTCGCCCGAAACCGCGTGAAACCAATGTTTGGTAGTACAAGGAAATTACTTTTCTAATAACTCCGACCCGTGAAACCTACCGGCCCGACGTCCAAAGGTCTAAACCGGGGTAGGTTTGTAGCTTCATCTGGACGCCACACAACCGCCTCCGAAAAACATTCATACACAATGGCCGCCTAAGCACACATGCGTGCGGCCGAAATCACTCCCGCCCACTATTTGGGACACCTGGGATTACCATCCTACCCCCGACCCGCAGTAGGTCCTAAATTTAAGAGGGGGGCAAAGTTTATACTTTCCCCAAATTTCAAACAAGCGCGTCCCATATTCTGTTCAAAAAAGCCAAAAACAAGTGCGTCCCAGACCGAAACATGGTTCCCCCCACCCGTTCGATTCCCCATTCGTACTCCGTGGGCGACAAAACTACCTCTCCACCAGCCGCAAAACCCCGGCGTCCTCCGTCCGCCACCCCATCCCACCCATCAACCGCCGCCCTCCTCCATCACGCCGGAGCCGATACCCCGATGTCGTCGTCCACCGCAACCTCAACCGCAACGCCCTCCATGGCTAGTAGTTGAAGCCGAGGACGAGCCGTCCTTACCCGAGCTAGTTCAACCACGCCGTCCTGCACCTCACCGCTGCCGCTCCAACTTCGCCACCCTCCACCGCACCGGAGCTGTTCCTGCTACGCCGTCCTTCGCCGCCTCGGATCTGCTTCCCCTCCGCCGACATACGGCCACAGCAACACAGTCAACAATTTGGCCATGGGTTCGTCCAAGCCTGCACCCTCCAGAACATCGGTTTCCCTGGTAAAAAGAAGAAGATCGGCGCGACATGTGGAGGTGACCACACTGGCAACTGAAAAAGGTACTCCTCTTCCCTTATTCGTGCAAATCTTACGTCTCTGCTTGCACGGTATTCATCCCACAGAAGACACTAGTTGATCGCTTATTCTTGATACTAGATGTTCCTAGTAACTCGAGATGCACAAGGTTTCTCCTCATATACTATTTCACCTTAGCTAGAGGTCCGTCGCCCCCCTGAATTTCAATTTATGGCCAGTTGATTCCCAATTAACGGAAGCATTCCCTGGCGTAACAGGCGCTAGTACGCCTATTACGCAGGGGAAGCAGTGCCTTGGTGTTTATCTTAGGGGCGTGTGCGGCCTAGAGCTACTGGCGCCCGATCTGGAGGTCGGCGGGATTAAAGGGATGGCCTGGGGGCACTGCCAAGCACGGCGGTGGTGTGAGGTCGATGGGAGGGCGGGGCGGCGGAGGCAGGGGTCTAGGCCGGTGGTTGCTGGCGGTTCGAGAAAGATCGTCAACAGTGACTGGCGGGAGGTAGACAAAGGCCATCTTCCCGTTCCTTATAGATCGGACGGTTCATTAAAAAATCGACTGACCTATTTATTTTCAGTCGACTGTTATCTTAGATATGACCACATGTGTGTTGCAGAACGTAGTAATTTCAAAAAATTTCCTACGCATACGCAAGATCATGGTGATGATATAGCAACGAGAGGGGAGAGTGTTTGTCCACGTACCCTCGTAGACTGTAAGCGGAAGCGTTATGACAACGCGGTTGATGTAGTCGTATGTCTTCACGATCCGACCGATCCAAGTACCGAACGTACGGCACCTCCGAGTTCAGCACACGTTCAGCTCGATGACGATCCCCGGACTCCGATCCAGCAAGGTGTCGGGGATGAGTTCCGTCAGCACGACGGCGTGGTGACGATGTTGATGTTCTACCGGCGCAGGGCTTCGCCTAAACTCCGCGACGATATGACCGAGGTGGAATATGGTGGAGGGGGGCACCGCACACGGCTAAGGAACGATCCGTAGATCAACTTGTGTGTTCTAGGGTGCCCCCCTACCCCTGTATATAAAGGAGGGAGGGAGGAGGTGGCCGGCCCAAGGGGGGGCGCGCCATAGGGAGGGGGAAACCTACTCCAAGTAGGTTTCCCTCTCTTTTCCTTATCTTATTTGGAGGGGGAAGGAAGGAGTACTAGTAGTAGGAAAGGAAGAGGGGGAAGGAGAAAGGAAAGGGGGGGCCGGCCCCCCTCCCCAATTCGGATAGGGCTTGGGGGGCGCGGCCCCCTCCCTTGCTCCTTCTCCCTTCCTCCTACATGGGCCCAATAAGGCCCATATACTTCCCGGGGGGTTCCGGTAACCTCCCGGAGCTCCGGTATATTCCCAAACTCTTCCGGAACCTTTCCGGTGTCCAAATATATCCGTCCAATATATCAATCTTTATGTCTCGACCATTTTGAGACTCCTCGTCATGTCCGTGATCATATCCGGGACTCCGAACAACCTTCGGCACATCAAAATACATAAACTCATAATATAACTGTCATCGAAACCTTAAGCGTGCGGACCCTACGGTTCGAGAACAATGTAGACATGACCGAGACATGTCTCTGGTCAATAACCAATAGCGGGACCTGGATGCCCATATTGGTTCCTACATATTCTACGAAGATCTTTATCGGTCAAACCGCATAACAACATACTTTGTTCCCATTGTCATCGGTATGTTACTTGCCCGAGATTTGCTCGTCGGTATCCAATACCTAGTTCAATCTCGTTACCGGCAAGTCTCTTTACTCGTTCTGTAATACGTCATCTCATAACTAACTCATTAGTTACATGCTTGCAAGGCTTAGGTGATGAGTATTACCGAGAGGGCCCAGAGATACCTCTCCGACAATCGGAGTGACAAATCCTAATCTCGAATTATGCCAACTCAACATGAACCTTCGGAAACACCTGTAGAGCACCTTTATAATCACCCAGTTACGTTGTGACGTTTGGTAGCACACAAAGTGTTCTTCCGGTACACGGGAGTTGCACAATCTCATAGTTGTAGGAACTTTGTATAAGTCATGAAGAAAGCAATAGCAGTATACTAAACGATCAAGTGCTAGGCTAACAAAATGGGTCATGTCAATCACATCATTCTTCTAATGATGTGATCCCACTAATCAAATGACAACACATGTCTATGGTCAGGAAACATGACCATCTTTGATTAATGAGCTAGTCAAGTAGAGGCATACTAGTGACTATATGTTTGTCTATGTATTCACACATGTATCATGTTTCCGGTTAATACAATTCTAGCATGAATAATAAACATTTATCATGATATGAGGAAATAAATAATAAGTTTATTATTGCCTCTAGGGCATATTTCCTTCATATGAATAATAAACATTTATCATGAAATAAGGAAATAAATAATAACTTTATTATTGCCTCTAGGGCATATTTCCTTCAGTCTCCCACTTGCACTAGAGTCAATAATCTAGTTCACATCGTCATGTGATTTAACACCAATATTCATATCTGTATATGATTAACACCCATAATTCACATCCTCATGTGACCAACACCCAAAGGGTTTACTAGAGTCAATAATCTAGTTCACATTTCTATGTGATTAACACCCAAAGAGTACTAAGGTGTGATCATGTTTTGCTCGTGAGAGAAGCTTAGTCAACGGGTCTGTCACATTCAGATCCGTATGTATTTTGCAAATATTTTATGTCCACAATGCTCTGCACGGAGCTACTCTAGCTAATTGCTCCCACTTTTAATATGTATCCAGGTTGAGACTTGGAGTCATCTGGATCAGTGTAAAAGTTTGCACTGATGTAACTTTTACAACAAACTCTTTTATCACCTCCATAATCGAGAAACATCTCCTTAGTTCTTACTAAGGATATTCTTGACCAATGTCCTGTGATCTATTCCTAGATCACTATTGTACTCCCTTGCCAAATTCAGAGCAAGGTATACAATAGGTCTGGTACATAGCATAGCATACTTTATAGAACCTATGACTGAGGCATAGGGAATGACTTTTCATTCTCTTTCTATTTTCTGCTGTGGTCGGGATTTGAGTCTTACTCAATTTCATACCTTTGCAACACAGGCAAGAACTCTTTCTTTGACTGTTCCATTTTGAACTATTTCAAAATCTTGCCAAGGTATGTACTCATTGAAAATCTTATCAAGCGACTTGATCTATCTCAATAGATCTTGATGCTCAATATGTAAGTAGCTTTTACTGAGGTCTTTTCTTTTTAAAGAACTCCTTTAAAACACTCCTTTATGCTTTGCAGAAAAATTCTACATCATTTCTGATCAACAATATGTCACTCACATATACTAATCAGAAAGGCTGTAGTGCTCCCACTCACTTTATTGTAAATACAGGCTTCATCGTAAGTCCATATAAAACTATATGCTTTGATCAACTTATCAAAGCGTATACTCCAACTCCGAGATGCATGCACCAGTCCATAGATGGATCGCTGGAGCTTGCACATTTTGTTAGCACCTTTAGGATTGACAAAACCTTCTGGTTGCATCATATACAACTCTTCTTTAATAAATCCATTAAGGAATGCAGTTTTGACATCCATTTGCCAGATTTCATAAAATGTGGCAATTGCTAACATGATTCAGACAGACTTAAGCATCGATACGAGTGAGAAAATCTCATCATATTCAACATTTTGAACTTGTTGAAAACCTTTCGCAACAAGTCGAGCTTGGTAGATAGTAATACTACTATCAGTGTCTGTCTTCCTCTTGAAGATCCATTTATTTAACATGGCTTGCTGATCATCGAGCAAGTCAATCAAATTCCATACTTTGTTCTCATACATGGATCATATCTCAGATTTTATGGCCTCGAGCCATTTTGTGGAATCTGGGCTCATTATCGCTTCCTCATAGTTCGTAGGTTCATCATGGTCTAGTAACATGACTTCCAGAACATGATTACTACACCACTCTGGTGCAGATCTTACTCTGGAAGACCTACGAGGTTCTGTAGTAACTTGATCTGAAGTTTCATGATCAATATCATTAGCTTCCTCACTAATTGGTGTATTTGTCACAGGAACTGATTTCTGTGATGAACTACTTTCCAATAAGGGAACAGGTACAGTTACCTCATCAAGTTCTACTTTCCTCCCACTCACTTCTTTCGAGAGAAACTCCTTCTCTAGAAAGGATCCATTTTTAGCAACGAATATCTTGCCTTCGGATCTGTGATAGAAGGTGTACCCAACAATTTCCTTTGGGTATTCTATGAAGACGCACTTCTACGATTTGGGTTCGAGTTTATCAGGATGAAACTTTTTTCACATAAGCATCGCAACTCCAAATGTTTAGAAACGACAGCTTAGGTTTATTGCTAAACCATAGTTCATACGGTGTCGTCTCAACGGATTTAGATGGTGTCCTATTTAAAGTGAATGCAGCTGTCTCTAATGCATAACCCCAAAATGATAGTGGTAAATCGGTAAGAGACATCATAGATCGCACCATATCAAATAAAGTGTGGTTACGACGTTCGGACACACCATAACGTTGTGGTGTTCCAGGTGGCGTGAGCTGTGAAACTATTCCACATTGTTTTAATTGAAGACCAAACTCGTAACTCAAATATTCATCTCCATGATCAGATCGTAGAAACTTTATTTTCTTGTGACGATGATTTTCCACTTCACTCTGAAATTCTTCGAACCTTTCAACTATTTCAGACTTATGTTTCATCAAGTAGATATACCAATATCTGCTCAAATCATCTGTGAAGGTCAGAAAATAACGATACCCGCCGCGAGCCTCAACACTCATCGGATCGCATACATCAGTATGTATTATTTCCAATAATCAGTTGCTCACTCCATTGTTCCGGAGAACGGAGTCTTAGTCATTTTGCCCATGAGGCATGGTTCGCAAGCATCAAGTGATTCATAATCAAGTGATTCCAAAATCCCATCAGCATGGAGTTTCTTTGTGCGCTTTACACCAATATGACCAAAACGGCAGTGCCACAAATAAGTTGCACTATCATTATTAACTTTGCATCTTTTGGCATCAATATTATGAATATGTGTATCACTACGATCGAGATCCAACAAACTATGTTCATTGGGTGTATGACCATCGAAGGTCTTATTCATGTAAACAGAATAACAATTTATTCTCTAACTTTAAATGAATAACCGTATCGCAATAAACATGATCAAATCATATTCATGCTTAACGCAAACGCCAAATAACATTTATTTAGGTTTAACACTAATCCCGAAAGTATAGGGAGTGTGCGATGATGATCATATCAATCTTGGAACTACTTCCAACACTCATCGTCACTTCACCCTCAACTAGTCTCTGTTTATTCTGTAACTCCTGTTTTGAGTTACTAATCTTAGCAACCGAACAAGTATCAAATACTCAGGGGCTACTATAAACACTAGTAAGGCACACATCAAACACCTGTATATCAAATATACCCTTGTTCACTTTGCCATCCTTCTTATCCACCAAATATTTAGGGCATTTCCGCTTCCAGTGACCATTTCCTTTGCAGTGTAAGCACTCAGTTTCAGGCTTTGGTCTAGCTTTGGCCTTCTTCACGGGAGTGACAACTTGCTTGTCTTTCCACTTGAAGTTCCCTTTCTTTCCCTTTGCCCTTCTCTTGAAACTAGTGGTCTTGTCAATCATCAACACTTGATGCTCTTTCTTGATTTCTACCTTCGTCGATTTCAACATCACGAAGAGCTTGGGAATCGTTTACGTCATCCCTTGCATACTATAGTTCATCACGAAGTTCTAGTAACTTAGTGATGGTGACTAGAGAATTCTGTCAATCACTATCTTATCTGGAAGATTAACTCCCACTTGATTCAAGCGATTGAAGTACATGCTCACTAGTTGAGCGATTCTCCTCCATCTTTTAGCTATAGAACTTGTTGGAGACTTCATATCTCTCAACTCGGGTATTTGCTTCAAATATTAACTTCAATTCCCGGAACATCTCATATGGTCCATGACATTCAAAACGTCTTTGAAGTCCCGATTCTAAGCCATAAAGCATGGTGCACAAAACTATCAAGTAGTCATCATATTGAGCTAGCCAAACGTTCATAACATCTGCATCTGCTCCTGCAATAGGTATGTCACCTAGCGGTGCATTAAGGACATAATTTTTTTTGTACAGCAATGAGGATAAACCTCAGATCACGAATCAAATCCGCATCATTGCTACTAACATTTTTCAACACAATTTTCTCTAGGAACATATCAAAATAAACATATGAAAGCAACAACGCGAGCTATTGATCTACAACATAATTTGCAAAATACTACCAGGACTAAGTTCATGATAAATTTAAGTTCAATTAATCATATTACTTAAGAACTCCCACTTAGATAGACATCTCTCTAGTCATCAAAATGACCACGTGATCCAAATCAACTAAACCATAACTGATCATCACGTGAGATGGAGTAGTTTTCAATGGTGAACATCACTATGTTGATCATATCTACTATATGATTCATGCTCGACCTTTCGGTGTCCGTGTTCTGAGGCCATATCTGCATATGCTAGGCTCGTCAAGTTTAACCTGAGTATTCCGCGTGTGCAAAACTGGCTTGCACCCGTTGTAGATGGACGTAGAGCTTATCACACCCGATCATCACGTGGTGTCTGGGCACGACGAACTTTGGCAACGGTGCATACTCAGGGAGAACACTTCTTGATAATTAGTGAGAGATCATCTTAAAATGCTACCGTCAAACAAAACATAATAAGATGTATAACAGATAAACATCATATGCAAAATATGTGACATGATATGGCCATGATCATCTTGCGCCTTTGATCTCCATATCCAAAGTACTGTCATGATCTCTATCGTCACCGGCACGACACCATGATCTTCATCATCTTGATCTACATCAATGTGTCATCACATGGTCGTCTCACCAACTATTGCTCTTGCAACTATTGCTATCGCATAGCGATAAAGTAAAGCAATTATTTGGCACTTGCATCTTATGCAACAAAGAGACAACCATAGAGCTTCTGCCAGTCGCCGATAACTTCAACAAAACATGATCATCTCATACAACAACTTATATCTCATCACATCTTGACCATATCACATCACAACATGCCCTGCAAAAACAACTTAGACGTCCTCTACTTTGTTGTTGCAAGTTTTACGTGGCTGCTACGGGCTTAAGCAAGAACCAATCTCACCTACGCATCAAAACCACAACGATAGTTTGTCAAATAGACTCCGTTTTAACCTTCGCAAGGACCGGGCGTAGCCACACTCGGTTCAACTAAAGTTGGAGAAACTGACACCCGCCAGCCACCTGTGTGCAAAGCACGTCGGTAGAACCAGTCTCGCGTAAGCGTATGCGTAATGTCGGTCCGGGCCGCTTCATCCAACAATACCGCCGAACCAAAGTATGACATGCTGGTAGGCAGTATGACTTATATCGTCCACAACTCACTTGTGTTCTACTCGTGCATATAACATCAAACCATAAAAACCTAGGCTCGGATGCCACTGTTGGAGAACGTAGTAATTTCAAAAAAATTCCTACGCATACGCAAGATCATGGTGATGATATAGCAATGAGAGGGGAGAGTGTTCGTCCACGTACCCTCGTAGACCGTAAGCGGAAGCGTAATGACAACGCGGTTGATGTAGTCGTACGTCTTCACGATCCGACTGATCCAAGTACCGAACGTACGGCACCTCCGAGTTCAGCACACGTTCAGCTCGATGACGATCCCCGGACTCCGATCCAGCAAGGTGTCGGGGATGAGTTCCGTCAGCACGACGGCGTGGTGACGATGTTGATGTTCTACCGGCGTAGGGCTTGGCCTAAACTCCGCGACGATATGACCGAGGTGGAATATGGTGGAGGGGGGCACCGCACACGGCTAAGGAACGATCCGTAGATCAACTTGTGTGTTCTAGGGTGCCCCCCTACCACCGTATATAAAGGAGGGAGGGAGGAGGTGGCCGGCCCAAGGGGGGGCGCGCCATAGGGAGGGGGAAACCTACTCCAAGTAGGTTTCCCTCTCTTTTCCTTATCTTATTTGGAGGGGGAAGGAAGGAGTACTAGTAGTAGGAAGAAGTACTAGTAGTAGGAAAGGAAGAGGGGGAAGGAGAAAGGAAAGGGGGGGCCGGCCCCCCTCCACAATTCGGATTGGGCTTGGGGGGCGCGCCCCCCTCCCTTGCTCCTTCTCCCTTCCTCCTACATGGGCCCAATAAGGCCCATATACTTCCCGGGGGGTTCCGGTAACCTCCCGGAGCTCCGGTATATTCCCAAACTCTTCCGGAACCTTTCCGGTGTCCAAATATATCCGTCCAATATATCAATCTTTATGTCTCGACCATTTCGAGACTCCTCGTCATGTCCGTGATCATATCCGGGACTCCGAACAACCTTTGGTACATCAAAATACATAAACTCATAATATAACTGTCATCGAAACCTTAAGCGTGCGGACCCTACGGTTCGAGAACAATGTAGACATGACCGAGACATGTCTCTGGTCAATAACCAATAGCGGGACCTGGATGCCCATATTGGTTCCTACATATTCTACGAAGATCTTTATCGGTCAAACCGCATAACAACATACTTTGTTCCCTTTGTCATCGGTATGTTACTTGCCCGAGATTTGATCGTCGGTATCCAATACCTAGTTCAATCTCGTTACCGGCAAGTCTCTTTACTCGTTCTGTAATACGTCATCTCATAACTAACTCATTAGTTACATGCTTGCAAGGCTTAGGTGATGAGTATTACCGAGAGGGCCCAGAGATACCTCTCCGACAATCGGAGTGACAAATCCTAATCTCGAATTATGCCAACTCAACATGAACCTTCGGAAACACCTGTAGAGCACCTTTATAATCACCCAGTTACGTTGTGACGTTTGGTAGCACACAAAGTGTTCTTCCGGTACACGGGAATTGCACAATCTCATAGTTGTAGGAACTTTGTATAAGTCATGAAGAAAGCAATAGCAGTATACTAAACGATCAAGTGCTAGGCTAACAAAATGGGTCATGTCAATCACATCATTCTTCTAATGATGTGATCCCACTAATCAAATGACAACACATGTCTATGGTCAGGAAACATGACCATCTTTGATTAATGAGCTAGTCAAGTAGAGGCATACTAGTGACTATATGTTTGTCTATGTATTCACACATGTATCATGTTTCCGGTTAATACAATTCTAGCATGAATAATAAACATTTATCATGATATGAGGATA
Source organism: Triticum timopheevii (assembly GCA_963921465.1). NCBI lineage: Eukaryota > Viridiplantae > Streptophyta > Magnoliopsida > Poales > Poaceae > Triticum > Triticum timopheevii. Next base: position 182,640,077 of record OY997270.1, on the reverse strand, counting down.
TAAATAATAAGTTTATTATTGCCTCTAGGGCATATTTCCTTCATATGAATAATAAACATTTATCATGAAATAAGGAAATAAATAATAACTTTATTATTGCCTCTAGGGCATATTTCCTTCAATGTGGTGGTGTGCTGGAGGAGTACCTGCATTTCCTGTGCTATATATTACAAAATCATATGGAGTAGAATCTAATTTTGTTTGCCATGCAATGTTGTAGAGCTATCATATGTCTCCTGTCATTTATTTTTCAGCCACCTGCTATCTGCTACTTTTACAGTGCACTAGTTCTGCACACATTTCACCCATACTCTCAGTATTGTGTTTTTATGCGAGGGTATTTCAGAGTCTGCCAAAAGAGAAGCAGCAAAGAAAAGATAGAAGTCGCACCAGCTTTCTTCGTGGGTATGCATGACATGTTACAATGCTATAAAGGGTGCAGTGTCAGTAGATGGAGACGGTAAACGTAGCTCTGGAGTTGATGACCTCGCTCGCAATGAACCACCATCCCAGGTGCTTGCTTTAACTTCGCGGTGTCATATGTGGTTGCATGTTCCATATGGTGTCTAGCTTGTATTCGAAAGGCTGAAGTCAGTAAGATAAGGAAAGATATTTTTTTACATGGACCACCATCCCGTGAGCACCAAAAGACAAATAGCTAGTCAGGGCACTGGACGAGCTAGTGACAAGCCTAGCAAAGATAGGCATCACCTGGAAGCCAACTAAAAAGCTGCGATGGTGGCGAACCAGCCCGCCTCCTACCAGGCTCTCAGGTCCTAGATGATCATGCTCACCACTCCAGCCGGATGTCTAGCTTGTATTTCTTCCAATTTGGTTAAATTGCATCTGCTTAGCTTACACATTATACCTTTGAATATGACATGCCTTTCTATTTTTGGTACATACTAGTACATCTGTGTATTAACCATGTTCTTACATCAAACTAATATTCTTGTGTATCCCTCATCAATCACTTATGACGAGGCAGGCAAGCAAGGGAACTACTCTTCATTTAAAGAATGCAGCGTCACCCTCCCGACATGATTCTCAAGAAAAAGAAATGCTAGATGAAGATAGTGAACGTAGATCTGTAGTTGATTACAGCATTTCCCCTACACTAGCATCGCAAGTGCTTGCTCTAACTTGGCAGCGTGATATGTGGTTGCATGTTGCATATGGTGTCTAGATTGTAATTCTTCCAATCTGGTTAAACTGCATGTGCTAGCCTGCTTAGCTTATACATTATACATGTTAATGTGACATGCCTTCTTGTATTTAGTACATAGTACATCTGTCTATTAAGCATGTCCTTACATAAAACTATTGTTATTTTTGTATCCTGCATCAATCAATATGACGAGACACCTTTAGTATATGCAGTGCGATATTAGTTGCATCTTTCATATGATTTATAGCATGCGCTGCTTCTAATTTGTTGAAATTCCATTTATGATGGGACGCTTTTAACTTGGCACAGTCATATTGGTTGCATCTTTCATGTGGTGTCTATCTTGCATTGCTTCTTATTTGCTGGAATGGTTTCTGCTAAGTTTACACAAATAGTTGTGAACATGCCATGCCATCTTGTTTTTCGTACATATTCCATCCTGGTATCAGGTGTTTGCCTTACATAAAAGTAGTGATTGTCAGTATCATGCATGAATGAGTTCTGAAGAGAGAATTTTGTTGCTTTTTCTTGTCGGTTTTACTTGAAAATTCACAATCAATAAAGCGGAAGGAAGTTAGCAAGGCAGCAGATAAAGGTGCTCCTTCCGAATTGAGGGCCTCTACAGTTTCTACTCCTCCACACCCGCAAGATGATTTCCAAGACAACACATGCATAGACACTCAACAAAGCTGTGTTTATGATGAGCACGTCTCCCCTAGTGCAGCATCACCGGTACTCCCTCTAACTTGGCACTGTTATATGTGGTTGCATGTTATGTGTGATGTCTTGCTTGTATTCTTCTAATTTTGTTGAATTCCATCTGCTTACTTTACACATTATACTTGAATAAGACACGTGTTCCTGTTTCTAGAACATACAATATCTGTCTATCACACCATGTTCTTACATCAAATTACTACTATTTTATAACCTGCAACAATCACTTAGCATAAGGCACGTTTGACTTTGGAGTGTGATATAGGTTACATCTCACATTCTTTTCTAGCTTGTACTACTAATTTGTTGAAATGGCACTTATGACGAGACAATTTTAACTTGGTATAGTGATATTCGTTGCATCTTTCATATGGTGTCTAGCTTTCATTGCTTCTAATTTGTTGAAATGCCTTCTCCTTAGTTTACACATCATAAGCTGTGAATATGCAATGCTGTGAATATGCAATGGCACTAATGATGAGAGACCTCTAACATGGTAGTGTGATGTTGTTTGCATCTTGCATATGATTTATTTCTTGTACTGCTTCACATTTGTTTAAACACCATTTAAGATGAGACACTTTTAACTTGGCAGAGCGATATTTGTAGCATATTTCATATGGTGTCTACCTTCCATTGCATTGCTTCTAACTTGGTGAAATGTCTTCTTCTTAGTTTACACATCATAGTTCTGGTTATCTCTTCTGTCCTGTTTTTCATACATATTACATCCTCCTATCATGTGGTTGTCTAACATCAAAGTTCAGTTCATCTGCATCACGCATCAATTTGTTCTGAAGAACTAAATTGTTATTCGTTTTTCTTGTCGACTTGACTTAACATGGCACAAAGAAAGAGGAAGACACACAGAATGGCAGGGAATGAGAAGCGGATGAATCCTGCAGATTCTGCTGGTACTGATGGTGCAATAGAAGGTCAAAGTCCAGTGGAAAATTCTACAAACACGACTACACGAGTTGCAAAACAGTCAAATAGAAACAAATAGCTTCCACCAAACAAGCAGAGACAACCCTAGTTCTTGCAACACCTACCACAGTACTACCAGCTGCACGACTTACTCGTGCGTCAACTGAGCTAGCAGCACGTTCCCAAGCTCCCTTGCCACCTGACACTACTTCCCAAGCACTCTTGACACAAGACGAGTTGGCAATATCAGATGAACCTTGTGAGCTTCAACAGCAAGAAGGTAGTTGCTGGAGTCAAGTTACAGTTGCATGCTTCTTTATATATAGTCTCACAGTTTGATGTACACTAACACTTCCTATGTTTGTTGTTGGACTAGCACCTAGGCGCAAGAGGAAACAAACATCAGGGATAATGCTCGATAGGTTAACTAAATCTAGAGGAGGAAGAATGGAAATCCGTTTTGAGGTAGGTTTAAAAAGGCCACATGATGCTACAGAGTCAGCCAAGTTAGTATCAGAGGCAGCGGTTGCCATTAGGTGTCATGTACGTATCCTCCCAAAATGGATTCAGTACAGGAATGACAAAGACGAAACCCAGTTCAACACCTCCCTCGACCATTTATCTGTAAGTATGGTTATGTATGGAAACTAGTAATATCGTCTTGCTCTGTCCCATACTTTCTAGGTTGCTAATAATGAGACTCTCATAATTTTCAACAAATGAGGTTCAAGTTGGATAGCCAAGATGATGCAACCAGACAAGCTTGCACCCATGTTTTCCAGTCTGCTCTGCGACAGTATCGGTATAACTTGAGGAAAACTCACTTTGAAGGCAAGGCTAACAGTCAACTTTCCCAAACATCTCTAGTGGAAAATATATCGGATTAAGACTGGAGGGGCCTTGTTAAACACTGGTCTGATCCGAAGTATCAGGTACATTATATATATGTGATCAGATCACATGTTGAAGTCCTATTTACACATGTGCCACACAAATCTATCTTCTTGTAGGTGAACTGTTCAAAGAACAAGGCTGACCGTATGAAAGTGAAATTCCAACAGACGATAGGATCTCGTAGCTATATTGCCCACTGTGAGGCTCTTGTAATTAGCTGCTGTTTCACTCTTTTTGCTGTACCATATTATCAGATCTATATTGACTTGTTCGAAATGCAGAGGAAAGCCCGCAAAGACCAAAAAGTACCTGAACTAAATGCTGTGGAAATCTTCAAGGACTGTCACACCAGCAAGAAGATGGGCATGACCACATCAGTCAAAGCCGCTGTTTAAATCCTTAATCATCATGCCTTTTAACTACTACTTACTCTGACTTGTGCCTTGAACTGCATGGTTTGCAGCCAATGTCTATTACTCTTCTCAATTTTATACACAATTGTCTTAGCGTATCATTGCACCTTACAAGGTTTAAATGAGAGGAGTGATGTTCCTTTGATCTTGAGCCGTAATCTAGTTCCGTGCTGGACTTGCCCACACAATGTTACAATTTTATGTTTGTCTGTTCTCAGTTGTTTTGTGATATGAATGATGTCATACTGTTCTTACCGTATTATAAATTTCGTCTCTTTATCCTTAGCCCTCAATACAATGTGAAGAAATAGACAATACATTAGCGATGGTACATGGTCATATGTTTGGAACCTGGTTTTATTATGTACTTTGCAATAAAATACAACTAATATTTTACATGGGTTCACCAGAATAAGTTCTGTATATAGACCAAAGCTATTTTGTTTGCTTTTGCTGCCTCCTTAATATCTTCTGTTCTGGTACTACTAATGTAAAACCTCAACTTTTCAGCGAGCTATGGAAAAAATGGTGGAACCGCCACCTTCTGAAGGTGGCGAGGCAACTATAACCATAACGTCAGCTCTTGCTGCAGTGGGTCAGTACCTGTCCACTAACAGTGCCAAAAGCACGTTCCTGCGTAATACTGGGTTGGTTGTTAAGGCAATATCGTCCCAACTGCCTCATGATCAAGATATGCAAGCTCAAAGCAATGTTGTATCTGTGCTCCAAACACAAGTCCATTCCCTAACAGAGGCCCTTTGTGAAACAAGGAGAAACAATGCTCAATGTCGTCAAGATATGCATGTTTTGAAACCAGACTATCAGACATTTGCTATGTTGTTCAGGGGCCTAGGGGAAATGAAGGCGAGGGTTATGGTGCTCCATCGGACAATACAGCATGAAAACATAATAGTCAGGTCAAATGAACTGAGCTTCTGAACTTCTGGTGGTGCATTTATCTGCTAGACTGTTAAGTTTTATGCCAACCTTCCTTTTGTTATATAGTTGTAATTTGTTTTGGTGCGATACAAAATTTATTCTTAGCGTGCAGCCACCAGCTGAAGAAAACAGCAAGCCATTTTTGTATAGTGTAAGGTGTTCCCTATATTTGCACTGGTGGCGATCTTTGATGCCGAGTGGATGTAATCTGTGCAATCGCCTTAATAGCCTAGCGTTAGTTTCGGCCTTATTTATTTCCTAGTCTTCTTTTTCCCTGGTTTGCTAGTGGCCGCAACTACCATGGGCCATATACGGGCCGTCGATAAATGGGCCTGTAATCGGTGGGCCTCAGGCCGTCGGATAAATGGGTCTACATGGGCCATAATCGGGCATAATTGGTATCGGCCCAGCACGTAACGGGCCGTTAACAGGCTGTAGTACTGCAAAGGCTTAATTCTGTCACAGGCATAACGGGTCGTTAATGGGCCAGAACATAGGACGGGCTGGAAACGGCGCAACAGGTTAACAGGCCAAAAATGGGCCGACTCTTGCCATGGGCCGAATTTGGCCCATTAGGGTACCAGGCCAGTAATGGGCCGACTCTTGCCATGGGCCGAATTTGTCCCATTAGGGGAACATGCCAGTAACGGGCCGACTCTTGCCATGGGCCAAATTTGGAACATTAGGGGAACAGGCCAGTAACGGGCCGGAAGTAATCGAGGGCCGAAAAGGAGCCCAAGAACGTATGGGCCGTCAATAGGCCGAAAGCTAACACAGGCTAGAAACGGCCCATGTAAATCACGGGCCGTTAACGGGTACAAAGAAAATTACTATTCATTATGGGCTAGAGTCACCGTGGGCCTGTAAAGGGCCGAAAGATATGAAGGCCTCATATGGGCCGAAAGACGTCATGGGCCATACATGGGCCGAAAGTGAAATGGGCTGGTGTTATATTCGACAGCCCACATGACGTTGTTGGGCCGATTTCCTTTAGGGCCTAACGGGCCGTGAGTTAATGGGCCGTAAAATGGGCTATTTGCGAAGAGACCGTTAACAGGCTTTTCATGGGCCAGTGCGTTAACTTTTGACCAAGTCAAACGAGCCGGCTTTGTAAGCTAAATGGGCCAGTGGTGGGCCGTGGCACGTGTCGACATATGATAGGCGCCTATCTAACCCACTGACGAGCTGACACGTGTTTCGTCCGGCCAATAAGAATTTTACACGTGGAAATTTCCCATTGGTCGGGGCTGTTAACAGGTTATCGGATCCAAAACCCGACCCGATAGCTTAACGGCGTTCCGTTACGGTGGATGCCACGTGTCGGTCACCCTTGACGAAAGCACTTCTGTGACGCACGATTTATCGTCATGGAAGTGGACACTTCCGTGATGATAATTTTGGTAATGTCATGGAAAACTTCTACGACAGCATAGGTATGACTATCATGATTCTATCATAAAATCGTCATGGATGTACATGCATGACAAAAAACGCGACCTACTGTGACAAACACGTATCATCACGGAAGTGTATTTTTTTGTAGTGTAATGATCCAACCACATGTTGGTTAGCACGACAAAATGTATGTGGTGACCGTGATGAGCTTATTCTGAAGTCCAATGACCATATCGTGCTTTCGCTTCAAATACAATGACCGCAAGTGTCGTCAACAAAATACGGAGCACGCATCAAATGCAAAGTCCGTCAGTGTCATCAACAAAATATGGAGACGTATCGTGAGCTAGATACCGATGTACTATTGTATATGCTTATTTTCTTAGTGGCCGATTGCGTCTGTGGTGTGGTGGGCACATCATTTCTAGTTGTGGTGGGTCAACATGAAGACTCATGGCTCGGTTCCATCCTGCACCACATATAGGTTGGACCGAGACGCGTTATAAGAAGACCCATGTGGAGGACTCAGCGTACAACACGAAGCTACTAGAGTCGCGGAGGACTCTATCCCCACGAGTGATAAGCCAACTATATATGATTTGTAACCCTAGGCCCCCAGTATGTTATAGAAGCTTGGGGGCTAGTTCGTCGATAGTATGCACACACGCACAATGCCTGGTATTCACATGTACTTTGTACACACCCCTATCACTAATATACAGTACCAGGAGTAGGCTCTTTCTTCAACTGCAGGGGTCTGAACTAGGGTAAAACTTTGCCTCGTATTACCATCCAGCCTAACAGCCAGGGATATCCTACCGAATGATATGATAAAATCATATCTGCCAACTACTAAGAGAGAGGTGTGTCTGGGGGGGGGGCAATGTGTGCGAAAGAGGCCTAAAGATAATGTGCATGCTGGAGACACGTAGGCACATATATGTGCGTATAGAGGGCTAGTAGAGACCGTGCGTGTGTATATATGCATGTCAGAGAAATAGTGTTTTCCAACAGAAATTAGTGAAAAGAGTGGTACATAGTAGTCAGAAAGAGAGAGAGAAATAGAGAGATCATGTGCGTGAGACACCTTGACACCCTGAGAGAGATTGTGAGCATGTGTGAAAGAGAAATGCTGATGCATATAAAGTGTGTGCACTTATGCATTAGATAGAGAGAGATGTAACGCGTTTGTGAGATCGGGCCGAGGCATAGTGCATCTACGTGTAAAAGGCGGTTCTACGCATTAAATTAAAATATAAATGGCATTATTATTTTTGGATGAGATCATGAATTTTGTCAGTTGCGTATGGACGAAAATCGTTCTACCAGACACCCATACTCTATTGTATTCTAGCATGTGCATGTGTTTATTTCATATTATCGATCCATAGAGTGAGAGCGGTTTGAAATACAGGCAATGTGCTTTGCAATTCATATATGAACATTAATTAGTGCACTCCATGTTGTTAGTGTGAAGCACTTTATACATTTGTCACTTGCATGGATACATTCCAATTGCTAGCTACGAAATAGAATACATGTCGAATTCAACATAAAGGGGGTTTCGAAGATTCGAATTCACAGGAAGTGCATTCATCTATTTGAACCCGAGATAATGGCATTTGTAAATAAGATGTAAAAGGGGGCATCAATCTTTGTTGTGAGTTTGAACATGCTATATATATTCATACGCATATCTACCTTTTTTTTGCAACCAAGGAGGTTATATCTGGAACTATGCATGAACAGAGGTAAGTTGCATATTTTTTTAATATATACTCATGTACAATGTATATTCAAATGTACCCCCTCCATTCCAAAATAATCGTAGCTTTTGGATTTTCAAGAGTAAAGATTTGTGAAGTTTGAAAAATCCTGAAAGTTCAATTCAAGAGAACCGAAAATGTTAATGCTTCTACTCCCAAATATTGAACGAAGCGCCAAATAGGCCTGTGGTCACTCAAAACCATGCGAGACTAATGTTTGGTGGTAGGAATTACTATCCTGACTCTGGCTCATGTAGCCTATCGGCCCGACGTCCAAAGGTCTAAACCGGGGTAGGTTTGTAACTTCACCAAGACGCCAGTCTCAACCGCCTCCGAGAACCATTCATACGCCATGGGCACCTAAACACCCATGCGCTCGGCCTAAATCTATCCCGCCCACATTTGGGACACCTGACATTACTGTCCTACACCCAACCTGCAATATGTCCAAAATTTTAGATGGGGGCAAAGTTTGTAACTTTCCCCAAATTTCAAACAAGCGTATCTCAAACCGAAACATTGTTCCCCCTTAGTTCCCCGCCTCCCTCCGTTTCCCCATTCATACTTCGTGGGTGCCAAAACGCCCTCTCCACCAGCCGCGAAACTCCCAGCCTCCTCCGTCCTCCACCCCATAGCGTCCAATCCACCGCCGCCCTCCTCCATCACTCCAGAGCCGGTACCCCGATGTCATCGTCCAACGCAACCGCTACCGCAACACCCTCAAGGACTTAGCAGCTGAAGCCGAGGCAGAGCTGCCTCCACGACACCGATGCCTACGTGCGCCATACCAGAACCACTCCGACCATGCCGTCCTGCGCCTCACTGATGCCGCTCCACTGTCGCAACCATCCACCGCACCGGAGCTATTCCCGCTACGCCGTCGTTCACCGCCTCGGATCTGGTTCCCCGCCGCCGACAGATGGCCACCGCAATACACTCAACAACTTGGCCATGGGTTCGTCCAAGGCTCCATCGTCCTCCACAACTTCTCATTTAGCGAACCACAAGAAGATCGTTGGAAAAACAGAAGGAGGACACAGCAGTGCCAGCAGGAAGAGGTACTCCTCTTCCCTTACTCGTGCAAATCATACGTCTCTACTCACACCATATTCATCGCACGAAATAAACTAGTTGAGCGCTTCTTACTACATCTTCTTCGTGATAGTAAATGCACAAGGTTTCCTCCCTTTACTATTTCACCATTGCTAGAGGTCAGTAGCCCGCCTGGATTTCAATTCAGGGTCAGTCAAACCGCAATTAAAAGAAGCAGCACCTGCTTAGGCGCGCGGAGCACCTAGTCTGCCTGTTCCCCAGGGAAGCGGCGCATCGGTGTCTATCATAGGAGTGTGTGGCGCAGGAGCTGCTTGCGCCCGATCTGGAGGTCGACGGGGCTTGAATGGATGGCCAAGGGGCAGTGCCAAGCACGGCGGTGCAGTGAGGTTGAGGTGAGGGCGTAGGCACGGGAGGAATACTGGGCCGGTGGTCGCTGGCGTTTCGAGGAAGATCGTCAGCACTGACTCGCTGGAGGTAGATGAAGGTGATCTACCCATTCTTTGTACATCGGACGATGCAGAAAAAATGGACTGACCTATTTGTTTTTCAGTCGACTATTATTTTCATAGAATCCTGTAGTAATTTAGTGTGCCATGCATGTTGTAGAGCTATCATATGTCTTCCGTCATTTATTTCTCACCGACCTGCTATCTGCTACCTTTACACTGTACAAATTGTGCACACACTTCACCCATACTCACACTATTGATTTTTTATGCATGGGTTTTTCAGACTCTAACGAAGTGTTGATGAATGCAGAAAAGAAAAGGCAGAAGTCGCTCTAGTGTAGTTCAAAGATAAGCACTAAGCATTTCAGCGCTCTAATGGGTGCAGTGTCAGCAGTTGTAGACAGTAAACGTAGCTCTGCAGTTGATGATCTCAATTGCCACGCACAACCATCCCAGGTGCTTGCTTTAACTTTGCGCTGTCAAATGTGGTTGCATGTTGCATATGGTGTCTAGCTTGTATTGCTTCCAATTTGGTTAAATTGCATCTAATTACTTTACAAATTACACCTTTGATAATGACATGCCTTCCTGTTTTTGATACATACTACATATGTCTATTAACCATGTTCGTACATCAAACTAATGCTCTTTTGTATCCCTCGTCAATCACTTATGATGAGACAGTCACTCGAGTGGGTTACTGTGAGATGCCCTACTCATTTAAAGAGTGCAGTGTCATCCTCCCCACATGATTCTCAAGAAATAGCAAGGCTAAATGAAGATAGTCAACGTAGCTCTCTAGTTGATTACTGCAATTCCCCCACACCACCATCGCAGGTGCTTGCTCTTACTTGGCCGTGTGATATGTGGTTGCATGTTGCATATGGTGTCTACCTTGTAATGCTTCTAATTATGGTAAATTGCATCTGCTTAGTTAACACGTTATACCTGTGAATATGACATGCCTTCCTGTTTTTCGAACATACTACGTCTTTCTATTAACCATGTTCTTACATCAAACTACCTTTCTTGTGCATCCCTCATCAATCACTTCTGACGATACACCTTCAAGTTGACAGTGTAATATTGGTTGCAACTTGCATATCATTTCAAACATGTATTGCCTCTAATTTGTTGAAGTGCCACTTATAATGAGACACATCTAACATGGTAGAGTGATTTTGGTTGGATCTTTCATATGGTGTCTAGATTGCATTGCTTCCAATTTGTTGAAATGCCTTCTTCTTAGTGTTTTTCATACATATTCCATCCTCCTACAATGTGGTTGCCATACATAAAAGTTGGGTTCATCAGTATCATGCATCAATGAATTTGGAAGTGCGAATTTCATTCCTTTTTCTTGTGTGTTTACTTGACAAGGCAAAATCTGAAAGGACGAAGGCAAGGAATGATGGTGGTCCTCTGGAGCAACCGAAACATATGATCTCTGCAGATTCTCCTGCTACTCGTACTACAGTGCTAGTTCCAAATCTCATCTCCCTTACTCTACAACCCAAGGTGCTTGCTCTAACATGGCAGTGTGATATCTGGTTGCATGTTGCATATGGTGCCTAGCTTGTATTGCTCCTAACTTGTTAAATTACATCTCCTTAGTTTACACTTTATACATGTGAATCTGACACGCCTTCCTATTTTTGGTACATACTACATCTCCCTATCACACCATGTTCTTACATCAAACTACTGTTCTTGTGTATCTGCATCTATCGCTTATGATGAGACAGTCACGCGCGTGGGTTAATATGAGACATAATACTCTTATAAAGAATGCAATTTCGTCCTCTCCACATGATTCTCAAGAAACAGCAAGCCTAAATGAAGATATTGAACGTATCTCTGTACTTGAAGACCACATTTCCCCTACACCACCATCACAGGTGCTTGCTCTAACTTCGCAGTGTGATATGTGGTTGCATGTTGCATACGCTGTCTAGCTTGTAATGCTTCTAATTAGGGTCAATTGCATCTGCTTAGTTTACACACTATACCTGTGAATATGACATGCCTTCCTATTTTTGGTACACACTACGTCTATGTGTTAACCTTGTTCTTACATGAAACTACCTCTCTTATGTATCCTGCATCAATCACTTACGATGAGTCACCTTTATTCATTGCATATTGCATATTATTTCTAGCCTGTTGCCATGTATTGCTTCTAATTTGGTCAAATACATTTGTTAGGGCACCCTTTTAATTTGGCAGAGTGATATTGGTTTCATCTTTTATATGGTTTCTAGCTTGCATTGATTCTAACAACTTCAAGCACCTTGTGCTTAGTTTACACTTTATACATCATACATGTCAATATGTCACGCCGTCCTATTTTTCATACATATTCCATCCTCCTATCATGCGGCTACCTTACATGAAAGTAGTGTTCGTCAGTATCATGCATCAATGAGTTCTGGAGAGCAAATTTTATTCCTTTTCCTTGTGGGTTTGACTTGACAAGGCAAAATCAAGAAAAGGAAGGAAAACTGTAAGGAAGGCGATGATGGTGGTCCTCTGTAGCAACGTAAACGGAGCATCTGTATCGATTCTCCTTGTACTGATAGTGTATTACAAGGTCCAAGTCGCCGCTCCCCTACTCCACCATCCAAGGTGCTTGCTCTAACTTGGCAGTGTGATATCTGGTTGCATGTTGCATATGGTGTCTAGCTCGTATTGCTCCTAATTAGTGTAAACTGCATCTGCTTAGCTTACACATGATACATGTGAATATGACATGCTTTCCTGTTTTTGGTACATACTATATCTGTCTATCACACCATGTTCTTACATGAAACTACTCTTCTTGTGTATCCTGAATCAGTCACTTATGATGGGACACCTTTAAGTTGGCAGTGTGATATTGGTTTGTGTCTTGAATATGATTTCTAGCATGTACTGCTTCTAGTTTGATGTACGCCACCTATGACGAGAGAGTTTTAACTTGGCAGAGTGATATTGATTGCACCTTCCATATGGTGTCTAGTTTGCAGTGCTTCTAATTTGTTGAAGTGCCTTTTGCTTAGTTACCACATCATAGGTGTGAATATGTCAAGCCGTCCATTTTTTCGTACATATTCCATCCTCGTATCATGACTTTGCCTTTCATCAGAGTAGTGTTCATCAGTATCATGCATGAATGAGTTCTGAAGAGCGAATTATATTCCTTTTTCTTGTCGCTATGACCTCACAATGCAAAATCAATGAAGCTGAAGGAAATTGGCAAGGCATTGGATGATGGTGATCCTTCCGAGCAACTGAAATGGAGGTTCTCTACATATTCTACTCCGCCATCCTCCCAACAAGATTCAGAAGACAACGCAAGGCTAGACAGTCAATGTAGTTGTGTAGATGATGAGCACATCTCCCCTACTCCACCATCACAGGTGCTTGCTCTAACTTGGCACTATTATATGTGGTTGGATGTTGCTTATGATGTCTAGCTTGTATTGCTTCTAACTTTGTTGAATTGCATCTGCTTACTTTACACATAATGCCTGTGAATATGACTTGTGTTCCTGTTTCTACATCATACTACTGTTCTTGCATATCCTGCATCAGTCAGGCACCTTTAAGTCGCCACTGTGATAATGGTTGTGTCTTGCATATGATTTCTAGCATGTACTGCTTCTAATTTGTTGAAACGCCATACAGTTTGAACTTGGCAGAGTGATATTGGTTGCATCTTTCATATGGTGTCTAGCTTGTAGTGCTCCTAATTTGTTGAAATGCCTTCTGCTTAGTTACCACATCATAGGTGTGAATATGTCACGCCATCCTGTTTTTCATACATATTCCATCCTCGCATCATGTGTTTGCCTTTCATCCGAGTAGTGTTCGTCAGTATCATGCATGAATGAGTTCTGAAGAGCGAATTTTATTCCTTTTTCTTATCGGTTTGACTTCACAATGCAAAATCATTACAGCCGAAGGAAATTAGTCCGGCAGTGGATGATGGTGGTCCTTCGGATCAACTCAAACAGGGAGTCTCTACAGATTCTACTCTGCCATCCTCCCAACAAGATTCGCAAGACAACACAAGGCTGGACAGTCAACGTAGCTGTGTAGATGATGAGCACATCTCCCCTACTCCACCATCACAGATGCTTACTCTAACTTGGCACTATTATATGTGGTTGCATGTTGCGTATGATGTCTAACTTGTATTGCTTCTAACTTGAATTGCATCTGCTTACTTTACACATAATGCCTGTGAATATGACACATGTTCCTGTTTCTAGAACATATGTGTACATGATGAGCACATCTCTGAAGGAAATATGCCCTAGAGGCAATAATAAAGTTATCTTTTATTTCCTCATATCATGATAAATGTTTATTCTTCATGCTAGAATTGTATTAACCGGAAACATGATACATGTGTGAATACATAGACAAACATATAGTCACTAGTATGCCTCTACTTGACTAGCTCATTAATCAAAGATGGTTATGTTTCCTAACCATAGACATGTGTTGTCATCTGATTAATGGGATCACATCATTAGGAGAATGATGTGATTGACATGACCCATCCCGTTAGCTTAGCACATGATCGTTTAGTATTCTGCTATTGCTTTCTTCATGACTTATACATGTTCCTGTAACTATGAGAATTATGCAACTCCCGTTTACCGGAGGAACACTTTGGGTACTACCAAATGTCACAACGTAACTGGGTGATTATAAAGGAGTACTACAGGTTTCTCCGAAGGTACATGTTGAGTTGGCGTATTTCGAGATTAGGTTTTGTCACTCCAATTGTCGGAGAGGTATCTCTGGGCCCTCTCGGTAATACTCATCACTTAAGCCTTGCAAGCATTATAACTAATGAGTTAGTTGTGAGATGACGTATTACAGAACGAGTAAAGAGACTTGCCGGTAACGAGATTGAACTAGGTATTGGATACCGACGATCGAATCTCGGGCAAGTAACATACCGATGACAAAGGGAACAACGTATGTTGTTATGCGGTTTGACCGATAACGATCTTCGTAGAATATGTAGGAACCAATATGGGCATCCAGGTCCCGCTATTGGTTATTGACCGAGAATGATTCTAGGTCATGTCTACATAGTTCTCGAACCCGTAGGGTCCGCACGCTTAACGTTTCGATGATAGTTTGATTATGAGTTTATAAGTTTTGATGTACCGAACTTTGTTCGGAGTCCCGGATGTGATCACGGACATGACGAGGAGTCTCGGAATGGTTGAGACATAAAGATTGATATATTGGAAGCCTATGTTTGGACATCGGAAAGGTTCCGGGTGAAATCGACATTTTACCGGAGTACCGGGAGGTTACCGGAACCCCCCGGGGGGTTAATGGGCCTACATGGGCCAAGAGGGAGAAGAGGAAGGAGCCAGGAGGGGGGCGCACGCCCCTCCCCCTCCTAGTCCGAATAGGACAAGGGAAGGGGGGCGGTGCCCCCCCTTTCCTTCTCCTCTTCCTCCTCTTTCCCCCTTTATATACAGGGGCAGGGGGCACCCCATAGATACACAAGTTGATCTACGGATCGTTCCTTAGCCGTGTGCGGTGCCCCCTTCCACCATATTCCACCTCGGTCATATCGTCGTGAAGCTTAGGCGAAGCCCTGCGCCGGTAGAACATCAAGATCGTCACCACGCCGTCGTGCTGACGGAACTCTCCCTCGACACTTGGCTGGATCGGAGTTCGAGGGACGTCATCGAGCTGAACGTGTGCTGAACTCGGAGGCTCCGTACGTTCGGTGCTTGGATCGGTCGGATCGTGAAGACGTACGACTACATCAACCGCGTTGTGATAACGCTTCCGCTTACGGTCTACGAGGGTACGTGGACGAACACTCTCCCCTCTCGTTGCTATATCATCACCATGATCTTGCGTGTACGTAGGAAATTTTTTGAAATTACTACGTTCCCCAACAATCTACCCTACTCCACCATCACAGGTGCTTGCTCTTACATGGAACTGTTATATGTAGTTGCGTTTTCCGTATGATGTCTAGTTTGTATTGCTTTTGATTATGTTGAATTGCATCTATGTAGCTTACAACTTATACCTGCAATGATCACTTACCCATAAGACACATTTAACTTGGGATTGTGATGTAGGTTGCATCTTGCATTGTCTTCTAGCTTGTACTACTTCTAATTTCTTGAAATGGCACTTACGACGAGACACTTTTTACCAGATAGAGTGATATTGGTTGCATGTTCATATGGTGCCTAGCTTTCATTTCTTCTAATTTTGTTCAAATGCCTTCCGCTTACTGTTTTTCATACATATTCCATCCTCCTATCGTACGTGTGAATATGAAACGCTATCTTTTTTTGTATATATTCCATCCTCTTATCCTGCGCTTGCCTTACATCAAAGTAGTGTTCGTTTGTATCATGCATCAACCAGTTATGTAGAGCTAATTTTATTCATCTTCTTGTGGTTTTGACTTCATAAGGCAATATCAGAAAATAGGAAGGAAAAGAGTAAGTTAGGGGATGTTGGTGGTCCTTCGCACTGACGCAAACAGAGACTCTCTAGATTTGCCACTGCTACTGCTAATGAAGTTGAAGTCCCAAGTCTACATGATGAGTTCATCTCCCGTACACCACTATCGCAGGTGCTTGCTCTAAGTTGACACTGTGATAATTGGTTTCATGTTGCATATGTTGTCTAGCCTCTATTTCTTCTATTTTGATTAAATTGCACCTGCTGAGTTTATATGTTATACATGTGCATATGACATGGCTTTCTGTGTCTAGAATACACTGCATCTATCTATCATACCATGTTCTTACATCAAAGTACTGCTGTTGTGTATCCCGCATCAGTCACTCGTGATTGGATGCTTTTAACATGGCAGTTTGATAGTGGTTGCATCTTGCATTGATTTCTACATTGTACTGCTTCTAATTTTTCGAATTCCACTTATGATAATACACTTTTAATTTGGCAGAGTAATATTGGTTGCATCTTTCATATGGTGTCTAGCTTGCATTACTTCTATTTTCTTGAAAATCCTTCTGCTTAGTTTGCACATTGTAGCTGTGAATATGTTATGTCGTCCTGTTTTTCTTACATATTCCATCCTCATATGGTTGTCTTACATCAAAGTATTGCTTGTCTGTATCATGCATCAATGAGTTCTGAAGAGCGATTTTATTCTTTTGTGTTGTGGGTACGGCTTGACATGGCAAAGTCAAAAAGAGCAAGGAAAATAATATAGTAGGGAGTGTTGTTACTCGTCGGGTGAAACAAAAAAGGATCTGTCGTCGAGATTCTGCTGGTACTTGTAGTGCAGTAGAAGGTCCAAGTCCACCGGCTAAATCTACAAACACAGTATCACCTGCTCCACCAGCTGCAGCATCCGCTTCAACTGTACCAGCATCTCAACGAGTTACTCATTCGTTTGCTCAGGAACTGGCCAGTTCCCAAGCTCCCTTCACACCTAACACTACTTCCGAAGCACTGTTGACACAACAGGACTTGGAAAGATCAGATGAACCTCATGAGCATCAACACCAAGACGGTACCTGACCGAGTCAAGTTGCAGTTGCATGCTCCTTTATATGTACTCTCACAGTTTGATGTACACTAACACTTTCCATATTCGTTGTTGAACTAGCACCACAGCGCAAGCGGAAATAGACATCAGGGATAATTCTTGACAGATTAACAAAATCTAAAGGAGGAAGAATGGAGATCCATTTTTAGGCAGGTTTAAAAAGGCCACGTGATGCTACAGAGTCAGCCAAGTTTGTATCAGAGGCAGCCGTTTCCATTAGGTGTCATGCACGTATCCTCCCAACGTGGATCTAGTACAGGAATGAGAAAGACAATACCCAGTTTAACACCTTCCTTGACCATTTATCCATAAGTAATGTTATTCATCACAATTAGTAATATTGTCTTGCTCTGTCCCATACTTTCTAGCTTCCTCCTAATAAGACTCACATTCTTTTTTTCAACAGATGATGTTCATGTTGGATCTGAAAGATGATGCAACTAAACAAGCATGCACTCATGTTTTTTAGTCTGCTCTGCGACAGTATCGGTACCACCTTAGAAAATCTCACTTTGAAGGCAAGGCTAACAATGAAATCGCCCAAACATCTCCAGTGGAATATATTACAGATGAAGACTGGACAGCCCTCGTTAAACACAGGTCTCATCCAAAGTATCAGGTAGGCTATATATATTTGATCAGACCAAATATTGAACTTGTATTTATGTATGTGCCTTTCAAGTGTATCTTGTTCTAGGCTAACTATTTGAAGAACAAAACCAGCTGTTCTAAAGTGAAATTCCAACAGAGAACAGGATCTCGTAGCTATATTGCACACTGCAAGGCTCTTGTAAATAGCTGCTACTTCCTTCTTTTTTAGTGCCATATTATCGTATCTATATTGACTTGTTCCAAATGAAGAGGAAAGCCCGTGCGGACCAAAAAGAACCTGAACCGAATGCAATGCAAATCTTCAAGGAATGCCACACCAACAAGATGAAGGGCATGAGCACACCAGTTCAAGCCGCTGTTGTAATTCCTTACTCCTCCTGCCTTGAACTAATTGGTACTGTGATGTGTTCATTTAACTACTTGGTTTGCAGCCAATGTCAGTTACTCTGTTCACTTTAATACATAGTTGTCTTGGCGTATCATTTCACCTTACATGGTTTAAAAGATATAAAGGATATTGTTTTGGTCTTGATCTATAATCTAGTCGTTATGTTTACGTGCGCACACAATGATAAAATAGCCTGTTTGTTTTACATCTGTTTTCCCATGATATGAATGATGTCATACTATGTTCATCCTACTTTAAACCATGTCTCTTTATCCTTAGATTTCAACGAATGTGAGGAAATAGACAATACATTAGGCATGCTACATGGACAAATGTTCCGAAAGTGATTTTATTATGTAGTTGGCACTACAATACATGCTAATGTATTAAAGTAGTTCACCAAAAATAAGTTATGTATAAACATTTAACCTACTTTGTTTGTTTTTATCTCATTAGTAACTTATCTGGTACACTAATCTACAAGTTCAAACTTTCAGGAAGCTATGGAACAGATGATTGAACAACCACAACCACCCGAAGGTGACGAGCTACCATAGGCACAATGTCACCTCTTGCTGCAGTGCATCAGTATCTCTCCACTAACATTGCAAAAAGCACCTTCCTGCGTAATTCTGTGTTGGTTGTCAAGGTAACCTCGTCCAAATCGCCTACTGAACAAAATCTTCCTCCTAGACAGAGTGATATATCAGTGCTCCAGGCACAAGTCCAATCCCTAATGGACGTCATTTCGGAAACAAGGATAGTGGTTGAAAAATGTCGTCAAGATATGAATGGTTTTGAGACCAGACTATCAGATGTTCGCTTTGTTGTTCAAGAGCAATGGGGGAAAAAGGTGAAGATCGTGCTGCTCCATCATATTCTACAGCCTGAAACATTAGCACTCAGGTCAAATGATTTGTGCTTCTATACATCTGATGGTGCTTGTCGGTGGGAAACGACACCTATGGGACCACAAGAATCCCTACTACGGTTGCGGGGCACGGGGTTGTGAGAAGAGCAGGATTAGTAATCAGCACAAGGATCGATTACCCAGGTTCAGGATGCATAAAACCCTAGTCCTCCTTTGGTGGATGTACTAAGTGTTCTTGAGCTGTTGAACTAGCTACGGTGGCTGTGTGGTTCAAAAGAGCCTAATCCCTCTCCAGTACGCCATGGGCCTCCTTTCATAGTCGAAAGGGGCTTCCACAGTGGCATATAGGAGGTGGAAAGACCTACAGTGCCATGAGCTTATCGCTCGTATTACAGGACAAGACGCATTTAATGTGTAGCTTAGTTGTCCCCACGCTTTATCGGGGGCGGGGGAGAGGCCCGTCCCGTCCGTCGCCGCTCCTCCTCGCTTTGACACGCACCCTAGCCAGCGATACATGCGTCGCCATGTAGGCACGCAAGCAGCTGAGGTGGCGTGGTGGTGGAGCCTCCACGAAGATCTGCATGCCGCCACGCAGGCGTGTGCTAGGTTGGCCTGGAAGCTGCATGTTGCCATGCAGGTGACTGTCCAGCTGGTTGGGCTGGTAGCTGCATGTGAACCGCGGTGGGGATTAGGTTGGTGCGGGCCCGGTAGTGGCCCCGCTGACGCCCTTGGCAAGGGTCTTGCCGTGGCGCGCTGTCGTCCCTAGCAAGGATCTCGCCAGGGGTCTTGTGGGTTTCCTCGGCAAGGATCTTTGTCGAGGATTGTTGCCTTCTAATCCTCATCTGATCTTGTATATTCTCTATCTTCACAAAGATCTGCATACCACCATGGAGGTGCCTCCCGAGCCGTGGCCCAACGCGGTTGACGGTGTTGGAGGTCGTGGGTTCGAGGGTGGCTCACTCCGCTGGTGTGGGCGAGCCGGCCCGGCAAGGGCCTTGTTGGGGCTGCTGAGGCTGCCCCGGCAAGGGTCTTGCCGGGGAAACCTGCTTCGTCCATCTGCACTTTGTGGCCTTGATTCTTGATGTTGCTTTGTTTTTCTTGTGCCATCGGCTTCTCTTCGGTTTCCCTCCTTTTCCCTACTATGCGCGGCTATGGCACGTGGCTTCGAGTGCCCGTGCACAAGTAAAGGGGTGAAAAGGAGAGCCCCTACTTTTGTACACCGATAGGAGCTCCCGGGCCTGGGCCACACATAAGCGCGACGCGTTGTTGGGCCAGGCCCAGAACCGTGCGCGGGCAGGCGGGGTGGATTTTACCACGGTAACTGTTTCGTCCGCGGCGCTTCCCCATGACCCGTGTTGAATCCGTGACGTGGGGGGCGCGCGCCCGTGCGTGACCGAAGCATGCTGGCGTCATCTTGTAGTGGACAGTGAAGAGGCGGCTTGCGTGTCTCTTCGAGACCGCTGGGCCACTGCTCATTTACTGTCTTTACTTGGGAATCGTCGCTCCACGCGTCCCACCGCGCCCATCTCTTGCGCCACGTTTGCTGCATGCATAGCGCAAAACGAATGACGGGTGTGCAGGATACGGGAAGTCGCACGTGCATGGGTCGATTCCCACGCGCCTTCAATTGAGCGAGGAGGGCGGTCGACGGCTCCACCCGTTATCACTTCAATGGGCCGGATTGGCCGAGAGGGGCGGCCGAGCCTCGCCCCTGCCCCTTTATAAAGGGGGGAGCAGGGGGAACGGTGCCTCTCAATCTTTCATCATCTGCTTCTCCCCATTCCTGCTTCCTCTTTCCTTCTGCCATGGCGTGGGGGCGTGGCGACGCTTCATCGGTGGCGGCAAGGGTCTCGGCTAGACAACGCATCGACCCTTCCCAAGAGCACGTGGCGGCGGAGCCGGCCATTAGAGGAAGGGAAAGGGGGCGAGGTCGAGGTCGTCGCGGCGCTCGAGGGAGAGGAGGACGGGGCGGCAGATCGGCCTCGCCTCTGCCTGTGGCCCCTCCCCCCTGGAGGGCCGCATCGGGGACAACCCTTACAAGTTCTTCATTAGGCTGCGCCAGCCGCCGCGCCGTCGTCTTCGCCTCCCGACTCCATTTGCGCGGGAGATGGAGCTGGATCTGCCGCAGGCACTGCGGCTGCATATGAGGGGCTATGGGAACAACGGCACATCGGCCGACGTCGAGTTCCCCGCCCCACATGTCATGTATCTTCGCCGAGGGTGGAAGACTTATGCCCGCATCCACAGCCTGACGGAGGGGCTCACTCTCCATTTCATGTTGATGGAGAGCGGCCTCCTCTCCGTCAAGGTCTTTGGGCACTTCGGGTCTCGCGTAAGGTGCTCCGTGGAGAGCTCCTCTCACAATGAAGATTCCTCCTCGAGCAAGAGTGGCGAGGAGGAAAGCGGCAGCGACAATGAGGGTAGCGGGCGGCAGGATGACGGGTCCGACTAGGTGTCGGGCGCCGCTCCGGGCGACACTGGCAACCCCATCATCCGTGTCACCAGCTCCTTGAACTTCTCAGGGTCGTCTCCGTGGGCGGCTAGCATTGGGAGGCTGCAGAAGAGGAAGAGGGCGGGCAGAAAGGCCGTCAAGTCGGAGTACGTGAGCACCGACACCTTCGTCGCGTATTGACGTCCTGCCGCCTCGTCTTCGAGCTCTTCCCCCGGCGCCGTCATCAGCAGCCAACCTTTGGACGGCCACCGAGATGTTCTCTTGGCGCTTTCTGCCGCTCGTAGCTCGCCTAGGCACCCCTTTTGACCTCTTTTGCTTCCTTGACCAACCTCCTGAGGAGAGGGACAAGAAAGGGATTATGGGCATCTTATCTTTTTTAGCCTGTAAGCAATCGGACCTTTGTCAAATTTAGAACTTGTAATCCCCTTGCTCATGTTTTTCATTCCGTATGAACTGTACCTGTAGGGGATGTTTTTAATGAAAAAGGGATGTTTGTCGGGTTTTCCGTTCGTGGGTGAAACTCGTGACAAGGAGCGAATCCTCGTTACTATTTTAAGATAAACGTTTTTCGCCTGGCAACAGGCCCTCCCGTCCCCACACTTCGCTCGACCTTTCTCACGCCCTTGGCGGAGGTAGGGATGAAGTGGGCTTAGGCCCCTCGTTCCACTTCCTTGCTGCCGCGACTACAACCAAATCCAGACCCAGGAGATAATCCTTGGGTATGGAAAAAGGGGAGCACGGTTCACATATCCCAGTCCATAACGAAATGCATGATAGAGGATAAAAGACTTATCTGGATCTGCAGCCCCCGGCAACCTTGGCTTGCCGTGGGTGGATCCTTGTACTTGCAGCCCCCGGCAACTTTAGTTTGCCAGGGTCAGGGACGCCGGTATGTTCCCTTTCTTCCAAACAGCTCGGCAAAAGTTCTTATGTGCCCTGCGAACCAAAGAGGACAGAAAAGAACAGAGAGACGTGCACTTGACCTCTAAGCTAGGGGTTAGCCGCCGCCAAGCGCTATCAACCCTAACCGAGGAAGAGACTCGACCTAGCATGCATGCTATGACTTAGGGCGCCAGCGCTTTGTTTATTTATGCTCACGGTTTACATGCCTTGCCGGCAAGGCTTGTACAAAAGGTGGCTTGCCGGGAGGCCCGGCAGCCGCGCCTTATGGGTAAAACTTGCGAAGATGCTCGATGTTCCAGGAGTTTTTTACTGGAATGGCATCTTCGGTCTCTAGGCGGACTGCGCCGGGCCTGGTGACTCGTATTACCCGATAAGGGCCTTCCCACTTTGGCGTCAACTTGTTGGAATTCTTGGCCGACTAAACGTGCCGAAGAACAAGGTTGCCTTCCACACAGCTCGGGGCATGAACCTTGCGGCTATGGTAGCGGCGCAAGGCTTGCTGGTAGCGTGCTGCTCTCACAACCGCCCGGAGACGATATTCCTCAAGGAGCGTCATGTCATCTTGCCGCAATTGCTCTTGCTCAAGCTCATCATAAGCAAGCATTCGAGGTGACCCGTATATGAGTTCCGTGGGGAGACTGCTTCCGCCCCGTAGATCAGGGCAAAGGGTGTCGGGCCGGTGGCTCGATTTGGCGTCGTTCTGATCGACCAAAGAACCGCCGACAATTCGTCAATCCAGCGCCTTCCGCTCTTCTGCAGCCTATCAAAAGTCTTCGTTCTCAAGCCTCGCAGAACTTCAGCATTTGCTCTCTCCACTTGGCCGTTGCTCCGTGTGTGTGCCACGGAAGCAAAATAGACCTTGCTACCGAGATCCTCAATGTATTGCATGAAGGCATGGCTTGTGAACCGGGTGCCATTATCGGTGATGATCCTGTTGGGTACCCCAAAACGGCAAACTAGTCCCTTGAAGAACTTGATGGCTGACTGCGTTGTCACCTTCCTCACTGCTTCCACCTCTGGCCACTTTGTGAACTTGTCGATTGCAACGTACAAGTACTCAAAGCCCCCGACGGCACGAGGGAAAGGTTCCAATATGTTGAGCCCCCAGACCGAGAAGGGTCAGGAGAGAGGGATGGTTTGAAGGGCCTGAGCTGGTAGATGAAGCTTCTTTGAATGGAACCGGCATGCTTCACATTTGGTTACTATTGCCGTCACATCCTGTTGGGCAGTGGGCCCGAAGAAACCTTGCCGGAAAGCTTTGCCGGCAAGGGCCCTCGACCCTATGTGGGAGCCACATATGCCTCCATGTATCTCTGCCAATAGCTCTAGTCCTTCCTCCTGGGAGATGCACTTCCATTTCGCCCCATTCGGTATTTTTCTGTACAATACGTTGTCAATGAATTGGTACAGAGCAGACCGGCGGGCTACTCTCTCTGCTTCTTCCTGCTCCTCAGGAAGCTCCCCTTTTTGGAGGAATCGGACGGTGTGCTGCGCCCATGCCGGAGCCTGTGGCTCGACGGCAAGGACCAAAGGCATCTCTTCTGCCATGGGAGCGGCCGTCTCTACGGCCATGGCCTGAGGCCCTACCGGGGTCAGTCGTCCCGCAGCAGGATCAGCATCCACGGCAACATCTTCGCCAGCGGCTCCGGGGAGCTCGGTGGGGAAGTACTTGCCGGGGCCTAAATTCCTCCGCTTGCTCTACTCGGTTGATGGTTCGACGGATGGTTGAGTTAACTGAAGCACAAAAGTACCTGGTTCCATAGGTAGATTGAGGGCAGCGCGCTTTGACAAGTAGTCGGCAATGTCGTTTTCCGTCCGAGGGATGTGCCCGGCTTGTATACTCTCAAAGCGCTCCTCTAGTTTCCTCACTTCATCTACGTAAGCTTCCATCAAACGGGCTTTGGTAATCTTTGTTGATCTGCCTGACGACAAGCTGCGAGTCGCCCCTGACGATGAGCTTTTTGACTCCGAGGTCCGCCGCGATCCTGAGACCGGCAAGCAAACCCACGTACTCGGCGGTGTTGTTAGTTAACATCTCCCGGTGAAAGTGCATTTGGATGACATACTTGAGGTGCTCTACGGTGGGTGCGACAAGCAGCACCCAGCACCGGTGCCTTGTAGCGAAAAAGCCCCATCAAAGTACATGATCCAGTTGCAGCTCATTTCCTTGCCGGGGAGAGTGGTCTCCTGTACCTCTTCATTGGGCGTCGAGATCCATTCTGCAACAAATTCCGCCAAGACTCTGCTCTGAATCGTCGAGGTACTTTTGAACTTTATACCGAAACTCGATAGCTCCAGGGCCCATTCCACGATCCTTCCTGTTGCATCTGGGTTATGCAGTATCCGTTGCAACGGGAGGCGGGTGACTACAGTGATCTCGTGTGCTTGGAAGTGATGATGCAGCTTCCTCGAGGCCATAAGGAGGCCAAAGAGCAATTTTTGCACACCTAAGTACCTCAACCTAGCCCCCTGCAAGAGGGAGCTGACGCAGTAAACTGGGTGCTGCACCATTTTCTTCTTCTGCGCCACTTCAACTGGTCACGCGGGCCCTATCATATTGGCGTCAACGTCTGCCCGGGACTCGGTCTTGATGGGACCGAGCCCTGCCGGGGAGGGTTCCGGCTCGCCATCCATTGACTCTGCCGTTGCGGCCGCCTCTTCGTCGACCTCTCTGCGCCACTAGTGCGGCGCTAACCACCTGATTCGTTGCCGCTAGATACAGCAGCAACGGTTCTTGTAGTTTAGGCGCAACCAGCACTGGGGTAGAGGAGAGGTACTTCTTCAAATATTGCAGTGCTGCCTCGGCCTCCAGGGTCCACTCCATTGGGCCCGTCTTCTTCAAGATCTTGAAAAAGGGAAGGGCACGCTCCGCGGACTTGGAGATGAATCTGCTCGTGGCGGCAATGCAGCCTGTGAGCCGACGCACATCCTTGATCCGTTTGGGTGCCTCAATCTGCTCAATGGCCTTGATCTTATCTGGGTTTGCCTCAATCCCGTGCTTCGACACAAAGAACCCGAGAAGCTTGCCGGACGGGACGCCGAAGACACACTTCTGAGGGTTCAACTTGAGGTTGATCTTGCGCAGGTTTGCAAATGTTTCCTCCAGATCTTGCACAAGTGTTGTTCTGTCCTTGGTTTTGACCAGTATGTCATCCATATAAGCTTCCATATTTCTATGTAGCTGGGGCTCAAAACCAATTTGGACTGCTACTGCAAAGGTTGAACCAGCACTCTTCAACCCGAAAGGCATACGTAAAAAGCAATACGTACCACATGGGGTGATGAATGTTGTCTTCTCCTTGTCCTCTTTTCTCATGAAGATCTGGTGGTATCCTGAATAGGCGTCAAGGAATGATAACAGGCCACACCCAGCCGTGGAGTCAACAATCTGGTCGATGTGCGACAACGGGAAGGGATCCTTTGGACAAGCGTTACCGATGTCTGGGTAATCAATACATAGTCTCCACTTCCCGTTTGCCTTGCGCACCACTACCGGGTTGGCCAACCACGTCGGATGGAGTACTCCCCTTACCAAATCTACCGCATCTAGTTTTTTGATCTCCTCCGTGATGAAATCCTGCCTCTCCAGAGCTTGCTTCCTGACCTTCTGCTTGACGGGCCGTGCATGAGGATAGACAGCAAGATGGTGCTCAATCACTTCCGTGGGAACGCCGGGGATGTCAGAGGCTTGCCATGCAAACACATCGACATTTGCCCGCAGGAAAGCGACGAGCTCGCTTTCCTATTTGCTGTCGAGGGTGGAGCTTATGGTGAAAGCTCCCCCCGTACCGCCCCCCTGACGGGCACCTTCTTGGTCTCTGGTGGTGTAGCTCTGGACTTCTTGCTCTTGCCGAAGAGGTGCACTTGCCGGAGTGGGTGCGAGGGGTCTCGCCGGTCTTCTTCCCTCCGGGGGCTCCATCGGCAGGAGCAGGTGCCTTGGCGGCAGCTGCTGCAACTGCTTCCCAGTAGAGTTGGTCAGCGCAGATAAACGTGACTTTTTTGTCGGAGGGGACGGTGATGATGTTCATCGGCTCGGGCATCTTCAACGTGTTGTAGGCATAATGTGAAGCTGCCATGAATTTGGCTAGTGCCGGGCGGCCGAGGATCCCATTGTAGGGCAAGGGGATCTTGTCTACATCAAAGACAATCCTCTCCGTCCTGTGGTTCAGCTCGCCTCCGAACATCACGGGTAGCGTGACCTTTACCTTCGGCTGGCTCCTCCCCGGGTTGACCCCGTGGAACATGCCCGTCTCCTCGAGGTCCCCATCAGTGATCTCCAGCCTCTTGATCACAACAGGCGAGGTCAAGTTCAGACTGACCTCGCCATCAACCAGCATATTCGTCACCTTGAGGTTGAGGATTGTTGGCGAAACCAACAACGGCAAGCACCCAACCGCAGTAGTGCGGTCAGGATGGTCCTCGGTGTCGAAGATGATGGGCGTGCTGGACCACTTCAGCGGCTTTCGTGCGTCGAACGATGGCTCCACCGCTGTGATCTCACGCGCCCACTGCTTGAGCTGGCGGTGAGATGCATGTAGCGAGGCGCCCCCATCGATACACATGGCTTCTGTGGCTTTCTGAAACTCGTGGTCGCCGGACTCATCGTCCTCGTCGCGATCATCGTCTTCCTGCTTCTTATTGCGGCCCCGGGCGGGCCTCTCTTGCTGATTATCCTTGCCGCGGTGGACTCCTTGGCCGCCACGCTTCTTGCCGGATCCCTCGGCACCCTTTGGCCCTTCTCCTTGTCCCGCCGCTCATACTCAGCTTTCTGCTTCTCAGCAAGCAGCTCTACTTGCCGGCAGTTCTGGAGGTCGTGGCCCTTGGTGCTGTGGATCTTGCAATACTGCTTGTCAGAGCCCCCTAGCTTATCGGCGGCCTACAAGGCCTGGCAAGCGACACACCTGGCGACCTTCTTGCCGGGGTCACTCGCCTTGGGTTTCTTGGTGGTGCCGGTGTCATCGGGCCCCTCAACGGCAAGCACAGCCTTGCCCTTGTGCTTCCTGTTATGGCGTCGGCCCATCTTCGTCGGGGTGGCTGTATCATCCGTGGAGTCGGTTTTCGCGCTGGCGTCTTCGCCGGGGTACTTCCTTCCCTCTTCAGCGCGAGCACACCGGTCGGCCAGAACATAGAGTTCGGCCACATCTCTGACTTTGTTCATCGCCAGCTCTTCACGCATCTTATGATTATGCACATTCTGATGGAATGCACTAATGACGACGGCAGGATGAACGTCGGGGATGTTGTATTGCAGTCGGCTGAACCTTTGGATATACTTGCGCAAGTTTTCTCCTTCCTTTTGGGGGATGATATGTAAATCACTCGCCTGGCCATGAGCTTGGTGGCCTCCGGTAAAGGCGCCAACAAACTCATGACACAGATCCGCCCAAGAAGAAATGGAGTTTACTAGCAAGTGCATAAACCATGACATAACATTGGGCTTGAGTGCCAATGGAAAATAGTTGGCGAGCACCTTATCATTGCGAGCCCTGGCAGCTTGCATCATGATGGTGTAGACGCTGAGGAACTCCGACGGGTAAGTCTTGTCGTTGTACTTCTCACCAACGTCGGGCTTGAACTTGCGGTGGGAGGGCCACTGGAACTGCCGCAGCTCATGGGTGGAGGCCGGACAACCCACCTCATAGGGTAGGCCACCGTAGCCTCTCGATGCTGGGTGGTCCGTAGTGGGCCCTGCCCACCTGTCTGACTGGTGGCGCGCGTCACGCCGGCGTTCAATGGTGGTTCGAGCGTCTTCATGAGCTCGCTCCCGAAGAACTTGGCATTCGTCGCGGTGGGTTCGGGGGTCACACAACGCTATGGAGATATCATCACGAGCATCGTCGCGACGGACCGACACCCGCGGTGGCCGGGATAGAGGAGGGGATTGCACCGTGGCCGCATCGCCTCCGGCCCGACCTCTGTCAGCATGCGGTGGCTCGATGGAGCGATGGCCTGCGGGACCCGCCGGCCGCAACTCGTCATTATTAGCTATGCCGACGAGGCTCCGGACGGTGGCCCTCCATTCATCAAGCTTCTCTGCAGCGGGAGGAAAGTCGAGGAGCAGTTGTGCGCGTGCTAGGGCTTCTGCTGGCGTGGGCGGCGGCGAAAGCCATGTGGACCGCGACGCGCTTCGACTTCTAACCGCGTTAGAATGAGCCCCATCATGGCCCCGTAGCCGTCCGCTACCTCGGCCAGCACCTCGGTGCACATGCTGGCCCTCCTCATCATGTGAAGGGCGCATGGGAATCTTCCCAGGGCGGCGCCCAGGGTCACCAGCAGGGCGGTGCTGCTCATTGCGCAAGACCTGAAAAGAGCGCGCCATGGGCGCCCGTGTTGGCGTCTTGGAGGTTGCCGCGCTGCCGTTTTGCGGCACGACGATGCCCCTGGAGGGCCCCGCATCGCCTGCGGGGGCCCCGACTCCGTCTCTGGAGCCCGCGACACATGGCTCGTCGCCTGGCATACGAGCGACGCTGCTCATCCAGCCTAGACTGCCAGGGTGATGTGGATGTTCGCGGGCCGTGCCACGGGTTCTCTCCACGACTGGCCCGCTACTGGTCCGCACCGGTACTGGCAGTTCGGTCCTGGACGAACCGATCGCCATGGTCGTCTTCTTCTGAGGAGCCATGGCGATGAAGAACTGCTAGGCCAACTACTAGACGAGATTCTCACAATTGTGCCCTCTACCTGGCACGTCAAAGAAGACAGTGGGAAACGATACCTATGGGATCACATCCCTACTATGGTTGCGGGGCGCGGGGTTGTGAGAAGAGTAGGATTAGTAATTAGCCAGGTTCGGGCCGCGAGGATGCGTAAAACCCTAGTCCTGCTTTGGTGGATTTATTAAGTGTTCTTGAGCTCTTCAACTAGCTACGATGGCTGCATGGTTCCAAAGAGCCGAATCCCTCTCCAGTATGCCATGAGCCTGCTTTTATAGTCGAAAGGGGCTGCCACAGTGGCACACAGGAGGTGGAAAGGCCTATAGTGCTACGAGCTTATCGCTCGTATTACAGGACAAGATGCATTTAATGCGTAGCATAGGTGTCCCCTCGCTTTATCGGGGGCGGGGGCGAGGCTCGTCCCGTCCGTCGCCGCTGCTCCTCGCTTTGACACGCGCCCTGGCCAGCGATGCATGCGGCGCCATGCAGGCAGGCAAGCAGCTGAGGTGGCGTGGTGGTGGAGCCTCCCCGAAGATCTGCATGCCGCCACGCAGGTGTGTGCTGAGTTGGCCTGGAAGCTGCATGTTGCCACCCAGGTGCCTATCTAGCAAGTTGGGATGGCAGCTGCATGTGAAAGGCGGTGGGGATTAGGTTGGTGCGGGGCCGGCAGTGGCCCCACTGACGCCCTTGGCAAGGGTCTTGCCGGGTGGCCTGGCAAGGGTCTTGCCGGGTGGCCCGGCAAGGGTCTTGCCGTGGCGAGCTGTCGTCCCTGGCTAGGATCTCGCGAGGGGTCTTCTGGGTTTCCTCGGCAAGGATCTTTGTCGAGGATTGTTGCCTTCTAATCCTCATCTGATCTTGAATATTCTTTGTCTTCACAAAGAACTGCATACCACCATGGAGGTTCCTCCCGAGCCATGGCCCAACGCGGTTGACGGTGTTGGAGGCTGTGGGTTCGAGGGAGGCTCACTCCGCTGGTGTGGGCGAGCCGCCCCGACAAGGGTCTTGCCAGGGAAACCTGCTTCGTCCATCTGCACTTTGTGGCCTTGATCCTTGATGTTGCTTTGTTTGTCTTGTGCCTTCGGCTTCTCTCCGACTTCCCTCCTTTGCCCTGCTATGCGCGGCTATGGCGTGTGGCTTCGACTGCCCGTGCACAAGTAAAGGGGTCAAAAGGAGAGCCCCTACTTTTGTACATCGACATTGCTTTTATCTGGAAGGACTGTAAACTTTATGCCAACATGCCTTTTGTTGTATGGTTGGAATTTGTTTTGTTGTGATACAACATTTATGATGTTGCCACAGGCTGCAGTAATTACGATGCTATTTTTGTATAGTGTAGGTTTATCTTTGTAATGTATTGGGCCGAAAGCTTCGTAGGAGCCCAACATGCCAACATTCGTCAGGCCCATTCCAATTGGGCTAAAAACGATCACGGGCCGAAATTGGCATGTAGCCCACTAAAAATATCTGGGCCTTTAACAGGCTGGAACTTCGGTCGGGCTAGTTTATTGTCATTTTTATATGGGCCATTAATGGGCCCGATATGACGTTGGGCCACATATGGCCCATGGTTTTCGTCCGGCGTTAACAGGACGAAAATGACAACAGGCCGAAAGTGGCCCAAGTCTATAGTGGGCCTCTTATAGGCCGAATGTCAGACATGGCCGAATATGACCCAAATCCTTCATGTTCGTTTATGGGCCGAAAGTTTTGATGGCCTGTAAATGGGCCCAAATAAAGCAGGGCGTTTAACAGGCCGGAAATACACCGGGCCGTAATTCGGCCAAATTACTTAGTGAACGTTTAACGGGCCAAAAGTGACCATAGGCCGCGTTGATGACAAGTTTAGGACAGGCCGTTGATGGGGCGATTTGACAGAGAATGTTGGGCCTTTAGCTGGGCCGGCCCATTATGGTCTGCAAAATCTTGTGGGCCTTTAGCTGGATTGGCCCATTGTGGTCCGCAAAATCTTGTGGGCCTTTAGCTGGGCCGGCCCATTATGGTCTGCAAAATCGTGTGGGCCTTTAGTTGGGCGAGCCCATTATTGTCCGCTAAATTTTGGGGGCCTTTAGCTGGGCTGGCCCATTATGGTCTGCAACATATTGTGGGCCTTTAGCTGGGCCGACCCATTATGGTCCGCTAAATCTTATGGGCCATTAGTTGGGCCGGCCCATTTAAACTTTATGGGCCACTTTTGGGCCGGTCCACGTGTCAACATATCATAGGCCCATCTCGACCGTTGGATGAGTGACACCTGTGCCAACACAGAGCTGACACATGGATCCGTCAGCCAATGAGAATTTTACACATGGAAAATCGGCATTGGTCGTGGCTGTTAGCGGGTTATCGGATCCAAAAGTCGGACCCGATAGGTTAACGGTGGTTAACGGCGTCCCGTTATGGTGGATGCCACGTGTTGGTCACTCTTGATGAAAGAACTTCTATGACGCATGATTTATCGTCATGGAAGCGGACACTTCCGTGATCATAATTTTGGTAATGTCATGGAACACTTCTACGACAGAACAGGTATGACTATCTTGATTCTGCCATAAAATCATCATGGATGTACATGCATGACATAAAATGCGACCTACTGTGACAAACACGTATCATCACGGAAGTGTATCATTTTGTAGTGTTGGTGAGGCCGAAGGACATAACAGTATATTCATAATGACCATACCGAGTAGTGAATGCGGTCTTAGGAATAACTTCCTTTTTAATCTTGAGTTGGTGGTATCCGGTCCTCAAATCAATCTTGGAGAACACTTTGGCACCACTGAGTTGATCAAATAAGTCATCAATCCTGGGTAGTGGATATTTGTTTTTTATGGTGACATCATTCAGCTGATGGTAATCTACACACATATGGAGACTACCATGTTTCTTATCCACGAATATAGCAGGTGATCCCCATGGTGAGGAACTGGGATGGATCTATCCTTTCTGGAGCATCTCATCAACCTATTTCTTTAGCTCCACTAATTTTGATGATGGCATCCGATAATATTTCTTGTATAATGTTGCGGTGCTGGGTACAAGATCGATTGCAAACTCGAGCTCTCGGTCTGGTGGCATGCCTGGCAGCTCTTCTTGGAATACATCGGGAAACTCACTGACCACAGGAATTAATTACAACTCAGCCATGGCGGTAAAAACCATTTCTTTCTACGGTATGCTCCTGCGGGCATGGAATTTTGTAGCTTGCCCTTCTGGACTGGTCAAGGTGACTTCTCGGGTTGCACAATTAATGCAGACTTGGTATTGTGTCCACCAATTCATTCCCAAAATGATGTCCAACTTAACAGACTCAATGACTATCAAAGAAGTTGGAAAGTGGACTCCGTTGATATTTATTTCCAGATCACGGCAGACCAGATTGCTTCTGAGCAAAGATCCCAGGGATTCTACCAGCATATTCTTGCTCAAGATCGAACAAGGAAATTTGTTTTGGGAAACAAAACTCCGTGAAATAAAAGAGTGGGAAGCCCTAGAGTCAAATAAAATTTTGGTAGGTATTCTATTAACTGAAAACATACCAACGACGACTTCGGGGTTTTCTTGGGCTTCATCAGCGGAGAGGTGATGGATTTGCCCGTTGATGTTTTGCTGGACCGGGCATGCCCCAATAAAGTTAACTTGCGGCCTAAATGGACCATGATTCCTGCCGCCCTTGGGACACTACCTGGCGTAATGTCTGGTTTGCCCACAACTGAAACAGGAATTGTTGCGCTGGCATTCTTCTCGCACCGGGTTGTTTACGACATTCTTGACTTGTGTAGGGGCCTTGTTGACATTCTGCTCCCAATTCTGCTTGTACTCTACTTGTGTTTGCTGCCAGGTACGAGCCTTTTGCATGGGCTGAACCTCTTGGTTCGAACTTGCGCTTGTGATCATTATTTGAAGTCTTGTTGTCATGTATCAATTTGTGCTTCCTCTCAGCGATGAGGGCCTTATTTACCAGAGTTTGGAAATCGGTGAAATCAAACATGCTGAGGGTGCACCGGAGATGTTGATTTAATCCTCCAACAAAACGGTCAATCTTCCTTTCTTCGGTGGCCACATTATAAAGGGAGTAGCGGGCCAAATGATTGAACTTATTCAAATATTCACTCACAGACTGACTTCCTTGGAGGAGTCTGAGGAATTCGCGCTGCTTGACCTTCATTATTCCAGCAGTAATATGGTATTTACGGAACTACTCCTTGAATTTTACCCAGGTGATTTCCTCATCGGCAGGCCACATGGCTTTTGCATTTTCCCACCGTATTGTGGTAGCGCCTTCAAGATAATGAGTTGCAAAGGGGACCTTGTCATTTATATCAGTACGGGCAATCTCAAGTTTCTTCTCAATAGTTCGCAACCAGTCGTCTACATCCAATGGATCAGTAACCTGACTGAAACTGGGAGGGTTGGTGTAACACCCCAGAAATTTAACCAGGTTTTAGTTATTAAATTTTGCCAAGAGTTTAAAAAATTTTGCCTGCAAAAATATCTCTGTTTATTTCAAAACTTTTCTTTTAATATTAAGGAGTTTTTCCCAAGTGGATCCTTCCAAAACATATTGGACTTATTTTCCCTCTCATTTAAAAACATCTCTCAATCAGTAGATTTATTTATTAAATTATTTCACCCTGAGCTTTATTCATTAAATGACTTGTTTTAAAATTTGGAGCTCTTTTTGAACTACAACCATTTGATATATTTATCTAAAAATCCAACCAAAATTTGGAGATGTCATATGATGTCTCTAAATCACTTTTGAGCAATAATATATTTAATTCATTGCATATGTTGAGTGCTACACCTGTTTTCCTTCTCTGGTCTAGTGGGCAGTTTTGCACTACAACCCTTTTAAATATTTGTTTCTAGCTTCCACCAAAATTATGGGATGTCAGTACGAACATATCATTCCATTATATGCAAAAATCCAGGGTTGTTCTTTGGGATGTTTGAGTGAAACAACCTCATCTTCATTCTGGCCCAACATGATGGTTTGTACAGCAAGCACATTTTTAGTTGCTCCTTTATCCATGATTCCTTTTCCTACTTGTAGCCCTCCCTACTAAACCCCTAAGTACAGGAGCATGAACTTATTGGATCATTTTTAGTTCATGAAATGATGCCATCCATCTCCTGTCCAAAACTGAAGTTCATCAAAACCTGCACTAGCAAGTTTATCTTTTTGCCAAACTAACCTTACCACCTTCTCTTGCTTCTAAAGAGACACTGATCTGGAAGATTTGGCCCCTCCAAGAAATGCCTAGGTGCCTGTGGCATTGTGTCAAACACCTGGAGTGCATGATCAGATTTGACATGAATGGTTGCTTGCATTATGAACTTGACCACCTGACCAAACCAACTTGTCCCTTGAGTTTCCCTCTATCTCTAACCTAGTACTGTTGCTTGCCAACCTCACCTGTGACCTGTAGCATGCCACGACATTGTATCGAACACCTTCCGTGCGTGCACTGGACGCGCCCAGAGCGCGCCAATTGCAGCCGCGCGCCCGAGCCGACACGCTGGCCCCCCTGGGTTTTGGCCCGCTCTGCAGCACCACGCCACGCACTACCCTCCTCACAGCAACGCGCCAAGCCACCCTGGCAGCCTACAGCGCCGCCGACAGAGCTTTTGGCGGCACACCGGTGGCCGCAGCACGCCTCTGCCGCGGTCGGCGCCGCTAAAGCCACCCCGGCTCGCCACCTGCCCCTGGAAACAGCGCAAGCCTATCCCCTCGCTCGTCGGCTAGCTCCCGTCGTCGCCACGTCACCATTGCTATAGGGAGGCGGTTCGCCGTCGTCCTTATCACCGGCCGCCTCGAAACTGACCTCCACCGCCTATATAATGGCCCCGGAGCTCCATCTAGCCCTCGATCAACCTC
This sequence comes from Triticum timopheevii, assembly GCA_963921465.1. Lineage (NCBI taxonomy): Eukaryota > Viridiplantae > Streptophyta > Magnoliopsida > Poales > Poaceae > Triticum > Triticum timopheevii. The sequence continues at coordinate 182,605,038 of OY997270.1, read as the reverse complement.
CAGTGATCCTCCTAGAGCTACCCTGGCCAGCATTCGAGGAGGGGAAGGCCTTCTTCCCCGAGTCTGGCCAGTTCGGTCGCCGCCAAGCCCCGGTCGATTCCGTCACCACCAGGGCCTCTCCTTCTCCAATCTCTCAACCAAGAACTCCCCCTTCCAAACGGGAGTGCAACCCCTCGACCAATTTTGGTAGGAGACCACCGCAGCCCAAAAATCACTCTGTCACCGAAGCTCCCTCCGCCGCGGAGCTCGCCGCCGGCGATTCCCTCCGTCCCCGCCGGCCAGTCGACCACCGGGAGGACCGCCTAGGAGTGGTGGATCCATCCCTGGCCTCGGATGCCCTCGAGGAGCCTCCGTTCGCCGGCGACGATCGCCGGAATCCCGCCCCCGCTCGGGCAGAGGATAAAGGAGGGAGAGGCGACTGGTCAAACCTGACCAGTGGGCCCCGTGGACCCACTGTCAGTGACCCAGCCCTGCCTCCACGTGTTTTAAGTGAAGGCGTAAACTTCATAAGTACGTCTCCTTTGCCCCGGAAGCGTATTTCTATCTGAAACGTTTTCTTTTTCTATTTTAATTTAAAAACAGATTTTGACCAGAACTTTGACTGGCTATAACTTTTTAAATATAAGTCCAAATGAATTGATTCTTTTTCCTACCTCTCTCAAATATTTTCTAATTTATTTTAAGATTTATTTGAAAAAAAATTCAGAACAACTTTTTCTGCTGTTTTTATTTTGTGTGTTAATTCAAATTTATTTAAAATAGGACCTTGAAGAGAGGAGAAATATTTCAATAGTTTGAAATGCACCCTGCCTTCCCGTGACCTGAAGGCAAGCATTCTGAACCCCGACATAATATTTTTGTGTGTTTGATGACACGTTTATAACATCACCTCACTTTTGAGAAACTTGTTATTTCATGTGATATGATCATATGCATGGGTGCATGTTATTGATTTCCATGCTGTTGGAAATGAACACACTTGTGATGATAATCACCCTCATGTGCCTTGCATGCATATCGGCAGGAACCCGGGAAAACCTCTGCCTTGGGTAGGCATGAGTTTGTCGCCGGTCTCCGTCGGGACGGTTATGTCTGGTATGGCATGGTAAGGTGATATGAGCGGTGACTCTGTTGGTTGAAATATATTCGTTATACTAATCATGCAGGGAATACTTAAACCTCCTGAGTCGACCGTAGATTGAGTCTTGTTCCAGTAACCCCCATACTTGCTTCGTACTACCACTCGTCTCTACAACAAGTAGAGTACGGTTTAGTAAGTTGTCAACCTCTTTCTAGCACACACCGTACAGAGAGGCCATGGTGGAAGATACCGGTTGTAGCTGGTAGGCAGGCCACCTGGTCCGGGGGCATGGGTGTTTCCGGTTGGGACGGAGAGGGGAGGCCACCCCTTAGAGCGCGCGATATAAATTTGATCCCATGCTACGCGAGGTTGTAGCCTCCCCACTTAGAGTTTGCTTAACAGGTGTCGTGGGTGATTCCAGACACGTGTGAGTTAAGCTGGTGTGTGCAAGTTAGGTGTGTTTTCAACTAAAAGGCCGTAGACGGAATTAGTCTTGATGGACTAAAGGAATCCGTTACTCGTGGGTAAAGAGTACACCCTCTACAGAGATTAAACCTATTCGAATAGCCGTGTCCATGGTTAAGGATTACAGTCTGGGATGGGCCAAGTGTCGGTCTTAGTGTCGGTCTTCGGAGGTGATAACTGTTAACCAGAACTGGAACTACTACTGGTGACTTGTGATAATTATGATTATCATTATTGTTGACTAACCCGTGATATTATTGTTATTATCGAGTATCTCTGGGATGGTTCTACCTCCGGGATATTCACTATGATTGTTTCTTTTAAAGCCCTTTATGTGGTGTCGCTCAGACGCCCGACTGTGGCACTTCTTTTAAAGCCCTTTATGTGGTGTCGCTCAGACGCCTGACTGTGGCATTTCTTTTAAAGCCCTTTATGTGGTGTCGCTCAGACGCCCGACTGTGGCATTTCTTTTAAAAGCCCTTTATGTGGTGTCGCTAAGACGCCCGACTGTGGCATTGCTTGTTATTTATTTCATAAATTTTAATACTACTATGTTATTGCATTTTTATAAATAACTTGCTTGCACGCATCAGAGTTTCATTTATCTTTTGTGACTGACGTCATGAGCCCAAAATATTTTCAGCACATCATTGTTATATTATACCTGTGTTCATAATGTTTGCGAGTACATTCAAAGTACTCACTGGCTTGTCCCTGGCTATTGTCTTGGCCAGATTTTCTTGCACGGAAAGGAGCGACGCGATGACAGCCCCGGAACCTAAGCAACGATGATAGCAGCCTCGTGAAGATAGGAGTTAACCTGGTCAGCTGTTCCTGTGGGAAATGGAGTCCCATAGACCCTGATGATCCTCAAACCGCTTCCGCCCTCAACCACTAGAAACCATTTGTTGGACTCACAGGCCAGAATGGTCTTGTACTGCATATTTTGTATTTTGCTTGGAATTTCTGTATCAAGTTGGAGCCTCATCAGCTAACAGTAATCCTGGGGCTGATGAGCACGACGGTCTTTTTCTGGAAATTTATACCCAGAAAACCGGTCGTGACAGACTTGGTATCAGAGCCAGGCTGACCTTTGGCTAATCCTATCTTAGCCAGGTCAATAAACTTAGGCAAACCAACCCACCAGACCTTGACCAAACCCCAGCCAAGCTTCTCGTGCAAGATAGCCACACAGTGACCCCGACACTTTTGGCAGTCGGTGCCCAACCTATCAACCTAGCTTGTCTATCAGGCACCAGTGACCAGCACCCAAGATGTCTCATTCGCAAGCGTGCGAAGGAAGCCTCCGTCCCCTTTGTTCTATAAAAAGGGCACGCTAGCCCCAACCCGGCACAGCCTCTACACCAAACCGAGCCAGACACCGACAACCCAGTCGTGCTGTTCGGACACCCGATCGAAACACTGAGTTCAGCTCCAGCCGCCAACCGAGATGCCTTGATGACCCCAGAAGTGCTTCGTCACCTTTTGGGAGCACACTCCAACGGGATCGTGGCCAACAATCCCCGCGATGGTTATCATCGCTACCCCGACCCTGTAGTTCCTCTGCCATCTCCGACTAATCCCGGCAGTGAGACACGTGGAGAAGCCTCGTCATCCACCAGGCACCCCCGTTTAGACATAAACGAGGTAGACTAAGCCGTACGAGTAGTACCGAGTCTTAGTGTATCCTCGTTTTGTAATCGTGCGACCGTGTTTATTAACGTAGCCTGTCGTTGTGCCTCTGTTTTAATAGTAGCCTTGCATTTTTGTCAGCGCATAGTTGCATATTTTCCGGGCACAGCTACCAAAACCAACCCCGACGACACCTACAGTAACACGTCTCTTTATGAGATATGTGTATCTCTCTCACTGACCCCGACCTTTGGAGGTGATCCGGCAGTTCTATTACCTTTCACCACGGTAAATAAACCCGCCCAGATGCTATATAAGAAGGCCACCTTGTGACCTTACCCAGCAACCCTCACCTCGTGCACCACTCTCACAACCATTTCTTGTCATGCCGAGCCCCAGCATTTATCTGAGAACCCCAGATGCAACCCCGGGTAGTTTTGTCAAAATATTGGGGACTTTACCTGCAGTACCATGGGTTCTACCCAGCCACCCCAGTACAAGCTGTTCAAATCAAGAATCACCCCATCCACCTCGGAATATTGGGCAGCAGTACACATTCCTCCTGTAGACCCCAACCAAGATCCAACAGAAGTTTCCTTCGTGGGGAAATCTATGCCAACCCCACACCTGGCCATAGAAGCTGCTGCGAAAGAAGCGATTGCTCGTCTTCGATCCGCAATACCTTATGCCCGCGAACGAGGATATTATTATTTTCCGAGCCGTGCAACACCCGGAGGAGTGACGTCTTTTCCCGGTGGGCGTATTGAGAGAGACCCAGTTCTGGCCAACCTTATCTAGTACATCATCGCTCAAGAGCATTTGAACCAGCGAGTGATGGATTATCTCCAGAATCTCGCTGATTTGAATCCTCAGATTGCCATCGGCAGATCACTGAGGCCCGACCCGGAGAGACGCATACATCCACTGGTCAATCCACTTCCTCCGATAGAAGAGGAGTGTATCCCTTTACCAGAGACATTTTATCAGGACCCCACCCAGTTACCGTTTTCATTTTAGACGTCACTACTGTATTTGTTTTTGCAGCATTTATATTTGCGTGTATCTTATGCATGGTACCTCAAATTTGTGCGACGAGTCAAGTATTTAGTTTCTACTGGTATGAGTAATTTCCTTCGCGAATAACTTGTGTAACCGTGAAAAATCCTAGTATGAGTTTTCTTTTTACTGAATTGCTGCATCGATTATCCCCTCACTACGTGGATTATTATTTTTATTCACGCAGCACCACGGCAGCAGACTCACAACCGCTTGAACATATATGGAGTATTCGTTTTTCTCAACGGCTCTTAGCAAATATCGAGGACGAGATTTTTTTCTTAAGGGGGGTAGTATTGTAACACCCCAAAAATTTAACCAGGTTTTAGTTATTTAAATTTTGCCAAGAGTTTAAAAAAATTTGCCTGCAAGAATATCTCTGTTTATTTCAAAACATTTCTTTTAATATTAAGGAGTTTTTCCCAAGTGGATCCTTCCAAAACATATTGGACTTATTTTCCCTCTCATTTAAAAACATCTCTCAATCAGTAGATTTATTTATTAAATTATTTCACCCTGAGATTTATTCATTAAATGACTTGTTTTAAAATTTGGAGCTCTTTTTGAACTACAACCATTTGATATATTTATCTAAAAATCCAACCAAAATTTGGAGATGTCATATGATGTCTCTAAATCACTTTTGAGCAATAATATATTTAATTCATTGCATATGTTGAGTCCTACACATGTTTTCCTTCTCTGGTCCAGTGGGCAGTTTTGCACTACAACCCTTTTAATTATTTGTTTCTAGCTTCCACCAAAATTATGGGATGTCAATAGGAGCATATCATTCCATTATATGCAAAAATCCAGGGTTGTTCTTTGGGATGTTTGAGTGAAACAACCTCATCTTCATTCTGGCCCAACATGATGGTTTGTACAGCAACCACATTTTAGTTGCTCCTTTATCCATGATTCCTTTTCCTACTTGTAGCCCTCCCTACTAAACCCCTAAGTACAGGAGCATGAACTTATTGGATCATTTTTAGTTCATGAAATGATGCCATCCATCTCCTGTCCAGAACTGAAGTTCATCAAAACTTGCACTAGCAAGTTTCTCTTTTTGCCAAACTAACCTTACCACCTTCTCTTGCTTCTAAAGAGACACTGATCTGGAAGATTTGGCCCCTCCAAGAAATGCCTAGGTGCCTGTGGCATTGTGTCAAACACCTGGAGTGCATGATCAGATTTGACATGAATGGTTGCTTGCATTATGAACCTGACCACCTGACCAAACCAACTTGTCCCTTGAGTTTCCCTCTATCTCTAACCTAGTACTGTTGCTTGCCAACCTCACCTGTGACCTGTAGCATGCCACGACATTGTATCGAACACCTTCCGTGCGTGCACTGGACGCGCCCAGAGCACGCCAATTGCAGCCATGCGCCCGAGCCGACACGCTGGCCCCCCTGGGTTTTGGCCCGCTCTACAGCACCACCCCACGCACTACCCTCCTCACAGCAACGCGCCAAGCCGCCCTGCAGCCTACAGCACCGCCGATAGAGCTTTTGGCGGCACACCGGCGGCCACAGCACGCCTCTGCCGCGGTCGGTGCCGCCAAAGCTACCCCGGCTCGCCACCTGCCCCTGGAAACAGCGCAAGCCTATCCCCTCGCTCGTCGGCTAGCTCCCGTCGTCGCCACGTCGCCATTGCTACAGGGAGGCGGTTCGCCGTCGTCCTTATCACCGGCCGCCTCGAAACCGACCTCCACCGCCTATATAAGGGCCCCGGAGCTCCATCTAGCCCTCGATCAACCTCCAGTGATCCTCCTAGAGCTACCCTGGCCAACATTCGAGGAGGGGAAGGCCTTCTTCCCCAAGTCCGGCCAGTTCGGTCGCCGCCAAGCCCCGGTCGATTCTGTCACCACCAGGGCCTCTCCTTCTCCAATCTCTCCACCAAGAACTCCCCCTTCCACTCGCGAGTGCAACCCATCGATCAATTTTGGTAGGAGACCACCGCAGCCCAAAAATCACTCTGTCACCGAAGCTCCCTCCGCCACGGAGCTCGCCGCCGGCGATTCCCTCCGTCCTCGCCGGCCAGTCGACCACCGGGAGGACCGCCTAGGAGTGGTGGATCCATCCCTAGCCTCGGATGCCCTCGAGGAGCCTCCATTCGCCGGCGACGATCGCCGGAATCCCGCCCCCGCTCGGGCAGAGGGTAAAGGAGGGAGAGGCGACTGGTCAAACCTGACCAGTGGGCCCCGTGGACCCACTGTCAGTGACCCAGCCCCGCCTCCACGTGTTTTAAGTGAAGGCGTAAACTTCATAAGTACGTCTCCTTTGCCCCGGAAGCGTATTTCTATCTGAAATGTTTTCTTTTTCTATTTTAATTTAAAAACAGATTTTGACCAGAACTTTGACTGGCTATAACTTTTTAAATATAAGTCCAAATGAATTGATTCTTTTTCCTACCTCTCTCAAATATTTTCTAGTTTATTTTAAGATTTATTTGAAAAAAAATTCAGAACAACTTTTTCTGCTGTTTTTATTTTGTGTGTTAATTCAAATTTATTTAAAATAGGACCTTGAAGAGAGGAGAAATATTTCAAGAGTTTGAAATGCACCCTGCCTTCCCGTCACCTGAAGGCAAGCATTCTGAACCCCGGCATAATATTTTTGTGTGTTCGATGACACGTTTATAACATCACCTCACTTTGCAGAAACTTGTTATTTCATGTGATATGATCATATGCATGGGTGCATGTTATTGATTTCCATGTTGTTGGAAATGAACACACTTGTGATGATAATCACCCTCATGTGCCTTGCATGCATACCGGTAGGAACCCGGGAAAACCTCTGCCTTGGGTAGGCATGAGTTTGTCGCCGGTCTCCGTCGGGACGGTTATGTCTGGTATGGCATGGTAAGGTGATATTAGCGGTGACTCTGTTGGTTGAAATATATTCGTCATACTACTCATGCAGGGAATACTTAAACCTCCTGAGTCGACCGTAGATCGAGCCTTGTTCCAGTAACCCCCATACTTGCTTCGTACTACCACTCGTCTCTACAACAAGTAGAGTACGGTTCAGTAAGTTGTCAACCTCTTTCTAGCACACACCGTACAGAGAGGCCATGGTGGAAGATACCGGTTGTAGCTGGTAGGCAGGCCACCTGGTCCGGGGGCATGGGTGTTTCCGGTTGGGACCGAGAGGGGAGGCCACCCCTTAGAGCGCGCGATATAAATTTGATCCCATGCTACGCGAGGTTGTAGCCTCCCCACTTAGAGTTTGCTTAACAGGTGTCGTGGGTGATTCCAGACACGTGTGAGTTAAGCTGGTGTGTGCAAGTTAGGTGTGTTTTCAACTAAAAGGCCGTAGACGGAATTAGTCTTGATGGACTAAAGGAATCCGTTACTCGTGGGTAAAGAGTACACCCTCTGCAGAGATTAAACCTATTCGAATAGCCGTGTCCATGGTTAAGGATTACAGTCTGGGATGGGTCAAGTGTCGGTCTTAGTGTCGGTCTTCGGAGGTGATAACTGTTAACCAGAACTGGAACTACTACTGGTGACTTGTGATAATTATGATTATCATTATTGTTGACTAACCCGTGATATTATTGTTATTATCGAGTATCTCTGGGATGGTTCTACCTCCGGGATATTCACTATGATTGTTTCTTTTAAAGCCCTTTATGTGGTGTCGCTCAGACGCCCGACTGTGGCACTTCTTTTAAAGCCCTTTATGTGGTGTCGCTCAGACGCCTGACTGTGGCATTTCTTTTAAAGCCCTTTATGTGGTGTCGCTCAGACGCCCGACTGTGGCATTTCTTTTAAAAGCCCTTTATGTGGTGTCGCTAAGACGCCCGACTGTGGCATTGCTTGTTATTTATTTCATAAATTTTAATACTACTATGTTATTGAATTTTTATAAATAACTTGCTTGCACGCATCAGAGTTTCATTTATCTTTTGTGACTGGCGTCATGAGCCTAAAATATTTTCAGCACATCATTGTTATATTATACCTGTGTTCATAATGTTTGCGAGTACATTCAAAGTACTCACTCGCTTGTCCCTGGCTATTGTCTTGGCCAGATTTTCTTGCACGGAAAGGAGCGACGCGATGACAGCCCCGGAACCTGATGATAGCAGCCTCGTGAAGATAGGAGTTAACCTGGTCAGCTGTTCCTGTGGGAAATGGAGTTTCATAGACCCTGATGATCCTCAAACCGCTTCCGCCCTCAACCACTAGAAACCATTTGTTGTACTCACAGGCCAGAATGGTCTTGTACTGCATATTTTGTATTTTGCTTGGAATTTCTGTATCAAGTTGGAGCCTCATCAGCTAACAGTAATCCTGGGGCTGATGAGCATGACGGTCTTTTTCTGGAAATTTATACCCGGAAAACCGGTCGTGACAGTTGGTCCTATGAAAATCTGACAGTTTGTAGTAATGACTTTCTAACTTCCATTCTGCCCAACCATGGCTTGCACACTTCTCAACATTTCAAGAAGATCATTATTTTGCCTTTCTTCAAACATACGAAGAATTTGCTCCGTGGAGGGTGGATTTGGCGGTGGAGGCGGTGGTGGAGCATACGGTTCGGGGGAGTGTCCTTCCTGTCACGCGGAACAATGAACAGGGACATCCTCACAAGCGTCGCTACTACTTCCTCCCCGCGTCATCCTATTGTTTTTCCCAAGACAATGCAATCGAGATGAGCAACATCCAAAGGAAATACAGTGGGGAAAAGCCAGCGACAAACCCCGAAAGAAAGCAAAAATCTGAAGGAAACCCATCGTATAGAAGAAAGTCCAACATAATTGTACATAGACCCGTACATAAAGGATAAATGACATAATAAGTTCAACTACTCTCATACATCAAATGAAACATCATGACTCGTACGACTACATCCGTACATCAACCTGTTAACTGTGAGTACTCGAGTGCTCTAATGCTCTACTGGTGCTACGGTGTCCTCTCCTGAAGCGGATTCGGATCCTGAACTGACAACATTAACCGAGACCAACATTAACATGACGACGCTGCCTCGAGGGTTCCACCTCTGGAGTAGGCGCGGGATGAGGCTGAAGCATCGGGGCTACAGGGGTAGCGAGAAGAGAAACCCACTCAGCAGGAGCACTAAGAGGGTTCATAGTCGAGCTACCCGAGCTACTCGGAGGAGCAACTGGTGAAACAGGTGAGCTAGAACTAGATGGAAGATAAGGAGTAAATCCCATAGACGATGGAGTGGTGACAGCTCTAGTAGTGATTAAAGCAACGCGGACACGAGTCAGCTCTCGAGCCAGCTTGTGGATCAAAAGGTAGCTAGTAGTAATGTATCGAGAAAGGTGGCTAGTAGTACTGTCGGACTTCAGATCAATGGTAGGAAAACGGACACGACCATTCTCGTGCAGGGAGGGATAGTAGTAGAAACCTGGATGGTTCTGCATTCGGACCTCGTTATAGCGTAGCTCGACGAGGACCTCAAATGCAGCAAACTGGACAACCTGAGAAGCGGTAGAAGCGTAACTGCTCCTGGAAGTGTGAGTGTAAGAACAGGAGGAAGTACTGGTGCGCAGAGTAACCACGACGTGATACTCATACATAGAATCTGACAGATACTCCCCGTACACACGAGAGACTAGGTCGTCACCGTGAGGATACAGTCGACGCCACACGTTGCGAAGGAGATGCGGCGACGTGTACGGCATCAGCTGCAACTTGCACAGATACGGCACCGGAGCCATCCACACCCATAGCCATTAGTAGGTTAGAAAGAAAACAACCAAGTGCGTGCAATGCAACAATCAGCTAGAAACACTATTGTCACTCAACTTTTATTCTAACTAACGTTCAGTAACGGGGCAGGAGTCTACCGTGTCCTACAGTCAGTGCGGCTCTGATACCAAGCATTGTGGCACCCCAGCTCAGAGCAACCGGTTTACCATGCATTGCCAGCCCAGAGACCATGTCTTCTGGTGACACACAACATCTTGGTACAGAATACAACCTCTTTATTGATGCTAGCGGAACATGGTTCATATTACAACAAGTTAGGAGGCCAAGCGGCATACACGGTGCGGCTGAACAATATGTACATTATTTAATGAACATAGGGGTGGGCCTTGATCATGACAACTATGCGGCAGCAGAACGACGATGAAGCGGGACTCCATAGCATAGGGACACCGATGTGAACACGACCTAGACTCGAACATCACTCCATTCCAACGAACCTTTCCTGAAATTTGGCATGACACGCCAGGTCAGTACATTGAATGTACTTGCAAGCTCACAACAAGCATAAGCATAATGACAAACAATATCATGATATTAATCAATTTAATCATCAATGCAAAATCATGCTATGGATGCAGTGAATAAAATCTCATGCCTCAAGTCCCACGGACTTGCTTACCAACGGGTTACCACGTAACCAAACGGTGATCTCTCTTGGATCACAAAACGAACCAACCACGTGGTCACAAACAGGTTACCTCGTAACCAAACGATGATCTTTCTCGGATCACAAACAGACCAACAACTTGGTCATCAAACGGGTTACCTCGTAACCAAACGGTGATCTTTCTCGGATCACAAACGGACCAACAACTTGGTCATCAACATCAACATGGTTCTCCAACTATCCTCTTTCCAACAGTGCCATGTTACCAATTTAGTGTGCAAGATTTATTAAAACGTTGACCCATGGTGTGACCTACTTTCGAGCATGTCCGTAACCATGGACTCGGCTATCGATAGATTTAATACACTCTGCAGAGCTAGGCCAAGGAAACCATGGCCTCGCACTCCCATTCGGGTGGACCAACAGCATTCCAACAAAACACCTCCATTGCCACGACATTCTCCCGGTGACTCCGACTAACTCCCCATTGGGCTAAGTCATGGGTGGCCCCGTGTCTACCCCAGACGCCAATGGCCAACGTCGTGGCAAAACGGCCACATCGTGGCAAAACGGTCCCAGACGGGGACAAGGTACCATAACAACATCAACGGGCACACAAGGTTATGTCTTCTTACCGGACCAGGGTAACACACGCCCATAACCTTCCCTTGTTGGACGTACCGACCACAGGCATGACAAGGGACCGAATAAAGGCCTTCCCATAAAGGCAAATGTGGTTGCGCTGGAAAAAAACTCAATTCATTGGCACCATGACCCGATCAACGATATGTTCAAGTTGATTTATTGTCAGGTTCAACTTAAAAATAAAAATAACCGGTGTCATGACATGCCATGCAAATGCACTCATATAAAATGCTTCACTAATCATCAGAACCATACCCCATCAACTTATATCAAGCACTGATCAAACATTGCAGAAACTCATGGCACTATTCTGGTCATGCTTATGTAGCAACTAATCATGGCAATAACTTAGCATAATCATTTTCTTACTCAAGAAAATATTATTCAAACTAGTCCTTTTCATAAGCAAATTATTTCTCCATAATCTATCATCACTTATAATAACTTAAATCTAACTTGGTTAACTTTTAACTTTCTATCAATCAACATGTCGACATATTCAAGCTTTCAATAGAATGAAAATAATTATTAACTTGGTGATTTAAATGCATGAACTAATTTAGTCATTCAAGTTCAAAATAAATCAAAACTATTGCAATGGCACCATGAAAATGTTGTTGTGGCTTGCCTTAGTGTAGATGAGGGTCACACTCCTCTTGGTGATCCTCAAGACAAGCTTCACCCTCTGAAATTAATTCAAAAACACAAAAAGAAAATATCAAGAATCACTCTGAAATTCACCAGAAAATCTAGGCAGAAGAGAAAAATCTCATCTTTGGTGTGCTGCTAGAGATTTTCATACATAACACAATGCAAAAAAGATTCAATTCATTTGGACTTATGGTTAAAAAGTTGTGGCTGTTTGAAGTGTTCTGGAATTGTTTGAATTTGAATAAATAAAAACAGAACTGGGGGGTGACGTCGAAAGCATAAACCCCGCAGGGCGCCTCCACTCGTACCGCTTCGGCTGCAGCCAGAGTGCCTCACAGCAGGCCCCGCTAGTCAGGTGAGAGGGAGGGGGAGAGAGACAGGGCACGACGGGGCTTCGTGGGAGAACACGCCCGCGAGGAGGGCAACTTGGCACGATTTGGAGGGATGGATCGAAAGAGTAGAGAGAGGCGCACCTGCACGTACCTGTAGAACAGCTAGGGGTGGTTGGACGACAATGAAATAAACCTATCCAGCGGCGGCAGAGAGTCGTGGTCGCCGGAGCTGGAGAAGACAGCGATGAGGGGCTGCCCCACTGGCTCCAACCGAGTCGAACGACACCACTGAAGCACGGCGGAGGCCCCGAAAGAGTCACCTGAGCTTGGGTGGGGCTGGAGCGGTGCGGACGAACAGAGGGGATCACCGGCGAGCTCGAGCTCGGGGACGGCGGCCTGAGGCCTGCCCGGTCGGGCTATGGCTTCGTACGAGGTTATGGAGTGTGTGAGTGGTGCTGGGGATGCTCGAGAAGGCTGGGGGGGCTGGATTTATAGCCGAGCGGAGCGAGGGGTTCGGGCTCCACCGGAGGACACCTGGACGCTGCGCCCGGCGACGAGCGGTGTTAGTGAGAGAGAGGGAAGGAGACACAACTCACGCGGGAACTATGAACGGACGAAGACGAGCACAGGAACAAAGGGGTGGCGACGAACACTGTGCGCACCACACTGTTGGGTTGGCCAGACCGCGCCCGTGCTCGCTGCGTCAAGCTCCAGCGTTGGCGTGTGCTAGGGGGAGTTAATGGCGTCGGGACGGTGATGATGGCGAGGTTTCACGAGGTTTGGCAGGCGGGGAATCAAGCACGCGCCGAATAGAGCGCTCAACGGCACCCAGAGCGCGGCGACAAGCACGCTAGCATCGTGCATACGCGTGGTCACCGCATGCACTGCGGCATAGAGCCATGGCTTGTCCCAAATTTCGTGTCTGGCTAGTAGTCCTTAGTGTTTAGGTTAGGAACAAAGCTTTGAGTTGAGCTCAGGCGCAGTAAACTTGATTTTTACTTCACTGCAAGTTACTGGTCGGTAACTTTGAGAGCTTGTTGTGGTTAAACGGCTGGGAGTTGGGTGCTGTGCTTTGGTGGTTAGCAATCATCAAGGAGGGTAGTGATGCACAAGAAAATGCAGCACCAATGGATCAAGTAAAATGATAGTTGCTGTAGAAACTATCATTTTTGTCCAAAACAGAAAATACTTTCTATAGCAAAAATATTCCAAAAAGTGGTGTGATATTTTTGCTCAGGGAGGTGCCCTAGGGTTCAAAGGATTTTTGTGAATTTTCTCAGATTTTTGTGGGCAAGAAAAATTGGGGTTGCTTTGGAGCACAAGTTTCTGGTTATGGTTTTTGAGAGGAAAATGAATATTTTTCATTTAAGAAAAATATCCATGACCTTATTTTGAGGTAGACCAGAGAGGAAATGATGGTTTGGGAGAGAAATGAGCCACTTGGGTGAAAGCCAAGGTGATGCCCAAGTGTTTTAAGTCCAACTGAAATTATTTGAACTCAACAATTCAAATCAAACCCAACTGAAAAGCAGAAGAGAAAAGAGGGCAAAAACCAGGCTGTCACATCGGTCTACTTGTCGCGGACGTGATGCCTATATACATGATCATGCCTAGATATTCTCATAACTATGCACTTTTCTATCAATTGCTCGATAGTAATTTGTTCACCCACCGTAATACTTATGCTATCTTGAGAGAAGCCACTAGTGAAACCTATGGCCCCCGAGTCTATCTTCCATCATATAAGTTTCTGATCTACTTTATTTTGCAATCTTTACTTTTCAATATATATCATAAAAAGACCAAAAATATTTCTCTTATCTTATTATCTCTACCAGATCTCACTTTCGCAAGTGGCCATGAAGGGGTTGACAACCCCTTTATCGCGTTGGTTGTGAGGTTCTTGTTTGTTTGTGTAGGTACGAGGGACTTGAGTGGAGCCTCCTACTGGATTGATACCTTGGTTCTCAAAAACCGAGGGAAATACTTATGCTACTTTGCTGCATCACCCTTTCCTCTTCAAGGGAAAACCAATGCAGTGCTCAAGAGGTAGCACCCTCTGTGTGGATCTTTGTGGCGGAGCGACAGGGCAGGTTGAGACCACCTGGGTGAGAGGTGGGCCTGGCCCTGGTCGGCGTCTGTGGTTACTCCAAAATAACATGGTTAACGAGATCTTGGTATTTGATCTGAGTCTGGCCACTGGTACGCACTGACCAACTACGCGGGAACAGTTATGGGCACTCGACGTCGTGGTATCAGCCGAAGCCTTCTTGACGTCAACGACTGAGCGGCGCGTGCCGGGTTGGACTGGAACACCTGCTCTTGTATAAGGGAGGATAGGTCTGCTCACCTGCCGTGTTCGCAACATGCAGGTGTGCAATGGGCGATGGGCCAAGACCCCTGTGCGCATAGGATTTAGACCAGCATGCAGACTTCTCTGTTGTGCCTAGGTAGGGATGCGACATGTTGATCTTCCGAGGCGGGGCATGACCTAGGAAAGTGTGTCCGGCCAGAGGGATAGAGCGTGTTGGGTAATGTGATGCACCCCTGTAGGGACGGTTATCTATTTGACAGCTGTGTCCCTCGGTAAAAGGACGACCCAGAGTTGTACCTCGACCTTATGACAACTAGAACCGTATACTTCATAAAACACACCCAGACAAGTTCCAGAGACAACCTGCTGATCGCTTTCTCACATGTGAGGGAGTCCTGGATTCGGGGGTCCTCAGGTGTCCGGCCTAGGAGTGTGGGCCGGGTAACATGGGTAGTATAGGATCAAGCTGAAGATCATCAACCGTTCCCGGATGGGACTTCTCAATACGTGGACGGCAAGAATAGAGTCCGGAGGTTTCCTTCCCTGATAAACCAACCTTGTACTAACCCTAGACCCCCTCCGGTGTGTATATAAACTGGAGGGGTTAGCCTGTAGAGGAGGACTTTTGAATCAGAATCTTCATAGGCTAGTCATCTAGGGTTAGCAACTCTTGTAATCATCATACTCGTCGCATATAATCAAGCAGGAGTAGGGTTTTACCTCCATTAAGAGGGCCCGAACCTGGGTAAACATTGTATCCCCTGACTCCCTGTTACCATCGATCTCCAGACGCACAGCTTGGGACCCCCTACCCGAGATCTGCCAGTTTTGACACCGACATTGGTGCTTTCATTGAGAGCTCCGGTGTGTTGTCTGCCAAAGAGCGATCCATGGCTCGCCTAGTCATCAACGACAATATCACTTCCGGAGGGTGCCTGTGTTATGGGGTTAACCCGGTGTAGGCCAATCTTTCATGATTGGAGTGGGTTCCCTCGAATAACACGAAGAAAACGGGGAAGAACGGAGAGAAATCACCAGGGGAAACACTCGAGAACAAGTCCAATCACACATCCACTAGACAATCAAGCACACAAGATCCACAAGGTACATGAACAACAAAAGGAAAGATTCAAGGTAGAGTTCATCCCAAATCCAAAGGAGATGGGTCTTGATGGTCTAGATAGATCCTTCTCTGAAGGGGTCTTGATATCCCTCGGGAACTTCTCCGAGGAGGTCTTGGCCTCCAATGTAGTTGTCTATCTCTCTCAAGAGGAGAAGGTAGGAGCAAAGCTCACATAGAAATGAGCTATCATATTTGCTAACCCTAGAACGGATGAGGGGGAGGTCTATTTATAGTCTTAGCCACGAAGGGGTAAGTGGGAGAGGGATACAAGGCCAAAGGCCCGGCTCCGCATAGGCAGTGTCGGACGTCCGGTCGGGGTCGAACATCCGGTCGCTCACTAGGGTCCGGACGTCCGGAGGGCGTCGGACTTCCAATGTTTTGGCTCTGGAAAGGTGGCACCGGTCATCCGGTCAGCGTTGGTCATCCGGGCGCTAGGACTGGTCGGAGTCTGGTGTCTTGCCGGTCGTCCGGCCACTGTAGGCTTGGTCTGCTACTGGTCGAGGGTTCGTCGGACGTCCGGGCGTTGTAGAGTGTCGGACGTTCGGTGGCACGTCGGACGTCTGGCCGCTGTAGGCTCCGCAGCTCCATCTTCTTTCGTCCTCTCTTCCATGCTTCCCTCACGGATGGTGCAGTTGTTCCTTAGCGCTTGCACTCGTCCTCATTGTCCGTGAATCTCCGACAATACCTATGCATGCACACGAGTCAAGTGAACACATGTAAAGGAGAAGATTCACCTTTATGTATGAGATGTAGAGGTCGCACGTGTCACTTGCCAAACGGACTCTTCACATGGTGATACCCGTAGGATGCTCCGCATCATCCTCTCACCCTTGGAAAAGATCCGACCTCGGATCGAAAACAAAATCACCATTGGAAAGAGATGGCGGTGTCGTGTCGAAGTATTCAATCACCAAGCACTTAGAATGTTGAAGCTCGAAATGGGCACTCTCCAATGTCGCACCATCTAGTGATTCCTTCAAAAGGAGCAAATACAACAAACACTTGGAAAAACAAATGTGGTTAGCACTACTACAAAACCAAGCATTCAAGAGGTGATTCACCAAACAAGTTTTGTCATCAAGCATAGCTTGTGGTTTGACAAAGGATTGTGTCATGACATGTAAGCATACGAATTGAGCAAAATTAAGGTCAGGTCATCATGGAAACAAGCATGTAAATGTGAGGTAGAGACGCAAATATGTGTGGCAAGAGAATAAGCATCTACCCCAAGTTCATACCAAGCATTCACAAATTTCTCCATGAAAGGTCTACGGTAGGCATAAGAATCATTCACAACACTGAATAAAATGAAGTGTCTAAACACGTGGGTCAAGTGCAAAACAATCCAAGCATAACATCCATAGGGTGTAATGAATATAGTGTGGCACTCAACACAACAGAAATAGCAATTGTTCATTCTATGTGAGGCAATCAAGTGAATCTTGTGACAAGCAAAGGGACATGGGATATGTGAAGAGATGATATTGGTGCAACCAACCATATGATAGTAGCAAGTAGTCCAGGAACTAGATGCAACACACAAGGTATATATGTCATGAAGCATGGAAATGTGGGAATCATGGGTGAATGCAATATCTCGAACATGCGTGCAAATGGTGCAAGCAACACATGAAGTATGATCCACAATATCCAAGCTCAAGAAGGACGTCACCTTGAAAGCATGTCCTTGTGCATTCTTCACAATGCCGAAGTGGTAGGAAATGTGGTGTAGAAGCGAGTCGTGGTAGAATGTATGAGGCTCACTCCCCAGAGCTCGAATGGTCAACTCACGTGAAGTGGAAGTCAACACAAAGTCCAAGTATCCTACGCATGCACACAACAAAACAAGGAGCGTATGCGCATGGTAGATAAACACATCATCCATCATGATGGTTCTCATCTTGTGCACATAACCATTAGAAGCACAAGTGCATGAATAATATGATGCAACAATGGATATATTCATGGCACTAGGTATATGGTGCAAAGAAGTAAGATAAGCATGCTTCACAAGAAATATGTCAAAATCTCCAAATATATGCGAGAATGCTATGGGGGCAATCTCATTAGGAAGACTAAAAGCACTATTGCACTCAATACATGTCAAATCATCTAGCATGAGAGAAGCAACATATGGAGATATATGACAAGAAGCAATAACAATCATGTGCAAAGCATGGTACTGGTTCTCATCAACTGCATGAAATGAGAAAGTATGAATCATGGGTGATGCAACATGAGCAAGAATAGAGATCAAGTCGTCCAAACTAGTGGAGTGAAGATGCGACACACTAGAGTAAATCATGGCAATCATGTCATGGGAGCAAATAATATGCATAGGTAATGCACATGACATATCGCAAGAACAAACACAAAGCAAGATTAAAGTATGATCATAGGCATGGTATAGAAAGCAATCATGGCAATAGCAAGTGATATCTCCACCAAGCTTGCAAATACACATAGAAGTACTAGAGTCAATCATCATGTGTAATGCAAAGCATGGGTCACAAGTGCATGGCAAAGGCATAGTAATGACCATATCATGCAAAGTGAACATGGCAGGATGGGCATATAATATGTAATGGACCATAACCCATAGCCAAGTGAGGGCCATGTAGAAGAAATGTGCGAAGTCTTTGCACGAAGAGAGTTGTGGGAAAGATAATCCACGGGATCCCAAGTCATCATTGCTCTCTAGAGCTCGTTTTGTTAACTCGTTGGATTGCGAGGTTGACAAGTATTCATGGGTACCTACACAAAAGAGACACAAACCAAAGAAATTGTGTGCGTGGTAAATGTACACATCATCCGTCATGATGTGTATGTGCACATGTGAGTTAGCACAAGATAAGCATCGCCCAAAGAAATTTGATGAATGGTATAAGAACATGTCATCCATCATGAAAGTATAGTTATTATGTATGACACGATTGGGACACAAATTGCGAATGTAAGTATATGGCACTTCAATGCATGTTTGTTCATGGGGAGCATATGGTGCACAAAAGTATTGGGATCATTCAATGGATGGGATGAATCGAAATCTCCTAAAATGCATGAGGAAACTATGGGGGTCTCCTCATGAGTAATATCGGAAACATCACATGGAGAAAATGGACAACATCCAAAACAATGCATATCTGAAGCTAGGTGGTCATGGCATGGCATATGAGATAAATGATGCAAATGGAGCATATCAATATCATCACAAGAAAAACAAATACCAATAACCATGGGCTTGTCATCTATTCCATATGTGCAAATTGGCTTTATTTTAATGGCATATGCATAGTCACTACGATGGTATTGCAAATAAGACATATGGTTGATCTCATGCATAGCACATGACAAGTCAAGTGGATTATCAAACATGATGTGACCTAAACAATTGTCACAAGAAATCCTATGTAATATGAAATCACAACTAATAGACTCCACATAAGAATCATCATACTCAAGATAAATGGGCAAATCATCGCATGGGGAAATCATACTAGCATGAAGCATGGTACTAGGTGGATCAACATCATGCAAGCAATCAATGTCATGAATGTCTAGTAGTGGGACTAGAGCATCACCTTCACCTATGGTACCTTTTCATTCCACTCAAGTGGTGTAGGTGAGGTGGGAAAGACCAAATGGTAGTCATATTCATCTTGATGGAACCATGTGGGGGTGCATCATATTCCACCATGGCCATCGTCTTGTCCAAAGGGAGGACGAAGTCGTCGAGGATAGGCGTGTCATCATAAATGGGACCTAGCACCAAATGAGAAGACACAATAGAGGTAGAGGTCAAGTTTTTAGAAATGCAAATGGCCTCCCAAGACCTATCAACTAACACTCTCTCTATGTGGTGGTTCACACACTTCCTCAAAGTAGGTGCAGTCAATCTCAGGTATGTTGGAGTCACTCATCTCACTCAAGTGGTGGGGGTTGTGGCTCTCCCCACATGGGAATTGGGGCAACACATCATATATGGGGCTAGTGGCGATGTCACTCTCACTCTCAATATGGTGGCACAAGTCACTCAAGTCATCATACATCACCGTGGTCGAAGGGACAATCCCATGCTCAACCATCTCGTTGTCGTTGTCATGGATGAAGGCCGAAGATGGCACATCATCACTCTCATCTCCAAAGATGGAAGCATCATCCTTGCTCGACACCTTGTCGCTTGCCTCAAAATCTTGGTCCTTGAGGGTCTCCCTAGTCGTAATCATCACCACACCGTCTTGAAAAAGAGTCGAAGTAGACTCGGCATCATCAATGCCACAAAGAGGGATGGTGGTGAAGTCGAACTTGGGAGCATTTTCTTGGAGCTTGTCGGGCTTGTACATTTTTGTTATACTATCCTCATTCTCGTTCTCATGGAGCTTGGTCGTCGTGAAGTGTGCTTGGGGTGGAGAAGCCTTGGCCTTCATGAGTTCTTGTTCCGCCTTGAGAGTACCAATGTAGTCGTCGTCGAGGGACTTGCAGTTTTTGAGGAAGATTGTCTTGGAGATGTCATTGTGCAATCCCATCATGAAGTGGAACTTCATCGACATGGGGTCGTCCACACCGGCTCGTCGCAAGGCATTCTTCACCTCCTTGCATTACGCGTCGATGGACATGGATCCTTGGATGGTGTTCTCCAATTGGCGTAGAAGTTGTTCCGTGTAGGTTGGAGGAACGAACTCTCGCCGCATAGCTCTCTTCGTCTTGGGCCAACTCATGTCGTAGATCTCCGAAGGTGTGTGAAGCCACCATGTCGAGGCGTGGTCATGGAAGTTTCTTGAGGCGCACTTCACTTGATCTTAGGGAGGAACTTGATGTAGCTTGAGGTAGTCATCCATTAAGCGCTCCCACTCGAGATACTCCTCGGGTTCTTGAGTCCCATAGAAAGGAATCGCATGGTCGGTGTCGAGGTCGTAGTAGCTCGTGGAAGTTGCGGACTTGAGCTTGGGAGTTTCTCTTGAGCGTAATCTTGGGGTGCTTGTTGGCGAAGATGTTGTATGTCCGTGGGCGAAGATGCCCTGATGTCTCTTGGCAAAGATGCCAAGGGAGATGGTGAAGTCATTGAGCGGTTGTTGGTGTTGAGGTCTTGACCTTCATGTACTTGTTGGTGATGGTGTCGATGCCGATGTGATCTTGCCAGAGATGGAAGCTCAAAATGATGTGCTCTTGAGTGTCTTATCGAAGATGAGGAAGATCGCTTGTAGGACTTGATGAGGGCTTTGATCTCCTCCATTTGAGCATGCATCTTGGCGTCGAAGTTGTTTTTAATGGCATCGAACTCGTCGTTGTTGTTGTAAACCGAAGGTGAAATGCCTTGCCTATCCATCACAAGAGTCGAGTAGAGGTGAGTAGGAAATGAGATAAACAATACCAAGTTACCTTTTCCCAAAGTTGAGGATGTATCCCATTTCACTCCATGTGAAATAAA
Organism: Triticum timopheevii; assembly: GCA_963921465.1. Taxonomy (NCBI): domain Eukaryota; kingdom Viridiplantae; phylum Streptophyta; class Magnoliopsida; order Poales; family Poaceae; genus Triticum; species Triticum timopheevii. Next base: position 182,583,952 of record OY997270.1, on the reverse strand, counting down.
AGAATAGTGGAATTGGTACCGGACTTGTTCACTCACACCTATGAAGTAAAGCTTATGGTGGAGCTCGGTGAGGATAGTGGCACCAAAATTTGATTCAAAATGTTAGCAAGAGTCAATAATGGTGAAGGAGATTCACAAATTTGCAAGTGAAACAAGTAGAACAAGTAGACCAAATCTGGTTATGGTACCTAAAAAGGACAAATCGTGGCGCATGTGTGTCGACTTCAAGGACCTCAACAAGGCTTGCCACAAAGATCCTTTTCCATTACCCCGCATTGACCAAATTATTGGTGCAACTGCAGGACACGATTCTCTGTTATTCCTCGACGCCTATTCCAGATACCATCAGATCAAGATGAAGGAATCAGACCAGGCTGCAGCAGCATTCATCACCCCTTATGGTCCCTTCAGCTTCAATACTATGCCCTTCGAAGTTAAAAACGCAGGGGCTACCTACCAGCACATGATTCAGACATGCAAGGAAAAGCATATAGGAAAAATACTCGAAGCATACGTGGATGACGTGGTCATCAAAACAAAACACGTAGAGTCACTGGTGGATAACCTTCGCCTCACCTTCGACAATCTCCGAACATACAACATCTGGCTCAATCCGGAAAATATGTCTTCGGAGTGCTAGGGTTCATTGTTTCCCATAGAGGAATCAAGGGAAACCCAGCCAAAATCCGAGCTCTGTCACAATTGGCGATACCAACAGACCTAAAACAGGTCCAGAAATTAGCTGGATGCGTTGCGGCTTTAAGACGATTTATCTCCAAATTAGGAGAAAAAGCATTACCATTATACAAGCTACCACGCCGAACTGAAAACTTCAAATGGACGGACGCAGCCACAGCCAGATTGGAAGAAATTAAAGCCCTTCTTGCAAACAACCCAATCTTCGCTGCACCTGGCGTTGGAGAGCCCACGTTGTTATACATTTTGGCAACTAACCAAGTAGTCAGTGCTGTCCTCATCGTCGAGCGAGGAGAGGAGGGACATAAATTCCCCACCTAAAAACCAGTTTACTATGTATCGGAGGTCCTTACACCTTGCAAATCCCGATACCCGCACTATCAGAAGATAGCCTACACAGTCTTCATGGCATCCCGCAAGCTTCAGCAATACTTTTAGGAGTGTTCGGTCACGGTGTCATCCGAAGTGCCACTGAATGACATCATTAATAACAGGGACGCAACTGGCCGCATAGCCAAATGGGCCATGGAGCTATTACCATATGAAATCATATACAAGCCACGCCGGGCTATTAAATCCCAGGTATTGGCCGACTTTATAGCCGAATGGACGGAAGCCGAACTCCCTAAAGAGTACAACTCATACTCTAATTGGATCATCTACTTCGATGGTTCTAAAATGCTGGCCGGACTGGGGGCTGGTGTAATCCTCACATCCCACATTAGGGACACAGTTCGCTATGTATTACAAGTTAGGCATACGGACTCTATAATGCATCCGAATACGAGGCGCTACTACACGGTCTTCACATGGTTGTCTCCATGGGCATACAACGCTTGGAGGTGCACGGTGATTCAAACCTTGCAATTTCCTAGGTCAATGGAGAGTTCGATGCAAAGGACACAAAAATGATGGCATATCGAAATGCCATATTAAAATTATCAGCTCGGTTCGACGAACTCGAGTTCCATCATGTCGCCCAAGAAAGTAAGCAGGCAGCCGACATCCTTGCTCGTATGGGCGCTAAACGCGACCCCGTACCACCTAACACCTTCGTGGAGCGGATCTTTAAGCCGTCTGTGGTGTGGCAGTGTGAGAGCGGCGAAGGCAATGCAGACATGATCACACACCCAACCGTCGAACACAATGCGGACAACGTCGGAGGTTCGAATATCGAGATAACACCCTCTGCTAATGAGATCATGGTGGTTATCGCTCCTTGGTCCGAACCTGACCTGGCCTACCTTAATAGGCAAGAGCTCCCCGACGATCAAAACAAGGTGCGATGCATAGTTTGGTGATCCAAGGCCTTCAAAGTAGATGAAGGTGAACTATATAAAAGAAGTACCACCGGAGTCCTACAAAGGTATATATCTAAAGAGGAGGGAAGGCAGCTCTTGGCGAAAATACACGCTGGTCTCGGCAGTCATCATGCCGCAGCCGGCCCCCTTGTAAGAAAAGTGTTCTGGACAAGCTTTTTCTGGCCTACGGCTCGAGCTGACACCCAAGACCTCGTCCAATGTTGCGCGGGCTGTCAACTTTTCGCCAATCAGAGCCACATGCCCCCCATTGCATTAAGAACAATCCCCATTACTTGGCCCTTTGCTTGATGTGGTCAGACCCCTTAAGGGGGGAAGCCACAAAATAAATACTTGCTGGTCATGGTGGATAAATTCACTAAATGGTTAGAGGCCAAACCAGTAAAAATAGTTGAGGCTAGACCAGTGATTGACTTTATATCCGGCGTATTCCACCGTTATGGTGTTCCGCATAGTATCATCACTGATAATGGTTCTAACTTCACAGCTGATGAGGTGAAAACTTGGTGCACTAAGTTGGGCATTAAACTTGACTACACATCTATATACCACCCTCAAACAAACGGCCAAGTTGAACGGGCCAACGGTCTGATCATGAGTGGTATCAAGCCCAGACTAGTGCGCTCTTTACGGGAATCAAATAAGCATTGGGTTGAGGAACTCGATTCCGTACTTTGGGGACTCCGGACCACGCCCAATTGAATGACCGGATACACACCTTTCTTTCTGGTGTATGATGCATAAGCCGTACTACCCTATTATATTATTCATGACTCACCTAGAGTGTGCATGTATGAGGAGAAAGAAGCTGAACTAGATCAGCAAGATGACCTAGATGGACTTGAAGAGGAGTGTGATGTTGCCAAGGCCCGTTCTGCATTCTATCAATAGCAGGCCAGGCGTTACCAAAGTAGAGAAGTGTGGGCTAAAACATATAACGTTGGAGAACTTGTTCTATGCCTCCCAGAGAAGAATGGGAGGGCCCCTTCGTATTGATGAAGTCCTTACTGGAGGAGCCTATCCCCTTCGCAGTGTGAGGATAATCGCCTTGAGCCGAACCGATGGAACACCGCCCGGCTCCGAAGATTTTATGCATAATTCGGCCTCCTCTGGTCTCAGCGTACACTAGGTTTTTTCTATTTTCTCTTCCCCTTTTACCTTTTTTTTATCCTTTTCTCCTTAAAATTGTATGTCCGGAGAAACCACATTGTGGGGAGTACGCATCCTTAATTGTATACGCCCCACCAGACATGGGGGCTTCTTTTAGAAGCATTTTATTACAAAGCTTACAAGTTTCTTTTGTCCGTACTATCTGTTGCTTCTGCCATTTTATGCACCTCTATGACTTGGGTTTTTGCCAACTTGGGTTGCCTCGCTCCTGTGCTTATACCCTACATTCCCGATTGTTCGGCTAGGGTGTAAAGGGAGCACCTCTGCTATTGTTACAATCGGGTTATCCGGCTCTGTACCTTAGACAGGTGAAGCCGAAAGCTAGCGTTCTTAAGGGAATAATTGGTCAGCACATATTCAATAGGATGTTACCAGAAAAATGCATAAAAGTGGCTGTCTGTACTTTAGATACAAGCCCGACCCAGAAAAAGGAACCCTTAACAGAACTATTTTCTTGGAAGATGTTTCTTACGTTAAATAGAATATAACATAACTCCGCCGATCATATTTTGTCTGTTTGAGCAATATGGCTAGATTGCCTAGTTTCTGACAATACTAAATGTTTCTTAGTCAAACATAGTATACGGAAACACTCCAACCTTTTGGTTCAGAGGTAGAAGCCGAAGGCCTGCGATGACAAAATTTGCATACAATTCGGCGGGAGATAAGTTTGGTCATAAAGTGCATGGGTACATCGAATCGAACGCTCACTCAGTTTCTACACCATCTAGTGGAATATCTAATTAACAATCCTGTTGCGAAAATTTCGTCGCAGTCATTACTTGGTCGTATACCAGGCTTATGGGAATTTCCTTACCGTCTGGTCCCCTGGTCCAACTCTAGCCATATGGTTCGGGTCAAGACCATTATAGCATGTCTTCACCATGGACCGTGCCTCTCGAGTGCCTTCACGGCATGCAGGTGTCTTCCACATCTCAAACCGACGCCGGGCACCCTTGAATAGATCAGCCAACCCCTCCATACTTTCTGGAGGGACGTTAGAAGGCCATAAGGCTTTGGCCATATTCTTCATAGCCTTCCGAGCATGCTCGTGCAGCTTTGCGAGCTCATTCAGAATGTCGGTCGGTAGGACAAGCATTTCCTACTCGGGGCGGCTGGTCAACATACATGTATTAACCAAACTATCATATTCCGCATTATATGTCCCTATCAATAATCCGGACAGTTCACAAGACATACTGGATATGCCACCCCTCAACTTCTGGTTTTCTGGTTGTGCCTTTGGGAGTTGAGCCTTCAAGGTCTTTATCTCTTATGCCTGTTTCTTCACTTCTTCCTCCAGTTTCTTATCGTTGCCATGATACATTGGGGCACTGTTTATTTCTTCAAGCTCAGAGACAGTGGTGTTTAGCTGCATCCGGCTTGTCTCAAGCTCCTGGGTCAACACACTGTTCTTCTTCTTGAGAACCTGTGGTCATCAAACGATCCTTAAATCGGTTTTGTCCACCCGCTTTAAGTTTTGGGGCTACTGCTATGTATCCACTAAGTTCATAAAAATGTTTTACCTGCATATCCTTTGAGAACAAGTGAGCGACACCGGTGAGTCTGTCCTGGACAACCCGGATGTATGCACCTACAATGCTTAAAGCGCTAAACTCTGTCTCCGTTAAAGCAGGGGCGCACAAGGCCTCTTACAAGTGATGATGATTCATCGCACTCTCGACTTCACAGTTAGTAACGAACATCTCATCTGGCTCTTCGTACGGCAGACGAGATTGTGACGCATTTTCATGCACCCTATCCCGGCCAGTACCTCCGGCGCCGTATTAGCTGCAGCTCGGCAGGCTAGGATCTTGCTTACGGTTCGCCGTATACCCCTCCTGGGATGATAGAAGGAGGATGGGAAATGACAATTCGGCTTCACATCCGAATACGACATAAAAGGAATATACCTTTTCGGTGATGGAGCAGGGTCAGGGGTCCTGCCGACCTCCTTTCGCTTTGCGCGAACCTTCTGTGAAGGGGCTGACCTTCTCTTGGTCGCTCGTCCCTGAGTACGGCTTGCTGAGCGCCGATCCTGCAAAACATGGTCCAATGTGGAGGATGAAGAGCCGAGCAAAAGTATCCCTCTTCCCTGAGAATACAATTTCCGAATACTTACCTTCACGAAGGGGTAGAGGTCGTGCTAGTCAGCCATAATGGCCAGCTCCGAGTCGTCAAGGCTTGCCTAGTAGTAGATTCCATCTTTGAAATCTACAAATATGTCCGGATCCTCATGAAATTCGGGGTCTTCATTGCGATCATGATCATCAGGCTGGGGGGCGGGGCAGTTAATGTTCTCGAAAATTTGCCTCCATGGCTATTCAAAAAATAAATAGCCAGGGTAACCGGTCAATGCATCTGTATGGATAAAAAAGCATTGAGCGGTTAGAAAACTTACCCATTCAATAGGAGTGTACATGCAATAGGCTTCTCAGAAATTTACACGAGGGAAATCTTCTTCTTCTCCTTTATAGAGGTTTGCCAGTGCTGTCGCCAATGCGGCTTGGCCATCCGGACCCTTTCACCTGTAGCGGGATGCGTCGTCCTCCCCGTTGTAGTTCCATAGGGGAGTTACTCTGGATTGAAGTGGCTGGATGCTTCTCTGTATCACTATAGCCATAACTTCCACTATGGAGAGTTCAGAATGGGTCAATATCTTGATCTTGTTTACCAAGCTCATCACCTCTGCACTGTCTTCCTGGGTGGAGGATTTCGGACGCCACCTTTATAGCTTCTTCAAGGGGGCGTTGGAAAATTCTAGCAGTCCGCGCCGAACAGGGCCCGAAAGGGGTACATCATCGATATAGAACCATTCTCAAGATCATTCAGCAGATCCTTTCTTCGGAGTCCTGATGGGGTAGCCGGATCCGGCTATACGCCATACTTCGGCACCGCCCACTTCAAAAATCGACCCGCCACCCTAATGGCGGGGGACGAGGCAGAAGAACTTTTTCCATAGTTTGAAGTGAGCCTCGCAACCCAAGAACAATTCGCAAACAGTGACGAAACCGGAGAAATGTAAAATAGAACCTGGTGTGAGGTTGTGCAGCTGGATCCATAGTGTTCCAGTAGGCCCCTATGGAAGGGGTGGATTGGGAATCCCACGCCCCTCAAAAGGAATGAGGTGAAGCACAACATCTCCCCTTGACTGGGATTGGGGAAATTCTCCACCAGTGCATCAACACCTATAGTGGTTAACCCTGCCAGTACGGAGACTAGATCTGGGGGAGGGAGATATCCTTGCCTTTGGAGTCGATTGAGCTGAACGTGAGATATGGAGCAACTCTGCCAGTCCCCCTCTTGAGCGCCATGAGGACGCGAGGATGAACCAGCGGCGCTCGCCATGGCCTGAAGTTTTTCGTGGCTTGTTGTGTTACTTTTGGTGATTTATAGGTGCGGCCTGTGCCTGTCAGGAATATTAAAACACAGGCATAACGGATCATTCGCATTCACTTGGATGCGTGGAAGTCGAGGCGACGACAGGGTGGAATCATAAAAACTGGGCGCGAAACCGACGCTGGACTATCATCAATCCGAAGTATAATGGAGAACCAGCCTTGCAAAGCCAAAGACTTGCGTCCGCATACTACATCGACGTTGAAGGCAAGTTCGAGGGCTTCTTAGGAAGTCCTGCATTCAGGGGTTCTCACATGTCCGGCCTAGGAGTGTGGGCCGGGTTACATGGGTCGTACAGGATCAAGCTGAAGATCATCAACCGTGTCTGGATGGGACTTCTCAATACGTGGATGGCAAGAATAGAGTCTGGATATTTCCTTCCCTAATAAACCGACCTTGTACTAACCCTAGACCCCCTCTGGTGTCTATATAAACTGGAGGGGTTAGCCTGTAGAGGAGGACATTTGAATCAGAATCTTCATAGGCTAGTCATCTAGGGTTAGCCATGACGATCTCAAGGTAGATCAACTCTTGTAATCTTCATACTCGTTGAATATAATCAAGCAGGAGTAGGGTTTTACCTGCATTAAGAGGGCCCGGACATGGGTAAACATTGTGTCCCCTGACTCCCGGTTACCATCAATCTCCAGACGCACAGCTTGAGCGCCCCTACCCGAGATCTGCCGGTTTTGACATCGACAACAGGGCGACGAGGGGAGGATCGCCGGGTAGGATTATGCTATGCATTAATACTTGGTTAACTTACCAACTACTCTCTTCTACATGCTGCAAAATGGAGGCTGCCATAAGCGTAGTCTTTCATAGGACTAGCTATCCCCCTCTTATTCTGGCATTCTACAGTTCAGTCCACCGATGTTGCCCCTTTACACAGATACCCATGCATATGTAGTGTAGATCCTTTCTTGTGAGTACTTTGGATGTATTCTCACGGTTGCTTTGCTCCCTCTTTTCCCCTTTTCCTCTTCTTCTTGGTTGTCACAACCAGATGCTGGAGCGCAGGAGCCAGACGCCACTATCAATGACGACCCCTACTACACCGAGGGTGCCTAATACTATGTGCAGTCCGCCGACGACCAGGAGTAGTTTAGGAGGATCCCACGCAGGACGCATGCGCCTCTTTCGATCTGTATCCCAGTTTGTGATAGCCATCTTATGGCACCTTGTTTAAATTTATGTCTGTACTCAGATATTGTTGCTTCCACTGACTCATTTATGTTTGAGCACTTGTATTCGAGCTCTCGAGGCCCCTGGCTTGTAATATGATGCTTGTATGACTTATTTTACTTTTAGAGTTGTGTTGTGATATCTTCCCGTGAGTCCCCGATTTTGATTGTACACGTTTGCGTTCATGATTATTGTACGATTGAATCGGGGGCGTCACAAGTTGGTATCAGAGTCGACTGCCTGTAGGAATCCCCCTTCCAATCTCCTTGGCCACAGTTGAGTCTAGTCATTGCAAAACTTTTACTAACATGGCTGTGTGGCTTACGGGCCCACGTCGCCATTGGGTGATATTAAGATCTTTTATTCCTCGTCTATACTCAGGGATTCTGATCTCTCTTCTATTCAGGTTAAATGATTTTGCTAACTCTAACACTAGGTTCTCGTAACTACTTCCTCCCTGAGAGCCCGCACTCCAGATGGTTGCTTGGTGCACCGAAGGATTATGAAGATACTCTCTGATGTTCTCTCGAGACTTTGTGCCTGTTGCTTTTGCAATTCCCTACCACCACAATATCCCTATGGATAAACACATACACCTGTCGTTCCTACTTTTTTCCCAGTTGATGTTGTTATTATAAGATACCCCAAAATTCTCTCTATTGTTCCGAGAATACTTTGTGCCTACTGCCTTGTCGTTCTTTGCCACATGATTACCCCTACGGATAATTCTTCGCACTTTATGAGTATACGCTCATCCCTAGTTGTTCATGTGTTTGTAACGCCCTCGATGCGGCTATATCTCCCACGTGTCAAAGCATGACTTAGAGGCATAACCGCATTGAAAGCAATGTCGCAAGTGAGGTAATCTTCACACAACCCATGTATTACATAAGGGAAAGAGATACATAGTTGGCTTACAATCGCCACTTCACACAATTACATGAATAAAACATTACATCATCCAGATACAATCAAGGTCCGACTACGGAACCAAAATAAAAGAAGAACCCCAAATGCGACAAAGGTCCCCGATCGACCCCAACTGGGCTCCACTACTGATCAACTAGAACGAAACAACACCAAGGGGCAAGATCTTCATCGAGCTCCTCCTTGAGCTCAGATGCGTCACCTGCACGGTTTCATCGGCACCTGCAAACTGGTTTTGGAAGTATCTGGTGAGCCACGAGGACTCAGCAATCCCATTACCATGGGTATCAAGACTAGCAAAGCTTAATGGGAAAGGAAGGGGTAAAGTGGTGAGGTTGCAGCAGCGACTAAGCATGATATGATGGCTAACATACGCAAATAAGAGCGAGAAGAGAACAAGCGGAACGGTCGTGAAGCTAGCAATGATCAAGAGGTGATCCTGAACACCTACTTACGTCAAACATAACACAGAAACCGTGTTCACTTCCCGGACTCCAACGAGAAGAGACCATCACGGCTACACACACGGTTGATGCGTTTTAATTCGGATCTGGTGTCAAGTTATCTACAACCGGACATTAACAAATTCCCATCTGCCACATAACCGCGGGCATGGCTCTCGAAAGTTTATACCCTGCAGGGGTGTCCCAACTTAGCCCATGACAAGCTATCGCGATCAACGAAGGAATAGACCTTCTCCCAGGAAGACCCGATCAGTCTCGGAATCCCCGTACATCAAGACATTTCGACAATGGTAAAACAAGACCAGCAAATCCGCTCGAATGTGCTGACAAATCCTGATAGGAGCTGCACATATCTCGTTCTCAGGGCACACCGGATTGTCCAAACTTCCGGTAGGCCAGCCCAGAGTTGCCCCTGGTGGCCACCGGCGGCTGACGGTTTGGACCAACACTCACAACGAGCACTGGCCCGGGGGGGGGGTAAATAAAGATGACCCTCGGGCTCCGGAAACCCAAGGGAAAAAGGGCTAGGTGAGGCAAATGGTAAAACCAAGGTTGGGCCTTGCTGGACAAGTTTTATTCAAAGCGAACTGTCAGGGGGGTCCCATAAATCACCCGACCGCGTAAGGAACGCAAAATCCGGGAACATAACACCGGTATGACGGAAACTAGGGCGGCAAGAGTGGAACAAAATACCAGGCATAAGGCCGAGCCTTCCACCCTTTACCAAATATATAGATGCATTAAATATAAAAGATATTGTGATATCCCAACATAACCCTGTCCACCATGGAGAAATCTTCAACTTCACCTGCAGCTAGCAACGCTATAAGAGGGGCTGAGCAAAGCGGTAACATAGCCAAACAACGGTTTGCATAGGAAAGGTGTCAAAGGTTAGGGGTTCATGGCAATTTGGGAGGCTTGAAGAGCAAAAGATAGGTAACGCAGCATAGCGATAGAACGAAGCAACTAGCATAGCAATGATAGTAGTGAGATCCAGGGTAGCGGTCATCTTGCCTGAAATCCCGCAAGGAAGAAGAACGAGTCCATGAAGAAGACGAACGAATGAAGTCGAACCAATCGTAGACGAACGAATCCTCACGATCGCAACGAAACAGGAACTAACAGAAGAAGCACACAACATAGGTAAACACACCACACATGAACAAGGCATGATGCACAACAAGCATGATGCATGACCAAGCTATATGAAGCTACTCATGGCAAGAGATGATGCAAACAAGAACAACACATCATGGCAAGTTTAAATGAGGCCGGAAACAACATATAACAATTTCGGTAAGTCCTCATATGCAAATTTCGAAATTGGTCCAGAACTGAATAAACCTTATGTTGAAGTTGTTAAACAGCAAGTTAAAGATGCACCAAGATGATCTACACGAAATTCTAGTCAAGTTACATATAAAGTTCATTAGATTCGGAGCTACGGCCTAGAAGATATGAGCAAAACAAGTTAAGCATGGCATTGATGCAAAATGCACACAAACATCAAGCAAACACCTCAAAACAAGGATGCAACATGATAATATGAAGCTACATGCAAAATCAAGCAAGTTTCATATAGAGCACACTCAAAACGGAGCAACGGTGCAACACACACACACTATACAAGTCATAACAACAATCTGACCATAACAGCAAGTAGGCATATTACAAGCATCAAAACAATATGCTACAGCATCCCAACATAATAACAGAAGTCATGGTCATGAAGTACAGGTAAAGCAAAATAAAACATGAACACTGAGCTATCTCCAGAAACTACTAGAACATGCTGAAAAACACATGGAGATATTGCAAATAATAACAGTTTCAGACTTTAGCAGAAATAACATCAGGTTGCCATGTTTAGAGCTATCAAACAACATGTTACAGGAACATATCATGGCAAACAAAGGCATGGCATGAATCTACTAAAAGCATAGATCAAAAGTCCCTTACTGACCATGAGCCAAAAAGGGACAGAAAATATGATGGCACCCATGTAAACATGGCAAGTTATGTTACAGATTTATACATGGCAGGAACAACAATGAGTAGGCATGTTCGTGAGCTTGAACCACTCACCATAGAGCAATACATGGCATGGCAAGGCAACCAACAGTAAGAAGGCATGTTTATGAAGCTAAGCATGGCAAGAGCAAGTTCATAGGGTGCATGGATCACTAGGAAAACACATGGGAACAAGTGAACTTAATGTTAACAGGCTGACACCAACATTTTCAAGCAACTTTGGAGCAAGATAACAACATGTTCTAGCAGGCTATAATTGCAACCAAGGGCATGAATGGATAGAGCATGACATGTAGATCAAAACATGTTTATAGAGCATCTCCAGATTATGCATAGAATGATTAGTAGAAGCATGTTAACATAGCAACAAAATATAACAGAATCTGCCTAGCAAAACAGTAACAGCAACTACCCTACTTAGCAAGCTTGATACACTCAGCACACAACTCACAAAAATACATGGTTAACACCCCTGGAAAGATGGCATGGCATATATCAACATTCATGTAGACATCAACCTCATAGGATGCACACATCAATCATGGCAAAAATGATAAAACAGCAATTTTACAGTTTCAGCAGATTAACATCAACATGCACTCTTCCAACAGCATTTCGGGCATCAAGATGAGCTCAAATGAAAATGATGCAATGGAATGAAATGATCTACTCATCGAGACGAACAATTTGACATATTACACGCACGAAACGGAGCTACGGATGCAGAGATGTGATGTGATGAACATGGCATGTTAATTATTGCAGAATCGGGGACTTGGAAGAAAAATCAACCTCGGGGCTAGGGTTGACCGCGCACGGATTTCGAGGTCGGCTGGAGCTCTCGCCGGAGGACGGTGCGGCGCCGGAGGACGACGGGGGAGGGTCGCCGGAGGACCGGGGCGGCGGATCCGGGCGGCGCTGGCCCGGATCTGGCCGGAGGCGAGGCCGGCGGCCGAGGAGCTGGGCGGTGCCGGCCGGAGACGCGGCGGAGGCGGGGCGGCGCCCGCGGCTGGGCAGCGCCGGCGGCGTGGAGGCCGGGCGGCGCGGGGCAGGGGGGCCACGGGTGGCGCGCGGGGCTCCCGCGGCCGGGGCGGCGGCGGCTCCCGCGGGGAGCGGTGGCGGCGGCGAGCCGAGGCCCGGCGAGGCGCGGCCGAGCGGCGGAGGTCGCCGGCGGCGGCGGGCGGCGGCCGGAGGCGGCGACGGCGCCGCGGGCGCGGCGGCGGGCGCGCGGGCGAGCGGCGGCGGCAGACGGGCGGGGCGGGCCTCCCGCGGGCCCAGCGGGCCGGCGGCGGCGGCGGCGCCGGAGCAACACGTGTCGCGTCCTGGTTGGTCCGGGGCGGTGAGCGGACGTGTCCGGCCCAAATCGGACACGCCCGGCGGCGCGGAGAGGAGCGGTGCTAGGGTTTCGGGGGAATTCATCCGCGAATTTCGGGGGAGGGGCTATATTTATAGGTAGAGGGACCTAGGAGTGTCCAAATGAGGTGCGGTTTTCGCCCACACGATCGTGATCGAACAACCGAGAGCATGGAGGGGAGTTAGATGGGTTTTGGGCCAATTTGGAAGGGGTGTTGGGCTGCAACTCAAAGAGGGCTTTACGGTTACCCGGTTAACCGTTGGAGTATCAAACGACCTCCGAATGGCACGAAACTTGACAGGCGGTCTACTGGTGCTATACCAAGGCCGCTTGGCAAACCTCGGTCCATTCCGAGAAAGTTTAATACCCGCACAAAAGAAGAGGCAAAAAGGGAACGCCGGATGACATAGGAGTGCCGGATTGCAAAACGGACAACGGGGAAAATGCTCGGATGCATGAGACAAACACGTATGCGAATGCAATGCACATGATGACATGATATGAAATGCATATGATGACATGGCCAAGTGCAACACACAAGCAAATGACATGGCAACGACGGCGAATAACTGGCAGACACCTGGCGCATCGAATCCGGGGCGTTACAACACTCCACCACTACGAGAGGATCTCGTCCCGAGATCTACGATGGCACCGGAGAGAAACGGAAGAGAAAGAGAAGAGGTAAAACTAAGTTGCTTCTTTGACCAATGAGTGAAACCAAAGAACCTTGAGAGGTTGAACACATTGAAAGAAACAAAATAACAAAGATGACCAAGATTGCAAACAATTCGTTGGCCAAGAGGAACAAGGAATATGATGAGAACCAAGAGGTTTAGTGATAAGATAGATATTGAAACCACTCCGGTTAAAACAAGATGAGAGGGGAAGAATTCGGGCAGCACTCCGGTTGAACATGGAAGGAATTGAACATGAACTTGACAAGATGAGAGGATACTTGATGAAATAAACAACACACTGCCTCCAGAACTATTGAAGGAATGGCACAATGGGTAAGAAGGATTTCAAACAGCACTCAGGTTGAAAAGAGAGGCAAAACTTGATAAGATGAAAGAACTTGAATGAGAACACAACACTCCGGTTAAATGGATAAGCACGGAAAATAACGTGATCTTGACAAAACCAGGTGATGGGTGAAGAGAGCAACATCACAATGCCTCCGGAATGAAAGAATAGAAGATAGGCCATTGGAATAACAGAATGGAGAAGAAAATGCCAACTTCTGCCACAAATGAGCTTGGAAAGCATCCTTGCAAAGAAGAATTGAACGGAGTTGTTGCAAAATCAACAACGAAAAGCACAAGCTTGTTGTGGGCTTATGGAAAACATCTCGAGACTATGAGGTGACAACCGGCCACTAATGCAAACCATTGATTTGATTGAGAGCACCAAAGAGATGAAAGCTTCTTCCACCGAGGTGATAGAGAGACAACTTGGATCATAGATAAACACCACAAATAGCAACATTCCTTAGGAAAGGCTTTAGGTGAAATCTATACCAAGATAACTTCAAAGAAGAGATTGATGGATTTAACATACCTCACTTTTGACAACAATATGAATCATGAAACATGAAGGAAATTGTCAAGAGTGACATAACACCACCTCAAAAGATAAGATAGAAAGAATTGCACTTTGGAATGCAAGATGAAGAATACTTGAGCTCCTCAAAACGAAACATGTGTTGAACACCATGTTAATTTTAGAGTATAGCTTGCTGATCTTAACTTCAAGAGAAATCTTGAAGAATAATTGAAAAATGAAAAGAATCCTTGATGAACCACCATGTAGAGCCTCCATGAAGAACTCCGGTAATCAAAGGATGATAGAAAGAAGGAGAAGTTGAAAACACAAGGTGAAGCCTTGCGATGATTTAGATGGAGCTTCAGGACGATATAAAACGGAAAACTTGGAACTCCGGAAGAAAGATGAACAACCAGAAACCAAGAATTTATTCCTCCTGAACAAACTCCGAAGGAAGGGATTAATCACTTGGATGAAACAAGAATAAGAATTATGTTATGCGTATCCTTCACCAATTTAAATTGATGACAAGCTACGGATTTGGCATACTACTTATTCTTCTTGAGGAATTGAAAAGAGATATAGTGCCAACTTGAAGAAGTTATTGATGGGACCACCGGTGGGATTTGGAAACAACGAATGAATAGATATGGTAGCAAAGGAAGAGGGATCTCGAACGAACCACCATAAGAATTGAAAATGAAAGTAGCAAAGGAACAATTCTCCGGGAAGAATTGGAAAATGAATGAAGATATTTGAGGTGATTTAGATACATGAGAACGAAGAGAACATGAACTGATTAGAGGATATTTGAACGAATCACCGGTAAGATTTGGAGAACGATAGCTACACGCTGTGTATGAAGAATTATGACATGATGGACTTCGGAGGAAAGAAATGGAAACAACTCATGAAATGCTCCGGATGGGAAGAAAAGAATTTTCACAATCAAAACAATTATGAGAGTATGGCATAAAGCTAGAATCATGAATCTGGAAGAACGGGTAAGGTTTTAAGAGGAACTCTTCTTCAGTCTTCAAAATTCGAGAATGATGACGAGAAACACCACCATGAATTGTTGAGATACCCCGGGAGAATCAAAAGTGAAGAGGTTGAGCCAACTATGAAAAGAATTTGAAAGATCTTGGAGAAAAGCATTTGACTGATGATAACTCATTCTTACGTCAAACTTGGAAAAGAATTAGAGAATAACTCCGGAATAATTAGAAGAGTCAGGTAAGATCCTGGGAAAAGACCTGTGGGTTAGGGCCCACTCACAAGAAAACACCGTTGGACAATTTTAAAGAGAGGTTGCGCCGGTTGAATTAAATGGCTTGAATGAGATAAGAGCCTCAAAATAACTTGAACGGATTAAGAATGGAAACATGATTCTTCTGAGATATCTTTAGCACTCCGGATACGAATAGAGAGAGGTGAACGATTATGAGATGCACCGACATGGGAAAGCATTTGACACGAGGAAAGGAATATGATCAACACTGAAATCTTGAATTGGATCTACCGGAGAAGAAACAAAAATGAAGGATGATGAACTTGAAACTGTTGAGCATCTTCATGGGAAATCACCGGATAAGAACATTGATTGAAAAGAATGAAGAGACTTCACGTGAATAATTGGATACTTGATTAAGAAATCTGTGTCCTTGAAGAAAAAGGGTGGGAGGGCGGGAAAACAAAGGCAACTTGGGACGGATGAAACAAACGCCGTTGAGAAAACTTAGAAATGATCTTGCGGATGGGGAGAATGATGGGATCATCTCGAAGAGAAGCGCACCGGTTGGAAAAGAATTAACATGACAACCTCAATGATCAAAAGGATTAGTATTCACATAGCAATACGAGAACACCGTTTAGGAAAAAGTATGGATTCAGCATTTGACTTCGAAGCAACTCGAATACCACAATAAAACAAAACAAAGGATTTGGCTTGCAGAATAAGCCGGAACAAATACATATGATAGAGATTTACCCAATCCCATATCAGGCATCTGTCGGAAAGATATTCTAGGAGCTACTTGAATTCCCACCTATAAAACTCCCGAAACTTTCTGGTTATGCAATCTGGTGTTGGGGATACAGGGGAAGCAATATATCTCACCCAAACTAACAATCCCTACATCCAGCTGTATCCATCCGTCAACACATAACCAAGAAACCTTCGGAAATCATGTATCTCAACCTTCGAAAAGCATCCGTTATACGAGTCATGGCAATACTCCCGTACTCACCTCAGTACTGGGTTATCGGGGTTATCTCACCAACAACTGCATAAAAGAGATTTTCGATGTCAGCGTACTAAACTCAGGTATTCCAGAACTGCAACGATAAAATTATGACGACAACACCTCAGAGCTCAACTCCCCGGGACACTTCCACTAAACCCCTGACAGGAGGCACCAAGACAATGTTCTCATCATAAAACCATCGGAACGATTCCAAGATACCCGCGTGATCCTAAAAAAAATTTAGTGAAATTTGAGAAGAGAAGAGTCAAAACTCTACGTCAGGAGACCTCACCAGAGCGACGAAGGGACTGAGGAGTAAAAAGAATTCCTAACTCTCCGATATATATAATCCTAAATGACTGAAAACATTTTTCTAGACATAACTCGGCCGCTAAAAACGATCAAGCAGTGGGGCTCCTAAGGTCGGGGAAGGCTCTGATTACCAACTTGTCACGCCCTCGATGCGGCTATATCTCCCACGTGTCGAAGCACGACTTAGAGGCATAACCGCATTGAAAGCAATGTCGCAAGTGAGGTAATCTTCACACAACCCATGTATTACATAAGGGAAAGAGATACATAGTTGGCTTACAATCGCCACTTCACACAATTACATGAATAAAGCATTACATCATCCAGATACAATCAAGGTCCGACTACGGAACCAAAATAAAAGAAGAACCCCAAATGCGACAAAGGTCCCCAATCGACCCCAACTGGGCTCCACTACTGATCAACTAGAACGAAACAACACCAAGGGGCAAGATCTTCATCGAGCTCCTCCTTGAGCTCAGATGCGTCACCTGCACGGTTTCATTGGCACCTGAAAACTGGTTTTGGAAGTATCTGGTGAGCCACGAGGACTCAGCAATCCCATTACCATGGGTATCAAGACTAGCAAAGCTTAATGGGAAAGGAAGGGGTAAAGTGGTGAGGTTGCAGCAGCGACTAAGCATGATATGGTGGCTAACATACGCAAATAAGAGCGAGAAGAGAACAAGCGGAACGGTCGTGAAGCTAGCAATGATCAAGAGGTGATCCTGAACACCTACTTACGTCAAACATAACACAGAAACCGTGTTCACTTCCCGGACTCCGCCGAGAAAAGACCATCACGGCTACACACACGGTTGATGCGTTTTAATTCGGATCTGGTGTCAAGTCAACCGGACATTAACAAATTCCCATCTGCCACATAACCACGGGCACGGCTCTCGAAAGTTTATAACCTGCAGGGGTGTCCCAACTTAGCCCATGACAAGCTCTCGCGATCAACGAAGGAATAGACCTTCTCCCAGGAAGACCCGATCAGTCTCGGAATCCCGGTACATCAAGACATTTCGACAATGGTAAAACAAGACCAGCAAAGCCGCCCGAATGTGCCGACAAATCCTGATAGGAGCTGCACATATCTCGTTCTCAGGGCACACCGAATTGTCCAAACTTCTGGTAGGCCAGCCCAGAGTTGCCCCTGGTGGCCACCATCGGCTGACGGTTTGGACCAACACTCACAACGAGCACTGGCCCGGGGGATAAATAAAGATGACCCTCGGGCTCCGGAAACCCAAGGGAAAAAGGGCTAGGTGAGGCAAATGGTAAAACCAAGGTTGGGCCTTGCTGGACAAGTTTTATTCAAAGCGAACTGTCAGGGGGGTCCCATAAATCACCCGACCGCGTAAGGAACGCAAAATCCGGGAACATAACACCGGTATGACGGAAACTAGGGCGGCAAGAGTGGAACAAAACACCAGGCACAAGGCCGAGCCTTCCACCCTTTACCAAATATATAGATGCATTAAATATAAAAGATATTGTGATATCCCAACATAACCCTGTCCACCATGGAGAAATCTTCAACTTCACCTGCAGCTAGCAACGCTATAAGAGGGGCTGAGCAAAGCGGCAACATAGCCAAACAACGGTTTGCATAGGAAAGGTGTCAAAGGTTAGGGGTTCATGGCAATTTGGGAGGCTTGAACCACTCACCACAAAGAAATACATGGCATGGCAAGGCAACCAACAGTAAGAAGGCATGTTTATGAAGCTAAGCATGGCAAGAGCAAGTTCATAGGGTGCATGGATCACTAGGAAAACACATGGGAACAAGTGAACTTAATGTTAACAGGCTGACATCAACATTTTTAAGCAAGTTTGGAGCAAGATAACAACATGTTCCAGCAGGCTATAATTGCAACCAAGGGCATGAATGGATAGAGCATGACATGTATATCAAAACATGTTTATAGAGCATCTCCAGATTATGCATAGAATGATTAGTAGAAGCATGTTAACATAGCAACAAAATATAACAGAATCTGCCTAGCAAAACAGTAACAGCAACTACCCTACTTAGCAAGCTTGATACACTCAGCACACAACTCACAAAAATACATGGTTAACACCCCTGGAAAGATGGCATGGCATAGATCAACATTCATGTAGACATCAACCTCATAGGATGCACACATCAATCATGGCAAAAATGATAAAACAGCAAGTTATTACAGTTTCAGCAGATTAACATCAACATGCACTCTTCCAACAGCATTTCGGGCATCAAGATGAGCTCAAATGAAAATGATGCAGTGGAATGAAATGATCTACTCGTCGAGACGAGCAATTTGACATATTACACGCACGAAACGGAGCTACGGATGCAGAGGTGTGATGCGATGAACATGGCATGTTAATTATTGCAGAATCAGGGACTTAGAAGAAAAATCAACCTCGAGGCTAGGGTTGACCGCGCACGGATTTCGAGGTCGGCTGGAGCTCTCGCCGGAGGACGGTGCGGCGCCGGAGGACGACGGGGGAGGGTCGCCGGAGGACCGGGGAGGCGGATCCGGGCGGCACCGGCCCGGATCTGGCCGGAGGCGAGTCCGGCGGCGGAGGAGCTGGGCGGTGCCGGCCGGAGACGCGGCGGAGGCGGGGCGGCGCCCGCGGCTGGGCAGCGCCGGCGGCGTGGAGGCCGGGCGGCGCGGGGCAGGGGGGCCGCGGGCGGCACGCGGGGCTCCCGCGGCCGGGGCGGCGGCGGCTCCCGCGGGGAGCGGTGGCGGCGGCGAGCCGAGGCTCGGCGACGCGCGGCCGAGCGGCGGAGGTCGCCGGCGGCGGCGGGCGGCGGCCGGAGGCGGCGACGGCGGCGCGGGCGCGGCGGTGGCGGACGGGCCGGGCGGGCCTCCCGCGGGCCCAGCGGGCCGGCGGCGGCGGCGGCGCCGGAGCAACACGTGTCGCGTCCTGGTTGGTCCGGGGCGGTGAGCGGACGTGTCCGGCCCAAATCGGACACGTCCGGCGGCGCGGAGAGGAGCGGGGCTGGGGTTTCGTGGGAATTCATCCGCGAATTTCGGGGGAGGGGCTATATTTATAGGTAGAGGGAGCTAGGAGTGTCCAAATGAGGTGCGGTTTTCGCCCACACGATCGTGATCGAACGACCGAGAGCATGGAGGGGAGTTAGATGGGTTTTGGGCCAATTTGGAAGGGGTGTTGGGCTGCAACTCAAAGAGGGCTTTACGGTTACCCGGTTAACCGTTGGAGTATCAAACGACCTCCAAATGGCACGAAACTTGACAGGCGGTCTACTGGTGCTATACCAAGGCCGCTTGGCAAACCTCGGTCCATTCCGAGAAAGTTTAACACCCGCACAAGAGAAGAGGCAAAAAGGGAACGCCGGATGACATAGGAGTGCCGGATTGCAAAACGGACAACGGGGAAAATGCTCGGATGCATGAGACGAACATGTATGCGAATGCAATGCACATGATGACATGATATGAAATGCATATGATGACATGGCAAAGTGCAACACGCAAGCAAATGACATGGCAATGACGGCGAATAACTGGCAGACACCTGGCGCATCGAATCCGGGGCGTTACAGTGTTTCACAAAGGTCTATGAAATACTATTCGATCTTCCGAAAATCCTGAGCAACCTATTTGTCTTGAAATTCTGGCTTGCTTGCATTATGGTTAATCCCATTAGTCTAGTAATCTTATTGGCATTCTTTATCATTATCATTTTGAGTCCCTTGATTCAATATGTTGCGAATGCTCGCAATCCTCAATCGCATCCTAGAATTCATCCTTCGGGCTCATATGTCATTTTAAAAATGAGCTGTATCTCGACCAATCAAATTGCCATCGGTTGTACCCCTAAGCCTACCCAACTTATCCACCCTTAATAAGAGTGTTTTCTTCTGATCCCTTGAATTGGAAATCATAGTTCCTTTGCATTTGAGCTTTGAATTAGTTAGTTGTTTCTATGATCCAATGCCGTTGCATTGTTTCTTACTCTGGTGGTGTGCTGATGCTCACATCAGCTCCATTATGGACCGTGTGATCCTTTGTTGAATTATCCTCTGACATTGTCCTTCGTATACAAAAACTCGAGAAGTTCTTTCCCTGATACATAATACCTTTGGTAAACTGTATCCTCTGCTTTGACAACCATGCTCTACTTTCTAGCTTGTGTTAATTACTCCTAAAAAGTTTGTGGTATATGTTCCTAAGATGCCCCAATGGGTTGAACCTATGCCTTCCCTAATCTGTGTGAACCCGAAAGGTTTCACGGGTTGTAATCATCTGGTATTTCACTAGGTAAAACTTTCAACACTAATGCCATTCTCGAAATGAGAAGTGAATGAAAGGTTATGCATCAGAGAAGTGGGAGTCAACCTTGAACTTTGTGTTCATGACCATGGACATGATGTAGATCCTATCATGGAAGCTTCTTGAAATAATAACTATTTCCTTGATAAATATCATCTGGTATCTATGAATTGATCCTTTGCAACCGTGGTTCCGACCATGACCATTCTTCTTTGATCCATTTCTCAGACATGTCAAAGCACTTGTCTTCTACAGATCAATGCGCCTGCCCAACCTCTATTATGATCTACCTTCGAGTATTACCCCTGGTATCTCGAGGATATCAAGCCATTGCACTACATCTTATGAACTTTTGATGAAGTACTACCTTTCTCTGTCATTGCCACTTCATGGGTTCTGGGTTGTTTGTCAACTGAGAACACCGATAAGTGAATCGATTTCGCACTCCGATTCAATAACTCTAAGTAATTTTTGTTGCTTACGAGTTTAATAATCATTCAAGTCATTCCTAGCCTGATCGGCTATATCATTATTGTGCTAAATTTTAACTGTGCTACCTGGTCCTTCTTCCCGAAGCACAATTTTTGACGATGAGCTAAGCTTACGTCGATCTCCCTCGCCATATCATTACGCCTCGAACAAGATGCTTGATTCCAATCTTTCATTGCATCAGTCCTTTTGTTTGATGCAGTCGCTGTTCGATTGCTTCTTCGTGGAGCCTCTCGACAAAATTTGTCATGATCATCATCAATATTTTGACTCCTTCCAGGATATCAATCGAATTCATGATGATAAGTGCCATCCTCATCCCTTGGTAATTTGAGTTACCATCGAAAACATTCTTGCCTTTCCCCAACACAAACTTGTTCATGTGATGGAACTCCTTCCTACCCAACTTATGTTATGTTCTACCTTGGAGCGTTACCTTCCTTTATGTCAAGAATGTTGTGACAATTTCACCACATCTTGAGAATTCTTGATACAAGTGATACTTATCACCATCACCATTCTTTTCTTGGTCCCCGTGTGTTTCTAACCGGGATACCAACAAATGGACTATGATGTGTAATTTAAAAACTTCTAGCAGCCCTATTGGTTGAAGTTATTGGTTGATAGCTTGATTCTTAGTCTATTGGTTCTTGAATAACAATTCTAACACTGACCGTGCCATTTAGTCCATCCTTCCAGGTGCCCATTTCGATCAATGTTTACTCGTGGATGGTCTCCTCGAACATACTTATTTATCTACTTCGGTATGTCCAATATTATCTCCTTGTTCACATGATCGTGGAAATACATCATTTTGGAAACCTTGGTTAATTGTCGCTGAGTACATTAGCCACCTCATCATCCTCTCCTTGGTTTAATGATGAACTCTTGTTTCGGAACTCGCTTCCAAAGTTCATTTCCTGAGAATCTCGCATTGGCATCTCATCAATTTGTGTTGCACCTTTTTCTTCTCAGGCATCTTGAGTCTGAGGTATCCTGACACAAATCAGATCTGAATCTAGGTCAGATATTATGGTTGGAACATATTTCCAAGAGTTATAACGTTGGTCTTTATATGACCCAGTAAGGTGATGTCATGCCTAGCACACCTGGCCGGAGGGCCTACTATTATAGCTTCCTTTTAGCAAGGTTAGCCATTCTTCCATAAGGAAATCGTAAGACTTAGCCTATAAGTTGTTCCTGATGGATCCTTTGTGTATCCAAGTCTGGCCTTTACTTGAAGACCATGTCAATGCTATCTCGAAGCATGTCTGTGGTACTCCGATTTTCAACAAAAACATTTGAAGCACAATGATAAATTTTCCTTATCAATTATCCAAACACCGTTGTATGGGTAAGGTCATGAAATTTCCCTCCCCTTACCTAAAAGTATTTTCTCCGATATATCATGTCATGGATATCATGCTCCGTTTGTCCTTGGGAAGGATATACTCCTTAAATATGTGTTTAAACAAATTTTCCATTCCATTTTTCTGTTTAATCTGATAATCGCATTTTCCTCTTCATTCCATTGTTTTCTTTAACCTTCTTGTAACCCGACTTAGCTGAGCAGAGATAATTCCCTCCTTAGTTGAGCACCTCGTTGTGCCACTCTGTCAGTAAAAAGACCCTGTACTTATGTTGATGACATTCTGGTAACCACCGCCGGACGAGAACTTTGCCTTATTGGTCCGCCTCATTCAACAAACAAGAAAAATGGTTCTCTTCGTCCCTCGCCCTTGGTACCAACGATGCTGCCAACATAACTGATCGGTTATTCTCTAACATGCCTTGCTATCACGACCGTGCAAGATGTCAGCGCCCTTCCTTCTTTTAACCCCCATGGTGGGCCAAGAACCACAGTTCCACATGATCGAAACCTGACTCTCTTATGCACCCCTGTTTCCAAAGTTATTCCTCACGCTTCGCTTCGTATGTAGATCATGAGCCACCTTCCTAGAGATCATCAATTCTGGTATCCGACACAATACTTGTTCCCATTGCTTTGAATCCCTTTCACGCCCTGTAACAGGCATCGAATGATTGCCTGCCCACTCGAAACTTCCCTTGATACCTCCTTACTCTGCTCTTGATATTTTCTTAAGTTTCAATTCGAGAGTTACTTTCCGCCACCTTCCCTGATATTATCTACCAGCTAAGAAACCTTGTAGAGGTCCGTCTTTTCGAAGCTGCCCCTTATCCGTTTTGTAAGTACGATGAAGATCATGAAGAAAGGATGCCTACCTCATCATGATGACCTGAAGCAAAGAAATGAAGACATCAACGTAATGGATCGACAGCTTTGAGAAGAGCAACCAAGATCAAGAACACTCGTTAGAATTTCATAACCAATCCCTTCCCCCTCACTTCGCCTCTTAAATCTCGGGACGAGATTTCTTGTAGTGGAGGAGAATTGTGACGCCCGGATAATTAAGCTATAGTAATCCCCTACTAATGATGCCACGTCACCACTGTTACTGTTGTCGCATTAGTTCAAAACCGATTCGAATTCAATTTCAAATAAAGTCAAACGGTAAAAGTTTTCAAAGATGAAAACTAATATGTTCGGAGTGAGCATAGTAATGCATAGGTAATTATGGTGGAGAAACCACCCTTATATAAAATGCTTAAATACTCTCAAATGATTAAAATAGTAGCAAAACATCACCTAAGTCCTTTTATAATTAACTAAATGTCAAACTACGTTATTTGGGGACTAGACTTTTTGTGACTGTGGACTAAGTGGGAATACTAATTTAGATGCTAACTGTATATTTTAGTAAAACTAAAATAAAATGTTACTAGAATAAAACAGAAAAGAATAAATAAAAACAAAAGGAAAATAAAACAAAAATAAAAGAAAGAAGAAAAGACCCCCCTCTCCCCTGGGCCAAGTGGCCCAGTTGGCCACGAGGCCGCCAGGCCAACCCAGGCTACCCCTGCCTATACCCCCCCAGCACGGTAACTCTAGGCCCGATCCCCACTCCCCCCACTCCTCGCTCTTCCTCCCTCGATCCAGATCGGGATCAAGGGCATCGGCGCCGACCCCCATCGCTGCTCATCGCCGCTGCCTCGAGCTCACCCCCCCCCCCCCCTCGCCGGACCACCGTCGCCGCTCGCACCTCACCGGACGCGCTCTGCTTCATCGACTACAGCTCCGGCTTGAGCCCGGGAGCCGCACCGACGACGCCCTGCTCGTCTTCCTCCACTTCGGTTGCCGCACGTGCCGCCATGTCGATTCACTGCCTTCGACCACCCCGACCTCCCCGGCGTCCCCTTCCCAACCACTGTGAGCCCCTCCAGTGGTTCCCCTTCCTCCCGCTTGATTTGTTGTCTTACGCCGTGCCTCCCTCGCACCCAATCTCCTGGTGAGCTCATGGTCTCCGTGCCCGTCGTCATGCCCCCCACGCTCCTGACAACGCGACCTAGGTGCGCGCCTCGCTGCGCCCAGCCCACTCCCTCCCGCCGCGCGTCGCTTCCCCCGCTCCCCGCTCGCCTTGCCGCCGCTTCTGCAGCGCTGCTGCCTCTGCTTCTGCCGGCGCCGCTCGCCGCTGCAGCCTGTGCATGCACGCGCATGTGTGGCCTCACTGCCGCTAGCCGCCGCTCGCTTGCAGCTGCCCGCGCGCGCCTTGCGGCTCCCGGCCGAACCGCCTCTGCCGTCGTTGCCCTCCTCCAGCTGCCGCTACCCTGCTCCCTCCCTGGTTGCCTGCCGCCCTCACCAGCAACCCGCTCATCCAGTTTCGCCCGCACCTGCTACGCTCTGCCTCACCGGCACCCCACTGCCCCCCGCTTGGGTGCCCAGCCGGGTCTAGGCACCCGAGAACCGCGCCAGTTCGCCCGCTATGACCTCTGGCCGATGACAGTCGGGGCCCGCCGCATAGAACACAATAATAATAATAAATAATAATTAAGATAGTTAATTAATTATTAAATAGTATTAATTAACCTAATAAACTCTGTTCAGTTAGCCTAATCAATTGATTAAACTAATTAAGTATGTTTAGTTAAACTATGACATGACACATGGGACCCACGCGTCAGTTGACCCAGTCAGCGGTCAGTATTGACTGCTGATGCAGTAAACATATTTTTGAATTAAATTATTCCCGTTAATTCTAAAATTGAGTTAAATCTTTATTAATTAATATAAAATAATACGTAGGTTGAATGAAAATACTTTATACATGAAAGTTGCTCAGAACGACGAGACGAATTCGAATACGCACTCAGTTCGTCTGCCACACGTCGCTAGCATAGCGAATATGCAACCGACCCCCTCCATTTCATTTGTGCGAAAATGCCAAACACTGGGAACACTTTGTCAGATGTTTCCTCCCTTCGCCGGTAGCACCTAATACTGCGTTAGGTCACACCTAGCACCGCGTATTGCCATGTTACGCTTTGTGATGCTTTGATTGCTCTGTTATTTATTGTGTTCCCCCTCCATTACTTCTTTCATGTAGACCCTAAGACTGTCGGCGACCCCTAGTTCGACTACGGTGTTGACGACTCGTCCTTCTTGCCAGAGCAACCAGGCAAGCCCCTCCTTGATCACCAGATATCGCCTATTCCTTCCCTCTACTGCTTGCATTAGAGTAGTGTAGCATGTTACTATTTTCGGTTAATCCTATTCTGTTGCATAGCCTATCATTATTTCTACAGTTGTTGATACCTTACCTGCAATCCTAAATGCTTAGTATAGGATGCCAGTTTATCATCTGTGGCCCTACATTCTTGTCCGTCTGCCATGCTATACTATCGGGCCAAGATCACTCGGAGGTGATCACGGGTATATATTATACATACATATATACTATTCAGGTGGTGACTAAAGTTGGGTCGGCTCGTAGAGTACCCGCGAGTGATTCACGGATTGGGGACTGAAAGAACATTTGTCCTGATGGCCCTCCATGTGGATCTTTGTGGCGGATCGATAGGGCAGGTTGAGACCACCTAGGTGTGAGGTGGGTCCGACCCTGGTCGGCGTCTGCGGTTACTTCAAAATAACATGCTTAATGAGATCTTGGTATTTGATCTGAGTCTTGCCACTGGCCTATATGCACTAACCAACTACGCGGGAACAATTATGGGCACTCGACGTCGTGGTATCAGCCGAAGCCTTCTTGACGTCAGCGACTGAGCGGTGCACGCTCGGTTGTACTAGAATGCCTGCTCTTGTATAAGGGAGGCTAGGTTTGCTCACCGGCCGCATTCGCAACGTGCAGGTGTGCAATGGGCGATGGGCCCAGACTTCTGTGCGCATAGGATTTAGACCGGCATGCTGGCCTCTCTATTGTGCCTAGGTAGGGTTGCGACGTGTTGATCTTCGTAGGCCGGGCATGACCTAGGAAAGTGTGTCCGGCCAGAGGGATCAAGGGTGTTGGGTAATGTGGTGCACCCCTGCAGGGAAGTTTATCTATTTGAATAGCCATGTCCCTCGGTAAAAGAATGACCCGGAGTTGTACCTCGACCTTATGACAACTGGAGCTGGATAATTAATAAAACACACCCAAACAAGTTCCAGAGACAACCCGGTGATTGCTTTATCACAGGGCGACGAGGGGAGGATCGCCGGGTAGGATTATGCTATGCATTGATACTTGGTTAACTTACCATCTACTCTCTTCTACATGCTGCAAGATGGAGGCTGCCAGAAGCATAGTCTTCTAACAGGACTAGCTATCCCCCTCTTATTTTGGCATTCTGCAGTTCAGTCCACCAATATTTCCCCTTTACACAGATACCCTTGCATATATAGTGTAGATCCTTGCTTGCGAGTAGTTTGGATGAGTACTCATGGTTGCTTTACTCCCTCTTTTCCCCTTTTTCCTCTTTTTCTCGGTTGTCGCAACCAGATGCTGGAGTCCAGGAGCCAAACGCCACCATCAACGATGACCCCTACTACACTGAGGGTGCCTACTAGTATGTGTAGGCCGCCGATGACCAGGAGTAGTTTAGGAGGATCCCAGGCAGGAGGCGTGTGCCTCTTTCGATCTGTATCCAAGTTTGTGCTAGCCATCTAATGGCACCTTGTTTAACTTTATGTCTATACTCAGATATTGTTGCTTCCGCTGACTCGTTTTTGTTCGAGCACTTGTATTCGAGCCCTCGAGGCCCCTGGCTTGCAATATGATGCTTGTATGACTTATTTTACTTTTAGAGTTGTGTTGTGGTATCTTCCCGTGAGTCCCTGATTTTGATCGTACACGTTTGCGTGCATGATTAGTGTACGACTGAATCGGAGGTGTCACATGTTCTACCCTACATCACTACCTATTGCCCTTAGAGGGATAATGGACAAGCACGTCTGTTACACGCTTATTGGTGTCTACAACTTTTTCGACGTCATCTCTCGAAAGCCGTTCAGTGTGAAGCAGCTCCAAAGGCTACAGGAAGAGATCATTATGACACTAAATGAGCTTGAGATGTACTTCCCTCCCGCGTTCTTTGATGTCATGGTGCATCTGTGTGTCCATATTGTGGACGACATAATAGACCTGGGGCCGTTATTCCTCCACAACATAATGTTGTTTCAAAGGATGAATGGAATCATCAAAGGATTCGTTCGTAACATGTTCCGTCCAGAGAGAAGCATCGTCCAGGGCTATCTGACACAAGAGTGCATCTCTTTTTGTGAGAATTTTCTATATGGTGCAGGGTGTTGGTTTGCCCATTAAGAAGCACGCTTGGAGGCTCGAAGGAGAAGGTCACTCCAACGGTCGCAGGGAACTGCATGTGGCCTACTCAGATCGACGCAACGACTTTGATAGAGCAAACTTGGTAGTGCTACAACACATAGACTAGGTAGATCCTTTAGTGGCACTGCACAAAGAAACTATCGTGAAGAAGTATCGTGACCCGGGGGTATGCATGACGGACGCCGAAGTTACTAGAGAGCACAACTCCACTTTCCTGCATTGGTTCAAGGAGCAGATTCTTGCTAATCCCCCGGAAGAGGGCTCTAAGGATGGATTGCTCATATATGCCTTAGCACATGGCCCCTCGCCCAACCTCTTCACCTATCAGGCATACAATATCAACAGATACACGTTCTACATGGAGGCCGAAGATATGGACAGTGACGATCAAAACTCGGGGGTGATGACAGAAGGCATGACCGACAGCGACAACGGTGCAACTAAGAGATTTTACGGAAGGTTCGAGGAGATCTGGGAGCTTGATTACTCTGGACTGCACAACACGACGATGTTCCGTGTCAGACAGGCTAAGAATGTCGAAAGGGAAAACCGGTATTTCACTACCATGACTATACTGACACCAAGAGCGCTAACGTGAACGCCATCGCAAAGAACGAGCCAAGCCATGGGTACACGCTAAGCACGTGATACAATGCTTCTTCATAACCGACCCAAGCAATCCCAGCCGTGTTGTCGCGAGGAGAGGCAAAAGGAACATCATTGGAATGGATGGAATCACCAACGAGGAAGACTACGACCAGTACAAAAACCTAAGGAGGGAAGATGACGATGACGCAAGTATAGATCAAAAGAAGAATCAATACTACGTTACCTAAGAAATACCGTACTCCATGGAAAAGTAAAAATCACAATGAGGGGCTCAATTATTCGTCAACGAACAAGAAGGGAAAGAAGCTCACTCAAAAATGAAAACATCGATGCTAAGAAACCGTTATCGGTCAAATGATGTAATATATATGTTCCTATTTTGTATGCACACTTAACCATTATGGGTCAGCTGATGTAGTATATATGTTCCTATTTTGTATAACACACTTAGACGTTATGGGTCAAATCATGCAATATGTATCCCCTTAGTTATATACATTGTATAACCTTCCCTTCATTCCAGCTCTTGGGAAAAAAGGGAAAAAAAGAAAAGGAAAAGAAGAAAAGAAGTAAATGAAAAGAAAAGGAAAGGAAAGGAAGAAAAAGAAGAGAAAAAGGAAAAGAAAAGACAAAGAAGAAAAGAAAAGGAAAAGAAATTAAAGAAAAAGAAAATAGAAGAAACAAACAAGAAAAGAAAAGTAAAATGAAAAATGAAAACAATAGCAGGAGCACTGGTTGAGTAAAAGCGCTATAGCTACGTTATGTAGCAGTAGCGTTGTTCCAGAAATGCGCTATAGCTACTTCATATAGTAGTAGTGCTTTTCTTAGCTATAGCGCGTTTTCAAGAAAAGCGCTAATGCTATTTTTACATAACCCCCCGCACGGGCTTCCCTCTTCTCCTTCCTCCCCCAATTCCCCCACTCCCTTCTCCCCCTCATCGCCCCTGCCCTCGCCCTCGCCGGAGCCCGAGCGCCGACCCCAACATCGCATGCCTCCCTCGCCCTCGCCGGGGCCCGAGCGCCGACCCCAACACCGCATGCTCCTCCCTTGGCCCCGACCCTGACCACGACGCTGCACGCCTCTGTCGCCGTCGCCCGGCCCCCGACCCGACCACGATGCGCCATGCCTCCCTCCTCTGCTTCCTCCCCTCCCAACCTCGGTCACCGTCGGGCTTGCCTCCTCGCCCTCCACCGTTTGTAAGCCCCCCACCACTCCTCTCCCTCTTCCATTAGAGTTCTAGCTAAGGTTCTTCGGTTAATTTACTTAGGTTTTAGTTAGGGTAGTAGGTTAATTAGGTTATCTATCTAGTTAGTATGAACCCTAGGTTTCAAATTAGGACATAAATTTACCTATGTTTTGAAATTTAGGCAGAAATTTATATAGGTTTCATATTAGGACAGAAATTTAGGGTTAGGTGTTTTAGGTGTAGTTAAAAGAAAAAACTGAATTGATTATATATTTTTCTTGCATTTTTAGTTTAAGCAATTGTTGCTATTTAAATTTTATAGTGCTAGTTAGTTAATTAGAATTAGTATGAACCATAGGACAGATTTGTTAAAGCAATTGTTGCTATTTTAATCTTTTAGTTTAAGCAATTCTTGCTATTTACAAAAACATAATTAGTATGAACCCTAGTTAAAGCAAATTTTTTTAGTTTCAAATTTAGGCAGGCTGAATTGAGACTTCTTGCATTTTTCTTCAAGTTCCATATTTTTCTTCCTTTTATATGCGAATTTGAAGTGGACATGTGATATGTGGACACGTGATTTGGACATGTCATATTTGGAATTTGGACATGTGATGTTTTGGACATGTCATATTTGGAAAATGATGATTATGTGCAGGGTAAATGATCCGAGTGCCCTATGTTTCACCGGAATGTTGATTCATTTCCGTTCCGGTGAATTTCAGGTGCTTGATATGTCCACTTTTTAGCAAAGGTCATGCCGAAATTTCCCGTGAATTTTGGCATGACTTGTGCTAGAAAGTAGGCATATCGAGTTTCGGGATTTGTTGGGAAACGACATTACAGCAAACCATAGACCTTTTTTATGTCATTTCTCATTTTATTATAGTTTTAGAATTAAAAGAGGAGACTTAATAATAGGAAACATGTCGAACAACGAAGAAACCGGGCCTTTTAACCAAGATGCAGACGAGATGGATTATGAGGGTGAACAACTGTACCTCGATTTTTTGTCTGCTAAGCAGAATCAAGGTTTGCAGGGCGGCCTCGATGATGATACTAACGCCGACATCGACCCCGACAGCGCCGACACCGATGG
Source organism: Triticum timopheevii (assembly GCA_963921465.1). NCBI lineage: Eukaryota > Viridiplantae > Streptophyta > Magnoliopsida > Poales > Poaceae > Triticum > Triticum timopheevii. The sequence goes on along the minus strand of OY997270.1, from coordinate 182,552,931 downwards.
CGGCGTCGAGACCAGCGGGGAAGATACCAGCGGCGAAGATACCGGCTACCATCAACTGGACGAAGGAAAATCCAAACAATACGGTAGATGATTTCCCCATGCCCAGATTCGTCGAGAGCAACTCTATGAACAACACCACGAACCCATCACCTGCTCACACAACCATGCCTGGTCCCGCACCCGCACCCGCACTAGCATCTGCTCATAGCAGCCCATCCTTAGTCTCTGGCGCGCTAGGCGGGCCTTCGTCTTTGGCTGAGCTGGACGCCCTCACTTTAATTACATGTCGCACCAACATATATCTAGAATATTCCATTTTTGTTGCTTTTCGGATGTTCTACGCCGCATACATGTGTTTGCAGGACGAAGAAACCCCGTGCACTGTACTCTACTTGATCAAAGGCCAGAAGGTGGACGTGGGAAAGGCGGTGATAACGAAGCCCTTGGAACTCACGTTCCACGGCCAGCGGATGCCCGCTGGGCCCTTCAGGGTTACCTTGTCAAGTGTGAAATTGGGGCATGAGGATTTTCCTCCTCTAGTACGGCTAGGGGGAGAGGACGACGGGACCCCGCCGCAGATTGGAAACTATAAGGGTTGGGTGCTGCTATGGCCGAAGAATCTTCTTCATCTAGAGCCGGCTGAGAGCACACCAATAACCACACATCAGCAAGCAGGTAAGAATACCACCACCCTGCCTACGCAATTACCAGCGCCTGTAGTGCCGAGTGAGAGCGGCGGATGACGTGACAAAGGGGGTCCAATAGCGGCTGATGTAACCGCCCCCGTAGAACAAAGTATGCATGATGAGATGGAGGAGGACCCTCTTCGGTTCCTCAATACAGGTGCCTATGACGGTGACTTAGATATGATGAGTCAGCCATATGACGACTTGGGCTATCAGCATGTTGATGAGGATATGGATGATCTGCCCGGGCAGGAACGTCCTAGCAGGTATTGCAAGAAGTCTCTCTTCATGCAACCCTCACATGAGACGCCTGAAGATGCCACCTTGATACAGACTCAACTAGCCGAGGGTCGTATAGTGCTTAGCCCGGCAACACTGGGGCAGGGGTTAAGTAGGGGTCTGAAAGGTCAGTCTAAGAAAAAGGAGAGGAAGATACCGGGGAAGAGAGGCTCTGCTGCCTACAAACAAGCCAGAGCACATGGCAGCCAGATGGCGGATTTTGAAGAGCGTGTACCTGTCAAAGGTGCGGCCATGTTCCATGTCACAAGTGAGCCGATGCTACCATCGAAACCACTAGAGGCAATATCAGGGGATCTCAGGAGACTGCAGGACCATGTGCTGTCGAATGAGAAAAGCCTACGAGCCTCGAAGGATCCAGTATATCCGACATACGTGGCTCATATGCCTGAGGGGAAGTGCTACATCGACACACGACCCATGGAGGTGTTCTTCCTGCGGTTTGAGCATATCTTCGAGACGCTTCCAATAAGGCGGTTTGATTGTACAATCGTCTGCCTTTTAGCTCTACATATGAGCTCCATAATGAAGAGAGAAGAAGTCTCACAAATCTGTGTGGCGGATCCATACTACATGCACGAGTCCTTCTTGAGTCTCGGCGACTTTGAGCGTAAAAATGCTAGGGAGTACCTCGGAAACTTCATGGTACAGAATAAGGTCGGGAAATTGTCCTCCTGCCTTATCATCCGAAGTAAGTCAGTGCCGGACAACCCTTTCATACATTTCAATCATTCCTTCTCGCTCATATGGAGAATAATTTTGAGGTGTTTTTCCCCCGCAGCAACGGGCACGCCGTCCTTATCGTTCTTTACCCACGAGTCTCCCATGCCATGTATTTCGACCCTACCAGAAACTACGAGATGAACGACTACACCCAAGTAATGAATATTCTAGATGATGCTCTCCAAGGATTCATCTTGAGGGGTGTCCACCCGCAGATCAGGAAACAAAGGAACAAGAAGGCAGGTTTCTTGCATAAAACTAACTTCTACTGCATCCATCTCCCAAAACGAAGCAAGAACGATGGATTCTACCTCCTCCGTCTCATGATGGAGTTCAAAAGGGATCACCAAAAGCTTCGCATGATAAGCAGAAACAATGATCATATCCGCAAGTGGGTAGAATCTCATGGAGAAGCGGCTTATAAACTTAGAGATGACTTCTTTCGCATCTAGAGGGACATTGCGACGATCATCATGAAAGAATTCGTCGAAGAGAAGGGATGTTCCACCACGGCCCTATATCGCGAGCTGTCGTCCGAACTTCCATAGGCATGCAACATCAGTACCTCACGCCATTCAAGAAGCTAGGGTGCATCCTCGATGATTTGGAAGGATGGAACTTCTAGTGATTTACGATGCCGATGATGATGATATGTGTCGGTTGAATTTGTATAGCTTCTGCAGCGATGAAACTTTGTGATGTCCATGGTTCCTGCCGAACTTGCGTAATGCTACTTTGTTAGTTTGGGTACGATGACATGCGTACCACTAGTTAATTAGTTTGCGTATGATGAAACTGTGTTGATTATTTGTATGTTTACTATATGTTGCATCTAGTTGCTAACCCTTTCCTGTTCATGTTGCTCAAGTATATTTTGTTGGATATGATTGTACATTCTCTTGATGAAGATGCATCTCTAATAGGTACCTAGATTCCTGATGGGGAAGAAGCAGTGCTATATGGGGTACAAAGGGAAGGTTCCAAGAGTGTATGACGAGTGGCCTCAGTGTCAGGAGAAAGTGGAGGGGGTCTCGGGCGCCAGCCATAAAGGCTTCAAAAGGAAACAACAAGAAGAAGCTAGTTACTTGAGGTTCACGCTAGCGCGAGAGAGGACTCATAACCGCCGCCTCATGTACTGCATAGTTCCGCTCTCACTCATAGTTATAGCTCTTCTCGCGTATATCATTGTTTAGATGGATGATGATGTAGTTGCAAGTATTTGAGACTTGTATCGCTATTTTTCGAGATGATGATGATGAGAGACCACTTTGTGTTGGATGATGATTATGATGATGACATGACTTAATGAGACTATTTGTATGTATATGCTATGATTACATTTGTATGTGTATGATGATGACATTTGTATGTGCTAAAGATTATCGTATAAAGCCTATTCAAATAGAAAACAAATATGCAGAAAAAAAAATCAGAAAATACTAAAATTAGCAATAGTGAGGGGAGTAAAGTTAGTAGCAGTGCGCCCTTACCAATAGCGCGGCTTAATGCAAAGCGCTGCAGCTATTAGCAGTAGTGCGTTGATGTGAAGCTCGCTACTGCTATGCATGTATAGCAGTAGTGCGGGCAGCAGGCTCTAGTGCTACAAGTTAGCTGTAGCACCGTTTCAGTAGTGCGGGAGCCCGTGCTACTGATATACCTAATACACGCGCTACCGCTAGGCTTCTCCCTAGTAGTGGTGGCTCTGGTCGGATTCGAGGGAGCTCTCAAGAGTGGGTGGAGAATTAGCCCCCCCCCCCGTCCCAGTTCGTCTATAAAAGGGAGCATGACGGGGAGCGGGGGCACTCATCTACGCACCTCCCTCTTCTTCTTCATTGCATACTTTCTTGCCATGCTGAGGGGAAGAGACCAGGGCCAGGCCCCAGGACTCAACCCGGGTATGACGATCCCGAAAGCTAGTGGTGGTACTCGGGGAGTGAGTCTGGTCCGGCGCCGCGGGAGATGCGGTGACCGTAGTAGGGGTGATCGCAGTTTGTGGTGGCATATCGATGGATGCCGTGTCGACTACGGTATGGAAGGTGTTGCGCTTCTCCATAACGAAGGAGCGCTCGCCTCCGGAGAAGAGGAGTCTCTCCTGCTGCAAGTCATTGGGACTCGTTAACCCATCGGCGGAGTCCCAAGGGCTTCTAGCGCCTGCCCGCGGCGCTATGCTCGGGATCCTTAGTAATCCGAACACTGCTTTCTCTGACGAGGTCGGGGATAACGCTGCAGATGGCGGTGTCCTCCTGCCCACCAAGGGTGGGAGTGGTGCTCCCCATGCGTCGACGCCACCGTCGGTCGCTTCTTCGGGGGATGTGACAGGCCAAGGGCCCAGCATCCTCCTAGGGCGACAGTGACGAGGAAGAAACAGGTGAAAACTATGAAGGTGGGTGGCGGCCGTCAGGTCGGAGTATGATGGCACCGATGCCTTCGTCTCATACTGCTCCGTTTTTCTGCTCTTCCCCTCCCTCCCCGACACCATCATCACCAGCTTCTTCCGGACGCTTGCCGGGGAGTGGGCGCTCTCTTGGTGCCTTCTGCTGGGTGCCCCCTGGTCCCGGCGGTGGCGTCCGAGGCACCTCCTAGCCGCCCTACCACTTTCACAGCCTCGTCGCTCTTGATCTTGCCAAGCTATGCCTTTCGGGCCCTGACGGGGTCAGGCTGGGCTTCTACCCAGGCACTCCATTTGCCCTCCTCACCTCCCATTGTAATTCCTAGAAGGAGAGGGACAAGAAAGGATTTACGGGGCACTTATATTTTTTCAATCTAAAACATGTAGGCACTTCCCAAACTTTAGTTTTAAATATGTAACCTATTCTAAACATGTTTGCACTCTGTAAGCTTTGTACTCATTTATCCGCATATTAATGAAGTCTTCTCGGGTACTTGTGCACATAGTACATCCATGCAGACGAGGAGTGCCTCTATACTTTTAAGTAAACAAGTTTTCTCCGGCAAGCTATCCTGCCGGTGCGTTCCGTTTGTTGCCGCGGGGCTTGGCCTACCGGGCTCAAAACTATGGAAGGGGACCAGCCCCTCGTCGAACCTTCTCCGTCAAAAGCCACTGCAACCATCTTGACCGAAGCAACGTTCGGGTCAAAGGATGGGAGCACAAATGCTTTGAAGGTGACGAGGTTGCTCTATGCACAAGTTTTCTTCTTATAGAGACACGTATGGACAAGAAGGAACTTATCTGTTTGGCTTGTTGGCGATCGATATGTAGACTTGTTTATGTTTCTTCTTTTTAGGATTGAGTCCGCGGCAAGAGCCCTACAGTTAGTGCAGACGGAAACAAAGAAACATATGATCTCATCTACATGACCACGGCAAGTTCATGTTATGCTATGCATGCATGCATGCAAGTTATTGTTTTAGGGCGCCAGCGCTTCGTTTATTTATCTGTTGCTCAGGCTGTGCGCATGAGTTTGTACAAAGGGTTACATGCAACATCGGCAAGGCTTGTACAAAAGGGTCGCTGTCGGGCAGAGCCTGACAGCTGCGCCTTACGGATAGAACTTACGAAGATGCTCAATGTTCCATGAGTTTTGCAATTGAATGCCATCCTCGGTCTCCAGATGGACTGTGCCGGGTCTGGTGACTCATACTACCCGGTAAGGGCCCTCCCACTTTGCTGTCAACTTGTTTGCACCCTTGACGGATGTAACGCGTCGAAGGACAAGGTCGCCTTCCTCAAGGCTCCGATCGTGAACCCTGCGGCTGTGATAGCGACACAGGGCTTGTTGATAGCGTGCAGCACGCATAGCAGCCCAAAGACGGTTCTCCTCAAGGAGCACAACATCGTCATGCCGGTGTTGCTCTTGCTCTACTTCATCGTAGGCAAATACTCGAGGTTACTCGTATATGAGTTCGGTGGGGATCACTGCTTCTGCCCCATAGACTAGGGAGAAAGGCGTCTGGTCGGTAGCTCAATTTGGTGTCGTACGGAGGGACCAAAGAACCACCAGAAGCTTGTCAATCCAACGTCTGCCACACTTCTGCAGCTTTTCAAAAGTTCTTGTCCTGAGTCCTCACATCACTTCAGCGTTCATCCTCTCAGCTTGTCCATTGCTCCTGGGATGAGCAACAGAGGCGAATGAAACCTTGCTTCCGAGGGTTTGAACGTATTGCATGAAGGTGCAGCTTGTGAATTGGGTGTCGTATGACACTGGCGGGTACTCCGAAGTGGCACACCAATCCCTCCAAGAACATGATAGCTGATTGCGCAGTCACCTTTCTCACAGGCTCCACTTTTGGCCATTTTCTAAACTTGTCATTTGCCATGTACAAGAATTCAAAGCCCCCAGTAGAACGGGGGAAGGGGCCCAAGATGTTGAGCCCCCAGACTGAAAATGGCCATGACAAAGGGATCGTCTGGAGAGTTTGAGCAGGTTGATGGATATTCTTGGAGTGGAACTAGCATGCTTCACATCTGGTGACTAGCTCAATTGCATCTTGGAGGGCCGTGGGCTAGTAGAAACCTTGCCGGAAAGCTTTTCCAACCAAGGTTCTCGATCAAATATGGGAGCCACCACATGCCTTTGTTTATCTCTGCCAGCAGTTCCTTCCCCTCTTCCCGGCAAGTGCACTTCAATTTCACACCGTTGGTCCTCCTTCTGTATAGCGTGTTATCGACAAACTGAAACATACTAACCCTTTGGGCTACTTTTCCGCTTCTTCTTGCTCTTCGGGAAGTTCTCCTATTTGGAGAAAATGGACTATGCCCCGTGCCCAAGTTAGAGCCTAAGGCTCGGCAACAAGGACCAATGGCACCTCCTCATTCGTGGGAGGGCATATCTCAACTGCAAGAACTGGTAGTTCGGCGGGAGGGTGCTGCTCACCAGGCAAAGTGGAGTTGTTCCCGCCAACTTCTCTGCCGGGGGCTTCGGGAAGCTCTACCGGGAGAGGCTTGCCGTAGTCCAGTTTCCTCCTCTTTCTGGCCATTGTTGTCGGGGATACTGAGGGTTGAGTCAGGTGGAGAACAAAATTCACTGGTTCCATAGGAAGCTTTTGCGCAGCGCATTTTGACAAATGGATCGGCAATGCTGTTTTCCGCAGGCAGCAGATGCTTTATTTGCAATCCATCAAAAAGCTCCTCCAGCTTTCTCACTTCCTCCACATATGCCTCCATGTATGGACTCTGGTAATCCTTGTTCACTTGTCTCACCACCAGCCGCGAATCTCCACGAATGATCAACTTCTTAATCCCCAACTCTGCTGCGATCCTATGCCCGGCAAGGAGTCTTTCATATTCTGCATTGTTGTTGGTAGCTTTCTCTCAGGAAAAATGCATTTGGAGCACATACTTGAGGTGCTCTACAGTGGGTACAATGAGGAGCACGCAAGCTCCTGCACCTTGTAGTGAGAAGGCACCATCAAAGTACATGATCCACTCTTGGGGGGCCTCCTTGCTGGGGATAACTGTTTCTAGTGTCTCCTCATCTGGGGTTGGTGTCCATTCCGCGATGAACTCCACCAATGCTCTACTCTAATGGTTGAAGTTCTCTCATACTTTAGACCAAAGCATGACACTTCCAAAGCCCATTCCACTATTCTCCAGTAGCCTCTAGGTTCCTTAGTATGCGTTGCAAAGGGAAACGGGTGACAACTATGGTCTCGTGGGCGTGGAAGTAGTGGCGCAGTTTCCTTGAGGCCATGATGAGGCCAATGATCAACTTTTGCACACCAAAGTACCTTGATCTAGCCCCCGACAACAAGGAGCTAACAAAGTATACCGATCGCTGCACTACCTTCTTGTTTGTCGTGGTGTTGGAATTGTCTTATCCTGCTCTTCTTTCTCCTGATCTGCACAGGACCTTGCCGGGATTGGTTCACTTCCTTCTCCGGGAAGGACAATAGCTGCGGCTGCTCCTTCGTCTACTTCCTCCTTCGTCTACTTCCCGCTGTGCCACCAATGCTGCACTAACCACTTGATTGGTTTCTGCTATGTACAGCAGCAATGGCTCTTGCAGTTCATGTCTCGCAATGTTGCTTCTACTTCTGGGGTCCACTTCATTGGCCCTGCCTTCTTCAAAATTTTGAAGAATGGCAAGGCACGCTCGTCAGACTTGGAAATGAATCTAATCAACGTGGCAACGCATCCAGTTAGGCGCCTCACATCTTTGATAGTCTTGGGTGCTTGAATTTGCTTGATCACCTTGATCTTGTCGGGTTTGGCCTCTATCCCCTAGTGGGACACAAAGAAACCAAGTAACTTGCCGGAGGGAACACCAAACACACACTTCTCAGGGTTCAACTTCAAGTTGATCTTGCGCAGGTTTCCAAAGGTCCCTTCCAAGTCCCGAATGAGGGTTGATTTGTCTTTGGTATTGACCACTATGTCATCCATGTAAGCTTCAATATTTCGGTGCACTTGAGACTCAAACCCAATTTGCACGGCCCTTGCAAAGGTGGAACCAGCGCTCTTCAACCCGAAGGGTATCCGCACGAAGCAGTAGGTGCCACATGGGGTTATGAACGCGGTCTTCTCTTCATCATCCTTGGACATGAATATCTGATGGTACCCAGAGTATGCATCCAAGAAGGAAAGCGGGTCACACCCGAAAGTGGAATCTATGATCTGGTCGATCCGCGGCAAGGGGAATGGGTCCTACGGGCATGCTTTATTCAGATCTGTGTAGTCTATGCAAAGCCTCCATTTCACGTTCGCCTTGCGTACCACCACCGGGTTCGCCAACCATGTTGGGTGCAACACTCCTCTGACCAAACCAGTTGCTTCAAGTTTCTTGATATCCTCGGTTATGAACTGTTGCCGCTCCAAAGCTTGCATCCTAACTTTCTGCTAAACGGGGCGGGCATGAGGGCATACAGCTAGGTGGTGCTCGATTACCTCCCTGGGAATACCGAGGGTGTCAGATGGTTGCCAGGCAAACACATCTACATTCGCCCACAGGAAGGCAATGAGCGTGTTTTCCAATTTGTCATCAAGGGTGGAGCTGATGGTGAACGTACCACCAGCGCCATCCAGCCCTTTCGGGACATTCTTCATAGCAGGCGAGGCGACCTTGGGATTCTTGCTAGCGGAGCTCTCTGGCAAATCATCGATGGGTGCAGCACACTCCGAGGAGGTGCATTTCTCGTGTTCCTTGCTGGTGTCTTTTCTAGCTTTCTTCCCATTCTTGCTTTCTTTGGTGGGAACTGCGGCTTCTGCGGCCTCAGGAGCGATTGCGTCTCGGTAAATCTTGTCTAAGCATATGATTGCGTCCTTCTTGTCTGACAGAATGGAAATGACGCCCATTGGCCCTGACATCTTCAGCGTGTTGTAGGCATACTGGGATGCAACCATGAATTTTTTTCAGGGCTGGACGACAAAGGATCCCATTGTATGACAGGGGGATCAACCACATCAAACAAAACCTTCTCGGTTCGGTAGTTCAATTCTCCTCCAAATGTCACTGACAGTGTGATCTTTCCCTTAGGACGACTCCTGCCAGGGTTGATCCCTTGGAAAGTGCCAGTAATCTTTAGCTCTTCATCTGATATTTCAAGCTTGCTGAGCACCTTAGGGGAAATCAGATTCAACCTAGCCCCACTGTCAACCAACATCTTTGTGACCTTGAGGTTGCGGACTGTTGGTGAAACCAACAATAGCAAGCACCCTACGGCGGTGGTGTGGTCAGGGTGATTGTCGGTGTCAAAACCGGCGGATCTCGGGTAGGGGGTCCCGAACTGTGCGTCTAGGCGGATGGTAACAGGAGACAAGGGACACGATGTTTTTACCCAGGTTCGGGCCCTCTCGATGGAGGTAAAACCCTACTACTACTTGATTGATATTGATGATATGGGTAGTACAAGAGTAGATCTACCACGAGATCAAGGAGGCTAAACCCTAGAAGCTAGCCTATGGTATGATTGTTGTTCGTCCTATGGACTAAAACCCTCCGGTTTATATAGACACCGGAGAGGGATAGGGTTACACAGAGTCGGTTACAATGGTAGGAGATCTACATATCCGTATTGCCAAGCTTGCCTTCCACGCCAAGGAAAGTCCCATTCGGACACGGGACGAAGTCTTCAATCTTGTATCTTCATAGTCTTGGAGTCCGGCCAATGATGATAGTTCGGCTATCCGGACATCCCCTAGTCCAGGACTACCTTAGTAGCCCCTGAACCAGGTTTCAATGGCGACGAGTCCGACGCGCATATTGTCTTCGGTATTGCAAGGCGGGTTCCTCCTCCGAATAATTCATAGAAGATTGTGAACACCGGGATAGTGTCCGGCTCTGCAAAATAAATTCCACATACCTCCGTAGAGAGAATAATATTTACACAAGTTCAATCTACTGACGTATTTCGTGGCGTGACGTAACACCACGGCCAAGCCTTTACTCGAATCGTTTTTATTATTCCACCTCAGCGTGTTTAGCGAAGCGGTTTCCTTGGCACGTCTTGTCGAAGCAGAGATCGTGTCCCCTTATTCCGGGATTCTCATCAATACGGACGTGGGTAACCCAACCGCGCCATTGATTGTGGCGCTTGGGAGATAAGCAAGTTTACCGGGCTGGTGGGGACGCACAGTTCCGTCCGCCCATATATAAGGGGATAAGGATCCACCTTTTTACCTACGCCTTCTTCCTCCTTGGCTTATCCATCTCCGCGCACTCGAGCTCCAGCGCCCAAGTCCGCACATCTCACCTCAACCTTCTCCAACCATGTCCGGAGCGGGAGGCAAGTGGATGGCCTCCTCTGTTACGGAGGGGCACATCAAGAAGCTGCGCAGCGCCGGATATTTGTCCAGCGATATCGCGCACCGGCTCCCCGACGAGGGGCAGCTCATCCCCACCCCTAGGCCCCATGAGAGGGTGGTATTCCTCCCCCATTTCCTCCATGGACTGGGCTTGCCACTCCACCCCTTTGTCCGGGGGCTCATGTTCTACTATGGCCTGGATTTCCATGATCTGGCCCCGAATTTTATCCTCAACATCTCGGCGTTTATCGTCGTGTGCGAGGCCTTCCTCTGCATCCAGCCCAACTTCGGCTTGTGGCTAAAGACCTTCAATGTCAAGCCGAAGGTTGTGAAGGGCAGCCAAGTGGAGTGCGGAAGCGCCATGGTGGGCAAGATGCCCAACGTCACTTGGCTCGAGGGCGCCTTCGTGGAAACCATCAAAGGGTGGCAATCGGGGTGGTTCTACATCACCGAGCTGCGTGACCCTGAATGGGCAGCGGCCCCCGATTTCAGATCTGGCATCCCCATGCGGCTCACTTCTTGGAAAGAGAAGGGCCTGCTGTGGGGTAATTCGGAAGAGCTGACCGGACTCCAATCCTGTCTCCAAACCCTGGTGAACAAGAAGCTCAAGCTTGTCAACGTAATCCAGGTCATGCTCATCCGCCGGATTCTCCCCTGCCAACAGCGGGACTTCAACTTGTGGGAGTTCGATCCGGCACAGCACCGGACCTTGAGCGGGCTCTTCGACACTATGTACGAAGAGGCCTGGAGGGTGCTATTCAAGGGCACCGAGGCTCCCACATCCGCTATCGAAGATCGCGGATTCAGCTCGCAGCGTCTGGCTGGCGAGGTAAGCCATGTTATCCTTTATGGGACACTTGCTTTTCATAGTTTGACTCTATGTGGGATCTAAACTCCCAATACCTTTAACAGGCCTGGCAGGAGACGTCCGGACAGGTTAACTGTCCGGCTCCCCTTCCAGAAGACCCAGCGGATGCCCGTCTGACAGGGCTGCTGGTCCCGGCACCTTACGTAGTGCCGGAGAAGAAGGCCAAGAAGAAGGCCACGGGAACCCGGAGGAGTTCCCGGTGTCAGGTGTGATCGGATTCATCGTCCGATGACTCCGAGGCTGACTCCTCCCACGAGGGCGAGGAGGAGAAGAAAGAGGCCTCTCCCCCAGTGGGGGGAGAGAAGAAGAGGAAGGCCTCCCCAATGAGGGAGGCCGAAGGGTCCAAGAAGGGAAGGACCCTTCCCCCAGACTGTTCCGCCAACGTCGGCGACGGCGACGAGGAGTGGCCCTCAAGGGCCAAGCCCCTGGCGAGCGTAAGTATCTGGACTCCTGAATAACTCATAATTGTTCTTTTTGTCTCATAGCATCTTTTAACGCCGCATACAACCCTGTAGTCCGCCCAAGGACGATCTTCCCGCTTCGTCGAGCGGGTCCTTGGGTACGTCGGATGTGAATAGCACTTCACTTCCGACCGCCTCCTCCCCCTGTGATGCCGACGACGCCGAGGTGGGATCCCAGAAAGGGACCCACCAGGAGGAGGAGGCCCCTGAGGTGCCGCAGGGCAACCTCCTAGACTTTGGACCGGATTCCGCACCGGAACCTGCAGTGGTTCCGGAGTCCGGCGGGCGGCCCCTTCGTAAGAAGGGCAAGACTGTGACGCCGGCGGCCTCCGTCCAACCGGAGGCGCCGGATAACTTGTTGGAGGCGCTCAACGGCGCTTCCATCAAAGAGGAACACCGCACTGTCATGAGTGCGGTGATTCAGAAGGTTCAGCTCGCCAAAAGCAGGCTGACCGAAGCCTGCAGCAGCCTTCTAACAGGCTTTGAGGTATGAATTTTAAGATATGTAAAATAGTACCGCATAGACAGTAGCCCCTGATGCTCGGTTTGGTGTTCGGAAAGAAAAGCCGGACTAAGGATCTAAAAAGATATACGCAGGAGTCTTAACAAAAATATGTCCATATGGGAATGCAGGCTGCGCTGCTGACCTCTGCCGCACTGACTGCGGAGGTCAATGCCTTGAAGCAGAGCCTCGAGCAGTCCGAGAGCGAGCTCGGCCGTGCCAAGAAGCAGCTCGAGGACAAGGAAGGTGAGTAACACCTTATTAAAATTGTACCTTACAGAAAAGGATTTGGTTGCAAGAGGAATGACAAGGATAACGTGGGTACTCCAGGGGCTATGAACGAGGTGGCGACCCTGAAGGAGGCGGTGTCCGCGGCTTTACGCAATGCGGCCGCGGAACGCGCTGAGCGAGAGAAGCAGGAGGCGTGGGTGGCGGAGGTACGGCAAGAGCTCCAGGCTCTCGTGGAAAAACACGAGAGTTTGGGGCGTGACTCGAAGACTCGAGAGTCCGAGCTTGCGTCGCCTCTTGAGAGTGCCAAAGCCGCTAAGGCCGAAGCCCACAAGGCCCTCCAAGAAATCGAGGCATTGAAGAAAATAGCGGCGGGTAAGGCATTCTTCATGCAAAGAAAGCATGTAAAAGTGAATTACCTGTTACTTACCCGAATTCGGAGCTCTCCAGGAGCGTTCGCAGATCTGCCCCGTAGCGTGTTCGATGCTGCCGCTTTCTATAGAGTCGAGGATGGGAGCTCGACGGAGAAGGTGTTCTGGTCTCAGTATGCTGAGGCCGGACATCCGGTGCCCCTTAGCGACCAGCTGAAGTAGCTGGTCAAGCTCCACAAGGTGGCCGAACAGGCCATGAAGGTTCTCATAGTTCAGCTGTGGCCCAAAGAGGCCATGCCTGGGAGCTACTTCGGCCTGGTGCGGCGGCTGGTGGATGCTTATCCATGGGTTGAAGTCATCAAGCACTCCTCCTGCATTGAAGGTGCCCGTCGGGCCCTTGCCCGTGCTAAAGTGCACTGGGGCAGGATGGACGCTGAGAAGCTTGTGACGGACGCGCCACCGCCGGGCAAGGAGTATCACACACCTGATATGTATTATAAGGGTATCCTGAAGGGTGCCCGCATTATTGCGGGTGAGTGCTCCAAAGATGTAATATTTGAGTAGACTCGCATTTTGTTATCCTGTGCGTTGAAAACTTTGTTCATATGCGCTAAGCAACGCTTGTTAATTTAGAATATTACCTTCGGTGCGGCCGTTTATCAAATCTGAGAGATGGCAAGTCGTCAGCTTCAGCCCCCATGCCACGAGTGCTGGGGTGTACGGGATAAACTTGAGCGCTCTTGTTCCCATTTTTGGGTCCATCTAGGGAGGCGCTCAACACAACGAACGAGGCAACCGGACTTATAATGCTTGAACACTCTCACTTAGCCATAGAATTCTATAATTTTAAATTTCAGCGAAGCCCCTAGTGTTCGGAAGGCCGAATTAGGGCACTATCCACGCCTGGGCCGGTCAAAGCTGGTTCCTCGCTCTATGCGGCATAAGTCTTTAGGGACTCGAAAAACCTCTCGAACAGCGACCGGCTCTTGCCCCATCATGACGGTCAGTTTTAGCTTTCTCCACTGAGGTGCTCGCCCAGCTCAACTGGGGCACAATTGCAGTGGTTCTCCCAGCGCTACCTTAGCCGATATAACGGAACGTAAGGTACCAAAACATGAGAGCCGGGCAAACCCAACTATTGACCCAAGACATGATTCGGAGCCGATGCATATAATGCTATAAGTTCGGGGTGCCGCACTTGTGAAAGTGTTCGGACTTATCACACCATAATGTGGGGAACTTAAGCCCCTGGTGTATTTAGCCGTACCAAAGTGTACGGATGCAACATGTCATAAATGAACATATGTATAAGAAAGGAATGCAATTGTAGGAAAAAAGCGATGCATTGTTTATTCAAAAAATAATGCCATGAATGCAGAACGATACAAACAGTGTGATAAGCAAGGGGTGGAACTATTTAGCATGTCCCCCTCCAGGGGTAGGCTGTGGAATGGTGTATAAAATAGGTATAATGCTCGGAATGGAGACCACCTGGATACTCGTCGTGGCCTTCTTCCCTGGCTGTTGTATCGTGAGTCCGACGGGTCTACTGCCGGACAGGGCCTCTGGTAAACGGAGTCCTGAGGAAAAGAAAAAAAGAAACAGAAAGATGATGACCTATTTGGGAGCCCTTGGTGTGGTTGAGCCACACTCTGGGCTTGCCGTGGTCATGCCCCTCCCCCTATGCCCATGGTATCTCCAGAGCGTAGTGATGTACGCGAAGTACTGGTCTTGCAATTTTGCGAGGGCTGGGGTTGGGGCTGCATTGCTATGCGTGCTCGGAACATGCCACGTGGTCTTGTTGTAGGTTACTCCGGGCGTGCTTGGCGGTGTCCGGTCGCTTAACGGCCGGACTCGAGAATTGCCTTAAGAGGCTGCTCTGCACTTCTGCCGCGAGAGCCGCCGTATGATCCTCCGTTCGGAGAGAGCGTTCAGTGTTTCCGTTGACCGTGATGACTCCACGAGGGCCTGGCATCTTGAGCTTGAGGTATGCGTAGTGCAGCATCGCATTGAACTTTGCAAACGCGGTTCGTCCGAGCAGTGCATGATAGCCGTTGCAAAACGGAACGATGTCAAGGACTAACTCCTCGCTTCAGAAGTTATCCGGGGATCCGAAGACCACTTCCAGTGTAACTGAGCCTGTACAATTGGCTTCTACACCTGGTATGACGCCTTTGAAGGTCGTATTTGTTGGTTTAATCCTTGAGGGGTCTATGCCCATCTTGCACACTGTATCCTGGTAAAGCAGGTTCAGGCTGCTGCCGCCGTCCATCAGGACTCTAGTGAGGTGAAACCCATCGACGATTGGGTCTAGAACCAATGCGGCGAACCTGCCATGGCGGATGCTGGTGGGGTGGTCCCTTCAATCAAAAGTGATCGGGCAGGAGGACCATGGATTGAACTTTGGGGCGACTGGCTCCATCGCGTATACGTCCCTGAGTGCACGCTTCCGCTCCCTTTTGGGTATGTGGGTTGCGTATATCATGTTCACCGTCCGCACTTGTGGGGTGAAACCCTTCTGTCCTCTATTGTTCAGCGGCCGGGTCTCTTCCTCGTCATCGCTATGCAGCCCCTTGTCATTGTTTTCGGCAATTAACTTGCCTGCCTGCTTGAATAGCCAACAATCCCTGTTGGTGTGATTAGCTGGCTTTTCGGGGGTGTCGTGTATCTGGCACGAGCGGTCGAGTATTCGGTCCAAATTGGACGGACCCGGAGTAGTTCTTTTGAATGGTTTTTTCCGCTGACCAGGTTTGGAGCCTCTGAAGCCGGCGTTGACTGCCGTATCCTCAGTGTTATCGCCGTTAATGCGGCGTTTGTGCTTGTTGCGACGTGACTTGCCATTGCGGTCCTTGGTATCCGGACTGCCAGGATATTTGTTGAGGTTGTTACTGTGGGCTAGCCAGTTGTCCTCTCCCGCGCAGAAGTGGGTCATGAGTGATGTGAGCGCTGCCATGGATTTCGGCTTTTCCTGTCCCAGGTGCCGGGCAAGCCACTCGTCGCGGATGTTATGTTTGAAGGCTGCGAGGGCCTCCGCATCCGGACAGTCGACGATTTGATTTTTCTTGGTTAAGAACCGTGTCCAGAATTGTCTGGCCGATTTGTCTGGCTGCTGAATTATGTGGCTTAGGTCATCAGCGTCTGGTGGTCGCACATATGTGCCCTGGAAGTTATCAAGGAATGCAGCTTCCAGGTCCTCCCAACACCCAATTGATTCTGCTGGCAGGCTGTTAAGACAATGCCGAGTTGGGCCTTTAAGCTTGAGCTGGAGGTATTTCATGGCGTGAAGATCATCACCGCGGGCCATGTGGATATGAAGGAGATAGTCTTCGATCCAAACCGCGGGGTCTGTTGTGCCATCATTGGATTCGATGTTCACGGGTTTAAACCCTTCGGGGATTTGATGATCCATTACTTCATCTGTGAAGCATAGTGGGTGTGCGGCGCCTCTATATTGGGCTATATCTCGACGTAGCTCAAGCAAGCTTTGTCTACTGTGCTCGGCCCGGCCGGAATTGCTTTATCCGGCGCGACAGTTGTCGTCGTGTATTGTGGGGCGCCCACGCGATCCATAGATCGATCCTGATTGTCTTGCCTTATCCTCCAATATGTCTCGCAAGTCCGGCGCATTCCCCCGTGGCTTTGTACTTTTCGAGCGATGCCGGGGTACGACTTTAGTGGAGGGCCTAGAGGCCTCTCTGTCACGGCCACGAGGTGGCCGGTCGGCCGTATTGTGCGCTAGTGATGTAGGTTGATATGCTTCCTCCTCTAATCGGGGCAGCAGCTTGCGTTTGGGGTAGCTTTTGGAGGGGCGTTCGAGTTCGTACTCTTCGGCCGCAAGGACTTCAGTCCATCTGTCGGCTAGCAAATCCTGGTCAGCTCTAAGCTGTTGCTGCTTTTTCTTAAGGCTGCTTGTCGTGGCCATAAGCCTGCGTTTAAAACGCTCTTGTTCGACGGGATCCTCAGGCACGACGAATTCGTCGTCATCGAGGCTTGCCTCGTCTCCGGAGGGAGGCATGTAATTATCGTCCTCTACCTCTTTGTCTGCCGCTCTCTCATGAGGGCTGGCTTCTTCATCCTCCTGTGCTGAATTTTGCTGGAGGGGGTTGTCTTCGGCACTGTCTAGGGTGTTATTGTCTCCGGTGCCGGAATCTCCATTCTTGCTGTGGCGGGATTTAGAGTGGCGCCGCTGATGCCGACGCTTGGGCTGTTTCTTGGAGGGGTCTTCCTCCGCTGTTCCATCGTCATTCCCATCCTTTGGGATGTCCACCATGTATATGTCGTATGACGAGGTGGCTTTCCATTGCCCCGTAGGCGCTGGCTCTTGGTCGTCTCCGGCATCGTCGGTCATACCGTCAATGTCTTCGGAATCGAAGTCTAGCATGTCGGTTAGGTCGTCGACAGTGGCTACAAAGTGGGAGGTGGGTGGGCTTTGAATTTATTCGTTGTCCGCATCCCAACCGTCCAGACCGTAGTCCGGCCAGGGCTCTCCTGATAATGAGAGATACTTTAGTGAATTCAGGATGTCGCCAAAAGGCGAGTGCTGAAAGATGTCCGCACCGGTGAACTCCATGATCAGCGCCCAATCGGATTCGATTGGTAGGGGCGCGGGAGGTTCGGAGTCCGGCGAGGAGTCCGGCACCCTGGAGTCACGGGCTTGACAAAGGACAGGGTAGGTATTCGGCTCCATCGCCGTAGAGGTAGCAGCCCCCGAGGCGATGTCTAGCCACCCATCCTCGATCGGCGTAGTCGGCTCTGAGTTAAGGGTCGGAGCGGACTCTTGTGCGGCCTCCAGGGCACTGTCCGGGAGCAGAGCTAGATCATGCCCATCGTGACAGTGCGGCGTGCTCGGCTGTGGCTCGAATCTGTAGAAGATCAAGTCTCCGCGGAATGTCGGCCGTGAAGTTCAAACTTCCAAATCTGACCTGATGGCTAGGGGCGTAGCTTTCAATCTGCTCTAGATGGCCAAGCGAATTGGCCCGCAGTGCAAAGCCGCCGAATACGAAGATCTGTCCGGGGAGGAAAGTCTCACCCTGGACCGCGTCGTTGTTGGTGATCGAAGGAGCCATCGGGCCTATAAGCGACGACACAGAGGAACTCTCAATGAAAGCACCAATGTCGGTGTCAAAACCGGCGGATCTCGGGTAGGGGGTCCCGAACTGTGCGTCTGGAGATCGATGGTAACAGGGAGTCAGGGGATACAATGTTTACCCAGTTGCTTCAAGTTTCTTGATATCCTCGGTTATGAACTGTTGCCGCTCCAAAGCTTGCATCCTAACTTTCTGCTAAACGGGGCGGGCATGAGGGCATACAGCTAGGTGGTGCTCGATTACCTCCCTGGGAATACCGAGGGTGTCAGATGGTTGCCAGGCAAACACATCTACATTCGCCCAAAGGAAGGCAATGAGCGTGTTTTCCTATTTGTCATCAAGGGTGGAGCTGATGGTGAACGTACCACCAGCGCCATCCAGCCCTTTCGGGACGTTCTTCATAGCAGGCGAGGCGACCATGGGATTCTTGCTAGCGGAGCTCTCTGGCAAATCATCGATGGGTGCAGCACACTCCGAGGAGGTGCATTTCTCGTGTTCCTTGCTGGTGCCTTTTCTAGCTTTCTTCCCATTCTTGCTTTCTTTGGCGGGAACTGCGGCTTCTGCGGCCTCAGGAGAGATTGCGTCTCGGTAAATCTTGTCTAAGCATATGATTGTGTCCTTCTTGTCTGACAGAATGGAAATGACGCCCATTAGCCCTGGCATCTTCAGCGTGTTGTAGGCATACTGGGATGCAACCATGAATTTTTTTCAGGGCTGGACGACAAAGGATCCCATTGTATGACAGGGGGATCAACCACATCAAACAAAACCTTCTCGGTTCGGTAGTTCAATTCTCCTCCAAACGTCACTGACAGTGTGATCTTTCCCTTAGGACGACTCCTGCCAGGGTTGATCCCTTGGAAAGTGCCAGTAATCTTTAGCTCTTCATCTGATATTTCAAGCTTGCTGAGCACCTTAGGGGAAATCAGATTCAACCTAGCCCCACTGTCAACCAACATCTTTGTGACCTCGAGGTTGCGGACTGTTGGTGAAACCAACAATAGCAATCACCCTACAGCGGTGGTGTGGTCAGGGTGATTGTCGGTGTCAAAACCGGCGGATCTCGGGTAGGGGGTCCCGAACTGTGCGTCTAGGCGGATGGTAACAGGAGACAAGGGACACGATGTTTTTACCCAGGTTCGGGCCCTCTCGATGGAGGTAAAACCCTACTCCTGCTTGATTGATATTGATGATATGGGTAGTACAAGAGTAGATCTACCACGAGATCAAGGAGGCTAAACCCTAGAAGCTAGCCTATGGTATGATTGTTGTTCGTCCTATGGACTAAAACCCTCTGGTTTATATAGACACCAGAGAGGGATAGGGTTACACAGAGTCGGTTACAATGGTAGGAGATCTACATATCTGTATTGCCAAGCTTGCCTTCCACGCCAAGGAAAGTCCCATCCGGACACTGGACGAAGTCTTCAATCTTGTATCTTCATAGTCTTGGAGTCCGGCCAATAATGATAGTTCGGCTATCCGGACACCCCCTAGTCTAGGACTCCCTCATTGATCCTCTTCGTCGAACATGATGGGCGTGCGGGACCATTGGAGTGGTTTCCGGGAGTCCGCAGCTTGCTGTATGACGTTGACCTCATGCTCCCACTATTTGAGCTGGCGATGAGAGGAGTGCAAAGATGCGCGTCCGTCAATGCACAGGGCCTCACTGGCCTATTGGAACTCCTGCTCACTGGTTTCCTCTTCACCCCCTCATCACTTTCGTCATCGCCTTCTCTTTTCTCACGGCCTCTTGCAGGTTTCTCAGCCTTGCCACGACGGCCTCCTCTGCCGCCACGGCCCTTTCCGCCAACACCCTCTTGGTATTTTTCCTTGTCACGCTTCTCGTACTCAGCTCTATGCTTCTTGACAAGTTGCTTAACTTGGTGACACTCTTGAAGTCATGGCCCTTGGTCCAGTGGATCTTGTCATATGGCCCGTCAGCCTTCCCAGCCTTTTCAGCCGCCGTAGCCTCTAGGCAATCAGTGCACGTGGCAACTTCCTTGCCGGGGGCCTTGGTCTTAGCCTTCTTGCCGGTACAAGGAGTGCCAAAGACCTCAACAGCCAATAACGCCTTTTCCTTGCGCTTCTCATTGCATTTCTTGTTCTTCCTCTTCGGGTCAACGGCATCGTCATCATCCTCTGAGTTGACTTCGACGCCGTCCTCCTACTGGGGAGCCGCCTCCCTTCCTCTACGCGGGCGCACATATCCGCCAAGGTGTACAGCTCATTCACAGTCTTGAGCAACCAGACGTTCATCTTGGAACATATCCTCCCGTTGCGCATGTTGGACTGGAACGCTGCAATCACAGCTGCTAGGTGGATGTCTGGAATGTTTTTGTGCACCTGGTTGAACCTCTGAATGTACTTCCACAAGCTCTCCCCTTCCTTTTGTGGAAGGAGCTGCGGATCGCTGGGCCGTCTTGGCTCTTTATGGACGCTCATGAAGGCACCAACGGACTCGTTGCATAGGTCAGCCCATGATGAGATGGAATTCTCCGGAAGGTGCATCAGCCACGACCTCTCATTTGGCTTGAGTGCCAAAGGGAAGTAATAGGCGAACACCTTCTCATCTCTTCCCCCGGCGACTTGAACAATGATAGTTTAGATGCTCAGTAACCCTATTGGGTTCGACCTTCCATCACACTTCTCTGGTATTTCTGGCATGAAAACGCGGGCAGATGGCCAACGGACTTGCCACAGCTCGCGAGTGAAGGCAGGGCACCCAACCTCAAAAGGAAAGCATCCACCTTCATTGGGCGCGGGTTCGTCGACATCTGGGCCATTGCGCTTGTCGGATTGGCAGCGGGTTTCAGCGTCGTTCTATGGTGAGGCGTGCGTCTCCCTCCGCCGATCTTCCAGGACCTGCAGAAGATCTTGATGGGCGCGAGGGTCGAATGATGCCATTGACACCTCGTCGGGCTCCTGGTTGCATTGTTCTGGTTGTAGCCTTTGTGCCGGCTGCAGTGAAGGGGATTGCACTATTGGAGTGGCCCCCTCAACTTGGCCAGTTGCTTGGGCTGTGGTTATTGCTTGTGGGTGCAGCAGCGGTCTTCCTACTTTAGCAAAACTGATCAAACTCTGGATGGTGGCTCTCCACTCGTCCATTTGATCGGCCGCTGGTGGGAATATTAGAAGGAGTTGGGCTCGCGCCATGGCTTCCGAAGCAGTGCTTGGCATAGATGACGACTGCTACTTCTTGAGCTTGCGTTGTTTTTTCCCTGGAAGAGGAAAGGGTGATGCAACAAAGTAGACATAAGTATTTCCCTCAGTTTGAGAACCAAGTTATCAATCCAATAGGAGACAACGCACAAATCACCTAATACCTGCACAAACAATCAAACAAAGTTGCACCCAATGGGATAAAGGGGTTGTCAATCCCTTCACGGTTAGTTGCAAAAGTGAGGTCTGATAGAGATTCGTAAAGTATAAAGTAAATATTTTTGGTATTTTTGGTTTATAGATCGGAAAGTAAAAGATTGCAAGAATAGTAGACCAAAAACTTATATGATGGAAAATAGACCCAGGGGCCATAGGTTTCACTAGAGGGTTCTCACAAGATAGAAAATAATACGGTGGGTGAAAAAATTACTGTCGAGCAATTGATAGAAAAGTGCAAATTTATGACGATATCTAAGGCAATGATCAAGAATATAGGCATGACGTCCGTGTCTAGTATACCGAAATGATTCGACATCTACTTATGTTAATCCACACATCGGCCGCTATCAACGTGCATCTAGAGTATTAAGTTCATAAAGAACGGAGTAACGCATTAAGTAAGATGACATGATGTAGACATATGATGAAAACCCTATCTTTTTATCCTCGATGGCAACAATACAATACGTGCCTTTCTGCCCCTACTGTCACTGGGAAAGGACACCACAAGATTGAACCCAAAGCTAAGCACTTCTCCCATTGCAATAAAAACCAATCTAGTTGGCCAAACCAAACCGATAGTTCGAAAAGTATTACAAAGATATCAAATCATCCACATAAGAATTCGAGAAGATTCAAATAATATTCATAGATAAGCTGATCATAAATCCAATTCATCAGATCTCAACAAAAACACCATAAAAAATTATTACATCTAATAGATCTCCAAGAATATCAAGGAGAACATGGTATTGGGAATCAAAGAGAGAGAAGAAGCCATCTACCTACTAGCTATGGACCCGTAGGTCTATGGTAAACTACTCACACTTCATTGGAAGGGCAATGGTGTTGATGTAGAAGCCCTCGATTATCGAGTCCTCCTCTGGCAGGACGCCGGAAAAGGCCCCTAGATGGGATCTCACGGGTACAAAGGTTGCGGAGGCGGAAAAGTATTTTCGTGGATGCCTTTGTTGGTTTGGGGATATATGGGAATATATAGGCGAACGAATTAGGTCAGGAGGTGCACGAGGGTCCCACAAGGGTGGGGGATGCGCCCTCTGTCCTTGTGGCCGCCTCGTGGATCCTCCTACTTCATCTCCAAGTCTCATGGTTGTCTTTTGGTCCAAGAAAAATAATTGCGAAGGTTTTATTCCGTTTGGACTCCGTTTGGTATTCCTTTTCTGCGAAACTTAAAAATAGGGGAAAAACTGGAACTGGCACTGGGCTCTAGGTTAAAAGGGTCCCAAAAATAATATAAAATAGCATAATAATGCATATAAAACATCCAAAATAGATAATGTAATAGCATGGAACAATAAAAATTATAGATGCGTTGGATACGTATCAAGCATCCCCAAGCTTAATTCTTTCTCGTCCTCGAGTAGGTAAATGATAAAAACAAATATTTTGATGTGGAATTCTACCTAACATATTTATCCATGTAATTTTCTTTATTGTTGCATGAATACTCAGATCCATAAGATTCAAAACAAAAGTTTAATGTTGACATAAAAATGGTAATACTTCAAGCATACTAATAAAGCAATTATGTCTTCTCAAAATAACATGGCCAAAGAAAGCTGTCCCTACAAAATCATATAGTGTGGCTATGCTCCATCTTAATCACACGAAATACTTAAATCACACACAACCCCGATGACAAGCCAAGCAATTGTTTCATACTTTTGATATTCTCAAACATTTTCAACTTTCACGCAATACATAAGCATGAGCCATGGATATTGATAGATGCGAGGGTGTCCCGATCTTTCAATGAGATGATAACTATCGATTTGGTGGAGTCAACTTTAATGATCCGACTACAAACATGCACGATGTTGCGCCTTAGCAATAGCTAAGCCAACTCTGAGAGGTTATTGACCACGCCGGAGCACGATCAACCTGACCACGAAGGTCTATTCCTGCAAGTAATCGAAGAACAAGCAAGAATATGATAAAGCAATCTGAATATTGCGAATATAGATGAAGTATTGATAAAGGTGGGGATCCGAAAGCGGTCTTGGTCTTGTCGTTGGACACAAACGAAGTACATGAAGTTGCAATGGCAAATTTTAACTAAACAAATACCAAGGAAAAAGCTACTAGATGGATCTACTTATATAGGAGCAAGGGTGCTGGCCAAGGAGGTGGGAGGACATCCCAAGGCCGCCTAAAACTAACCCTAGGTCGTACAAGGCCAATGGGCCCAACTGGAGGTGACGTAACACCTTTGGACTTCTAGTTTGACTCGGATTCTGTTGCAGCATCAGATTGTTTCATCCATAACTAACACTCTGGACGAATTTGAACGTGGATTCAATTGGGTTGGAAAGTGCACGAAATCTATCTTCCAACAAAAAAAGAATCACCCAATTTGGAGTCTGGATGAAAAAGTTGTTGACGTTTTGATTCAGGTATGTCTGTGCAGTCCGAATCTGAGTCCAGAATGTGAGAGACTTGGACTCTATCTTATCTTGGGCCAAAAGTGACGTGAGGGAACATTTTCAACAGTAAGTAAACATCTCTTTCTCCCTTATCTTCATATGTGGATTATACAAACGTCCCATACACCTGCAATTAGACATGGTACAAAAGTTTTTTGAAGTATTTTTGTCTTGGATGACATAAATAAATTATTGCATAGTTTGCATTAGAAATCACCTCACAAATATACATGTATGCAATATGTTTGCTCATATCCAAGGTATTCATGTCCTCATCATCCTCCCCTTCAAGAAAACAAAGCCGTCCACGGCGTTGCTTAGTCTGAAATGTGGCTAACAAAAGAGACAAGGTGTATATGTTGTATATGAATATGTCATCCAGTTTTACTTCCCTTAATTTTTGCACATATGACACATGTATACATGAGTAACTTTCATAGGTCATAAAATGTAAAGCCAAAATATTATCACAAGTATTAGAAGGAATGAAAATATTGCAACTCAATTTGCACATATTACTGAAACTCTCACTCATATCAAAGGATTGACAATGTTCATCATTAAACCATCCCAACATTGGTGAATAAACCTTACTTGAATCAAATTTACATGCTACAACATGCTTAAATAAGCAAACATGACATAAGTCATTTGACACAGAATCATCACCAAGATTAGAGGTCATATCAAAATGACTAAACATTGGTTCTTTTGCGTCAACAATTAATTTAATGGGTGCACTCAAAATTATTAGTATTCCAGTTGTTTGATCACATGATGCATTCATGACAGTAACACGAGTCTCTAAAATAGGTGCTGTGCTTAAATCAATAGGTAACTCAACACATGATGTATTCAAGTTAACTAGGCATGCATCATTCTCATGTGAAAGTGGAAAATCTGTACCTTTGTCATTACCTCTTATGATCAACTCAGGTGATGCAGGCACTCTCGATGGTGATGTGTCACATGGTGGAGATGAGTAGTCCTCGCAACAAAGGATGTGGTTGTCATAGTACGCCTAGTAGTTGAAGAAACATTTGTATCAACAGTTGGAATGTGCACTGTGCGCTTGTTCTCCTTGTGGGCAACACGTCGTTTTATTTCATGTTCAGCTTTGCAAGAAAGACGAACAAATGGTCCATAGGATAACACTCTTCATGAATTAGTATCTCCTGAATATCATGGTTTAATCCTCCCAAAAATCTATCCATAAAATCTTCTTCAGTTTCTTCTCAAAATGAGTGCAACAAGGTAGTTTGTAAATCATCATAATATTTTGTTACGGTGTCACTACCTTGTTTTAAATGTTCTAGTATTTTAATCATGCCACGAGTATAATAAACATCGACGAATCTATCTCTCATGAAATGTTTTAAACCATCCCAAGTAGTAGGTATATAATCAGGATTTAACCGACAATATTCACTCCACCAAACTAAAGCAAAGCTACTGAAAGTACTAACCGCAGCTTAAAATTTTCCATGCTCATCAAAAGTGTGGGAAGCAAATATAGCATTTATTTTATACTCCCATTCAATATATAAATCAGACCTAAAATGACCAGTAAATGGTGGCATGGAAACATTAACCCGATTATGTGCATTCTGATGTTGTTGCTCCTCTTGTGACGGTTGTTTGATTTTCTTAGGTGATGGCAAATCTCCCACGATCGATGAAGCCTAAGAACTAACAACTCCGGAACCTTCCATAGTTAGTAGAAAACAAGAAACAAAATCCGAGAATAATGTTCCTATGAACTACTAGGATGTGGTGGTAAAACGCTCACAGTATAGAGCAAATATCAATATCTTACAAGTTCTTACCATGCAACAGGTGGTGACAGGCAACCAGCGGTGTCAAATAACTCCGCAGATTGAGT
This sequence comes from Triticum timopheevii, assembly GCA_963921465.1. Classification (NCBI taxonomy): domain Eukaryota; kingdom Viridiplantae; phylum Streptophyta; class Magnoliopsida; order Poales; family Poaceae; genus Triticum; species Triticum timopheevii. The sequence goes on along the minus strand of OY997270.1, from coordinate 182,527,300 downwards.
AAAGCGATTTCCAGGGGAACGTACGTATACACGGTGTAGAAATATGTGGAGCTTGGAAGGCTTAAATATTTTGTAGTAAAAGATAAGCAATAATAAATTCAGAGATGCAATGTTGAATAAACGCTCAACGACTATATTGTGCCGGTCCTATGCTAGACTGGACTAGAGACACGAGCCTAGAACACTAATAAGGTCACGACGTAGCACAACTAGCATCAATAAAGTATATGAAGTGGCTCTGGACAACAAGATAAAAGTAAAGATCACAATAGAAGTTAAGATAATGATGTGAAACAACTGCCAAGCAGGATATACCAACAACTCTCTCTCCAACTTTCCTCCGGAAAATTTTGTGCCAATTTTCTGATAATTGTTCTCAATAATGGCACTAACTCAAGCTTTCAAACGCAAAAACGATCATTCAATTCAGAGTATATGAGGAGTCAAAAAATTCTAAAACTGACCTGAAAAACTAGAACAAGCCGTGTTCACGAATTTCGGAGAGCAAAAGACCTATTTAGAAGTTGATTTTGAGGTGTCAAATATTGAACTTGCTTCTACAACTATTTAGATGCGGCCCATTGCTAGTTTTAATTTGAGTACTCAAGGAGCCAAAACAGACTTCGTATGAGGAAGATACGCCTGTTTTATTAAACAGTGCGCAAAACAGATTCGAATCTGAATTCACGTATGAGGTTGAGTCTAGATAGATCCAAATTTTTTTTTTCTTCTCTCTTTTTTTCTCACACTTTTTTCTTTTTCTTTCTCTATCTTTTTCTTTTTTTCTTTTTTTTCCTCTTTTTTTTCTCTATCTTTTTTTTTCTCCCTCTTTCCAAGACAAACTAGATAAGATGTAGATTGGATCAGTCAAAGATGTGAATGACCTCAACTATGATTATGACAATGAACAGTGCGTAGCACGTGATGGAAATTGATGGATGGGATGGTGGACAGCGGAAGGGATAATGATGCAGCGGTGGCGTGACTAATGTGAACAAAACTCGAAACTACAAAGGAACTAGACACTAAGACCAACAACTCGACACAGCGATGCAACTGATATTCAATAATGTAAACAATAAAAAGAAAATTGCAAAGGCTCGGACTGGCTAGGACAAAGGATGAATAGATCTAACTTTTTTGTGGCTTTTTCTCGGACAATAGGTAAGAAAATAAATCGAAACTAGGCATAACTGGAAATTCTCACCGAGCAACCTGAAAACTGATACCACTTGATAGAGGTGAGGGTGTCCCGATCTTTCGATGAGATGATAACTATCGATTTGGTGGAGTCGACTTTGACGATCCGACTACAAGCGTGCACGACGTTGCGCCTTAGCAATCGCTAAACCAACTCCGAGAGGTTATTGACCACGCCGGAGCACGATCAACCTGACCACGAAGGTCTATTCCTGCAAGTAATCAAAGAACAAGCAAGAATATGATAAAGCAATCCAAATATTGCGAATATAGATGAAGTATTGATAAAGGTGGGGATCCGAAAGTGGTCTTGGTCTGGTCGTTGGACACAAATGAAGTACACGAAGTTGCAATGGCTAACTTTTAACTAAACAAATACCAAGGAAAAAGCTACTAGATGGATCTACTTATATAGGAGCAAGGGGTGGCGGCCAAGGAGGTGGGAGGACATCCCAAGGCCGCCTAAAACTAACCCTAGTTCGTACAAGGCCAATGGGCCCAAGTGGAGGTGACGTAACATCTTAGGACTTGTAGTTTGACTCGGATTCTGCTACAACATCAGATTGTTTCGTCCATAACTCAATGCTCCTACGGATTTGAAGGTGAATTCAATTGGGTTGGGAAGTGCACGAAATCTATTTTCCAACCAAAAAAGAATCACCCAATTCGGAGTCCGGATGAAGAAGTTATTAATGTTTTGAGTCAGGTATGTCTGTGCAGTCTGAATCTGAGTGTAGAAAGTGAGAGACTTGGACTCTATCTTCTCTTGGGCCAAAAGTGACCTAAGAGAACTTTTTGAACAGCAAGTAAACATCCCTTTCTACCTTATCTTCATATGTGGATTGTACAAATGTCCCATACACATGCAATTGGACATGGCACAAAAGTTTGTGAAGTATTTTTGTCCTGGATGACATAAATAAATTATTGCATAGTTTGCATTAGAAATCACCTCACAAATATACACGTATGCAATATGTTTGGTCATATCCAAGGTAGTCATGTCCTGATCAGATATAGCACTATAGGTGGAATAGAATATGGTGGTTGTGGAGAAGACAAAAAGAGGGAGATAGTCTCACATCAACTATGCGTATCAACATGGAGATGCCCGTCAATAGATATCAATGTGAGTGAGTAGGGATTGCCATGCACAGATGCACTAGAGCTACAAGTTTATGAAAGCTTATAAAGAAACTCAGTGGGTGTGCATCCAACTTGCTTGCTCAGGAAGCCTAGGGAAATTTGAGGAAGCCCATCATTGGAATATACAAGCCAAGTTCTATAATGAAATTCCCACTAGTATATGAAAGTAATATCATAGAAGACTCTCTATCACGAAGGTCATGTTGCTACTTTGAAGCACAAGTGTGGAAAAAGGATAGTAACATTGCCTCTTCTCCCCTTTTCTCTCTTTTTCTTTATTTAGGTCTTTCTCATTGTTTTGGCCTCTTTTTTTATTTGTGTCTATCTCATTGTTTTGGCCTCTTTTTTGAGTCCGGAGTCTCATCCTGACTTGTGGGGGAATCATAGTCTCCATCATCCTTTCCTCACGGGGACAATGCTCTAATAATGAAGATCATCACACTTTTATTTACTTACAACTCAAGAATTACAACTCGATACTTAAAACAAAATATGACTCTATATGAATGCCTCCGGCGGTGCACCAGGATGTGCAATGAATCAAGAGTGACATGTACGAAAGAACTATGAAAGGTGGCTTTGCCACAAATATGATGTTAACTACATGATCATGCAAAGAAATATGAGAATGATGAAGCATGTCATAATAAACGAAACGGTGGAAAGTTTCATGGCAATATATCTCGGAATGGTTATGAAAATGCCATAATAGGTAGGTATGGTGGCTGTTTTGAGGAAGGTATATGGTGGGTGTATGGTACCGGCGAGAGTTGCGCGGCACAAGAGAGGCTAGCAATGGTGGAAGGGTGAGAGTGCGTATAATCCATGGACTCAACATTAGTCATAAAGAACTCACACACATTTTGCAAAAATCTATTAGTTATCGAGACTAAGTACTACCTGCATGCTCCTAGGGGGATAGATTGGTAGGAAAAGTCCATCGCTTGTCCCCGACCGCCGGTCATAAGGAAGACAATCAAAAAATAAGTCATGCTCCGACTTCATCACATAACGGTTCACCATACGTGCATGCTACGAGAATCACAAACTTTAACACATGTATCGCTCAATTTCACAACTACTCACTAGCATGAATCTAATATCACCATCTTCATATCTCAAAACAATCATAAAGAATCAAACCTCTCATAGTATTCAATGAACTTTATATGAAAGATTTTATTATATCCCTCTTGGATGCCTATCATATTAGGACTAAGTTTATAACCAAAGAAAATTACCATGCTATTTAGATACTCTCAAAATAATATAAGTGAAGCATGAGAGTTCATTTATTTCTATAAAATGAAACCACATCCGTGCTCTAAAAAGATATAAGTGAAGCACTAGAGCAATATTACCTAGCTCAAAAGATATAAGTGAAGCATATAGAGTATTCTAATAAATCACGATTCATGTGTGTCCCTCTCAAAAGGTGTGTACAAAAAGGAAGATTCTGGCAAACTACAAAGGAAATACTCAAATCATACAAGACGCTCCAAGCAAAACACATATCATGTGGTGAATAAAAACATAGTCTCGAGTAAAACACATATCATCCCCAAGCTTAGGCTCTTGGTTGTCCTTTAATATTACCTTGGGGTGCCTCAAGCATCCCCAAGCTTAGGCTCCTTATTCCATAGTCCATCAAATCCTTACACAAAACTTGAAAACTTCACAACACAGAACTCAACAGAAAATCTCATAAGCTCCGTTAGTATAAGAAAATAAATCACCACTTTATTGTACTGTTGCAAACTCATTCTTTATTTATATAGGTTTAATATCTTATTTATTCCAACTTTTCCATGGTACATACCCCCGATACTACCCATAGATTCATCAAAATAAGCAAACAACACATAGAAAACAGAATCAGTCAAAAACGTATCAGTCTGTAGTAATCTGTAACTCTCGAATACTTCTGTAACTACAAAAATTCTGAAAACTTGGGAAGACCTGGGCAATTTGTGTGCCAATCCGAAGAAAAACGAATCATATCAAAATCACGTTTCAATAGAATTCAGGAAATTATTTACTGGGAAAAAAAGTTTCTGTTTTTTAGCAGGATCAAAACAACTATCATTGTAAGCTATCCCAAAGGTCTTACTTGGCACAAACACTAACTAAAACACAAAACCACATCTAACGAGAGGCTAGATGAATTATTCAAAGCAAAACAGGAACAAAAAGCAAAGAACAAAAATAAAATTGGGTTGCCTCCAAAAAGCGCTATTGTTTAACGGCCTTAGCTAGGCATAAAACACAAATAGATCTAGATATTGTCATCTTTGTTATGCAATCCATAAGTAGCTCTCATAATAGATTCATAAAGCAATTGAGTTTTCTTTCTAGGAAAGTGTTCCATGCCCTTCCTTAACAGAAATTGAGATCTAATGTTTCCTTCTTTGATATCAATAATTGCACGAATCGTTATAAGGAAAAGTCTACCAAGAATAATAGTACATGTATGATTGCAATCTATATCAAGAACAATGAAATCTACGGGCACATAATTCCTATTTGCAACAATAAGAAAATCATTAATACTTCCCATAGGTTTCTTAATAGTGGAATCCGCAAGATGCAAATTTAAAGAACAATCATCAAATTCATGGAAACCTAACACATCACATAAATTTTTTGGAATTGTGGAAATGCTAGCACCCAAATTACATAAAGCATGGCACTCATAATCCTTAATTTTAATCTTAATAGTAGGTTCCCACTCATCATAAAGTTTTCTAGGGATAGAAACTTCCAATTCAAGCTTTGCTTCAAAAGATTGCATCATAACATCAACGATATGTTTAGTAAAAGATTTGTTTTGATTATAAGCATGAGGAGAATTCAACATGGATTGCAACAAGGAAATACAGTCTATTAAATAACAATTATCATAATTAAATTCCTTGAAATCCAAAAGAGTGGTTTCATTGCTACTTAAAGTCTTGACCTGTCCAATCCCACGTTTATCAATTTTTGCATCAAGATCTAAAAACTCCGAGTCATTGGGACGCCTTTTAACTAAAGTTGACTCATCTCCAGTCCCATCTCTATCAATATTATATTAGAAAACAAAGATTCAATAGGAGTCACATCAATCACTTTAAGATCTGCATCATTATTTTCACGAAAACTAGAAGAACACGCTTTTTCAACCAAATCTCGTTAGCACGGATCTTAGCGGTTCTTTATTGGCACTCATCATTGGAAATTCTCATGGCTTTGAGAGACTCATTAATATCATGGTTTGGTGGAATAGATCTAAGTTTCAAAGAATCAACATCAAGAGAAATTCTATCCACGTTCCTAGCCAAATCATCAATCTTTAGAATTTTTTCTTCAGTTAGAGCATTGAAATTCTTTTGTGAACTCATAAATCCTTTAACACTCATCTCATAATCAGAGGGAATCTTATTAAAATTACATAAGGATTGTTGTAGGAATTACCATAATTATTAGAGGAATTACTAGGAAACGGCCTAGGATTACAGTTACCTCTATACGCGTTATTACCAAAATTGTTCCTACCAACAAAATTCACATCCATAAATTCACTATTATTCTCAATCAAAGTGGAAAAAGGCATTATTAGGATCAATAGAAGCACCCTTACTATCAAATAATTTCATAAGTATGCATCTTTCCACTCAAAACATTAATTTCTTCAATTGCATGCACTTTTTTACTAGTGGAAGATCTTTTGGTGTGCCATTGAGAATGATTGACCATAATATTATCTAGGAGTTTAGTAGCCTCTCCTAAAGTAATTTCCATGAAAGTGCCTCCCACAGCCGAATCTAAAAGATTTCTAGATGCAAAATTGAATCTGACATAATATTTTTGTATAATCATCCACAAATTCAAACCATGAGTAGGGCAATTTTGTATCATCCATTTCATACTATCCCAAGATTGTGCAACATGTTCATGATCAAGTCGCTTAAAATTCGTAGTACCGTTCCTAAGGGAGATGATCTTAGCGGGAGGAAAATACTTAGAGATGAAAGCATCTTTACACTTGTTCGACGAATCAATACTATTTTTAGGCAAAGATGAAAACCAAGTTTTAGCACGATCTCTAAGCGAACACGGAAATAGCTTGAATTTAATAATATCATTATCCAGATCTTTCTTTCTTTGCATATCACACAAATCAACGTAATTGTTTAGATGGGATGCGGCATCCTCACTCGGAAGGCCAGAAAATTGATCTTTCATAACAAGATTCAACAAAGTGGCATTAATTGTACAAGATTCCGCACTAGTGGTGGGAGCAATAGGAGTACTAATAAAATCATTATTATTAGTATTGGAAAAGTCACACAATTTGGTATTCTCTTGAGTCATCATGACAAAGCAAGCAATCTAAGCAAACAAAAAGCAAACGAAAAGACGAATGGAAGAAGGGCGAAGACAAGGACGAATCTTTTCAAAAATCAGTTTAGAAGTGGGGGAGAGGAAAACGAGAGGCGAATGGCGAATAATGTAATGCAAGAGATGAGAGTCTTATGATGGTTACTTCATATGTCTTGACTTGGCATAGATCTGTCGACAACTACGCTAGAAATTCTTCCTACTACTTCTTGAGCTTGTGTTGGTTTTTCGCTTGAAGAGGAAAGGGTGATGCAGCAAAGCCGAGAAAAGTATTTCCCTCTGTTTGAGAACCAAGGTATCAATCCAGTAGCGGAAGAATGCACAAATCACCAATACCTGCACAAACAATCAAACAACTTGCACCCAACACGATAAAGGGGTTGTCAATTCCTTCACGGTTACCTACAAAAGTGAGATCTGATAGAGATAGATAAACGAAAGATAAAATATTTTTGTGTTTTTTGGTTTACAGATATGAAAATAAATGATTGCAAAATAGTAGACCGGAAACTAATATGAAGGAAAATAGTAGATCGGAAACTAATATGATGGAAGATCAGACAATAATATGATGGAAAATAGACCCGGGGGCCATAGGATTCACTAGAGGATTCTCTCATGAAGGCAAATAATATGGTGGGTGAACAAATTACTGTCAAGCAATTGATAAAAAAAGTGCAAAGTTATGACAATATCCAAGGCAATGATTATGCAATATAGACATCACGTCCGGATCAAGTAGACCAACTCCTTCCTACATCTACTACTATTACTCCACACATCGACCGACTCCTGCCTGCATCTAGAGTATTTAGTTCATAAAGAACAGAGTAACACATTAAGTAAGATGACATGATGTAGAGGAATAAACTCAAGCAATATGATGTAAGCCCCATCCTTTTCTGCTCGATGGCACCAATCCAATACGTGCCTCGCTACTCCTACTTTGTCACTGGGTGAGGACACCGCAAGATTGAACCCAAAGCTAAGCACCTCTCCCATTGCAAGAAAAACCAATCTAGTTGGCCATACCAAACCGATAATTCCAAGAGAAATACAAAAATACCAAATCGTGCATATAAGAATTCAGAGGTCATTCAAATGATATTCATAGATAAGCTAATCATAAATCCACAATTCATTGGATCTCGACAAACAGACCGCAAAAAATTTATTGCATCAGATAGATCTCCAAGAACATCAAGGAGAACATGGTATTGGGAATCAAAGAGAGAGAAGAAGCCATCTAGCTACTAGCTATGGACCCGTAGGTCTGTGGTGGACTACTCATGCTTCATCAAAGGGCAATAGAGTTGATGTAGATGCCCTCCATGATCGAATCCCCCTCCGGCAAGATGCCAGAAAAGGTCCCTAGATGGGATCTCACGGGAACAGAAGGTTGCGATGGTGGAAAAGTGCTTTTGTGGATGCTTCTTGTGGTTTGGGAATAAGCGTGAATATATAAGAGGAAGATCTAGGTTAGGGGGTCACCGAGGGCCCCACAAGGTAGGAGGGACGCCCTACCCCCTGGGCGCGCCCTCCACCCTTGTCGTCATCTCGTGGCTCTTCTGACTTGCACTCCAAGTCTCCTGGATATCTTCTGGTCCAAGAACAATCATCGTGAAGTTTTATACCATTTGGACTCCGTTTAGTATTAGTTTTCTGCGAAGCTCAAAAACAAGGAAAAAACAGAAACTGGCACCAGGCTCTAGGTTAATAGGTTAGTCCCAAAAATAATATGAAACAACATATTAATTCATATAAAACATCCAAAATAGAAATGTAATAGCATGGAACAATCAAAAATTATAGATACGTTGGAGACGTATCAGTGCCAGGCAAGCAACCCCCCCCCCCTTGATCACTCTGATACAATCTAACTCTCTCTCTCCTGCTCTCATTTATTGCATTAGGACAACAACGATTCAACTGTTACATGTTGCCATAGTTGAACACCTTTCCTCTGCATGACCTGTCTTTGCCACAGTAAATAGTTGAAACCCACTAGCATAAGTACGAGTTGTTTGAGCCATGATGTGCCTACTCATTCATGCTTGTTTGTTATGCCTGCTATGCTTAGATTCGTGTTAGGTCTGATTCATCTGGGATGGATTGGAATGGTGGTAAACATGTCATGTTGCCGAGAGCTAAGTGTGTGAACATGATTTTGTAAAGGTAGCGATGAGAGGCCATGTAGGAGTACATGTTGGGTTGTCTCATTGAACCCATCCTTAGGAATTGATTCCGTGATTGTATCCAAGACAGCTACTACCACACATTGGGCTCTGGGTACTCCAAGATGTTTTGACTTATTAATCACCTTGATCTCTGTCCAGGAGTTGCAACTAGTTTCTCGTGTTTGTAGTATGCTGGAGGCCGTGCGCTGTGCTGACCTTAGGGGTGGGTTGTGATGCGGTAGGCAAGTGGCCCAGTGTATTGAGGCACCCGTTTGGTGGGGTCGGGAACCCTACACACATCATTTGGGGCCGTAGTGGAAACCTTGGCCGAAATTCCTTGCAGCTGGAACTCAAATAGGCGATAAACCTAGACTAGAGACTGGTGTGGTTAGTCAGGTCGTGGCCAACACCCACGCTATGCTTCCGCTTGAAGGTTGCCGAGTACGTGTCCTGTAAACGGCGATAAGTGGTGAGACCGTGTGTGAAGAAGTACACCCCTGCAGGGTTATATATGATCTATTCGAATATCCGTGTCCGCGGATATGGACTACTTGGAACACTTAAATTGTTCATAGATAACTGGAAGTGTATACTCTAAAATGCGCAAGATAAGCGTGAGTGCTATGGATGGTCTTCTCGTCGGGAGACGGGATCAGATCCATAGTGGTGTATTGATATGGTGAATATGTGCACACGTGTGCACCACCTCAAAGAAGTTACTTGTAGTCGTATTTCAGGATAGCCACCTAGTCAAAGCTGGCTTGCTACAGTTAAACTCCACCACCCCCTTTGTTGATACCGATGCATATGTAGCTAGTTTTGATGTAAGTCTTGCTGGGTACATTTGTACTCAGGTTTGCTTAATTTATGTTTTTGTAGAGAGATCTCAGTCTCACTAATAGTTCTACATGGGCTTCGTCAATTAGCTTGGGAATTCCAGATAGTGGTCTAGCTCCTATGGAGGGTCTTGTAGACAGACAATCTTCCTAGCCTTCTTTCGTTTCAGATGTCTATACTCAGACATGTTTATGCTTCCGAATGTGCTTGTTGCTATATGACTTGAATGTTGAGTCATGAGACCCATGTTTGTAATATCCGGCTCCTCGGAGCCTATTGAATAAATACTTTGAGTCGTAGAGTTTTGTTGTGATGCCATGTTTTATTTACACATATCGAGCATATTGTGTGTACGTTATTGAAATGCTTGGTATATGTGGAATCTGACACCTAGTTATTTACTTGGTAACCTTCCTTATGGGGAAATGTCTCCTAGTGCTTTCACTGAGTCATGGTAGTTCTCTACTGCTCCAGAACACTTAGGTTGGTCGGCATGTAACCTTCCTTCGGGGAAATGTCACTCGTTGTTCCTTTAAGTCCTTGTAGCTTGCTACAACTTGGGTTCATACATTGATGACTGACATGTTCATTGTTGGGTTACATATGCCTATCCCAAGCTTGTGCACCTTGGGTTCACGACTAGTCATGTCGGCTTGGGTTCTCTGTCATATGGATGCTAGCGACACAATCATATATGTGAGCCAAAAGGCACAATGGTCTCGGCCTAGGTAAGACTGCAGCCATAGGAATACCGTGCGTGAGGCCGCAAAGTGATATGATGTGTTACATGCTAGATCAGTGCGACTTAGGATCGGGGTCCTGACACACATACTCTTTCAGTCGGCGGGAGTGGGCATCTCATCGAGATGTATCATAAAACGAATCAAGAATAATCCACCTTGGTCATACAACCTCTCTCTTGTTGTTGGTCAAAGTGATGGCCGTCGATGCGACCCCAGAGATGGGCTAGATCGTGAATAATCACACAAGTAGCTAGTTCCCTAAGACAACGACTGCCTGCATGTGGCCCAAACATATGTATGGATTTATGATGTTTGAATACACAATGGAACAACTTTGTTGTTGCACCATGCTTTGGAACCAGAAATCCACACTTGGAGCGAGGGTTAGTTGACGATGCATATGTATGTCACAACACACCGAGCCGATGACGGGGATTCATGCATGCATGCATAGTATGTGCTCAAGCTTAACTAGGTCCGAATCTCACCATGACCTACTACAATAACATGAACCAAAGGAAGAATCCACCATGGTAACCTATCTCGTTGTCGGCCAAAGTGACCATGGATGTCGATGTGCGCCAATGAATATATAGTCTTCTCGTTGATAACCACGCAAGGGAGTGTACCGTTCGAAGACAACGATTACATGCATATGTATGTATGAAGGTGATGCGTGCATGCATGTTTGAATGCCATTCACAACATTGATGTGGCACGTGCGTCGAAAATTGTACAGTCCCCACACATAGCAATATTGGTTCATGTTGTGTTGCGGTACTGGCCACTTCGACTCGATGGGCGGGATTCATGCATACAAATACATGTGTGCTCAAACTATATCATGTCATCCCAGAGCATGACCTACATACCATAATACAAACCAAAAAATAATCCCCTCCTAAGTCAAATTAACCTCTCTCGTTGTCAAGAAAAGTAGTGATGGACCAAGCGGCCCCACAGATCGAAAGCATCGATATCACTAATAACCGCGTGAGTGGGTTCCAGAGGACACCATCGATTTGCATGTGGGCCAAACATATGTTGAATACCCAAAATGCACGATGTGGCACATGCCTAGAAAACCGTAAAGACCCCACACAAAGCAAGGATCATGAAGCGTACTACATATGCTGGTCCCCATCCCCCACTTCGACACATACTATATGTTCCTACCATAATACAAGACAAAAAGAATCCTCCTTGATGGTGAAATTAATTAACCTCTCGTGATGTAGGTCAAAGTGATGCATGCATCGATGATGACCTCGCAGGCCCACAGATGGAAGCATCACACCTGAGTGTCCTAGGATAACCACCGCCTGCATGCATCTGGCCCAAAGAGGTGTTGTGTGATGTTTGAATAGCTAATGCACAACTTTGATGTGGCACGTGCCTCGTAAAACCGAAAAATCCCGAGCCTGGGTGAGGTGTGTTCACGGACGCGTACGTAGTATATATGCTAGTGCCCTCCCACCGCTTCGATGCGTACTATATACTCACACCATAACGGAAACAAAAAAATATTTTACCGTGCTGGTCAAATTAACCTCTCTGCCGGCTGTTGGCCGAAGTGATGGTTGACGGCCTCGCGGGCCCATAGGAAGTGTCACATGCGAGTGAGTGTCGTGTAGGACAACCACCGACTACATGTGGCCAAAACATGTATGTATGAAAGGGTTGTGTAATGTTTTAAATAATGAAATCATGAATCTGATGTGGCACCTGCCTCACAAAATGGCCAACCGACACGGTGGCTCACGACTCGTAGTGTACTACCAGCCCCCCACCCCAGACGCACAGACACACGAACACACACAGACACACACCACACATCCACCGCAACTACAATGCATGTTATATTTTCTTGCGGTGAACATATGTTACCAAAGGAGGGGCATTTTAATTTAAAAAAAACAGGGATCATTAAGATGTTTTAGTACATTGATTGATTTTCTAGGGGTATAATGTGCAAAACTCAAAGTTGAGCTACATGCAAGCGTGACGGTGCACCTAAATGGATTGGAAAAATACATGTGTCTCACTGGGTGCATGTTTACTCCCCATGCAAGAAATTTCAAACATTGAGAATCTTGATTTTTAAAATCTAGTACATCCAAAACTTATTTCAAATTCATGAAACTAATTGTGTTGTCATATGGACACCAATACACAGTGGCACTATACTTTTTTTTCAAATTTGAGACTAGTTTTGATGTAATCTTTATCTTCTTAGAAACATGAGATTATTAATATTTGGGAACCAATATCACAAATGGATTATTTATTCGAACCATGGGCATTAGACCAACAATGGATACATGCCATGCTTTGTTTAAGCAATAAAGCGACATCATTAATCATCAAAATAGAAAAACAATATACGTCCCGCCACGTGACCCGTGTGCCGTGCGAGCAGGCGTGAGTTGATGGGACGCATGCGAGCAGTACGCTGCGCAGGCAGACTAGGAGCATGCGTGCAGGTGTGTGAATTCACGGGAGGCGTGCTCGCTGCGTAGTGTCATCGGGAGGCATGCGTGTAGCTATGTGAAACGATGGTAGGCATGCTAGCAGTTCGGTGTGCAGGCTCACCGGGAGGCGAGCCAGAGGTTTGACTGCCGCCCGTCTCTCTCACACTACTCCATATTAATGTCATGCCCGAGCAGCCACACCCCCATCCTCGCCACACACACAATCATCTCTCTCCACCATCATCCTCGATGCCCCTCGCAGTCCTTAAAGCCTTTAGCATATGAGGATGCTGCCGAAGCGCCCCGGCGGAGGGAGTGGCGACCCCAGGGTTGCTGAAGCACCGGAGCACGGCATGAAGATGGAGATAGAGGTTGCCGTCCCGGCCGACGAGCTATCGCGGCATCCTGACATCGTCAACGGCATCATGCTTCCACAGCTGGAGCCGAAGGTCCACACCGGCTCTTGTGATGACTCGGGCGACGACTCGGGCAATGACTTCGACAACGAAGGAGAACCGGTTAGTCATCTATACCCATTTATGTGTCAAATACATCCTAGGGTTTCTCTGGTTACTCCTGCCCCCGCCCCCCTTTTTGGAATAGAAATCCTATGGTTATGTTCTCCTAGTCCATGAAATCTGAGTAAGTTTCACTAGATCTGTGCAGTGTGTTGATTGCTTGATGGTACAAGTGATAAGTGATTAGTTCTTTCAGCTGTGCAAATGATTTTTGCTAATAATCCAACTAGGGTTAGCATTTGTGCTAATAATTCCTAGTCAGGTCTTGACAATTGATTTTGAATGACCTACATATATGTTTGTGCCATTATTTTCATCAAGATTGGTCTGTACATAGATGATTGTGCTTAAAAATTAGACCATAATCTCTAGATATGTCTAAAAAAGCCATAAATTCCTAATCCTACTCTACGGCATGTAAACATTGATTTGATGCCAAATTTTGGCAGCTGCCAAATGTTCACTAGATATTAGTTTGTATTCCAAATTTTACACCACATCTACTATATGTATAGGTGCTATCTGACGATGTCAACAACGAGGATGAAGATAGCAAGAGGAGGTACAAGAGGCAAATTCTCAGGGAGCTTTATGCGAGAATGCATAACAGGCGTATTAGAACCTAGAACTGGGGCTATCGAAGCCCATTTTGCAACCAAAAGCTTCATGAGGTGTATCAAAGTGTTCTGGCGCATGCAAGAGGACGAGCCGTTGACTCCTTCAAGCAGAAGTATTCTCGCAGGGTGGCACACTCCGCATACAGCGAGTACCTGGAGAAGCTTCAGGATCGTGCCGACAGATGAGATGAGATGTGGGATTGAACTACGTATGGCTATGTAGTGTTTTAATTATAAATGCGCTTGAGTATGCTTAATGACGGTTGAACAACATACTTATGGTTGAACTATGGTTGTGTATGCTTATTATCTATGTCTGAATATGTTTAAGCTCTGTTTACTTCTGTCTAAATGTGGGATATGGTTGCAATCAGTTCGGTTGATGGAATCTACATTCATCCTGGTTTATTGGTCCCCTTTGTAATTTGTGTTAAATTTTGACCAAATATTTAACTGACAAAATGTTAGTGCAGGTCAGCAAAAATTATATCATTGGTTACGTAATTGAAAATAGTGTTCAATGATATACTTTTTGGTGACATGCATAAACATTTGTTAGTTAAATCTTTGGTCAAAATTTGGCACAAATTACAAAGGGGACCAATAAACCAGGACGGAGGTACTACGTCAATCACACACGATTCCCAAAATTGCAACCATGTGCAATGAATTTCATTTTCCCTGTGACGTCTATCACACACGGTTGGCTCTAGCAAACCATTGCCTCTGAAACTCTTTGTTGGACAGAAAAGCCTCAGCACCCAATTCAAAAAAGAAAAAAGAACACCCTCACCATCCGCACATCCCAAAAACCCTCACCCCGCCCGCCACCCCCTCCAGTCCCCATTCACACCTGCACAAGCTCCTCTGCGACTCTGCATGGCACCGCCTATCGCCGCGGCAACCACTTAGCTCAATGCCTATCACCGCCGCCAGGCTGCCAGCAAACCCACCACATTTTGCCATTTTCTCTTGTCGTCGCCTATCGCCATCAACTTTCTCGATGCTACTCGCGGTCGACCCAGCTCCGCTCGATTGGGGAATCCGCCGTATTGAGGATTTTTTTCTCATTGACAACAAGTTAACAAATTTAATGATATATTATCTCATCTCTTATCCCAACTCATCTGCCTCCTTTAATCACCCAGCCAAAATTGTTGTGAATTCATTTTCATTGGAGCTGATTTGAGGGTTTTCTTCCATTCATAGAGTGTACAGTGCATGGACACATTAGGACTTTGCGTCCCCGGCCAGACATCCATGGAGTTCCATCTCACCGTACCAGATGACTTGAGGATGCATGCGGTATGTTCAATGTCACCCTAAATCGGTTGGCATGGCCTACTTTCCTGAACATATACTATATATTGCTACATTTTAATAAAAGGTGCCACCTGTAGTATATACGTCAAGGGGATTTTTTTCCCTCTTCTTTCTATATTAGGCAAATTAATGATGTATTGTTATTTCGATTATTCTCATATTTCCATGACATCATGGTTACCCTATCTGCTTAATTGTAGATTTTTATCCTTTGATTTCAACTATTGTACCATTCTTTCAATTTTTCCCATATTTGCATGTTACCATATTCTTTAACAATCCTACCATTTTCTGCCGCATGTCCCTTGCTATGCAACAACATCTATAGTACACAATCTTGCCCTTCACATACTGAACACAAAGCATGGATTTACAATCATTGCTTCTATAAGACTTGATGAATGTGGTCACTCCTATTTTGACACAGGCCTTTGGACAGAAATTTCTAAGTTTTATGTACTGAAAGCTGGCACTAAAATTGCACTGCATATAAAAGAGCCTGGTCATGAGATAATCTGTCAAGACACAGATCCTAGGTCACACTGATCTTGCAAGTGACAAATCATATCACTTTGCAGCCTCACTCACGGTATTCCCATCGTTGTAGCCTTTCCTTCGCCAGGACAGTTTGCGCCTTTTGGCTCACGTATATGATGGTGTTACTAGCATCCGTATGATGGAGAAACCAGGCCGACATGACTAGTCATAAACCCAAGGTGGTAAAAACTTACAAGGACATGAATACATGACCCAGCAACGCACGTGTCGGTTAGTAACGAGTGTAACCGAGTCGTAGCAAGCTACAAGGACTCCAGTAAAACACCGCGTGACATTTCCCCGAAGGAAGGACACATCCCGGTCAATCCATGTGTTCTAGAGCAGTAGCAATCTACTATGGCTCAGCGGAAGCACTAGGAGGCATTTCCCCATAAGGAAGGCTACCAAGAATAACAACTAGGTGTCGAATCCCACACATACCAAGCATTTTAATAACATACACACAATATGCACGATATGTGCAAATACATAACAAAACTCTACGACTCGAAGTATTTATTTAAAAGGCTATGGGGAGCCATACATAGCATGATATTACAAACATGCGTCTCATGATCCAACATACAAAGTCATACAAGCAACAAACGGAAGCATAAACCTGTCTGAGTACAGACAGCTGAAAATAAGGAAGGCTAGGAAGCCTATCTATCTACAAGATCCTCCATAAGAGCCAGACCTTTGTCTGGGATTCCCAAGCTAATCGGTTAACGTCGAACTCATCGCAAGAAACTAAAGACTGAGGTCTCCTGAGAAAAACACAAATTAAGCAAACGTGAGTACAAATGTACTCAACAAGACTTACATTATAACTAGCTACATACGTACAAGTATCAACAATGGGGGTTGTGGAGTTTAACAGCAGCAAGCCAACTTTGACTCAGTGGCTATCCTGTACTATGACTACCAATATTTTCTTTGAGGTGAGAAAGCACACATGAGTCCACATATTCACCATATCAATACACCACTATGGACCCACTCCCGACTCCCTACGAGAAGGCCATCCACAACACTCACTCTTATCTTGCGCATTTTTGAGTATCCAATTCAGCTTGTCTATGAACAATGTAAGCTTTCCAAGTAGTCCATATCCAAGGACGCGGCTATTCGAATAGATCAACATTAACCTACAGGGGTGTACTTCCTCACACATGTTTCCACCACTTTGCACATGCACACGTCATGTGCTTGGAAGACTTCAAGCGAAAGACGACTGTCAGTGTCAAAACCGGCGGATCTCGGGTAGGGGGTCCCGAACTGTGCGTCTAGGCGGATGGTAACAGGAGACAAGGGACACGATGTTTTACCCAGGTTCGGGCCCTCTTGATGGAGGTAAAACCCTACGTCCTGCTCGATTAATATTGATGATATGGGTAGTACAAGAGTGGATCTACCATGAGATCAAGGAGGCTAAACCCTAAAAGCTAGCCTATGGTATGATTGTCGTAATGGAGGTTATGTCCTACGGACTAAAGCCCTCCGGTTTATATAGACACCGGAGAGGGCTAGGGTTACATAGAGTCGGTTACAATGGTAGGAGATCTACATATCCGTATCGCCAAGCTTGCCTTCCACGCCAAGGAAAGTCCCATCCGGACACGGGACGAAGTCTTCAATCTTGTATCTTCGTAGTCTTGGAGTCCGGCGGACGATGATAGTCCGGCTGTCCGAACACCCCCTAGTCCAGGACTCCCTCAACGATGTGGGTGTAAACCACGACCTGACTAACCACACAAGACTCTAGTCCATGTTTATCGCCTATTTAAGTTTCATCTGCAAGGAAGTCCGGCCAAGGTTTCCACTAAGGCCTCAATCGGTGTGTACAGGGTTCCCGAGTCCACCTCATCGGATGGTACTATGCTTGGTACACCTGGCCATGGTGCCTGTCGCATCAAAGCCTACCCCTTCGTCAGTGCTAAGCACGACCCCCAGCACAACCTATAAACACAAAGATCAGGGTGATTAATAAGTCGAGCGGGGTCATATTTCAGGGCCCAATGAGTGGTAGTAGATGTTCTTGGATCACAAACACAGAACATAGTTCCTGAGGGCGGTCTCAATGAGACAAACCACCATGTAGTCCTACATGGCCTCTCATCGCTACCTTTACCAAATCATGTTCACACACTTAGCTCTCAACAGTAGGACATGTTCACCACCATTCCAATCCATCCTAGATGAATCATACCGGACATGACTCTAAGCGTTGCAGGTATAACAAGCAAGCATGAATGAGTAGGCACATCATGGCTCAAACAACTCCCACTCATGCTAGTGGGTTTCAACTATTTACTGTGGCAAATACATGTCATGAAGTGGAATGGGTTCAACTACCACAACATGTAACAGTTGAATCATTGTTGTCCTAATTCAGTAAAAGAGACAAAGAGTGAGAGAGTGGGATTGTGTTGGAATGCTCAAAAGGGGTTTTGCTTGGCTAAAGATTAAAAGAACATCACTACTCTTCAGAAGGATACCCGGGAATGCTCTCGGAACAGTTCCTATCGCAAGAACCAAAACAATGGAACAAGGCAATTTAAAACATCACAAATGCCACAAGAAATATGAATGAGATGACATGTTAAGATGTTGCTGGTTTGAGATAATGCAACTATCCACAACTTAATTGATGTTCATTTGATCAATATAGATCAAATTCAAACTCCATATATTAAGCATTTTAATGCAATTAATTAATTGTCCTATCCAGCAACTTTAAGTTCTTCAAGCATGCATGAAAATCCTACAAACAGATTCTTCATATTTTTTTGTTAATTTTTCAGATAAAAATTATTTCATTGGAGCTATGGATAAATTTGTATGATTTTTTGAAGTTTGTGGTATTTTCTGGAATTTACAAAATCATATCTGATTTAATAAAAAACAGAAAAACAATTATGACATTAGCACTGCAAGGGCACTACATCAGCAAGTCAACCGGGCTCAAACTGTTCAACCCTGACCAGTGTGTCCCACTGGTCAGTGACCCAACTAAATAAACAGAGTTATGAAACTAATCTGGTTTAGTTAGGAGGTTAATTAGCATCTGGGTCCCACGTGTCAGTGTTAGTGGGGTTAATTAAGTTTAATTAAAAACTTAAGTAAAGGTAGCAGGGCCCTGGGCCCACAAGTCAGTGACATAGGGGTGTAGTTAGGGTTAATTAAGCCGGTGCCACATCATCATCACCGGCGTTTAGCCACCAGCGACGAATAGGGGCGGTGTAGGGCGTCAGAAACGAGATACAAGGCACCATTTGTCATGCGGTTTGCGGCTACAAAGAGCTGGTAGTGCGACGAGGTTCAACACCGGCAGCGGCTCGGATTCGATCATGTGCGAGGTTATGGCTCGCAATGGAGCAAACCCAAGCTCTGTGGAGCATCTATGGGGCGCCAGGAGCATGCTATGCAGAGGCACGGGTCAAGGGGTCCTTGACAGCTGCGGGATGGAGGGCCATGGTGGATCGCAGCGCGGAAACTCACGGGGTACTGCGCTACGGTAGGCAAAGAACAAGGGTGGAAGGGGGCAAGGAATCTGGGGCTCATCACGAGGAAAATGGTGTAGATGGCGGGGCTGGGGACAACTTGGGTTGTGCGAATCGGATGACAATGGTCGTCGAGGCAGAGGATGAAGATGGCGACATTGCGGTCCAGTGTGGCCTTCTCTGGTCACATGCATCATCTTGGAGACCAAGCAGAGTCTGGCAGCGTGATCTGATCCATCGGCGAAGCTGCGCAGTGGCTACGGATGCAACGGTGGTGCACTCCGGTGGCTATCGGTGGTGCTATAAATCAAGAGTGGGAGGGGTCTAGAGCGAGTAGAGAGAGGGGAGAGCGGTCGAGGGGGTCGAGGGCGTCTCCAGGCGCAGGTCAGGACGAGGAAGAGCAAGCAGGAGGTGGCTGCCTTCGGTTGGGCGCTCGCCACACACCTACTTCTCCTTCTGGCAGAAGGTTCAAGAAGTAGGCAGCGCTGGCTGGGCTGGGCCGGCTCAGGTAGGCTGCACCGTAAGCGGGTTACTGTGAGGTTATCTCCATTCTTCTGTCTTAATTTCCTTGTTATTCCTGTTTTATTATTTTTCCACTGATTTAAATTCAAAAGAACATCAAAACCAATGCCAAACTCTCTGAATATTTTCATGTAGATTTTCTAGTCATTTCCAAATGCTCATAGAACATATCAGAGGTATTTGAAATATATATTCAATATACTAAGAATATAAATCCAAATGACCAAAATAAATCCTTAAAAATTGTTCCATATTTTTGGTTTGGATCAAAACCCTTGCCAAAATTATCAAACATTAGTGAGGAGCATGTTGCGTTCATTGAGTGCAATTTTTTAGGGTTCCTGCCCTTTAATTAATTGATGGGGCTTTGGGAATTCCCTCAATTCAATTTTCTTGGGTTTAAACATGATGTATGATGCTCTCTAATGCAACTATTTATAAGCAATATTCTAGGGCTATGACAACTCACCCCCACTAAACAAGAATCTCATACGGAGATACAGGCGTAGGGTAAGTGGAAAGGGGGTCACAAAACTATCACAATCTTCTCGATCCAGCTTCCCTTAGCAAAGATGATGATTCATTGCATCACATTGACCTTGATGTTTTTTCATGATCTTTGTCCAACACGATGACGACAGAAAGAAACTCTACAGAAATCGATCTTCATGAAGATCGAGCTACTCTGGATCAACTCATGGATTGAGACATAAAAACATGTCTCGAGCTGAGACACAAACACACATCGAGAAGGATGGAAAGAAATAGATGACAAAGGTTTCCATTTGGTAGGCAACTATTCCACTCTTAGGTAAGATGGTGCATGGTTTCACGGTAGCGAAGTGTCGGTGGGAAACGACCCCTATGGGATCACTGGAATCCCTTCTACGGTTGCAGGGCGCGGGGATCGTGAGAAGAGCAGGACTAGTAGGCAACACGAAGGTGATTTACCCAGGTTCGGGCTGCAAAGATGCGTAAAACCCTACAATCCTGCTTTGGTGGATGTATTTAGTGTTCCTGAGCTCTCAAACTAGCTCTGGGTGCTTCTAGGTTCGAAGGAGCCGAATCCCTCTTCGGTGCGCCATGGGCCTCCTTTTATAGGCGAAAGGGGCTACCACAGTGGCACACAAGAGGTGGAAGGTGCTACTTCATGGTGAGCTTATCACTGGTATTACAGGACAAAGTGCATTTAATGCAAGGCTTAGGTGTCCCTTCACTTTATCGGGGACGGGGGTGAGGCCCGTCCCGTCCGTCGCCGCTCCTCCTTGCTTCGACACGCGCCCTGACCAGCGATGCATGCGGTGCCATGTAGGCATGCAGGCAGCTGAGGTGGCGCAGTGGTGGAGTCTCCACGAAGGGCTGCATGCTGCCACGCAGGTGCCTGCCCAGCTATTTGGGTCGGTAGCTACATGCGATCAGCGGCGGAGACTTGGCTGGCGCGGGCCTGGCAGTGGCCCTACTGACGCGCTTGGCGAGGGCTTTGCCAGGTGGCCCGGCAAGGGTCTTGCCGGGTGGCCCGGCAAGGGTCTTGCCGTGACGTGCAGGCGTCCCCGGCAAGGATCTTGCCGGGGCTCTTGTGGGTTTCTTCGGTGAGGATGGTTGCCTTCCTATCCTCATTTGATCTTGACTATTCTTTGTCTTCATAAAGATCTGCATGCCACCACGGAGGTGCCTCCCGAGGCCTGTCCCAATGCATTTACTTAGCGTTGGTGGGCTCTAAGGTGGCTCGCTCGGCTAGTGGGGGCGAGCTGCCCGGGCAAGGGTCTTGCCGAGTCCGCTAAGGCTGCCCCGGCAAGGGTCCTTGCCGGGGAAACCTGCTTCGTCCATCTGATCTTTGTGGCCTTGACCCTTGTCGTTGCTTTGTCTGCTTTGTGCCTTCGGCTTCTCTCCAGCTTCCCTTTCCTGCCCTGTTTATGTGGGGCCGTGGCGGGTGGCTCTAACTGCCCGTGCATAAGTAAAGGGGTCAAAAGGAGAGCCCCTACTTTTGTACACCGACACGAAGAATTAATTGCCACCATAACGGGGCACCTTAGGGAACATGACTCGTAGAATATTCCCTTAAGTGGCAAAAAGAATTACTTTTGATACATAGATCATTGATACTCTTCATACTATGCTACGACAATTCACATATGATCATTTGAAGGAGTACAAAGAAATGGCATACTCAATTTCGAAAGGAAACTAGAGTTATAAAACAACTCGGCAAAGGAAAGGCACAATACAAATAATACCGAAAATATAACCTAGTGTCTGAGTGTGCTTCCAAGAACTTGAGCATTTCCATATTCATCAGCTTTCTGCCAACATCTATGCCAATGTTCTTGACAACACCTCATACTACCACGGTGAATAATGATGCATGATGCAAAAGAAAAGGAAGAGAACACTTCTCAAATTTACATTAGCAATGCCATGGAAGAAAACCTGGATGATGAACCGAGAGACTTTTAGCACTCCGCATCTAATGTTCTCCTTGACGTACTAGATGCCACGATCATGCTTAAAAGCATCAACATAAACATCAAGTAAAGGTCAGACTTCGGGAGCAAAATATTCCACAAGGAACAACTTCTAGAATAAGTCATATGAAACCCTTATGGAGAAGATGGTCAAATTGCTCTATAAAGATACTACAATAATAGATCTTCCGGCAAGGTGTGTCAGCCAAAACAGCAACCTTGCCAGAACCTACATCATATATCTTCAAAAAGTTGCAGCCATCATACCTGCCTGAGATTTAGATCTGGTTGGTAACAACATATTCCAGACTCAGCATTTCTGAATGAAAGTTTGCAACACAAATCGACGAGATGACGTTGTCAGATTCTTGGGAAATGAAAAATGGTAGCAAGCTCCAAAACATGAGCTAGTTCGCAGGGCACACGTGAACACACTATCCAAGACAAGCATGACCACATACAAGTCTTGCGACAAAGCACTACCGAGTTCGGGTTGGGAATCATCATTGAGGATATCAAAGTCCTAGCATAAGTTCTGATTCTTAAGAAGGAACTTCTTCTCCTTGAACAAATCAATCGGTGGCTTGGTGCTAGGAAACACATATGGAATGGTGGCGGCCAACCTATCAAACCATAGAGTACTTTGCACAAATGTGTGACTAACTTGGGACGGTTCCATAGGAAGCAAGGATAATCTTTCTCGGATTCACGGCGGCAACTTACATCAAGTGCACCTGAATTAGAGGAAGTCTCTTCTTTCATCCAAACATATACCTCATAAACGGGACACGAACGCAACACTTACCAAGTTTCCAATGCTAGCTTTAATGTTCATCATAATTCATGGAGAAGATAAAATATATTTCCGATGGGCTCAACAACAATTCATCCAGGTTTCCATATGAATGCAATTCCACAGTTAAGTGAACAAGGTGATAGCATTGGTCAGAACAAAAGAATATAATGATGCGTGCTCGAGGAATAACCACGAGTAACACAAAATTATGAAAATTGTTGGTACTGATTTGATTTGATGATAGCCCACACTCAAACCAATGATTGGATAAGACAAATCGATGAAGACATGTTTTTTCATCACACACACACACACACACCCACAAAAATACCCCTTTAAATGAACTAAGTTAGGCAAGCTTTTATCTTCCAACTCTCCAAGTTGTTGTTCAGCTTAGCCAATTAGCTCGGGGTACGCAACATAGATTCTTGGAGAAGGGGTGGTTTATAGGGGTAATCCAACTTGATCACGAACTCAACATAATGTCCATGGGACAACCTGGTGATCCTTCCTAGAAGATATTCGAAAATCATGAACCATTAATATGTTATTAAGCTTGAGAACAATCTTTTCTTTTCAGGGCAAGACGATATGATCAAAAGAGTGCAGGGTTGACACAATCCTTACTCAATGATAGAAGTGCGCACCAGAAATAAGGACTAGGTAGCACAATCAATCTTAGAATGATAATTCAATAAAAACACGCTAAGAATGAGATTATTGTCCATTAACTACCAAGCAATGGAGTTGCTAGGAGTATTGATTTCACACATTACAATTCAGTTCTCGACATTCCGATTACAACAACACAGAGACTACGAAATGAATGATGATGGTGAGAAGTATCACTTTATCCAAGACAAATAGGATGTGGTGCAATTCCCATGATATTCCTGACATAAAGAGGGTAATACTTCAAGGTAGAATAGATTAGAAGCTGAATTGGCTATCTTGATCTACGGAATACAACTACTTTAACCCAACCCTAGAAATGGATAAGGTGTTGGAGTTTGTTTCTCCTAGTCATTCCAGAATACAATGGTTAGACAGACCACAAGAGTAAAAGGCATCAATGAACACTAATGCACAACTACTCCTAACTATCAACTGATAGATTGGGGTCGGAATATAGCTACAATGGTAACAACTCAAAGGAACACATGATTTTTTGAGTTGTGAATGCATGGATTAGCATATCGAACAAAGTTCAACATATTTCTTCCGAATAACCCATGCAGAAGAGGAAGGACTAGCAGATTCACAATGTAGAATCGAGAACTCATCAAGAGTACTCTGGTTTTGATCTTTTGGTTCAAAGGAACCTCTGCCATATTGGTTAATGGTATTGGAAGAATGATATAGCACGGAGCTCGAAGACTATCACCAAGGTTACTAATGTCCTAAAGGAACGAGCAAGCACTATCAACATGAAGTAAGTAGAATGAATCTTGGGTTCAAGAACCAGAAATGGAATGCCTACTAACTAAATAACATCCTGAGATGCTTTTGAGATTGGTTGCCAGAATCATCACACTAAGAACAGAAAACATGCCTAGATTACTTGGGGGTTCTCTAGCATATCCTAGTGTCATAATAATAGCTTCAACATATATGTCGAGGCAATGGAGCACCCGAACACACCGATTAGTGTGCTTAATCTGACCCAAAAGGACATCGAGAACATGGAGGAAAAATTTGCAAATGCGTTAGACTATTTAGAAACCTGGGACAACTCAGACAACATAACAATTGTACGGGCATGAAAATGGGATAACCAGCAAGACAACTCACAACATAGCAATGAATTCTTATGGAAACACCGATCCGTGAATACAACATCTTTCCTATAAGTCTGCAGAATAGTAACTCGTCATCCTGATAGATAGATGAGAAAGCCTAATTTCTTAACCCCGTAGGAAAGGAGAGGGTGACTCAGATCAGAAGGACATACAGTAAAGGAGTAAAAAGAGCCATACATTCCGTTCCACGATCAATTCCCTTATACAACTAAAGCATTTCTAGACATGACTTCGACTAGTTTGGCTTGGTAATTTTATAGGCAGTCAGGCTCTGATAACAAAGCTGTCAGGACACTGATCCAAAGTCACAGTGATCTAGTACGTAACAAATCATATCACTTTGCGGCCACGCGTACGGTATTCCCAGGGCCGCAGCCTTACCTTGGTGGGGACCATTTGCGCCTTTTGGCTCATGTATATGATGATGTCGCTAGCATTCATATGACAGAGAACACGGTCCAACATGACTACTCGTGATGGGGACATGAATACCATTGTTACAACCACAGCCCCTGCTGCTATACATACTGGACCAATTACTAGCGTGCACGCCAATTAAATTACCAGGTACTTTTGTTTCTTGGTAATGATTCTAATGTTCATGAGAATATGATGCTGCCTAAATTGGATTCATTTCTTTTGCTTATAAATGAAGGGCCTAGCTTGGACAAGAAGGATGAACATGGGAGCAAGAACAATCATGGAGACGATGGAATGCGCAAGGGGAACAAGAATAGAGTTTCAAGGGATGATTTCAGGACCTTGAAGCCACCATAATGAGTGCATGAAATGTTGGACGAAATATACAAGATGCCACTTCACAAATTTCGTCTAGAGGCTATTATAGGTGTTGTGTCACCTTATTATTGGGCCGGGCCCATGTAATTTTGAAATACTTAAGTATATGATGTTTTTAGAGTCCGTATGTGTGGCTAAACAAAGTTATGGTTGGTTTCAGACCCCTCCTACAAGGGGTCACAAAATTCCCCCCTACTCTGATAACCCACAGGTATAGGGGATCGCAAAAGTTTTCCAGGGTAGAGTATTCATCCCAAATTTATTGATTCGACACAAGGGGAGCAAAAGAATATTCTCAAGTATTAGCAGTTGAGTTGTCCATTCAACCACACTTGAAAGACTTAATACCTGCAGCAAAATATTTAGTAGCAAAGTAGTATGGAAGTAACGGTAATGGTGGCAAAAGTAACAGTAGCAGTTTTGTAGCAATCGTAACAATAGCAATGGAGAAGTAACTTAGCAAAGATCAATATGAAACGAGCTTGTAGGCAATGGATCAATGATGGATAATTATGTCGGATGAAATTCATCATGCAACAGTTATAACATAGGGTGACACAGAACTAGCTCTAGTTCATCAATGTAATGTAGGCATGTATTTTGAATATAGTCATACGTGCTTATGGAAAAGAACTTGCATGACATCTTTTGGCCTACCCTCCCGTGGCAGCGGGGTCCTATTGGAAACTAAGGGATGTTAAGGTCTCATTTTAATAGAGAACCGGGCCAAAGCATTAGCACTTAGTGAATACATGAACTCCTCAAACTAAGGTCATCACCGGGAAGTGTCCCGACTATTGTCACTCTGGGTTTGCCGGATCATAACACGTAGTAGATCACTATAACTTGCAAGATAGGATCAAGAATACTCATATATTCATGAAAACATAATAGGTTCAGATCTGAAGTCATGGCACTCGGGCCCTAATTACAAGCATTAAGCATGGCAATGTCATCGCAACATCAATCTTAGAACATAATGGATACTAGGGATCAAACACTAACAAAACTAACTCGATTACATGGTAAATCTCATCCAACCCATCAACCTCCAGCAAGCCTACGATGGGATTACTCACGTACAATAGTGAGCATCATGAAATTGCTGATGGAGGATGGTTGATGATGACAATGGCGATTGTTGGTGGAAAACGACACCTATGGGATCACTGGAATCCCTACTACGGTCGGCGAGCGCGGGGTTGTGGAAAGAGCGGGTCTAGGAGTCAGCACAAAGATCGTTTACCCAGGTTTGGGCCGCGGGGATGCGTAATACCCTAGTCCTGCTTTGGTGTATATTTGAGTGTTCTTGAGTTCTTGAACTAGCTACGGTGTGTGCGTAGTCCAAAAGATCCGAATACCCCATCAGTATGCCTTATCGCCACAGTGGCACACAGGAGGTGGAAAGTGTATGCAGTGTACAAGCTTATTGCCTGAGATCACAGGACAAAACACATTAAATGCGCTACTTAGGTGTCCCCTTGCTTTATCGAGGACGGCAACGAAGCCCGTCCCATCCGTCGCCACTTCGCCTTGCTTCGACACTCGTCCAGGCCAACGAGGCGTGCAGCGCCATGTAAGCTCGCAGGCTGCTGAGCTGGTGTGGTGGCAGGGAGGTGCTTGACTGGTTGGCTTAAGAACCACTTACCACCACGTGGGTACTTGCTTAGTTGGTGGGTCGGTCGCTGAAATGGGTCGGCAACGGGGCAACAAAGCCTTGCCGCGGTCTTGTTAACATTCCCGGCAAGGGTCTTGCCGGGGCATTGCGAGCACCCTCGGCAAGAGCCTTGCCGGGGCCTCGTGGTCATCCTCGGCAAGGAGTCTCGCTGTTGTTTTGTCTTCACAAAGATCTGCATGCCACTATGCTGGCCCCCTCTTGAGCTTTGGTTCCAATGTTGTCCATGGTGTCAAAACTCTCAGGCACGAGGGTGGTTGTCTTGCTGGCGTTGGGTAAGTTGCCCTGGCAAGGCTGTTGCCGGGGCTGCGTAGGCCGCCCCGGCTAGGGTCCTGCCAGGGGAAGCCCATCTTGTCGCTTTACCTTTTGCGCCCCTGGTTTGAGCGCCGCTTCGGTAGTGTTGTACTTTTGCTTCGTTCCTCTACCCCGCTAAGCATGACCACAGGTGCGGCTCTGACTGCCCGGGCACAAGTAAAGGGGTACAAAGAGGGCCCCTACTTTTGTACACCGACAGGAGCCCCCGGGCCTGGGCCACACATAAGCGCGATGCATTGTCGGGCTAGGCCCAAAAAGGTGCACAGGCATGCGGGGCAGAGTTTTATCGCAGTAATTCCACTGCCAGTTGCGCTTCCCCACGACTCGCGTCGAATGCGTGATGTGGGGGTCGTGCGTGGGGTGACCGCAGCATGCTTGCGTCACCCTGCGGTTAATAGTAAAGAGGCGGTCCGCACCCTCCCCATAAAAATAGAGGAAGTCGCAGGGGCGCGGCTCATTTACTAAGTGGACTCGGGTAGTGGCCATTATGACACCCGCACCCCATGATCACGGGGCATGAAATGGCCGTTCCACTTGCCATCTGAATCCTGGCTTGCCCGCCACATGTCCTCCATGCCTCGGGGAGGGCAGGCGGTGGACACATAGGGTACGAGCTTTAATGCCCGAGCGGGGGGGGGGGGGGGGGGGGCGCTGCCGATTGGAGCAGCGGGTCGGTCCTGTCTCCTTGCGCCCCCGGCGGCTGGATTGGTTGATTGGGGCGGTTGCCTTCAGGCTCGCTCGACCCCGTCTCCCTGTAAAAAAGGGGAGAGGGACAACGTCTTCCCGCATCCATCTTCTCCCAGTCTAGTCTCTTTCCTTCCCTTGTCATGGCGAGAGGGCGCGATCGTGGCCGTCCCTCTATGGAGGCAACTAGGTCTTCCTCTCGCCAGAGAGCCGTGGTGGTTAAGGAAGAGTCGGACACCCAAGGTGAAGGCCACGCTCGAGGCGGAGGTGCTGGACGGGGCTGCAGTCGGTGAGGCGGTCGAGGCAGAGGTGGGCGCGGAAGGGGGACACCCGCGTCGCCACCGTCTTCGTTGCCATCTCCTCATGCTTCATCGAGCGGCCATGTCGGGGACATGGCGCTGGATTTTATCCTACAGTTGCGCGAGCGGCTGCGCAGCCGCCTTCGTCTTCCTGAGGCGTTTGCGAGGGTGCTGGAGATTGACCAGCCACTGAGGTTGAGGCTTCACATGAAGGGGTGTTGCAATGGCGACATGTGGGCAAACACAAGGTTCCCCGTCCCTCACGTGATGCTCCTTCGTCGGGGTTGGAAAACCTTTGCACGCACCCACTGCTTGATGAAGGGGCACGTTCTCCACTTCAAATTAGTGGAGAGCGATTTGCTCTCCGTCAAGGTCTTTGGGCGCACGGGAATTAGGTTAGGGTGCTGTGCGGAGAGCTCGACCGACGATGAAAGCTCCTCCTCAAGCGATAGTGACGAGGAGGACACCGGTGGGGAAGACGACGAGGACGGGTCTGACTAGGCGTCAGACACACCATCCTCGAGCGACGCCGCCAGCACCATCATCTGCACCTGGTCTTTCCCCGGCAGAGCGATTTGTCGGGGGCGGGGCCAGCTCCTTGAACTTCTCGCGGTCGCCTCCTTGGGCGGTTGGCGTGTGAAGGCCAGAGAAGACGAAGAAGGAGGGTGGCGTGCCGTCAAGTCGGAGTACGATGGCACCGATGCCTTCGTCTCGTATTGCTGACCCGCTGCCTCATCTTTCGGCTCTTCTCCCGACACCATCATAACCAGCCCTCTTCCGGACG
The DNA here is from genome assembly GCA_963921465.1 of Triticum timopheevii. Classification (NCBI taxonomy): domain Eukaryota; kingdom Viridiplantae; phylum Streptophyta; class Magnoliopsida; order Poales; family Poaceae; genus Triticum; species Triticum timopheevii. The sequence continues at coordinate 182,497,714 of OY997270.1, read as the reverse complement.
GCCACTGGGATGTTCTCTTGGTGTCTTTTGCTGCTTGTACCTGGCCTATAGGCACTCCTTTTGCCCTCCTGCCATCTTGTTCCATCTCCTAGGGAGAGGGACAAGAAAGGGATTACGGGCATCTTATCTCTTTTTAGTTTTTGAGCCTATGGGCACTTGTCCAATTTAAACCTTGTAATCCCCTTGCTCATGTTTACATTTCGTACGAACTGTACCTGTATGGGACGTATTAATGAAAAAAGAGTGCTTGTCGGGTTCTTTGTGCGTGAGCGAGGCCCATGCCAAGGAATGAATCCTTGTTCTTTTTAAGATAAACTTTGTCACTTGGCAATAGGCCTTGCCGTCCCTTTACTTCATTCGACCATACTCACGCTTTTGGCGGAGGAAAGGGCGAAGTAGGGTTAGGCCCTTCATTTGCTCCCTTGTCACCGCGACTATAACCAAGTTCCGACCCAGGGCATAGTTCTTGGGTACAGGAAAATGGGAGCACGGTGGCCTAGGAATAAAACGAGGTTTCATACGTCCCAATTCCATACGGGAATGCACAACTGGGGATAAAGGACTTATGTGAATCTGCAGCCCCCCGACAACCTTGGCTTGCCGTGGTTGGACCCTTGTGTCTGCAGCCCCCGACAACCTTGGCTTGCCGGGACCGGAGCGCCGGCTTGTTCTCTTTCTTCCAAATAGCTCAACAGAAATGTCCATGTACCCTGCGAACCAAAGAGGACGAAAAGGAACAGAGAGACGCACACTCGAGCTCTATGCTAGGGGTTAGTCGCCGCTAAGCACTGTCAACCCTAACCGAGGGAGGGACTCAACCTAGCATGCATGCTATTCCTTAGGTCGCCAGCGCTTCATTTATTTATGCTCAGGGTCTGTGCCTGGCTTTGTACAGAGGGTTATATGCCTTGCCGGCAAGGCTTGTACAAAAGGTGGTCTGCCTGGGTGCCCGGCAACCGTGCCTTATGGGTAAAACTTGCGAAGATGTTCGATGTTCTAGGAGTTGCTCACTAGAATGGCATCTTTGGTCTCCAGGCGGACTGCGCCGGGCCTAGTGGCTCGTATTACCCAATAAGGGCCTTCCCACTTTGGCGTCAACTTGTTGGAATTATTGGCCGATTGAACGCACCGAAGAACAAAGTCGCCTTCCTCAAAGCTTCGGGCATGAACCTTGCGGCTATGGTAGCGGAGCAAGGCTTGCTGGTAGCGTGCTGCTCTCACAGCCGCCCGAAGATGATATTCCTCGAGGAGCGTCGCGTCATCTTGCCACAATCGCTCTTGCTCAAGCTTGTCATAAGCGAGCACTCGAGGTGACCCGTATGTGAGTTCCGTGGGGAGAACTGCCTCTGCCCCGTATACCAGAGCAAAGGGTGTCTGGCCGGTGGCTCGATTTGGTGTCGTTCTGATCGACCAAAGAACCGCTGACAACTCATCAATCCAGCTCCTTCTACTCTTGTGCAGCCTGTCAAAAGTCTTTGTCCTCAGGCCTTGTAGCACTTCAGCATTTTCCCTCTCCGACTGGCCATGGCTCCGTGGGTGCGCCAGGAAGTGAAACAGACCTTGCTGCCCAGGTCTTGGATGTATTGCATGAAGGTGTGGCTTGTGAACTGCGTGCCGTTGTCGGTGATGACTCTGTTTGGCACACCAAAACGGCAGACTAGCCCCTTGAAGAATTTGATGGCTGACTGCGTTGTCACCTTCCTCACTGCTTCCACCTCCGACCACTTTGTGAAATTGTCGATTGCAACGTACAAGTACTCAAAGCCCCCGACAACGCGGGGGAAAGGGCCCAGTATGTCGAGCCCCCAGACCGAAAATGGCCAAGAGAGAGGGATTATTTGAAGGGCTTGAGCTGGCTGATGAAGCTTCTTTGAATGGAACTGACATGCTTCACACTTGGTTACTAGTGCCATTGCATCTTGGAGGGCAGTGGGCCAGAAGAAACCTTGCCAGAAGGCCTTGCCGGCAAGGGCCCTCGACCCTATGTGGGAGCGACATATGCCTCCATGTATCTCTACCAATAGCTCTAGTCCTTCCTCCCGGGGAATGCACTTCAATTTCACACTGTTTGGTCTTTTTCTGCACAGAACGTTGTCAACAAACTGATACATGGTAGACCGACGGGCTACTTTCTCCGCTTCTTCCTGCTCCTTAGGAAGCTCCCCTGTTTGGAGGAATCGAATAGTATGTTGTGCCCATGCCGGAGCGTGGGGCTCGATGGCAAGGACTAAAGGAATTTCCTCTGCCATGGGAGCTGTTGTCTCTACGGCCAGGGCTTGACGCCCTGTCGGAGTCAGTTGCCTCGTGGCAGGCTTAGTGTCCACGGCAACATCTTTGCCAGCGGCTCCTAGGAGCTCGGCGGGAAAGTACTCGCCGGGGCCTGATTTCGTCTGCTTGTTCTCCTCTGTCGATGGTTCAACGGATGGTTGAGTTAATCGAAGCACAAAAGTACCTGGTTCCCTAGGTAGTTTGAAGGTAGCGCGCTTCGACGGGTAGTCGGCGATGTCGTTCTCCACTCGGGGAACATGCTCCGCCTGTATACCGTCAAAATGCTCCTCTAGCTTCCTCACCTCATCTACTTAGGCCTCCATCAACGGGCTTTGATTATCCTTGTTGACTTGCCTGATGACAAGCTGTGAATCACTCCAGACGATGAGCTTCTTGATCCCGAGGTCTGCCGTGATCCTGAGACCGGCAAGCAATCCCTCGTATTCAGCAGTGTTGTTCATCGACATCTACCTAGGAAAGTGCATATGGATTACATACATGAGGTGCTCTCCGATGGGTGCGACGAGCAGCACACCAGCACCGGCGCCTTGCAGCAAGAAAGCCCCGTCAAAGTACATAATCCAGTTGCGACTTGTTTCCTTGCTGGGAAGAGTGGTCTCCTGGATCATTTCATCGGGCGTCGAGGTCCATTCTTCAATGAACTCTACCAAGACTCTGCTCTGGATCGTCGAAACACTTTCAAACTTCAAACCAAAGCTCGACAACTCCAAGGCCCATTCCAAAATCCTCCCAGTTGCGTCTGGGTTATGCAGTATCCGTTGCAATGGGAGACGGGTGACGAAGGTGATCTCGTGCACTTGGAAGTAATGATGCAGCTTCCTCGAGGCCATAAGGTGGCCGAAGAGCAATTTCTACACACCGGAGTACCTTGACCCAGCCCCCTGCAAGAGGGAGCTGACAAAGTAAACCAGGTGTTGCATCATCTTCTTCTTCTGCACCACTTCATTTAGTTGCGCAGGCCCTGTCCCACTGGTGTCAGACCCTATCGGGGGCCTCGCCTTGCCGGTACCAGGCCCTGCCAGGGGGAGATCTGGTTCACCATCCGCCAGTCCTGCCGTTGCCACTGCCCCTTCGTCGACCTCCCTCTGCGCCACTAGCACGGCGCTGACCACTTGATTCGTTGCCACCAGATACAGCAGCAGCGGCTCTTGTGGTTTAGGCGCAACTAGTATTGGTGTGAAGGAGAGGTATTTCTTCAAATCCTGCAGCGCTGCTTCGGCCTCTAGGGTCCATTCGGGCCCGCCTTTTTCAAGATTTTGAAAAAGGGAAGGGCACACTCAGCAGACTTGGAGATGAATCTACTCATGGCGGCAACGCAGCCAGTGAGCCGACACACATCCTTGATCTGCCTAGGCGCCTCAATCTGCTCAATGGCCTTGATCTTGTCTGGATTCGCCTCGATCCCACGCTATGACATGAAGAACCGGAGAAGTTTGCCAGACGGAACACCGAAGACACACTTCTTAGGGTTCAGCTTGAGGTTGATCTTGTGCAAATTTGCAAACGTCTCTTCCAAATCTTGTACAAGTGTTGCCTTGTCCTTGGTTTTGACCACTATGTCATCCATATAAGCTTCCATATTTCTATGTAGCTGGGGCTCAAAACCAATTTGGACTTATCTTGCAAACGTTGAGCCAGCACTCTTCAACTTGAAAGGCATCCGTAAAAAGCAATACGTACCACACGGGTGATGAATGCTATCTTCTCTTCATCTTCTCTCATCATGAAAATCTGGTTCTAAACTCAGTAGGCGACAAGGAATGATAACAAGTCACACCCGGCCATGGAGTCAACAATCTGGTCAATGCGTGGCAACGGGAAAGGGTCTTTTGGACATGCCTTATTGATATCTGTGTAATCAATACACAGCCTCCACTTCCCATTTGCCTTGCGCACCACCACCGGATTGGCCAACCACATCAGATGGAGTACTCCTCTCACCAAGCCTGCCGCTTCCAGATTCCGGATCTCTTCTGTGATGAACTCCTGCCTTTCCAAAGCTTGCTTCCTGACCTTCTGCTTGACGGGTCGCGCATGAGGATAGACAACAAGATGGTGCTGAATCACCTCCCTAGGAATGCCAGGGATGTCGGATGCTTGCCATGCAAACACATCGACATTCCCCCGCAGGAAAGTGATGAGCGCGCCTTCCTATTTGCTATCGAGGGTGGAGCTTATGTTGAAAGCCCCTCCCGTGCCATCCTCCTTGACGGACACCTTCTTGGTCTCTGGTGGTGCAGCTCTCGATTTCTTGCTCTTGCCGGTGGAGCTCTCTGGCACATCCTCGACGGGAGCACAACACTCAGAAGGGGTGCTCTTGCCGGAATGGGTGCGAGAGGTCTTGCCGATCTGCTTACCTCCCGGGGCTTCGGCGGCAGGAGCAAGTGCCTTGGCGGCAGTCACTGCCACGTCTTGAGCTTGCGTTGGTTTTCCTCGAAGAGGAGAGGGTGATGCATCAAGTGTAGCGTAAGTATTTCCCTCAGTTTTGAGAACCAAGGTATCAATCCAGTAGGAGGCTCCTCAAAAGTCCCACGCACCTACACAAACAAACTGAGAACTCGCAACCAACACAATAAAGGAGTTGTCAATCCCTTCATTGCCACTTACGAAAGTGAGATCTAATAAAGAATGTATGATAAGATAAATATATTTTTGGTATTTTATAATATAGATGCAAAAAGTAAAGATGCAAATAAAAGTAGATTGAAAGCAAGTATGATAAGAGATAGAACGGGGGGCCATAGGTTTCACTAGTGGCTTCTCTCAAGATAGCATAAGTATTACGGTGGGTGAACAAATTACTATCGACCAATTGATAGAAAAGCGCATAGTTATGAGATTATCTAGGCATGATCAAGTATATAGGCATCACGTCCATAACAAGTTGACCGACTCCTGCCTGCATCTACTACTTTTACTCCACACATCGGCCGACTCCTGCCTGCATCTAGAGTATTAAGTTCATAAGAATAGAGTAACGCATTAAGCAAGATGACATGATGTAGAGGGATAAACTCAAGCAATATGATATAAACCCCATCCTGTTATCCTCGATGGCAACAATACAATACGTGCCTTGCAACCCTTTCTGTCACTGGGTAAGGACACCGCAAGATTGAACCCAAAGCTAAGCACTTCTCCCATGGCAGGAAAGATCAATCTAGTAGGCCAAACCAAACTGATAATTCGAAGAGACTTGCAAAGATAACTCAATCATACATAAAAGAATTCAGAGAAGGTTCAAATATTATTCATAGATAAACTTGATCATAAACCCACAATTCATCGGATCTCGACAAACACACCGCAAAAAGAGTTTACATCGAATAGATCTCCACAAGAGAGGGGGAGAACATTGTATTGAGATCCAAAAAGAGGGAAGAAGCCATCTAGATAATAACTATGGACCCGTAGGTCTGTGGTAAACTACTCACAACTCATCAGAGGGGCAAGGATGTTGATGTACAGGCCCTCCGTGGTTGATTCCCCCTCCGGCAGAGTGCCGGCGAAGTCTCCAAGATGAGATCTCGCGGCTACATAAGGTTACGGCGGTGGAAATTGTGTTTCGTGGTGCCCCCGGATGTTTTTGGGGTACATAGGTATATATAGGAGGAAGAAGTATGTAGGTGGCCGCCCGAGGGGCCCACGAGACAGGGGATGCGCCCTACAGGGGGGGGGCGGCCACCTATCTCGTGGAGGCCTCGGGTGCTTCTTGACTTGCACTCCAAGCTCTCCGGATCACGTTCGTTCCAAAAATCACACTCCCGAAGGTTTCATTCCGTTTGGACTCCGTTTGATATTCCTTTTCTTCGAAATACTGAAATAGGCAAAAAAAACAGCAATATGGGCTGGGCCTCCGGTTAGTAGGTTAGTCCCAAAAATGATATAAATGTGTAAAATAAAGCCCATAAACATCCAAAAGGGGTAATATAATAGCATGGAACAATAAAAAATTATAGATACATTGGAGACGTATCAAGCATCCCCAGGCTTAATTCCTGCTCGCCCTCGAGTAGGTAAATGATAAAAAGAGAAATTTTGATGTGGAATGCTACCTAGCATAATTCATAATGTAATTTTCTTTATTGTGGCATGAATGTTCAGATCCAAATGATTCGAAATAAAAGTTCATATTGATAAAAGAAATAGTAACACTTCAAGCATACTAATCAAAGTAATCATGTCTTCTCAAAATAACATGGCAAAAGAAAGTTCATCCCCACAAAATCATATAGTTAGGCTATGCTTCATTTTCGTCACACAAAGATGTTCCCAACTTCTATACCCCCGATGTCAAGCCAAGCAATTTTTTCATACTTAAATAATCTCAAACTTTTTCAACCTTCACGCAATACATGAGCGTGAGCCATGGATATGGCACTATGGGTGGAATAGAATATGATGATGGGGATTGTGTGGAGAAGACAAAAGAGGAGAAAGTCTCACATTGACGAGGATAATCAACGGGCTATGGAGATGCCCATCAATTGATGTCAACATGAGGAGTAGGGATTGCCATGCAACGGATGCACTAGAGCTACAAATGAATGCTCAACAAAAGAAAACTAGTGGGTGTGCATCCAACTTGCTTGCTCACGAAGACCTAGGGCATTTGAGGAAGCCCATCGTAGGAATATACAAGCCAAGTTCTATAATGAAAAATTCCCACTAGTATGAAAAAGACAACTTATGAGACTCACTATATGAAAAACATGGTGCTACTTTGAAGCACAATATATGAGACTCACTACATGAAGAACAAGGTGCTACTTTGAAGCACAAGTATGGAAAAAGAGATAGTAACATTGCCCTTTTCATTTATTTTCTTACTTTTTCTTTTTTTTATTTTTCTTTTTTTTGGGCCTTTCTTTTTTTTCTTTTGGCCTTTTTTTCTTTTTTTTTTCTTTTTTTTTCTTTGGGCAATGCTCTAATAATGATGATCATCACAATTCTATTGATTACAACATAAGAATTACAACTCGAAACTAGAACAAGATATGACTCTATTTGAATGCCTCCGGCGGTGTACCGGGATGGTGCAATGAATCAAGAGTGACATGTATGAAAAATTATGCATGGTGGCTTTGCCACAAATACGATGTCAACTACATGATCATGCAATGGCAATATGACAAAAGTAATGTATGTCATGATGATGAACGGAACAGTGGAAAGTTGCATGGCAATATATCTCGGAATGGCTATGGAAATGCCATAATAGTTAGGTATGGTGGATGTTTTGAGGAAGATATAAGGAGGTTTATTTGTGATAGAGCGTATCATATCACGGGGTTTGGATGCAACGGTGAAGTTTGCACCAACTCTCAAGGTGAGAAAGGGCAATGCACGGTAGCGAAGAGGCAAGCAAAGGTGGAAAGGTAAAAGTTCGTATAATCCATGGACTCAACATTAGTCAAAAGAACTCATATACTTATTGCAAAAATTTAGAAGTCATCAAAAACAAAGTACTACGTGCATTCTCCTAGGGGGATAGATTGGTAGGAGAAGACCATCGCTTGTCCCCGACTGCCACTCATAAGGATGCACAAGCCAAGTACACTTCATGTTTCAAATTTGTTAGATAACTTTAACCATACGTGCATGCTATGGGACTTGCTAACTTCAACACAAGCATTCTTTGAATTCATAATCACCCAACTAGCATGACTTTAATATCACTACCTCCATATCTCAAAATAATTATCAAGTATCAAATTGATCATAGCATCCAATTCACTTCCTATGATAGTTTTTATTATACCCAACTTGGATGCCCATCATTCTAGGACCAACTTTATGACCATAGCAAATACCATGCTATTCTAAAAGACTCTCAAAATAATGTAAGTGAATCATGAGAGACTGGAAATTTCTTCAAAATTAAGACACCACCGTGCTCTAAAAGATATAAGTGAAGCACTAGAGCAAAAACTATCAAGCTCAAAAGATATAAGTGAAGCACATAGAGTATTCTAGAAAATTCTAATCAAATAGGATTCTCCCAAAAGGTGTGTACAGAAAGGATGATTGTGGTAAACTAAAAAGCAAAGACTAATATAATACACGATGCTCCAAGAAAAACACATATCATGTGGCGAATAAAAATATAGCTCCAAGTAAAGTTACCAATGAACGAAGACGAAAGAGGGGATGCTTTCCCGGGGCATCCCCAAGCTTAGTCTTGTGGATGTTCTTGAATATCTTGGGGTGCCTTGGGCATCCCCAAGCTTAGGATCTTGCCACCCATTATTCCATAGTCCATAAAATCTTTACCCAAAACTTGAAAACTTCACAACACAAAACTCAAAAGGAAATCTTATAAGCTCCGTTAGTGAAAGAAAACAAGACCACCACATAAGGTACTGCAATGAACTCATTATTTATTTAATTTGGTGTTAAACCTACTGTATTCCAACTTCCTTATGGTTTATAAACTAATTTACTAGCCATAGATGCATTGAAATAAGCAAACAACACACGAAAAACAGAATCTGTCCAAAACAGAACAGTCTGTAGCAATCTGTAACTAACACAAACTTCTGGAACTCTAAAAATCCTACAAAAATAGGAAGTCCTGGACAATTTGTTTATTGAACATCAGAAAAAAGAATCAACACAAAAGCACGTTCCTGTGATTTAACAACATTCTATTCGTGCGTGCAAAGTTTCTGTTTTTCAGCAGAATCAAATCAACTATCATAGTTGGTTATCCTATAGGTTCTACTTGGCACAAACACTAATTAAAAGATAAAAAAACATCTAAACAGAAGGTAGATGCAAGATTTATTACTAAACAGGAGCAAAAACAAAAACAAAAATAAAATTGGGTTGCCTCCCAACTAGCGCTATCGTTTAACGCCCCTAGCTAGGCATAAAAAGCAAAGATAGATCTAACGAGCGCCATCTTTGGCACTAAATTCATAAGTAGCACGCATGATACATTCATAAGGTAATTTGACTTTGTTTCTTTGAAAGTGCTCCATGCCTTTCTTTAAGGGGAATTGGAATCTAATATTCCCTTCCTTCATATCAATAATCGCACTAATCGTTCTAAGGAAAGGTCTACCAAGAATACTAGGGAAAAAAGATTGCAATCTATATCAAGAACGATAAAATCTACGGGCACCAAATTTCTATTTGCAACAATAAGAACATCATTGATCCTCCCCATTGGCTTTTTAATGGTGGAATCCGCATGGTGCAAATTTAAAGAGCAATCATCAAGACCATGGAAACCTAGAATATCACATAAAGTTTTCGGAATCATGGAAACACTAGCACCTAAATCACACAAAGCAAAACACTCATAATCTTTAATTCTAATCTTTATAGTAGGTTCCCACTCATCATTAAGTTTTCTAGGTATAGAAACTTCCAAATTAAGTTTTTCATCATAAGATTGCATCAAGGCATCAACAATATGTTTGGTAAAAGCTTTATTTTGACTATAAGCATGAGCAGAATTAGCAACGGATTGCAACAAGGAAATACAAACATTTAAAGAGAAATTATCATAATCAAATTCCTGGAAATCCGAGATAGAAGGTTCAATATTATTAGAAGTTGAGGATTCTCGAATCTCACTTTTACCAAATTTAGCATCAAGATCTAAAGATTCCGAATTCTTGGGACGCCTTCTAGGCAAAGTTAATTCATCATCAGTCCCATAATCATCAAAATTCATATTGCAAAACATAGATCTAATAGGAGATGCATCAATAACGTTAAGATCCTCATCATTATTTTCATCTAACTTTTCAGGTTTAGCGGCCATCTTATTGACTAAGGTGGCTTGCTTATCAGAAATTTTGGCTATAGCATTTTCAAGACGGGTAATTTGAGCATTAACACCATAAAATTCTTTATTCATATCATCAAGCTCTATGTTCATAAACCCTAAAAAACCTTTTTGTTCCTTAAGTTTTTTCTAAAGAATTTTTATGCTCAAATTGCAAATTCATAAAGCTTCTAATATTTGATTCAATCTCATCCATCCTTCTGAGAAGGTGGTCAGGACCCTTAGGCGAAGCCATAAGGACAAACAGGCACACAAGCAAGCAGAAAAACGGCAAGCGAAAAAGAGAGGAGGAGATTGGGAAAGAGAGGGCGAATATAACGACAAGGGTGAAGTGGGGGACAGGAAAACGAGAGGCAAATGGCAAATAATGTAAATGCGAGGGAGATGGGTTTGTGATGGGTACTTGGTATGTCTTGACTTGAGCGAAGACCTCCACGGCAACGGCGCCAGAAATCCTTCTTGCTACATCTTGAGCTTGCGTTGGTTTTCCTCGAAGAGGAGAGGGTGATGCAGCAAGTGTATCGTAAGTATTTCCCTCAGTTTTGAGAACCAAGGTATCAATCCAGTAGGAGGCTCCTCAAAATTCCCACGCACCTACACAAACAAACTGAGAACTCGCAACCAACGCAATAAAGGGGTTGTCAATCCCTTCACGGCCACTTGCAAAAGTGAGATCTAATAAAGATAGTATGATAAGATAAATATATTTTTGGTATTTTATAATATAGATGCAAAAAGTGAAGATGCAAATAAAAGTAGATTGAAAGCAAATATGATAAGAGATAGACCCGAGGGGCATAGGTTTCACTAGTGGCTTCTCTCAAGACAACATAAGTATTACGGTGGGTGAACAAATTACTGTCGAGTAATTGATAGAAAAGCGCATAGTTATGAGATTATCTAGGCATGATCATGTATATAGGCATCACGTCCATAACAAGTAGACCGACTCCTGCCTGCATCTACTACTATTACTCCACACATCGACCGACTCCTGCCTGCATCTAGTGTATTAAGTTCATAAGAACATAGTTACGCATTAAGCAAGATGACATGATGTAGAGGGATAAACTCAAGCAATATGATATAAACCCCATCCTGTTATCCACGATGGCAACAATACAATACGTGCCTTGCAACCCTTTCTGTCACTGGGTAAGGACACCGCAAGATTGAACCCAAAGCTAAGCACTTCTCCCATGGCAAGAAAGATCAATCTAGTAGGCCAAACCAAACTGATAATTCGAAGAGACTTGCAAAGATAACTCAATCATGCATAAAAGAATTCAGAGAAGGTTCAAATATTATTCATAGATAACTTGATCATAAACCCACAATTCATCGGGTCTCAACAAACACACCGCAAAAAGAGTTTACATCGAATAGATCTCCACAAGAGAGGGGGAGAACATTGTATTGAGGTCCAAAAGGAGAGAAGAAGCCATCTAGCTAATAACTATGGACCCGTAGGTCTGTGGTAAACTACTCACAACTCATCGGAGGGGCAAGGATGTTGATGTAGAGGCCCTCCGTGGTTGATTCCCCCTCCAGCAGAGTGCCGGCAAAGGCTCCAAGATGAGATCTCGCGGATACAGATGGTTACGGCGGTGGAAATTGTGTTTCGTGGTACTCCCGGATGTTTTCGGGTACGTAGGTATATATAGGAGGAAGAAGTACGTCGGTGGCTGCCCGAGGGGCCCACGAGACAGGGGGCGCGCCCTACAGGGGGGTGCAGCCTCCTATCTCGTGGAGGACTCGGGTGCTTCTTGACTTGCACTCCAGGCTCTCTGGATCACGTTCGTTCCAAAAATCACGCTCCCGAAGGTTTCATTCAGTTTGGACTCCGTTTGATATTCCTTTTCTTTGAAATACTGAAATAGGCAAAAAAACAGCAATATGGGCTGGGCCTCCGGTTAGTAGGTTAGTCCCAAAAATGATATAAATGTGTAAAATAAAGCCCATAAACATCCAAAAGGGGTAATATAATAGCGTGGAACAATAAAAAATTATAGATACGTTGGAGACGTATCAGTCACCGCAACTGCTTCCCGGTTGAGTTGGTCAGCGCAGATCAGCACATCCTTCTTGTCGGAGGGGACGGTGATGATGGTCATCGGCCTAGGCATCCTGAGCGTGTTATAGGCGTAGTGTGACGCCGCCATGAACTTGGCTAGTTCCGGGCGGCCGAGGATCCCGTTGTAGGGGGATCTCGGCTACATCAAAGACAATCCTCTCCGTCCTGTAGTTCAACTCGCCTCCAAACGTCACGGGCAGCGTGACCTTACCCTTCGGCTGACTCCTTCCCGGGTTGACACCTTGAAACGTGCCCGTCTCTTCAAGGTCTCCATCGGGAATCTGCAGCCTTTTGATCACAGCAGGCGAGATCAAGTTCGGACCGGTCCCGCCGTCTACTAGCATCTTCGTCACCTTGAGGTTGCGTATCGTTGGTGAAACCAACAACGGCAGACACCCGACCGCAGTTGTGCGATCATGGTGGTCCTCGGTGTAAAAAATGATAGGCGTGCTGGACCAATCCAGTGGCTTCTGAGTGTTGAATGATGGCTCCGCCGCTGCGATCTCACGCGCCCACTGCTTGAGCTGGCGGTAAGAGGTGTGCAGCGAGGTGCCACCGTTAACACACATGGCCTCCGTAGCTTTCTGAAACTCGTGGTCACAGGACTCATCGTCCTCGTCATGATCATCATCTTCCTGCTTCTTGTCGCGGCCCCAGGCGGGCCTCTCTTGCTGGTTATCCTTGCCGCGACGGCCTCCTTGGCTGCCATGCTTCTTACCGGATCCTTCGGCACCGTCCTGACCCTTCTCCTTGTCCCGCCTCTCATGCTCAGCTTTTTGCTTCTCAGCAAGCAGCTCAACTTGGCGGCAGTTCTGGAGGTCGTGGCCCTTGGCGTGGTGGATCTTGCAGTACTGCTTGTCCGAGCTTCCTGGCTTGCTGGCAGCCACCAAGGCGAGGCAAGCGGCGCACCCGACAATTTCCTTGCCGGGGTCGCTTGCCTTGTCCTTCTTGGCAGCGCCTGTGTCGTCGGATCCCTCGACGGCAAGCATGGCCTTTCCCTTGCGCTTTCTGTTGCGGCGCCGACCCTTCTTCATCGGGGCGGCGGTGTCTTCGTTTGTGGAGTCGATTTCCGCACCAGCGTCCTCGCCGAGGTACTTCCTACCCTCTTCAGCTCGAGCGCACCTATCGGCCAGAACTTAAAGTTCGGCCACATCTTTGACCTTGTTCATCGCCAGCTCTTCACGCATCTTGCGGTTGTGCACATTCTCATGGAATGCGCTGATCACGACGGCTGGATGAACATCTGGGATGTTGTACTGCACCCGACTAAACCTCTGTATGTACTTGCGCAGGTTTTCACCTTCCTTCTGGGGGATGATATGCAAATCGCTTGCTTGGCCATGAGCTTGATGGCCCCCAGTGAAGGCGCCAATGAACTCATGACACAAATCCAACCAAGAAGAAATGGAATTCGCCGACAAGTGCATCAACCATGACATGACATTGGGCTTAAGTGCCAACGGAAAGTAATTGGCAAGCACCTTGTCACCGCGGGCTCCAGCAGCTTGCATCGCGATGGTGTAGATGCTGAGGAACTATGATGGGTGAGTCTTGCCGTTGAACTTCTCGCCAACGTCGGGCTTGAACATGCGGTGGGAGGGCCACTGGAACTGCCGCAGCTCATGGGTAAAGGCTAGGCAACCCACCTCGTAGGGTAGGCCACCATAGTCTCCCGCTGTCGGGTGGTCCATCGTGGGCCCTGCCCGCCTACCTGACTGGTGGCGCGCTTCACTCCGGTGTTCGATGGTGGTTCGAGCGTCTTCAAGGGCACGCTCCCGAAGAACTGGGCGCTGATCGCGGTGGGTCTGTGGGTTGGTCGATGCTTTGGAAATGTTATCACAAGCGTCATCACGACGGACCGACACCCGCGGTAATTGTCGTGGGCGAGGAGAGCGCACGATGGCTGCATCACCTCCTTCCCTTCCACCACTGGCATGCGGTGGCTCGACGGAGCGTCGGCCAAAGGGCCCCACTGGTAGTGGCTCATCTTTGTTGGTAACGCCGATGAGGCTCCAGATGGTGGCTCTCCACTTGTCGAGCTTTTCCGCAGCAGGAGGAAAGATGAGGAGCAGCTGCGCGCGCGCGCCAAAGCTTCTGCTGGCGTGGGCAGTGCTACATCTTGAGCTTGCATTTGTTTTCCTTGAAGAGGAAATGGTGATGCAGCAAAGTAGCGTAAGTATTTCCCTCAGTTTTTGAGAAACAAGGTATCAATCCAGTAGGAGGCTCCTCAAAAGTCCCACGCACCTACACAAACAAACAAAGAACTCGCAACCAACGCAATAAAGGGGTTGTTAATCCCTTCACGGCCACTTGCGAAAGTGAGATCTGACAGAGATAGTATGATAAGATAAATATATTTTTGGTATTTTATAATATAGATGCGAAAAGTAAAGATGCAAATAAAAATAGATTGAAAGCTTATATGATAAAAGATAGACCCGGGGTCCATAGGTTTCACTAGTGGCTTCTCTCAAGATAGCATAAGTATTACGGTGGGTGAACAAATTAATGTCGAGCAATTGATAGAAAAGCAAATAATTATGAGATTATCTAGGCATGATATTGTATATAGGCATCACGTCCGTGACAAGTAGACCGACTCCTGCCTGCATCTACTACTATTACTCCACACATCGACCGCTATCCAGCATGCATCTACAGTATAAATTCATAAGAACAGAGTAACGCATTAAGAAAGCTGACATGATGTAGAGGGATAAACTCATGCAATATGATATAAACCCCATCTTTTTATCCTCGATGGCAACAATACAATACGTGCCTTGCAACCCTTTCTGTCACTGGGAAGGACACCGCAAGATTGAACCCAAAGCTAAGCATTTCTCCCATGGCAAGAAAGATCAATCTAGTAGGCCAAACCAAACTGATAATTCGAAGAGACTTGCAAAGATAACCCAATCATACATAAAAGAATTCAGAAGAGATTCAAATATTTCTCATAGATAAACTTGATCATAAACCCACAATTCATCGGATCTCGACAAACACACCGCAAAAAGAGTTTACAACGAATAGATCTCCACAGGAGAGGGGGATAACATGGTATTGAGATCCAAAAAGAGAGAAGAAGCCATCTAGCTAATAACTATGGACCCGAAGGTCTGTGGTAAACTACTCACAACTCATCGGAGGGGCTATGGTGTTGATAAGCCCTCCGTGATTGATTCCCACTCCGACAGAGCGCCGACGAAGTCTCCATGATGGGATCTCGCGGATACATAAGGTTACGGCGGTGGAAATTGTTTTTCATTGGCTCCTTGGATGTTTTCGGGGTACGTGGGTATATATAGGAGGAAGAAGTACGTCGGTGGACGCCTGTGGGGCCCAGGAGACAGGGGGCGCGCCTAGGAGGGGTGGGCGCGCCCTCCTATCTCATGGCCGCCTCGTTTGCTTCTTGACTTGCACTCCAAGTTCTCCGGATCACGTTTGTTCCAAAAATCATGCTCCTGAAGGTTTCATTCCGTTTGGACTCCGTTTGATATTCCTTTTCTTCAAAATACTGAAATAGGCAAAAAAACAGCAATATGGGCTGGGCCTCCGGTAAGTAGGTTAGTCCCAAAAATGATATAAATGTGTAAAATAAAGCCCATAAACATCCAAAAGGGGTAATATAATAGAATGGAACAATAAAAAAATTATAGATACGTTGGAGACGTATCAAGCATCCCCAAGCTCAATTCCTGCTCGTCCTCGAGTAGGTAAATGATAAAAACAGAATTTTCGATGTGGAATGCTATCTAGCATAATTCTCAATGTAATATTCTTTATTGTGGCATGAATGTTCAGATCCAAATGATTCAAAATAAAATTTATATTGATAAAAGAAATACTAACAGTTCAGCATACTAATCAAAGCAATCATGTCTTCTCAAACTAACATGGCTAAAGAAAGTTCATCCCTACAAAATCATATAGTTAGGCTATGCTTCATTTTCGTCACACAAAGATGTTCCCAAATTCTACACCCCCGATGACAAGCCAAGCAATTGTTTCGTACTTAAATAATCTCAAAGTTTTTCAACCTTCACGCAATACATGAGTGTGAGCCATGGATATAACACTATGGGTGGAATAGAATATGATGATGGGGATTGTGTGGAGAAGACAAAAAAGGAGAAAGTCTCACATTGACGAGGATAATAAACGGGCTATGGAGATGCCTATCAATTGATGTCAACTTGAGGAGTAGGGATTGCCATGCAATGGATGCACTAGAGCTATAAATGAATGCTCAACAAAATAAAACTAGTGGGTGTGCGTCCAACTTGCTTGCTCACGAAGACCTAGGGCATTTGAGGAAGCCCATCGTAGGAATATACAAGCCAAGTTCTATAATGAAAAATTCCCACTAGTATATGAAAATGACAACCTATGAGATTCACTATATGAAAAACATGGTGCTACTTTGAAGCACAAGATATGAGACTCACTACATGAAGAACATGGTGCTACTTTGAAGCACAAGTGTGGAAAAAGAGATAGTGACATTGCCCCTTTTAATTATTTTCTTTTTTTATTTTCTTTTTCTTTTTTTTCCTTGGCCCCTTTTTTTCTTTTGGCCTTTCTTTTTTTTCTTTTTTCTTTTTTTTCTTGGGAACAATGTTCTAATAATGATGATCATCACACTTTCATTGATTACAACATATGAATTACAACTCGAAACTAGAACAAGATATGACTCTATTTGAATGCCTCCGGCGGTGTACCGGGATGGTGCAATGAATCAAGAGTGACATGTATGAAAAATTATGCATGGTGGCTTTGCCACAAATACGATGTCAACTACATGATCATGCAATGGCAATATGACAAAAGTAATGTATGTCATGATGATGAACGGAACACTGTAAAGTTGCATGGCAATATATCTCGGAATGGCTACGGAAATGCCATAATAGGTAGGTATGGTGGCTGTTTTGAGGAAGATATAAGGAGGTTTATGTGTGATAGAGCGTATCATATCACGGGGTTGGGATGCAACGGTGAAGTTTGCACCAACTCTCTAGGTGAGAAAGGGCAATGCACGGTACCGAAGAGGCTAGCAGTGGTGGAAAGGTGAAAGTGCGTATAATCCATGGAATCAACATTAGTCAAAAGAACTCATATACTTATTGCAAAAATTTAGAAGTCATCAAAAATCAAGAACTACGCGCATGCTCCTAGAGGGATAGATTGGTAGGAAAAGACCATCGCTCGTCCCCGACCGCCACTCATAAGGATGCACAAGCCAGGTACACTTCATGTTTCAAACTTGTTACACAACTTTAACCATGCGTGCATGCTATGGGACTTGCTAACTTCAACACAAGAATTCTTTAAATTCATAATCACCCAACTAGCATGACTTTAATATCACTACCTCCATATCTCAAAACAATTATCAAGTATCAAATTGATCATAGCATCCAATTCACTTCCTATGATAGTTTTTATTATACCCAACTTGGATGCCTACCATTCTAGGACCAATTTTATAACCATAGCAAATACCATGCTGTTCTAAGAGACTCTCAAAATAATATAAGTGAATCATGAGAGACTAGCAATTTCTACAAAATTAAGCCACCGCCGTGCTCTAAAAGATATAAGTGAATCACTAGAGCAAAAACTATAAAGCTCAAAAGATATAAGTGAAGCACATAGCATATTCCAATAAATTCAATCAAGTAGGCTTCTCCCGAAAGGTGTGTACATCAAGGATGATTGTGGTAAACTAAAACGCAAATAATAATATAATACATGACGGTCCGAGAAAAACACATATCATGTGGCGAATAAAAATATAGCTCCAAGTAAAGTTACCAATGAACGAACACGAAAGAGGGGATGCCTTCCCGGGGCATCCCCAAGCTTAGGCTTTTGGCTATTCTTGAATATCTTGGGGTGCCTTGGGCATCCCCAAGCTTAGGCTCTTGCCACTCTTTATTCCATAGTCCATCAAAGCTTTACCCAAAACTTGAAAACTTCTCATCACAAAACTCAACAGGAAAATCTTATAAGCTCCGTTAGTGAAAGAAAACAAAACCACCACATAAGGTACTTTAGTGAACTAATTATTTATTTATTTTGGTGTTAAACCTACTGTATTCCAACTTATCTATGGTTTATAAACTATTTTACTAGCCATAGATGCATCAAAATAAGCAAACAACACACGAAAAACAGAATCTGTCAAAAACAGAACAGTCTGTAGCAATCTGTAACTAACGCAAACTTCTGGGACTCTAAATATCCTACCAAAATAGGAAGTCCTGGAAAATTTGTCTATTGATCATCAGCAAAAATAATCAACGCAAAATCAGGTTTCTGTGATTTAACAAAACTAATTCTGTGCGCCAAAGTTTCTGTTTTTCAGCAGAATCAAATTAACTATCATCATTGGTTATCCTATAGGTTCTACTTGGCACAAACACTAATTAAAACATAAAAACACATCTAAATAGAAGGTAGATGCAAAATTTATTACTAAACAGAAACAAAAACAAAAAATACAAATAAAATTGGGTTGCCTCCCAACTAGCGCTATCGTTTAACGCCCCTAGCTAGGCATAAAAGCCAAGATAGATCTAAGTAGTGCCATCTTTGGCACTAAATTAATAAGTAGCTCGCATGATAGATTCATAAGGTAATTTGACTTTCTTTCTTGGAAAGTGGTCCATGCCTTTCTTTAATGCAAATAGGAATCTAATATTGCCTTCCTTTGTATCAATAATCGCGCCAATCGTTATAAGGAAAGGTCTACCAAGAATAGTAGGGCAAGAAAGATTGCAATCAGTATTAAGAACGATAAAAATCTACGGGCACCAAATTTCTATTTGCAACAATGAGAACATCATTGATCCTTCCCATTGGCTTTTAATGGTGGAATCCGGAAGGTGCAAATTTAAAGAGCAATCGTCAAGATCATGGAAACCTAGAATATAACATAAAGTTTTCGGAATCTTGGAAACACTTGCACCCAAATCACACAAAGCAAAACACTCATGATCTTTAATTTTAATCTTTATAGTAGGTTCCCACTCATCATTAAGTTTTCTAGGTATATAGAAACTTGCAAATTAAGTTTTCATCATAAGATTTCATCAAGGCATCAACAATATGTTTGGTAAAAGCTTTATTTTGACTATAAGCATGAGGAGAATTAACAATGGATTGCAACAAGGAAATACAACTTTCTAAAGAACAATTATCATAATCAAATTCCTTGAAATCCGAAATAGTGGGTTCAATGCTATTTAAAGTCATGACCTCTCCAATCCCACTTTTACCAAATTTAACATCAAGATCTAAAAACTCCGAATTCTTGGGACGCCTTCTAACTAAAGTTGACTCATCTCCAGTCCCATTATTATCAAGATTCATATTGCAAAACAAAGATCGAATAGGAGACACATCAATAACTTTAAGATCTTCATCATTATTTTCATTGAAACTAGAAGAACACGCCTTTACAAAGCAATCTTTCTTAGCGCGCAATCTAGCGGTTCTTTCCTTGCACTGATCATTGGAAATTCTCATGGCTTTGAGAGACTCATTGATATCACGCTTAGGTGGAGTAGATCTGAGTTTAAGAGAATCAACATCAAGCAAAAGTCTATCAACGTTCCTAGCCAAATCATCAACTTTGAGCAATTTTTCTTCAAGCAAAGCATTAAAATTCTTTTGAGAAATCATAAATTCTTTCACACTATTCTCAAAATCAGAGGGCATCTTATTAAAATTACCATAAGAATTATTGTAGGAATTTCCATAATTATTAGAGGAATTACTAGGCCACGGTCTAGAATTAAAGTTTCCTCTATAAGCATTGTTTCCAAAACTATTCCTACCAACAAAGTTCACATCCATAGATTCATTGTTATTCTCAATAAAAGTAGGCAAAGGCATATCATTGGGATCAAGAGGAGTATTTCAAGTAGCAAATAATTTCATAAGTTGATCCATCTTTCCACTTAAAACATTGATTTCTTCTATAACATGCACTTTTTTACTAGAAGATCTTTCGGTGTGCCATTAAGAATAATTAGCCATAATATTATCTAGAAGTTTTCTAGCCTCTCCTAACGTGATTTCCATAAACATGCCTCCCGCGGCCGAATCTAAGAGATTTCTAGAAGCAAAGTTCAAACCGGCATAATTTTTTTTATGATCATCCATAAATTCAAACCATGAGTAGGGCAATTGTGAATCATCAATTTCATTCTTTCCCAAGATTGGCCAACATTCTAATGATAAAGTTATTTAAAATTCATAATATCGTCCCTAAGAGTGATAATCTTAGCGGGAGGAAAATACTTAGAGATAAAAGCATCTTTGCACTTGTTCCAAGAATCAATACTATTTTTAGGCAAAGAGGAAAACCAAACTTTAGCACGATCTCTAAGTGAAAATAGAAATAACTTCAACTTAACAATATCATTATCCTTATCTTCTTTTTTATATCACACAAATCCACAAAGTTGTTTAGATGAGTAGTGGCATCTTCACTAGGGCCGGCGAATTGATCTTTCATAACAAGATTCAGCAAAGCAGTATTGATTTCACAGGACTCAACATCATTAAGAGGAGCAATCGGAGTACTAAGGAAATCATTATTATTGGTATTGGAGAAATCAAACAATTTGGTATTATCTTGCGCCATGGCAACAAGTAATCCAACATACAAGCAAACAGAAAAAGGCAAGCGAAAAAGAGAGGAGAAGATTGGGAAAGAGAGGGTGAATAAAACGACAAGGGTGAAGTGGGGGAGAGGAAAATGAGAGGCAAATGGCAAATAATGTAAATGCGAGGGAGATGAGTTTGTGATGGGTACTTGGTATGTCTTGACTTGAGCGAAGACCTTCCAGACAACGGTGCCAGAAATCCTTCTTGCTATGTCTTGAGCTTGTGTTGGTTTTCCTTGAAGAGGAAAGGGTGATGCAGCAAAGTAGCGTAAGTATTTCCCTCAGTTTTTGTGAACCAAGGTATCAATCCAGTAGGAGGCTCCTCAAAAGTCCCATGCACCTACACAAACAAACAAAGAACTTGCAACCAACGCAATAAAGTGGTTGTCAATCCCTTCAGGGCCACTTCCGAAAGTGAGATCTGATAGAGATAGTATGATAAGATAAATATATTTTTGGTATTTTATAATATAGATGCAAAAAGTAAAGATGCAAATAAAAGTAGATTGAAAGCTTATATGATAAAAGATAGACCCGGGGGCCATAGGTTTCACTAGTGGCTTCTCTCAAGATAGCATAAGTATTATGGTGGGTGAACAAATTACTGTCGAGCAATTGATAGAAAAGTGAATAATTATGAGATTATCTAGGCATGATCATGTATATAGGCATCATGTCCGTGACAAGTAGACCGACTCCTGCCTGCATCTACTACTATTACTCCACACATCGACCGCTATCTAGCATGCATCTAGAGTATTAAGTTCATAAGAACAGAGTAACACATTAAGAAAGATGACATGATGTAGAGGGATAAACTCATGCAATATGATATAAACCCCATCTTTTTATCCTCGATGGCAACAATACAATACGTGCCTTGCAACCTTGTCTATCACTGGGTAAGGACATCGCAAGATTGAACCCAAAGCTAAGCACTTCTCCCATGGCAAGAAAGATCAATCTAGTAGGCCAAACCAAACTGATAATTCGAAGAGACTTGCAAAGATAACCCAATCATGCATAAAAGAAATCAGAAGAGATTCAAATATTTCTCATAGATAAACTTGATCATAAACCCACAATTCATCGGATCTCGACAAACACACCGGAAAAAAAGTTTACATCGAATAGATCTCCACAAGAGAGAGGGAGAACATGGTATTGAGATCCAAAAAGAGAGAAGAAGCCATCTAGCTAGTAACTATCGACCTGAAGGTCTGTGGTTGTAACATCCCAAATTTTCAATTAGGAATGTTATACATAGATCAACATTGCATATCATATTTTATTGCATTTTGGCTCGATCCTAGAAATTCTATGCAACTCAAGGACCCCAGAGAGAGTTGGGGATTTCGTTATTTTCATATTTAAGTTTTCTCAGATTTTGAAAATAGGATCATTTAATTTTATTTATTTTATCTTCAATTATTTCTACTATGAAAATATGAGAGTGGGAATAAAATGACTTTCCCAAAATAAAGAAATATTGATGATTTGATAATAAAATCAAATAAGATTTTATTTTGGACTTTATTGCTATTTTATTAGAATTTAGGAAAAATGCGGGTTCTTCAAAATTGCATTTAGGCCCCAAATAAATGTTCATCTTAACCGGCTTCATTTTAGAAATCGGGGAAAATTTATTTCGGGATTTTTGGAGTCTGTTTAGTATTTCTTTTAATTGTTTTTCTGCGTGTAATGTTTTTTAAAAAACGCGAACCGACCTAACCGGGCCGTGTCCGGCTAGGACACTTGGCCCGGCCGGCCTTTATCAGCGCCGGGAGGCCACCCCGAGCCCACCCGAAACCCTAGCCGCCGCCGCCACCCGCTGTCGCCGCCGGACCCCGACCCCGAGGTAGCCGCCACCGCCGCCGATTTTCGCCGGTTAACCGCCCGGTTCTTTTTTGTAAAAACCAGCGGTCGTTTTTTATTAGATCATTTTTTTTAGTTTAGTTATTTAGGGAACGCCCGTCTGTACGTTCATTTTAACGAACGGTTTCCTTTTTTTTCCACAGACAGCAAACGTTCGTTCGTTAGCCTGTTTGTCCATTTTCTTTTTCTCGGATTTTTCCGCGATTAGTACTGATCGCGATTTCTGATCCAATTTTCGTTTTAGTTTATCTTTTCGCTCGTTATCGGAATCAGGCGATTCAAGCGCATAGAGTTTCGTCTCGAAACCCTCTTTCCGTTTAATCAACTCAAACGAGTTTTTGCTTCCGTAAAATTTGACTTAGGTCTAGATTAGTAAACGAAGCTTGTTTCTTTCGCAGTTTGATTTTCGTTGCTTCGTTCGATTTGATTTCTTTGGCCAAACGGAGTTCTTAAGTTGAACTTTCTGGTTAGACCTATTATTTGAGTTTTACCTGTGCATTAGATGAGTACTTATTGTATGCTTGATTGCTTGTTTGTTTGCGATAGAGTACCCGGAGTGCGCCGCTTGCTACTTCGAATCCCTAGGTTTCACGGATCATCAGCAAGGCAAGTAACACTTTGATCATACCTCTTTACTACCCAGTTTTATGCATTAGATCAATCCTCAAACAATTGCACGATTAGGATCTGATTAATATGTGGGTTTTCGGAAGTAGATGAGGTAGTACCTATCACCAGTTTTATTATCAAACCCTTGGGAGTTACTTCTACGTTCGCTTATTATGACATGCTATGCTAGTAGACATGGATTGGGTGAGTGAATTTCCATGACAGATGTGAGATTGTTAATTAATGGTTTATTTAAGGTGGCAACTTTAGTACACATCTGGGTTGATTGAGGCACTTGGGTATTCCAGGATTGCCTGTTTGTTTTGGACCGCCACCCAGGCTCAAAGGGATCATAAGATTATTCATGCTAGAAACTTCCATGTGCAGCCACATGCTATTATGGGCTCTAGCATAGTTGATTAAGTCGTGCGAACTCTTACAGTGGTAGACTAGCAGATGTAGGGGAAAGTAGGTGTACAGGTCTACCCATCGTAAGGTGCTAGCGCTTCTGAAAGACTATGTCTCGGTCATCCGTTTCTCGAACACCATGTAGGGCGAGAGAACCAATGGAGGAGATCGAGTCGTGTGGGGAAAAGTGCACAAACCTCCGCAGAGTGTATAAACTAATCATGATTAGTCGTGTCCCCGGTTATGGACGTTTTGAGTATCTAGTACTTGGATTGTCATGTGAATCTCATCATGTTACTTTAATTAATGTTGTTGGGTTTTTAACGATGATATTTAATTGGGATTGAGAATGCTGTCAACCATTCTCAATGTTTAACAACCACCATGATAGTTAAATAAAATTTATTCCTTTGCAGTAGGGAAAAATTGGCTTTATGCAAAACTGTAACCACAGAGCTTTCCACCAGCCATATTATGCATGTAGTATAGCTTATTCCTTTCATTACTCTCTATGTGTTACATTGCCAGCATATTCCATGTGCTGACCCGTTTTCGGGTTATAACGTTCATGTTGCATACTTTTCAGACGATGAGTAAGATGCCTTAGGATCGTGGTTCTATACTCAGTGATGCCATTGGAGTTGATGGACTCACTTATCTTCCAAGCCTTCCACTGTTATCGTTATTAGATGGCCTTAAGCCATATTTATTGTAATAAGCTCTCTTTTGAGACATTCGATGTAATAAGTGTGTGATTGCCACTCTGTTATAAATCCTTCAAGTACTGTGTGTGTCAGCATTACTGATCCAGGGATGACACTGATGAACAGAGATCAGACTGTTTGAGGTCTGGTCGCTACAGTGGTAAACTACTCACAACTCATCGGAGGGGCTATGGTGTTGATGTAGAAGCCCTTCATGATTGATTCCCCCTCCGGCGGGGCGCCAGCGAAGGTTCGAAGATGGGATTTTGCGGATACAGAAGGTTACAACGGTGAAAATCTTTTTTCGTTGGCTCCCTGGATGTTTTTGGGCTACGTGGGTATATATAGGAGGAAGAAGTACGTCGGTGGACGCCTGTGGGGCCCAGGAGACAGGGGGCGCACCCAGGAGGGGTGGCACCCTCCTATCTCCTGGCCGCCTCGTTTGCTTCTTGACTTGCACCCCTAGTTCTCTGGATCACGTTCGTTCCAAAAATCACGCTCCCGAAGGTTTCATTCCGTTTGGACTCCGTTTGATATTCCTTTTCTTCGGAATACTGAAATAGGCAAAAAAACAGCAATATGGGTTGGGCCTCCGGTTAGTAGGTTAGTCCCAAAAATGATATAAATGTGTAAAATAAAGCCCATAAACATCCGAAAGGGGTAATATAATAGCATGGAACAATAAAAAATTATAGATACGTTGGAGACGTATCAGGCGGCGGTGAAAGCTGCGTGTACCGTGACGTGCTTCGACTTCTAACCACGTTAGAAGGATCTCTATCATGGACTTGTGGCTGTACGCCATTTTTGCCAGCACTTCGGCGTGCATGCTGGCCTCCTTCGTCCCGCGAAGGATGCGCAGGACTCTTCCCACGGCGGCGCCCGGGGTCACCAGTGTGGTGACGCTGCTCATCATGCAAAACTTGGGAAGAGCGCATCATGGGCGCCGGCGTAGGTGTCTTGGAGGTCGCCGCGCCGCCGGTAGGTGGCACGGCCCCGCCCGCGGGGGGCCCAACTCTGTCTTTTGATTTGTCAGCGTGATGGCCGTCATCTTGCACACGAACGATGCCGCTCGCCAGGCTTTGACTACCAGAGCGATGTGGGTGTTCGCGGGCCGCGCCTCGGCTTTCGTCCGCGACCGCCTTGCTACTTGCCCGCACTGGTACGGGCCGTCCGGCTCCGGATGGACCGATTGCCGTCATCGTCTTCTTCTTTAGAGCCATGGTGATGAAGACCTGCCAGACTAGATGCTAGACCGGATTTTCACAACTGTGCACCCTACCTGGCGCGCCAAAGATATCGGTGGAAAACGACAGCTATGGGATCACTGGAATCCCTACTACGGTCGGCGGGCGCAGGGTTGTGGAAAGAGCGGGTCTAGGAGTCAGCACAAAGGTCGTTTACCCAGGTTCAGGCCGCGAGGATGCGTAATACCCTAGTCCTGCTTTGGTGTATATTTAATTGTTCTTGAGTTCTTGAACTAGCTACGGCATGTGCGTAGTCCAACAGATCAGAATCCCCCCTCAATATGCCTCGGGCCTCCTTTTATAGTTCAAAGGGGACGCCACAGTGGCACATAGGAGGTGTTAAGTGTATACAGTGTACAAGCTTATTGCCTGACATCACAGGACAAAATGCATTAAATGTGCTACTTAGGTGTCCCCTTTCTTTATCGGGGACGGCAATGAAGCACGTCCCATCCGCCGTCGCTTCGCCTTGCTTCGACATGCGTCCAGGCCAATGAGGCGTGCAGCGCCATGTAAGCTGGCAGGCTACTCAGCTGGTGTGGTGACAGGGTCTTTGAGGGAGTCCTGGACTAGGGGGTGTCCGAACAGCCGGACTATCAATATCCGCCGGACTCCAAGACTACGAAGATAGAAGATTGAAGACTCTGGCTCGTGTCCGGAAGGTACTTTCCTTGGCGTGGAAGGCAAGCTTGGCAATACGGATATGTAGATTTACTACCATTGTAACCAACTCTGTGTAACCCTAGCCTCTCCGGTGTCTATATAAACCGGAGGGCCTTAGTCCGTAGGACGAACATACATCTCAACAATCATACCATAGGCTAGCTTCTAGGGTTTAGCCTCCTTGATCTCGTGGTAGATCTACTCTTGTACTACCCATATCATCAATATTAATCAAGCAGGACGTAGGGTTTTACCTCCATCGAGAGGGCCCGAACCTGGGTAAAAACATTGTGTCCCTCGTCTCTTGTTACCATCCGCCTAGACGCACAGTTCGGGACCCCCTACCCGAGATCCGCCGGTTTTGACACCGACATTGGTGCTTTCATGGAGAGTTCCTTTGTGTCGTCACCGATAGGCTCGATGGCATCTTCAACCAACAACGCTGTCCTGGGTGAGACTTTTCTCCCCGGACAGATCTTCGTATTCGGCGGCTTTGCACTGCGGGCCAATTCCCTTGGCCATCTGGAGCAGATCGAAAGCTACGCCCCTGGCCGTCAGGTCAGATTCGGAAGCTTAAACTTCACGGCCGATGTCCGCGGAGACTTGATCTTCGACGGACTCGAGCCACAGCCAAGCGCGCCGCACTGTGACGATGGGCACGATTTAGCTCTGCCGCTGGACAGTGCATTAATGGCCGCACTCGGATCCGCTTCGGCCATCAGCCCGGAGCCGATCGCCCATCTCGAGGGCCGGTGGTTAGACGCCACCCTGGGGGCTTCAACATCCACGGCGATGGAGCCGAACACTTATCTTGTCCCCTGCGAGACTCGTGATTCCGAGGCGCCGGACTCCTCGCCGGACTCCGAGCCTCCCGCGCCCCCGCCAATCAATACGGATTGGGCGCCGGTTATGGAATTCACCGCCGCGGACATCTTCCAGCACTCGCCTTTCGGCGATATCCTGAATTCACTGAAGCACCTCTCGCTATCGGGAGAGTCCTGGCCGGACTATGGCCAGGATGGTTGGAGTACGGACGACGAAGAAATTCAGAGCCCACCCACCACCCACTTTGTAGCCACTGTCG
Source organism: Triticum timopheevii (assembly GCA_963921465.1). Lineage (NCBI taxonomy): Eukaryota > Viridiplantae > Streptophyta > Magnoliopsida > Poales > Poaceae > Triticum > Triticum timopheevii. The sequence goes on along the minus strand of OY997270.1, from coordinate 182,470,279 downwards.
AGGATTTAACCGACATGCTAGACTTCGACTCCGACGACATCGACGCTATGGACGACGATGCCGGAGACGAACAGGACCCAGCACCCACAGGGCACTGGAAGGCCACCTCGTCATATGACATATACATGGTGGATACCCCAAAAGAAGGGGATGGCAAAAAAGCAGCGGAGGAAGATTCTCTAAAGAAGCAGCCCAAACGCCGACGTCAGCGGCGCCGCTCTAAATCCCGCCACAGCAAGAATGGAGATTCCGGCACGGGAGACAATAACACTCCGGAGAGTGCCAAAGACGATCCCCTCCCGCAAGACTCAGCGCAGGAGGACGCAGAAGCAAGCCCTCACAACAGGGCGGCAGATGAAGGGGTTGAGGATGATAACTACATGCCTCCCTCCGAAGACGAAGCAAGCCTCAACGATGACGAATTCGTCGTACCTGAGGATCCCGTCGAACAAGAGCGCTTCAAGCGCAGGCTCATAGCCACAGCAAACAGCCTAAAGAAAAAGCAGCAATAGCTACAAGCTGATCAAGATCTGCTGGCCAATCGATGGACCGAGGTCCTCGCGGCCGAAGAGTATAAACTCGAACGTCCCTCCAAAATTTACCCAAGACGCAAGCTGCTCCCCCGATTAGAGGAGGAATCATACATACCTTCATCACCAGCGCATGACATGGCTGACCGACCACCTCGTGGTCGTGACAGAGAGGCATCCAGGCCCCTAGCCAAGACTGTACCCCGGCATCGCTCCAAAAGTACGAAGCCAAGAGGGAACGCGCCGGACTTGCGAGACATACTGGAGGATAAGGCAAAGCAATCCAGATCCATCTACGGATCACGTGGGCGCCCTACGACCCACGACGAATACCGTCGTGCCGGATACAATAATCCTGGCCGGGCCGAACACAGCAGACAGCGCTCTCTTGAGCTGCGTCGCGACACCGCTCAATACAGGGGCACCGCACACCCTCTATGCTTCACTGACGAAGTAATGGATCATCAGATCCCCGAAGGGTTTAAACCCGTAAACATTGAATCTTACGATGGCACCATAGACCCCGCGGTGTGGATCGAAGACTACCTTCTCCACATCCATATGGCCCGCGGCGATGATCTACACGCCATCAAGTACCTACCACTCAAGCTTAAAGGACCAGCTCGGCATTGGCTCAACAGCTTGCCCGCAGAGTCAATTGGGTGTTGGGAAGACCTGGAGGCCGCGTTCCTTGATAACTTCGAAGGCACATACGTGCGACCACCAGACGCCGATGACCTAAGCCACATTATTCAGCAGCCAGATGAATCGGCCAGACAATTCTGGACTCGGTTCTTGACGAAGAAAAATCAAATCGTCGACTGTCCGGATGCAGAAGCCCTTGCAGCCTTCAAACATAACATCCGGGACGAATGGCTAGCTCGGCACCTGGGGCAGGAAAAGCCAAAATCCATGGCAGCCCTCACATCGTTAATGACCCGCTTTTGTGCGGGAGAGGATAGCTAGCTAGCTCGCAGTAACAATCTCCGTAAAAACTCTGGCAGTCCGGATATTAAGGACAACAACGGCAGGTCACGTCGAATCAAAAACAAGCGCCGCATTAATGGCGACGATAAGAAGGATACGGCAGTCAATGCCGGATTCCGAGGCTCTAAACCCGTTCAGTGGAAGAAGCCATTCAAAAGAACCACTCCGGGTCCGTCCAATTTGGACCGAATACTCGACCGCTCATGCCAGATACATGGCACCTCCGAAAAGCCAGCGAATCACACCAATAGAGATTGTTGGGTGTTCAAGCAGGCTGGCAAGTTAATTGCCGAAAACAATGACAATGGGCTAAATAGCGACGACGAGGAAGAGACCCGGCCGCCGAACAATAGAGGATAGAAGGGGTTCCCCCCACAAGTGCGGACGGTGAATATGATATACGCGACCCATATACCCAAGAGGGAGAGGAAGCGCGCACTACGGGACGTCTATGCGATGGAGCCAGTCGCCCCAAAGTTCAATCCATGGTCCTCCCGTCTGATCACTTTTGACCGAAGTGACCATCCGACCAGCATACGCCATGGCGGATTTGCCGCATTGGTCTTAGACCCAATCGTCGATGGATTTCACCTCACAAGAGTCCTGATGGACGGCGGCAGCAGCCTGAACCTGCTTTATCAGGATACAGTGCGCAAAATGGGCATAGACCCATCCAGGATTAAACCTACAAAGACAACCTTTAAAGGTGTCATCCCAGGAGTGGAAGCCAACTGTACAGGCTCAGTCACACTGGAAGTGGTCTTCGGATCCCCGGATAATTTCCAAAGCGAAGAGTTAATCTTCGATATAGTCCCGTTCCGTAGCGGCTATCATGCCCTGCTCGGACGAACCGTGTTTGCAAAATTCAATGCGGTGCCGCATTACGCATACCTAAAGCTCAAGATGCCAGGCCCTCGTGGAGTCATCACGGCTAATGGGAATACGGAACGCTCCCTCCGAACGGAGGAACATACAGCGGCTCTCGCGGCAGAAGTACAGAGTAGCCTTCTAAGGCAATTCTCAAGTCCGGTAGCTAAAAAGCCGGAGACATCAAAGCGCGCCCGGAGCAATGCGAACCAAGACCACCTGGCGCGATCAGAGCACGCGTAGCAATGCGGCCCCAACCCTCGCCCGCGCATGATCGCAAGAATAACACTCCGCGTACATCATTATGCTTTGGAGATACCATGGGCGTAGGGGAAGGGGCATGATCACAAGAGACCAAGAGTGCGGCTCGACCACACCAGGGGCTCATTCGAGCGCCCCCCCTTGTCTTTATTTTATCTTTTCTTCTTTTATGTACACAGGACTCCGTTAACCAGAAGCCCTGTTCGATGGCGAACTTGCCGAACTCATGATACAAACAGTCAGGGACTAAAGGAAGCCGCGGAGAATATTCAGGTGGTCTCAATTACGAGCATTAACTTCAATTACATACACCAAGTCTGCAGCTCATCCCTGGAGGGGGACATGTTTATTTAGTCCAAATCCCTTGCTTATCGCACTATTTGTATCATTCCGCTCTACTAGCAGACTTTTCTTCCATAAATAATGCAGCACCTTTTTATTGCAATCGCGTTATCTTTTATATATGTTCATTATGTGACATCTTGCACCCGTATACTTTGGTACGGCCGAATACGCCAGGGGCTTCTGTTCCCCAGATTATGGTGTGATTAAGTCTGAACACTTTCACAAGTGCGGCACCCCGAACTTATAGCATTATATGAATCAGCTCCGAATCATGTCTTGGGTCAATAGTTGGGTTTGCCCGGCTCCCATGTTTTGGTGCCTTACGTTCCGTTCCATCGGCTAAGGTAGCACTGGGAGAACCACTGCGATTGTGCCCCGGTTGAGCCGGGTTAACGCCTCAGTGGAGAAAGCTAAAACTGACTGGCATGATAAGGCGAGAGACTGGTCGCTGTTCGTGAGGTTCTTTCGGGTCCTTAAAGACTCATGCCGCTTCAAGCGAAGTTCCGGATGATGTCCGACGAAGGCGTGGATAGCGCCCCGGATTCGGTCTTCCGAATACCAGGGGCTTCGCCGAAATTTAAAATTATAGTATTCTATGGCTAAGTGAGAATGTTCAAGCATTATAAGTCCGGTTGCCTTGTTCGTCGTGTTGAGCGCCTCCCTAGATGGACCCAAAAATGGGAACAAGAGTGCTCAAGTTTATCACCGAACACCCCAGCACTTGTGGCTTGGGGGCTAAAGCCAAAGACTTGCCATCTCTCAGATTTAACAAACGGCCGCACAGAAGGTAATATTTTAAATTAAACAAGCGTTGCTAATGGCGCATATAAACGAAGTTTTCAGCGCCCAGGATAAATACACAGCGAGTTCACTCAAAGATTACATTTCGGGAGCACTCATCTGCAATATCGCAGGCTCCCTTCAGGACAACCTTATAATACCGCTCCGGCGTACGATGCTCCTTGCCCGGCGGCGGCGGATCCGTGAGAAGCTTCTCCGCATCTAGTTTGCCCCATTGCACCTTTATGCGGGCAAGGGCCCGACGAGCACCTTCAGTGCAGGCGGAGCGCTTGATTACATCCAGCCTGGGGCATGCATTCATCAGCCGTCGCACTAGGCCAAAGTAGCTTCCGGGCATGGCCTCTCCAGGCCACAGCCGGACTATGATACCCTTCATGGCCTCCTCAGCTACCTTGTGGAGTTCGACCAGCTGCTTCAGCTGGTCGCTTGGGGGCACCGGATGGCTGGCCTCAGCATACTGAGACCAAAAGACCTTCTCCGTCGAGCTCCCCTCCTCGCCACGATAGAATGCGGCGGCATCAGACGCACTACGCGGCAGATCTGCAAACGCCCCTGGAGAGCTCCGAATTCGGGTAAGTATCCGGTAATCCACATTAACATGCCTGCTTTGCATGAAAAATGCCTTACCCGCAGCTATCTTCTTCATGTCCTTGACCTCCTGAAGGGCCTTCTGGGCCTCGGCCTTGGCGGACTTGGCACTTTCGAGAGCCGAGGCAAGCTTGGACTCTCGAGTCTTGGAGTCACGCTCCAAACTCTCATGCTTTTCCATGAGAGCCTGGAGCTCTTGCCGAACTTCCGCTACCAGTGCCGCTTGCTTTTCTCGCTCAGCCCGTTCCGTGGCCGCATTGAGTTCGGCCACAGACAAGGCATCCTTCAGGGCTGCCACCTTGTTAGTGGCCCCTGCAATACACATATTATCCTTGTTAATCTTATTTGCAACCAAAACCCTTTTCTGTAAGGTACTTATTTAAAGTGGTGTTATTCACCTTCTTTTTCCTTGAGCTGCCTCTTGGCATGGCCGAGCTCTTGCTCCGACCGCTCAAGGTCCTTCTTCAGCGCCTCGACCTCCGCCGTTAATGCAGCAGAGGTCAACAGCGCAGCCTGCAAACCCATATTGACATATTTTTAGAAACCCTGCGTATATCTTGTTAGATCCTTAGTCCGGCCTTTCTTTCCGAACACCGAACTAAGCATCAGGGGCTACTGTCTATGCGGTATTACACTACCTAATTTTAACTTCTTACCTCAAAGCCTGTTAGAAGGCTGCTGCAGGCTTTGGTCAGCCCGCTCTTGGCGAGCTGGACCTTCTCAATCACCGCACTCATGATAGTGCGGTGTTCTTCCTTGATGGAAGCGCCTTTAAGCGCTTCCAACAGGTTATCCGGCGCCTCCGGTTGGACGGAGGCCGCCGGCGTCACGGTCTTGCCCTTCTTTCGAAGGGGCCGCTTGCCGGACTCTGGAACCGCTGCGGGTTCCGATGTAGAGTCCGGCACGAAGTCCGGGAGGTCGCCTGAAGGCGCCTCCGGAGCCTCCTCCTGATGGGTCCCCCTTTGGGATCCCACCTCGGCGTCCTCGTCGGTGCGTGAGGTAGAGGCAGTCGGGACGGAATTCACGTCCGACGAAGCCAACGACCCGCTCATCGAGTCGGGGAGATCATCCATGGCCGGACTACATATAGAATGCGGTGTTAGAAGGATACTACGTGACATGAAGGGCGCGACATATATATGATCCGACTACTTACGATCCGGCCGGACGCCTGGCCCTTGGAGGCCACTCATCCTCGCCAACGTCGATGTTGGCGAAACTGCCCGGGGGGATAGTCCTCCCCCTCTTGGACCCTTCGGCCGCCCCAGTTGGGGAGGCCTTCCTCTTCTTCTCTCCCTCCTCCGGGAGAGAGTACTCCTCCTCCTCGTCGTCTTCGGCGGAGGAGTCCTCGTCGTCAGACGCCTGATTACAGGAACTCTTTCGAGTCCCCGTGGCCGCCTTCTTGGCTTTCTTCTCCGGCACCACGTGCGGTGCCGGAACCAGCAGCCTTGCTAAGCGGGCATCCACTGGTTCTTCTGGCATGGGAACCGGGCTGATGAGCAGCTCGGCCTTCTCCATCCATTCCTGTCAAAGGAAGAGGCAGATTAAAAACCTCACTAGAGTTTATCTAATTACCACGAGTGTCCCGTAATGGGGTTGAATCACTTACCTCGTCAGTCGGAGACTGCGAGCTGAATCCGCGGTCTTCGGTCGCGGATGCGGGGGCTTCGGCGCCCTTGAACAGCACCCTCCAGGCACCTTCGTGTGTTGTATCGAAGAGCCCGCTCAACGTCTGGTGCTGTTCCGGATTAAACTCCCACAAGTTGAATGCCCGTTCTTGGCATGGGAGAATCCGCCGGAGGAGCATGACTTGGACCACATCAACAAGCCGGAGCCTATTGCTCACCATCTTTTTGATGCAGGCTCGGAGTCCCGTCACCTCCACCGGATCACCCCACTGTAAGCCCTTCTCTTTCCAGGAGGTGAGCTGCGTGGGGATTCCAGATCTAAATTCGGGGGCCACCGCCCATGTAGGCTTGCGCGGCTCGGTGATGTAAAACCACCCCGATTGCCACCCCTTGACGGAGTCCAAGAAGGTCCCTTCTAGCCAAGGGACGTTGGGCAGTTTGCCCAACATGGCGCCTCCGCATTCCGCTTGCGTCCCCTTCACAACCTTCGGCTTGACGTTGAAGGTCTTGAGCCATAGGCCGAAGTGGGGCCGGATGCAGAGAAAGGCCTCGCACACGATGATAAACGCCGAGATGTTGAGGATGAAATTCGGTGCCAGATCGTGGAAATCTAGGCCGTAGTAAAACATGAGCCCCCGGACGAATGGATGGAGCGGAAAGCCCAGTCCGCGGAGGAAGTGGGGAAGGAAGACGACCCTCTCATGAGGCCCTGGGGTAGGGATGAGCTGCCCCGCGTCGGGCAGCCGATGCGCGATATCGCTGGAAAGGTATCCGGCGTCGTGCAGCTTGGTGATGTCCTCCTCCTTAGCGGTGGAGGCCATCCATTTACCTCCCCATCCGGACATATTCGGAGAAGGGTCGAGGTGAGATGCGCAGGCTTGAGCGCTGGAGCTTGAGTTCGCGGGGATGGATAAGCAAAGGAGGAAGAAGGCGTAGGTGAGAAGGTAAATCCTTATCCCGTATATGTAGGCGGACTAAACTATGCGTCCCCCACCAGCCTGGTAAAACTCGCTTATCTCCCAAGCGCCACCATCAATGGCGCGGTTGGGTTACCCACGCACGTATTGATGAGAATCCCGGAATAAGGGGAACACGATCTCTGCTTCGATAAGACGTGCCAAGGAAACCGCTTCGCTAAACGTGCTGAGGTGGAATAGAAAAAAAAATGATTCGGACGAGGACTTGGCTGCGATATGATGTCATGCCGCATAATACGTCAGCAGATTGAGCTAAGTGTATATTTTATTCTCTCTATGGTGGAATGTGGAATTTATTTTGCAGAGCTGGACACTATCCTGGTGTTCATTATCTTCTCCGAATTATTCAAAGGAGGAACCCGCCTTGCAATGCCGAACATTATGCACGCCGGACTTATCGTCATTGAAGACTGGTTCAGGGGCTACTGAGGGAGTCCTGGACTAGGGGGTGTCCGGACAGCCGGACTATCAATATCCGCCGGACTCCAAGACTACGAAGATAGAAGATTGAAGACTCCGGCTCGTGTCCGGAAGGTACTTTCCTTGGCGTGGAAGGCAAGCTTGGCAATACGGATATGTAGATTTCCTACCATTGTAACCGACTCTGTGTAACCCTAGCCTCTCCGGTGTCTATATAAACCAGAGGCCCTTAGTCCGTAGGACGAACATACATCTCAACAATCATACCATAGGCTAGCTTCTAGGGTTTAGCCTCCTTGATCTCGTGGTAGATCTACTCTTGTACTACCCATATCATCAATATTAATCAAGCAGGACGTAGGGTTTTACCTCCATCGAGAGGGCCCGAACCTGGGTAAAAACATTGTGTCCCTCGTCTCTTGTTACCATCCGCCTAGACGCACAGTTCGGGACCCCCTACCCGAGATCCGCCGGTTTTGACACCGACAGTCTTCACGAAGATCTGCATGCCACCACACAGGTGCTTGGCTGGTTGGCTTAAGAACCACGTACCGCCACGTGGGTACTTGCTTAGTTGGTGGGTCGGTCACTAAGCTGGGTCGACGACAGGGCGGCAAAGCCTTGCCGCGGTCTTGTTAATATTCCCGACGCCGGGGCCTTGCAAGAGCCCTCGGCAAGAGCCTTGCCAGGGCCTCGTGGGCATCCTCGGCAAGGAACCTCGCCATTGTTTTGTCTTCACAAAGATTTGTATGCCACTATGCAGGCCCCCTCTCGAGCTTTGGTTCCAATGTTGTCGATGGTGTCGGAACTCTCAGGCTCAAGGGTGGTGGCCTTCCTAGCGCTTGGTATGTTGCCCTAGAAAGGCTCTTGCCGGGCTGCGTAGGCCGCCCCAGCAAGGCTCTTGCCGGGGGAAGCCCATCTTACCGCTTTACCTTTTGCGCCCCTGGTTTGAGCGTGGCTTCGGTAGTCTTGTACTTTTGCTTCCTTCCTCTACCCCTCTAAGCATGGCCACAGGTGCGGCTCTGACTGCCCGTGCACAAGTAAAGGGGTACAAAGAGGTCCCCTACTTTTGTATACCGACAATGATGGATTCCCCTCTCCGGAGCCCTGAACGGACTCCAGATCAGCCCTCCCGAGAAGAACAGGGCTTGGCAGCGGCTCCGTATCGTAGAATGCGATGAATCCTTCTCTCTGATTTTTTTCTCCCCGAACGTGAATATATGGAGTTGGAGTTGAGGTTGGTGGAGCTCCAGGGGCCCACAAGGCAGGGGCGCGCCCAGGGGGCGCCCCCCAGCCTCGTGGATAGGGTGTGGGCCCCCTTCTGTTGATTCATTCGCCAGTATTTTTTTATTAATTCCAAAACGTGACTCCGTGAAGTTTCAGGTCATTGCAAGAACTTTTGTTTCTGCAGAAAAATAACACCATGGCAAATCTGCTGAAAGCAGCGTTAGTTCGGGTTAGTTCCATTCAAATCATGCAAATTTGAGTCCAAAACTAGGGCAAAAGTGTTTGGAAAAGTATATACGTTGGAGACATATCAACTCCGCCAAGATTAAACCTTTGCTTGTCCTCAAGAAATTCAGTTGACAAAGTGAAAGTGATAAAGCAAAACTTTTACAAACTCTATTTGATCTTGTTGTTGCAAATATGTAAAGCCATCATTCAAGTTTTCGGCAAAGATCATGAACTAACCATATTCGGAATAAGATTTAGGTCTCATGTTTACTCATATCAATGGCATAATCAACTAGCGAGCAATAATAATAAATCTCGGATGACAACACTTTCTCAAAACAATCATGATATGATATAACAAGATGGTAACTCGCTAGCCCTTTTGAGACCGCAAAACATAAATGTAGTGGACCCCTGAAGATCAAGGACTGACTAGACATTGTAATTCATGGCAAAAGAGATCCAGTCATAGTCATACTCAATACCAATTAATAACAATGCATACAAATGAAAGTGGTGCTCTCCAACTGGTGCTTTTTTATAAGAGGATGGTGACTCAACATAAAAGTAAATAGTAAGGCCCTTCGTGCAGGGATTCGCAGAGGTGCCAGAGCTCAAGTGTTGAAACAGAGATAAATAATAATTTGAGCAGCATGCTTTCATTGTCAACATAACAACCAAGAGATCTCGATATTTTCCATGCTACATACATTATAGGAGGTTCCCAAACAGAATGGTAAAGTTTATACTCCCCCACCACCAACGAGCACATTCCACGGCTAGTTCGAAACAACGAGTACTGTCCAACTAACAACAATCCTGGGGGAGTTTTGTTTGCAATTATTTTGATTTGATTTGAGCATGGGAATGGGCATCCCGGTTACCAGCCATTTTCTCGTGATTGATGAGCGGAGTCCACTCATCGTGAGAATAACCCACCTAGCATGGAAGATATAGATAGCCCTAGTTGATACACGAGCTATTCGAGCATACAAAATAGAATTTCATTTGAAGGTTTAGAGTTTGGCACATGCAAATTTACTTGGAACGGTAGGTAAATACCACATATAGGAAGGTATGGTGGACTCATATGGAACAACTTTGGGGTTTATGGAAGTGGATGCACAAGCAGTATTCCCGCTTAGTACAACTGAAGGCTAGAAAGAGACTGGGAAGCAACTAACTAGAGAGCGACATAGTCATAAACATGCATTAGGATTAACCAACAATGAGTGCAAGCATAAGTAGGATATAAATCACCATCAACATAAATATCATGGAGGCTATGATGATTTTGTTTCAACTACATGCGTGAACATGTGCCAAGTCAAGCCACTCGAATCATTCAAAGATGGATACCACCCTATCATACCACACCACAACCATTTTAATAGCATGTTGGCACGCAAGGTAAACCTTTATGGACTCTTAGCTGATTAAGCATGGCATGAGTAACTATAATCTCTAATTGTCATTGCAAACATGTTTCATTCATCATAGCCTGAATGAGGAACGATGAACTAATCATATTTACAAAAACAAGATAGGTCGAGTTCATTCCAGCTTCTCCTCATCTCAATCATTTCATCATATATCATCATTATTACCTTTCACTTGCACGACCGAATCGTGTCGACAATAATAACTGTATGTGCATTGGACTAAGTTGGAATCTGCAAACATTTGATTCAAAGGAGAAGACAAGGTAATGTGGGCTCGTTGTTAGATAAAAAATAATGCATATGACAGCCACTCATCATTTTCATCGTGGTCTTCTCATCTCAACCCTCAAATAAAAGAAAACAATTTCAAAGAAAGAGAAAACTATTTACACGGGAAAGCTCCCAACAAGCAAAAGAAGAACGAGAAATCTTTTTGGGTTTTCATTTAGTTACTACTACTACTACAAGCATGGAAAATAAACTAGCTAAAAGCTACAACTAATTTTTTTCTCAAAGTTTTTCAAACACACAAGAAGAAAGCAAGAAAAGAAAATAAACTAGCATGGATAATACAATCAAAAAGTATGACCACCGACAACTAGAATGAGTGTGTGAACATGAATGTAATGTCGGTGAGAAATACGTACTCCCCCAAGCTTAGGCTTTTGGCCTAAGTTGGTCTAGGGCCATGGGTGGAAGTGGTCCTCTCTGGTGTACTAAGGAGGGTCCTTGGGGTGCAACTGATTAGCGAGCTCCTGTGGATCCCACTGATAAATATACTCTAGATATGGATCAGGAGATGGCTCAGGCTCAGGCTCACGGGATCGTATCTGCTCCTAGTACGCATAAATGTCGTCGGGCATGACAAGGTATGTGCCTGAATGTATGTTAAACAAAGACGATGCAGGCAAGGTAATAGTCTGACAAGTAGTTTTACTAAATACCAAGTTATAAATAAGTCTCTTATCCTTATCATCAATAAAATCATGTGCTACCATACTTTTATAGTCTAAGAAAATAGTGGGCAGCACCTTTTCGTCTTTCTCATAATGCCTAATACGTACCTCAAAGTGTTTAGCAAGGCACGAAGCAAAGATACCTCAAAAAATGGTGCCCTTTGTACGGTTAAGACTCAACCATAAGTTCTATCACGAAGTAAAGCATGGCGCAAAATATCAAGGTCAGGAGCACTGAGGCCCCCATTGCTCCAGCGACCAATTAAACATCTACTAGCAAATATTGCATAGTAACATAGAACAGGAAAATGTATACTAGTAATTCTTGCATCTGACACTTTTCACATTTCCCCCGACCACAATTTTATCAATAAATTCATCCACATCACTAGGATGTGGTTCCTCGACGCTGCCCTCAAAGGGCAACATGGAAACCACACAAAAATCATCGAGTGACATCTCCTTAAACTCATCATATAAATAAAAATCTACCGAAGGTGGTGATCTCCTAGCATGGAAATGGAAGTTTTGCATGAAAATATTTGTGAGTAGGAGATACTGTTCTCACTGGTCGTGGAGGAAGGTTGTACTTGGGCTTTTTATTCTCTTCATACTGCTTTTCCTTCGAACTTCGGCTCGGGGAGCCGCTCAACAATCTCTTCAACATTTTCTTCCTCTGAAATTTTTAGTGACTCAAAATAAAAGTGAACCAAACTCACAAGATTGATAGCAACTACTCCCACAAGTGCCTAGAGGCTATATCATGTATTAAAACTAATTTGGACCATATAAATTTGACATGCAAGCTCAAGAACAGGGCCTCGTCAGCAGAATTTTTTTGCAATAAATAAAGAATAGAACAAAACCTAATTGGACCATTGGAGGAGTCACATACCGAAGAACAATCCCCCAATGCCATTTTGCGAATGGAGCTTTGAGCAAGGAGATCAAAAATGGCAGCAAAACGAGCAAGAACACATGTTTGAGCTGCGGGATGATTTTTCCTGGAGGAAGACGAAGTGTGTGGGTACTGGAATAAGTGGAGGGGCCACATGGGGCCCACGAGGCGGGGACATGTCCAGGGGGGTAGGGTACGCGCTCCACCCTCGTGACCAAATGGTGGGTACCCCTGGTGTGTTCAAAGTGCCAGAAATTCACAAATATTCTACAAAAAATCATACTCAATTTTCAGGGCATTTGGAGAACTTTTATTTTCGGGGTATTTTTTTTATTGCGTGGATAATTTAGAAAACAGACAGAAAATACTATTTTTGCTTTATTTAAACTAAATAAAAGAAAGTATTTGGAGGGTACAAAAGGTTGTGCTTTCTAATTTCATCCATCTCATGCTCATCAAAAGGAATCCACTAACAAGGTTGATCAAGTCTTGTTAACAAACTTCTTCCTAATAACATGAAACCGGAGAATTGTCGAATAACACTAGGTTACCTCAACGGGAATATGCATGTCCCCCACAATAAGAATATCATATTTCTTTTTGACAGTAGGAAGAGGGAATTCAAAACCTCCCGTAGTAATATTTGAAAATTTTCCAATAGCATTGGTACTATGAACTTGAGGTCGTTTCTTCGGAAAATATACCGTATGCTCATTACCATTAACATGAAAACTGACATTGCCTTTATTGCAATCAATAACAGCCCCTGCATGTACAAAAAGGGTCTACCAAGGATGATCGACATACTATCGTCCTCAGGCATATCAAGAATAACAAAGTCCGTTAAAATAGTAACATTTGCCACCACAACAGGCACATCCTCACAAATACCAAAGGGTATAGCAGTTGATTTATTGGCCATTTGCAAAGAGATTTTAGTAGGTGTCAACTTATTCAAATCAAGTCTACGATATAAAGAGAAAGTCATAAGACAAACAATAGCTCCAAGATCACATAAAGCAGTCTTAACATAGTTTCTTTTAATGGAGCATGGTATAGTTGGTACTCCTGGATCTCCTAGTTTCTTTGGTATTCCTCCATTAAAAGTATAATTAGCAAGCATGGTGGATTCAACTTCCGGTACCTTTCTTTTATTAGTAACAATATCTTTCATATACTTAGCATAAGGACTTATTTTAAGCATATCGGTCAAACACATATGCAAAAATATAGGTCTAATCATTTCAACAAAGCGCTCAAAATCCTCATCATCCTTTTACTTGGATGGCTTAGGATGAAAAGGCATGGGTTTCTGAACCCATGGTTCTCTTTCTTTACCGTGCTTCCTAGCAACGAAGTCTCTCTTATCATAACGTCGATTCTTTGATTGTGGGTTATCAAGATCAACAACAGGTTCAATCTCTACATCATTATTATTACTAGGTTGAGCATAAACATTAACATCATTATTATCATTATCACTAGGCTCATGCTCATCACCAGATTGTGTTTCAGCATCAAAAATAGAAATATCATTGGGATTCTCAGGTGTGTCTATAACAGGGATTCTCAGATGCAAAGTCCTATCAATTTTAATTTTCTTAGTAGGACTATGTTTATCAGTATTAATTCTCTGAGAATCTTGCTCAACTCTCTTAGGATGACCCTCAGGATACAAAGGTTCCTTAGTCGTTTTACCACCTCTAGTCATACTGTAACAACATTATCATTGTTCATATTATTTAACTCATAGCAAATCATCTTGTGCCTTAAGCACTTGTTCTACTTGAGTCGTAACCATGGAAGCATGTTTACTAACAAGCTTAAGATCACTTTTAACTCCAGACATATAATCACTCGGTGTTCAACCATATAAGCATTGTGCTACCTCTTGAGCACTGCGTTGGATTTCCCCGAAGAGGAGAGGATGATGCAGTAAAGTAGCGTAAGTATTTCCCTCAGTTTTTGAGAACCAAGGTATCAATCCAGTAGGAGACCACGCACAAGTCCCTCGTACCTACACAAAACGATAGCAACTCGCAACCAACTCTTAGGGGTTATCAATCCCTTCACGGTCACTTACGAGAGTGAGATCTGATAGAGATAATATTTTTGATAGATAGATGCAAAGTAAAAAGTAAAGGCAAAGTAAAAACAAAGCAAGTAAATAAAGTGATATAGATTGATATGATGAGAATAGACCCGGGGGCCATAGGTTTCACTAGTGGCTTCTTTCAAGAGCATAAGTATTCTACGGTGGGTGAACAAATAACTGTTGAGCAATTGACAGAATTGAGCATAGTTATGAGTATATCTAGGCAATGATCATGTATATAGGCATCACGTCCAAAACAAGTAGATCGAAACGATTCTGCATCTACTACTATTAGTCCACTTATCGACCGCTATCCAGCATGCATCTAGAGTATTAAGTAAAAACAGAGTAACGCCGTACGCAATATGACATGATGTAGAGGGATAAATTCATGCAATATGATAAAAACCCCATCTTGTTATCCTTGATGGCAACAACACAATACGTGCCTTGCAACTCTTTCTGTCACTGAGTAAGGACACCGCAAGATTGAACCCAAAGCTAAGCACTTCTCCCATTGCAAGAACTACCAATCTAGTTGGCCAAACCAAAAAGGATAATTCGAAGAGACTTGCAAAGATAACTCAATCATACATAAAAGAATTTAGAGAAGAATCAAATATTTTCCATAGATAATACTGGATCATAAACCCACAATTCATCGGTCTCAACAAACACACCGCAAAAAGAAGATTACATCGAATAGATCTCCACGAGAGAGGGGGAGAACATTGTATTGAGATCCAAAAAGAGAGAAGAAGCCATCTAGCTACTAGCTATGGACCCGAAGGTCTGAAGTAAAGTACTCACACTTCATCGGAGGGGCTATGGTGATGATGTAGAAGCCCTCCATGGTGGATGCCCCCTCCGGCGGAGCTTCGGAACAGGCCCCAAGATGGGATCTCGTGGATACAGAAGGGTTGCAACGGTGGAATTAGGTTTTTGGCTCCTGTTCTGATCGTTGGGGATACGTAGGTATATATAGGAGGAAGGAGTACGTCGGTTTAGGTCTGAGGGGCCCATAAGGTAGGGGGCGTGCCCAGGGGAGGGGGCGCCCTCCTCGTGACCTCCTCGGCCACTGCTTGGAGTAGGGTCCAAGTCTCCTGGGTCACGTTCGGTTGGAAACTCACGATCCCGAAGGTTTCATTCCGTTTGGACTCCGTTTAATATTATGTTTCTTCAAAATACTGAAAAAGGCAAAAAACAACAATTCTGGGCTGGGCCTCCGGTTAATAGGTTAGTCAAAAGTGGAAAATAAAGCCCAATATAGTCCAAAACAGTAGATAAAGTAGCATGGAGCAATCAGGCATCCCCAAGCTTAATTCCTGCTCGTCCTCGAGTAGGTAAATGATAAAAAAGAATTTTTGATGCGGAGTGATACTTTGGCATAATTACAATGTTAATCTTCTTAATTGTGATATGAATATTCAGGTCCGAAAGATTCAAGACAAAAGTTCATATTGACACAAAAATAATAATACTTCAAGCATACTAATCAAAGCAATCATGTCTTCTCAAAATAACATGGCAAAAGAAAGTTCATCCCTACAAAATCATATAGTTAGGCTATGCTTCATTTTCGTCACACAAAGATGTTCCCAACTTCTATACCCCCGATGACAAGCCAAGCAATTGTTTCATACTTACATAATCTCAAACATTTTCAACCTTCACGCAATACATGAGCGTGAGCCATGGATATAGCACTATGGGTGGAATAGAATATGATGATGGGGATTGTGTGGAGAAGACAAAAAAGGAGAAAGTCTCACATTGACGAGGCTAATTAATGGACTATGGAGATGCCCATCAATTGATGTCAACATGAGGAGTAGGGATTGCCATGCAACGGATGCACTAGAGCTATGAATGCTCAACAAAAGAAAACTAGTGGGTGTGCATCCAACTTGCTTGCTCACGAAGACCTAAGGCATTTGAGGAAGCCCATCGTAGGAATATACAAGCCATGTTCTATAATGAAAAATTCCCACTAGTATAAAAAGGACAACTTATGAGACTCACTACATGAGGAACAAGGTGCTACTTTGAAGCACAATATATGAGACTCACTACATGAAAAACAAGGTGCTACTTTGAAGCACAAGTGTGGAAAAAGAGATAGTAGCATTGCCTTTTTTTTGCGCCTTTCTTTTTTTCTTTTTGGCCTTTCTCTTTTTTTGGGCAATGCTCTAATAATGATGATCATCACACTTCAATTGATTACAACACAAGGATTACAACTCGAAACTTAGAACAAGATATGACTCTATATGAATGCCTCCGGCGGTGTACCGGGATGGTGCAATGAATCAAGAGTGACATGTATGGAAAATAATGCATGGTGGCTTTGCCACAAATACAATGTCAACTACAAGATCATACAATGGCAATATGACAAAATTAATGTATGTCATGATGATGGTGGTGGAAGTTGCATGGCAATATATCTCGGAATGGCTATGGAAATGCCATGATAGGTAGGTATGGTGGCTTTTTTGAGGAAGATATAAGGAGGTTTATGTGTGATAGAGCGTATCGTATCACGGGGTTTGGATGCACCGGCGAAGTTTGCGCCAACTCTCAAGGTGAGAAAGGGCAATGCACGGTACCGAAGAGGCTAGCAAAGGTGGAAAGGTGAGAGTGCGTATAATCCATGGACTCAACATTAGTCAAAAGAACTCATATACTTATTGCAAAAATTTAGAAGTCATCAAACATTCAAGTACTACGCGCATGCTCCTAGGGGGATAGATTGGTAGGAAAAGACCATCGCTCGTCCCCGACCGCCACTCATAAGGATGCACAAGCCAGGTACACTTCATGTTTCAAATTTGTTACACAACTTTAACCATACGTGCATGCTACGGGACTTGCAAACTTCAACACAAGTATTTCTCAAATTCATAGTCACCCAACTAGCACGACTTTGATATTATCACCTCCATATCTCAAAACAATTATCAAGCATCAAACTTATCTTAGTACTCAATTCACTCAAAAGAAAGTTTCACATATCTTGAACACCAAGTATATTAACATTAAGCAAATTACCATGCTATTAAAGACTCTCAAAATAATCTAAGTGAAGCATGAGAGATCAAATAGTTTCTTTAAAACAAATCCACCACCGTGCTATAAAAGATCTAAGTGAAGTACTAGAGCAAAAATTATCACGCTCAAAAGATATAAGTGAAGCACTATGAGCAAAATTATCAAGCTCAAAAGATATAAGTGAAGCACATAGAGTATTCTAACAAATTCTAATTCATGTATGGCTCTCTCAAAAGATGTGTACAGCAAGGATGATTGTGGTAGACTAACAAGCAAAGACACAAATAATACAAGACGCTCCAAGCAAAACACATATCATGTTGGTGAATAAAAATATAGCTCCAAGTAAATTACCGACGGAAGTGGACGAAAGAGGGGATGCCTTCCGGGGCATCCCCAAGCTTTGACTTTTTGGTGTCCTTGGATTATCTTGGGGGTTCCATGGGCATCCCCAAGCTTAGGCTCTTGCCACTCCTTGTTCCATAATCCATCAAAAGAATTCACCCAAAACTTGAAAACTTCACAACACAAAACTCAACAGAAATCTTGTGAGCTTCGTTAGAGAAAGAAAACAAAAGACTACTTCAAGGTACTGTAATGAACTCATTATTTAATTATATTGGTGTTAAACCTACTGTAGTCCAACTTCTCTATGGTTTATAAACTATTTTACTAGCCATAGATTCATCAAAATAAGCAAACAACACACGAAAAACAGAATCTGTCAAAAACAGAACAGTCTTTAGCAATCTGTAACTAACGCAAACTTCTGGAACTCTAAAAATTCTACCAAAATAGGAAGTCCTGGACAATTTGCTTATTGATCAGCAGCATAAAGAATGAACGCAAAATCACGTTCCTGTGATTTATCATAACTAAATTCGTGCGCGCGAAGTTTCTGTTTTTCAGCAGAATCAAATCAACTATCATTGTAGGTTATCCTATAGGTCCTACTTGGCACAAACACTAATTAAAACATTAAACCACATCAAAACATAAGGTAGATGTATTATTTATTCCTAAACAGAAGCAAAAACAAAAAACATAAAATAAAATTGGGTTGCCTCCCAACAAGCGCTATCGTTTAACGCCCCTAGCTAGGCATAAAAGCAAGGATAGATCTAAGTATTGCCATCTTTGGTAGGCGATCCATCCGTGGCTCTCATGATAGATTCATATGGTAATTTTATTTTCTTTCTAGAGAAGTGTTCCATACCCTTCTTTAAGGGAAATTGGAATCTAATATTCCCTTCCTTCATATCAATAATTGCACCAATCGTTCTAAGGAAAGGTCTACCAATAATAATAGGACATGAATGATTGCAATCTATATCAAGAACGGTAAAATCTACGGGCACATAATTCCTATTTGCAACAATAAGAACATCATTAATTCTTAGTGGAATCCGCAAGATGCAAGTTTAGAGAGCAATCATCAAAATCACGGAAATCTAGCAAATCACATAAAGTTTTGGGGATAGTAGAGACACTAGCACCCAAATCACACAAAGAATGAAACTCAAAATCTTTAATTTTAATTTTAATAGTAGGTTCCCACTCATAATAGAGTTTTCTAGGGATAGAAACTTTCAACTCAAGTTTTTCTTCATAAGATTGCATCAAGGCATCAACAATGTGTTCGGTAAAGGCCTTATTTTGACTATAAGCATGAGGAGATTCTAGCACGGATTGCAAAAAGGAAATACAACTAATCAAAGAGCAATTTTCATAATTAAATTCCTTGAGATCCAAAATAGTGGGTTTAGCAACATCACGATTTTTATTTATTTCAATCCCATTTTCATCAATTTCATCATCAAGATCTAGAAACTCCGAATTCTTAGAACGCCTTCTAGGTAAAGGAAGATAATCTTCAGATTCATCAAGATTCATATTGCAAAACAAAGATTTAATGGGGGACACATCAATAACTTTTAGATCTTCACCTTGATTTTCATAGAGATTGGAAGAACACGCTTTAATAAAGGCATCTTTGGAAGCACGCATCCTAGCGGTTCTTTCCTTGCACTCATCAATGGAAATTCTCATGGCTTTGAGAGACTCATTGATATCATGCTTAGGAGTAATAGATCCAAGCTTTAAAGAATCAATTTCAAGAGAAATTCTATCAACGTTCCTAGCCAAATCATCAACTTTAAGCAAATTCTCTTCAAGCAAAGCATTAAAATTCTTTTGTGAATTCATAAACTTTTTAACACTACTCTCAAATTCAGAGGGCATCTTATTAAAATTTCCATAAGAGTTGTTGTAGGAATTTCCATAATTATTAGAAGGATTACTAGGATAAGGCCTAGGATTAAAATTCCATCTATAAGCGTTGTTTCCAAAACTATTCCTACCAACAAAATTCACATCCATAGATTCATTATTATTCTCAAGCAAAGTAGATAAAGGCATATCATTGGGATCAAGAGGAGTATTTTTAGGAGCAAACATCTTCATAAGTTCATCCATCTTTTCACTCAAAACATTGATTTCTTCTATAGCATGCACTTTTTTACTAGAAGATCTTTCGGTGTGCCATTGAGAATAATTAGCCATAATATTATCAAGCAATTTGGTAGCATCCCCTAACGTAATTTCCATAAAAGTGCCTCCCGCGGCCGAATCTAAAAGATTTCTAGAAGCAAAATTCAATCCGGCATAAAAATTTTGTATTATCATCCATAAATTCAAACCATGAGTAGGGCAATTGCGAAGCATTAATTTAATTCTTTCCCAAGATTGGGCAACATGCTCATGATCAAGTTGTTTAAAATTCATGATATCGTTCCTAAGAGTGATAATCTTAGCGGGAGGAAAATACTTAGAGATAAAAGCATCTTTGCACTTGTTCCAAGAATCAATACTATTTTTAGGCAAAGATGAAAACCAATCTTTAGCACGATCTCTAAGTGAAAACGGGAATAACTTTAATTTGACAATATTGTTATCCGTATCTTTCTTCTTTTTCATATCACACAAATCAACAAAATTGTTTAGATGAGTAGTGGCATCTTCACTAGGAAGGCCGGCGAATTGATCTTTCATAACAAGATTTAACAAAGCGGTATTGATTTCACAAGACTCATCATTATTAAGAGGAGCAATCGGAGTACTAAGGAAATCATTATTATTTGTATTCGAGAAATCACACAATTTGGTATTATCTTGTGCCATGGCAACAAGTAATCCAACACACAAGCAAACAAAAAGGCAAAGGGAAAAAGGCAAACGGGAAAGAGAGGAGGAGATTGGGAAAGAGAAGGCAAATAAAACGGCAAGGGTGAAGTGGGGGAGAGGAAAACGAGAGGCAAATGGCAAATAATGTAATGCGAGATATAGGGATTGCGATGGGTACTTGGTATGGTTGACTTGCTTGCGTGAGCCTCCCCGGCAACGGCGCCAGAAATTCTTCTTGCTACCTCTTGAGCACTGCGTTGGATTTCCCCGAAGAGGAGAGGATGATGCAGTAAAGTAGCGTAAGTATTTCCCTCAGTTTTTGAGAACCAAGGTATCAATCCAGTAGGAGACCACGCACCAGTCCCTCGTACCTACACAAAACGATAGCAACTCGCAACCAATGCTTAGGGGTTGTCAATCCCTTCACGGTCACTTACGAGAGTGAGATCTGATAGAGATAATATTTTTGGTATTTTTGATAGATAGATGCAAAGTAAAAAGTAAAGGCAAAGTAAAAATAAAGCAAGTAAATAAAGTGATATAGATTGATATGATGAGAATAGACCCGGGGGCCATAGGTTTCACTGGTGGCTTCTCTCAAGAGCATAAGTATTCTTCGGTCGCTGAACAAATTACTATTGAGCAATTGACAGAATTGACCATAGTTATGAGTATATCTAGGCAATGATCATGTATATAGGCATGACGTCCAAAACAAGTAGATCAAAACGATTCTGCATCTACTACTATTACTCCACTCATCGACCGCTATCCAGCATGCATCTAGAGTATTAAGTAAAAACAGAGTAACTCCGTAAGCAATTTGACATGATGTAGAGGGATAAATTCTTGCAATATGATAAAAAACCCATCTTGTTATCCTCGATGGCAACAATACAATATGTGCCTTGCAACTCTTTCTGTCACTGAGTAAGGACACCGCAAGATTGAACCCAAAGCTAAGCACTTCTCCCATTGCAAGAACTACCAATCTAGTTGGCCAAACCAAAAAGGATAATTCGAAGAGACTTGCAAAGATAACCCAATCTTACATAGAAGAATTCAGAGAAGAATCAAATATTTTCCATAGACAATACTGGATCATAAACCCACAATTCATCGGTCTCAACAAACACACCGCAAAAAGAAGATTACATCGAATAGATCTCCACGAGAGAGGGGGAGAACATTGTATTGAGATCCAAAAAGAGAGAAGAAGCCATATAGCTACTAGCTATGGACCCGAAGGACTGAACTAAACTACTCACACTTCATCGGACGGGCTATGGTGATGATGTAGAATCCCTCCATGGTGGATGCCCCATCCGGCGGAGCTCCGGAACAGGCCCCAAGATGGGATCTCGTGGATACAGAAGGGTTGCGGCGGTGGAATTAGGTTTTTGGCTCCTGTTCTGATCGTTCAGGGATACATAGGTATATATAGGAGGAAGGAGTACATCGGTGGAGCTCCGAGGGGCCCACGAGGTAGGGGGGCGTGCCCAGGGGGGCGCCCTCCACCCTCGTGACCTCCTCGGGCATTGCTTGGAGTAGGGTCCAAGTCTCCTGGGTCACGTTCAGTTGGAAAATCACGATCCCGAAGGTTTCATTCCGTTTGGACTCCGTTTGATATTCTGTTTCTTCGAAATACTGAAAAAGGCAAAAAACAGCAATTCTGGGCTGGGCCTCCGGTTAATAGGTTAGTCCCAAAAGTAATATAAAAGTGGAAAATAAATCCCAATATAGTTCAAAACAGTAGATAAAGTAGCATGGAGCAATCAAAAATTATAGATACATTGGAGACGTATCACATTGCATTTCAACTGTCTACCAAAATAAGAATTAAAGTATTCTTGGTTAACAATAAAATTATCAAACTCATCCCAAGCATTGACTAGCAACCTTAGTAGATGGGATTTCACACTTATCAAAGCTATAGAGAGAATTTACCTTAGTACCTATGTTGGGTTATCAAGACCATGTATCTCTTCAATAGGAGGTAAATTCTTAACAACTTCAGCTTTAACACCTTTTTATTTCATATATTTCTTTGCCTCTTGCATATCTTCAGGACTGATAAATAGAATACCCCTTTTCTTCGGAGTTGGCTTAGGAGTTGGTTCAGGAAGTGTCCAATCATTATCATTACTCAATATATTATTCAATAGCAATTCAACTTGCTCAACAGTTCTTTCCCTGAAAACACAACTAGCACAACTATCCAGGTGGTCTCTGGAAGCATCGATTAGTCCATTATAAAAGATGTCAAGTATTTTATTTTTCTTGAGAGGGTGATCAGGCAAAGCATTAAGTAATTGGAGAATCCTCCCCCAAGCTTGTGGGAGACTCTCTTCTTCAATTTGCGCAAAATTAAATATTTCCCGCAAGGCAGCTTGTTTCTTATGAGTAGGGAAATATTTTGCAGAGAAGTAATAAATCATATCCGGGGGACTATGCACACAACCAGGAGCAAGAGAATTAAACAATATCTTAGCATCACCCTTTAGTGAGAAAGGAAACAATTTAAGAATATAACAATAGCGAATTTTTTCCTCATTGAGTAAATAGGGTGGCTATATCATTCAATTTAGTAAGATGTGCCACAATAGTTTCAGATTCATAGCCATAGAAAGGATCATATTCAACCAAAGTAATTAACTCGGGATTGACAGAGAATTCATAATCCTTATCAGTAATACAGATAGGTGAAGTAGCAAAAGCAGGATCATATTTCATTCTAGAATTCAAAGACTTTTCTTTGAGCTTAGCTAACAGCTCCTTAAGATCATATCTATCATTGCAAGCAGGAAAGTCTCTAGCAGTTTCTTCATCCATAACATAACCCTCAGGTACAACCAACAATTCATGGGGGAGAATCTTCATCATCACTTTCATTAATATCATCAGTTTCAGTAATTTCATTCTCTCTAACCCTAACAAGTTGTTCATCAAGAAATTCACCTAGTGGCACATTATTATCAAGCAGAGAAGTAGTATCTTCATAAGCATCATGCATAGAAGAAGTGGCATCATCAATAACATGCGACATATCAGAATCAATACTAGGTGTAGGTGTGACAAGTTTACTCAAAACAGAAGGTGAATCAAGTGCAGAGCTAGATGACAGTTCCTTACCTCCCCTCATTGTTGAGGGAAAAATCTTGGTTCTTTGATCTTTCAAATTCCTCATAGTGATCAACATATATAAATCCCAAGTGACTCAAAGAATAGAGATATGCTCCCAGCAACGGCACCAGAAAAAAGGTCTTGATAACCCACAAGTATAGGGGATCGCAACAGTTTTCGAGGGTAGAGTATTTAACCCAAATTTATTGATTCGAGACAAGGGGAGTCAAAGAATATTCCCAAGTATTAGCAGTTGAGTTGTCAATTCAACCACACCTGTAAGACTTAATATCTGCAGCAATATATTTAGTAGCAAACTAGTATGGAAGTAACGATAATGGTGGCAAAAGTAACAACAACATTTTTGTAGCAATCGTAACAATAGCAACGGAGAAGTAACTTAGCAGAGATCAATATGAAACGAGCTTGTGGGAAATGGATCAATGATGGATAATTATGTCGGATGCAATTCATCATGCAACAGTTATAACATAGGGTGACACAGAACTAGCCCCATTTCATCAATGTAATGTAGGCATGTATTCCAAATATACTCATACGTGCTTATGGAAAAGAACTTGCATGACATCTTTTGTCCTACCCTCCCATGGCAGCAGGGTCCTATTGGAAACTAAGGGATATTAAGGTTTTCTTTTAATAGAGAACCGGACCAAAGCATTAGCAGTTAGTGAATACATGAACTCGTCAAACTACGGTCATCACCCGGAAGTGTCCCGACTATTGTCACTTCGGGGTTTTCTGGATCATAACACGTAGTAGGTGACTATAACTTGCGAGATAGGATCAAAAACACTCATATATTCATGAAAAAATAATAGGTTCAGATCTGAAATCATGGCACTCAGGCCCTAGTGACAAGCATTAAGCATGGCAAAGTCATAGCAACATCAATCTTAGAATATAATGGTTACTAGGGATCAAACCCTAACAAAACTAACTCGATTACATGGTAAATCTCATCCAACCCATCACCGTCCAGCAACCTATGATGATGAGCATCATGAATTTGGTGATGGAGGATGGTTGATGATGACGATGGCGACAGATTCCCCTCTCCGGAGCCCCGAATGGACTCCAGATCAGCCTTCCCGAGGAAGAACAGGGCTTGGCGGCGGCTCCTTATCGTAAAACGCGATGGATCCTCTCTCTGATTTTTTTTCTCCCCGAACGTGAATATATGGAGTTGGAGTTGATGTCGGTGGAGCTCCAGGGGGCCGATGAGGCAGGGGGCGGGCCCTAGGGGGTGCGCTCCCACGCTCATGGATAGGGTGTGGGCCCCCTTCTGTTGATTCTTTCGCCAGTATTTTTTATTAATTCCAAAACATGACTCTGTGAAGTTTTAGGTCATTTCGAGAACTTTTATGTTTGCACAAAAATAACACCATGGCAAATCTGCTGAAAACAGCAACAATTCGGGTTAGTTCCATTCAAATCATGCAAATTAGAGTCCAAAACAAGGGCAAAAGTGTTTGGAAAAGTAGATATGTTGGAGATGTATCATACTCCTCCATATATACATCCCTTAGGGCATCGTTTAGACTTTGGGTTTTGTTTAGATTGAAGTTCACCATAGCTTTAACTTCGCGTACTTTGGTTATGTTCAATGACCAGACCAATGTGTTATTGAACTCCACTTTCATCAATAAAGCTTTCCTCTTATATTCGCGATATCCAGATTCCAATCTCAGTTTCTTGCTTGTTCTTCGTTTGCTCGCTGGAAATAGACCCCCGTGGTCAGGTTGAACATGCTCCGACATGGTCAATAACCCTCGGAAGTTGGTTTAGCAATTGTTAAGGCGTGACGTCTTGCACGTTCTTAGTCGAATCATCAAAGTATACTCCCATAGAAAATGATATTCACCTTCTCATCGAAAGATGGGACACCTTTGCCTCTATCTAGTGGTATCAGATTTCCAGGTTGGTTGGTGAGATTTTCTTGTTTCACATAGTTTAGATCGAGTCTGTTCTTCATCCCACAGTCCATGAAAAAGCTAAAAAAATTAGGGTCAGTTCATCATATCTGAACATATCTGAGCCTTTGCATAATCCTTTTAGTGTTTTGATTTGTTGATTTTGCGGTTGCAACATCATGTCGAGTTGCTGGTCTTAGCATCTAGTCCTTCAGAGCTTCGAGTTCTATCACAGTTTGTCACGCCACCGCCGCACCATCCTCATTGTTGCTGCCATATACCACCACCGCTGCCATATCATACCACCGCAGCCATATACCACCACCGGTGCCATATCCTATGACCGAATATCCACCACCAATCCGAGTCTGTATATACCACGCCACCAATCTGAGTCCACATATACCACCGCCTATCCATCACCAATTCCAGTCCATCCCATATTCGGTTTTCTTTTGAGATCCGTCTAGTTTCAGATTCGTGCTTCCTTGCCTAAGTAGGTTTCTAAAAAAAAGAGTCTAGAGACCCCTGGGAAATGTTTATGGGCTATTGTTTCAGATCGTGATACTAGACTTCTTAGCCACTTTCGGAGAAGTCTATGGGCTAAGTTGGTGACTAAACTGTCTTTTAGTACTGCTTTGTCATCCCCAAACTGAAGTAGTCAATAGAACATTGTCTACTATGCTTAGGGTTGTTTTGAAGAATAACAAGAAAATGTGGGAAGAATGTTTGGAGACCCCCGGGCAGTTCTTGGGCCAAAAATTCAGCGGCTGGAAATATTTTCCCTATCCTGTTTTTAGGTCCCAGAGAGTGTTTTCAAACACTCGTCGTCTAGTGATTGTTTGTCGCACTTTTTGGTTGTCGCTGCTATGATTTCCAAAGAAATATCCAAAAAAATCATGTCTATCCTACTATTTTGATTTGGGAAGAGTTTGATAAATTGGCCATTGTAGTGATTTTCCGCAAAAAAGAGCGCAAAATAAAAAAAATCAGAGTGTGCTTTTCCCTTGTTTTTGTGCAGCGCCTTAATTTTTTTTGTGTTCTAGGCTCGCATCTCTAGCATGGTCTAGCCTAGGACCAGCACAGTACCTTCGTTGAGCATTTATTCAACTTTGCATCTCTGAATTGATTATTGCTGTCATTTTTGCTACCACATCATAAGCCTTCCCAACTCCACATTCATCTACATCATGTGTTTGACACCACCTCGAAATCACACTGTCCATGCTTTGCGAGTTTTGACTACAATGGTTGCCGATCACCACCTGCTGTTGGGTAAGAACTGGTAAGAATTTGAGTTTGCTTGACGGATTTGTGACACCCCACCACCACCACTTTCTGGTAGTCTGTAGGATCATATTCTTGTGTGTTTGTATTGCGGCTAACCATGGCAGGACCACAAGCCGACAAGATTGACTGGGAGAACATGATGAAGAAGGAGCTTCATGATAAATTTTAAAAAAATGTTGGGTCAACAGGTGGAAGACGTGATGGCTAGCTTTGGAAAGGCATAGGAGAGGATTGGTGACATTCACAAGACAATTGACACGAAATTGGATGCCAAGTTTGATGAAGTACTCGCGCGTCTACCACAACCACCAACCGGCTCTGCTGCACCGTTGCAGCAACATCAACAACCATCTCCACGTCACGATCCAGCAGGAAAAGCAGTGCAGTGTGTTTCGCTTGAGCCAGGACAAACTTCTGGTGCCGATGCTACTACTTTTGATGCTTCTGTAGCTCCTGCTGCTACTGCAGAGGAGGAGGACCATTACGAGGATGAGGTTGATCAAAATCAGAACGACGTGCAACCACCTACACCACTACCACCAGGTCGTCCTCATGCATATAATTGCAACGGTAGGGCGGCACCACCCCCTCAGGTACGAGATCTAGACCACATTCCTAAACTAAAGTTGAATATCTCTCCATTCGAGGGTAGATACATTTCTAATATTTATCTTACTTGGGAGTTAGAAATTGAACAACGCTTTACATATTTACAATAACCCGAGGATAAACGTGTTGTTGCTGCTCTTTGTGCTTTCACTAGTCTTGCATTTGTTTGGTGGTCTGAACATTGTAGATTATATCCTATTCCAGCTACTTGGGCTTCTTTGAAAACTTCTATGCGTACTCGTTGGGTTCCACCACGTGAATTACTTCAAAAATTGCAGCGCTTAAGACAAGGAAAAAACTATGTAGAAGAATATTATCAGTAATTACAAACTTGACTGATTAGATGTAGTATTGTTGAGGATATTGAAGCTATTCTTGCACGTTTTATGGGTGGATTAAATAGAGAGATTCAGACCATTCTAGAGTATAAGCAGTATAATAATATCACTCATTTATTCCATCTTGCTTACAAAGTTGAATGTGAAGTGCAGGATCGACAGGCATTGGCGCGAACTAATTTTTCTGCAGGTCGATCTTCATCATGGACACCACGTACATCTTCTACTTCCACACGTCCTATTGTAGCACCGCTGACTTCAGCCGCCAATTCTAACCGAGATACAAGAAAACATGCACCACCACCACCACCATCTTCCAGGAGCACACCTTCTGGTCCGACACAGAGCTCTTCTACATCCATTGCATCAACATGGCAAACACATGAGGTTATATGCCGTCGTTGCAAGGATGGAGGTCATGATGCGAGAAAATGTCCATCTCCGCGTGTGATGGTTGTTACTAAGGATGGTGGGTACACTACAAAAAAAAGACACATCCGTGACATTTTGGGCCGAACGAATTTTTTTTCTGTCATACATATGACACTTCTATGATGATAATTGTGACAAAACCCGGTATCATCATAGATGTGGTGGGCTCCTACTTCTATGACAAAAAATCATGACAGAAAATGGGCTTTTCATCCTAGGCGGGCCGGAGACGCAGCTGCATGACATTCTTTGGGCCGTCCATGACGGAAAAAACCGAGGTAGAAGCGAGGGGGAGGAAAATTTCAGGGAGTTGCCTGCTACGGTGGGAGGTCGGGGGCGGAGCAATGCACGTTTCTCTCATACGTACGTGCGTGTGTGCGAGGCGTTGGCTCTAACTGAAGCCGAGCGAGGCGTTTGGCTCTAACTGAACCTGAGCGATTGCACTGTAGGCTACGCGTTACTGAACCCGAGGGATCGATCGATGGCTGTTAACTGAACCTGATGGAGCGATTCCTTCGCTACTGCTGCTAACTGAAGCCGATCGATGCTGCCTCTGGGATGAACAGTGAGTGTTGCGGGGGGGGGGGGTGGATGAACAGTGAGCGGTGGCGTTGCCTCTGGATGAACAGGAACTCGTGGTGTGGAGGGCTGGATGAACAGTAGACGATGGAGGGGTGGCCGTGGAGGGGTGGTTGAACAGGACCCCGTGGTGTGGAGGGCTGGATGAACAGTAGACGGTGGAGGGGTGCCCATGGAGCAAGTGGTTGAACAGTAGCCGGTGGAGTAGCACGTGGTGGAGGCTGGATGAACAGGAGCCTGTGGAGGCTGGAGGAGGTCGACAGTAGCCCGTGGAGGCTGGACGAGGTCGACGATGGAGATGAACAGTATCCCGTGGAGTCTTGTTTTGCGGTACGCCAGACCCCTCCCCCCCCCATTTCGACTGTAGCACTCCAACACAAGTCCGTTTCGTCCGTTTTGTGGTACGCCACACCCCTTCCGATCAACAGGACCCTCGTTTCGACCGTAGGAGGTCCGTTTCGTATGTTTTGCGGTACGCCACACCCCTCTCGATCAATAGGATCCCCGTTTCGACAGTAGGAGGTTCGTTTCCTCTGTTTTGCGGTAGGCCAGGCCCCTCCCGATCAAAAGGACCCCGTTTCAAATGTGGACGGTCGAACACAAGGCCGTTTCCTCTGTTGTGCGGTACGCCAGGCCTCGTTTCCATCGCCTGTTCTGTCCAAGCCCTCCCGATGAACACGACCACGCATTCCGTTCCGACCCAGCCGGTTGGCTCCCCATGAACACGACGACGACCCTGTTTCTCCGTTCTGACCCAGCCATGTACATATGCGCGAGTAGGCGTTCGAGACCCCGCCCGTATGTACGTACGTGGCCGTATTTTCTTTCTTGCACCCTCGCCGTTGTACGTACGTGTACATGCTACGTGCACGCCTCTACTACGACATGTGCGCGCCTCTACTACGACACATGCGCGCCTCTACATCGACCAGTATATAGGTACGTACAAGTTCGTGACCAGAATGACAACGCTACGTACGCTTCGACCAGGTGGGTCCCGACTGTCAGGCAGTTCCTTGCCTGCGAAGATGTAGCTGGTGTTCCCTCAAAAAAAAATATGTAGCTGGTGGGTCCCAGCAGTCAGGGGGGCGAATCGTTTTTTTCCCGGACGCACTTCCTTGCATGCGAAGGTGTAGCTGGTGGGTCCCAGGAGTCAGGGGGAAACATTTTTTTGCGACATACGGTGGCCCGTCCGGTGGGTCCCCGCTGTCAGGTGGAGGAATAATTATTTTGCGTGTAATAAGGAGGCACTTCCTTGCTGCGGCCGTGGACCAAGCTGTCAGCCTCTCCACGTACAGTCCACGTCCGATGGAAGTCGTTCCTTGACCACATTGACCACGCCGCACCGAGAGCACGACGACGGTGGACGACGGTGAGGCCTAGGAAGGGGACAACTCGGAGCCGGGGAAGACGCAACAGTGGATGCCCACACGAAGAGGAGTATGAGGGTTCACTGGTTCGGCTGCGGTGTGAGGCTGCTGTCGCCGTAGATTAACAGGGGGTGTGGGTGAGTAGAGGGATGGCCTGGCCAGCGGTGGGAGTAGTAGGGGGTGGTGAGGCCTCCGCGGCATCATAGCCGGCCACGGGAGGCAGGATCACGCGGCACGACCGGCGCTGGTTTGGGCGGCTGGAGCAAGAAGACCAGAGGTTGAAGAAGCACTACAACCGTTGGATGAACATTGTACGGTAACAGGAGCTAGAATCGTTCATATTGACTAAGTCGACAAAGCCCTCCGTCCCCGTCAAGTTGGTAGGCCCACAAGTCAGCCTCCCAGTATGCCGAGTTCCAGTTGGCAGGGGGGGTATTCATTTTTTTGTGCGTAATAAGGAGGCACTTCCTTGCGTGCGAAGATAGCTGGTGGGTCCGACATGTCAGCGGGGGGCACATTTTTTTCGCGAAATACAGAGGCCCTTCCGGTGGGTCCCAAATGTCAGGTGGAGGAATCATTATTTTGTGCGTAATAAGGAGGCATTTCCTTGTGTGCGGCCGTGGACCCAACTGTCAGCCTCTCCACGCATAGCCTACTTCCGATGGTGTCGTTCCTTGACCACGTTGACCACGCCGCGCCGAGCGCATCACGACGGCGAGGCCCCGGACAGCAACGAGCCGGAGGTGGGAAGACGCGGGAGTAGAATCGCAAACAGAGAGGTGTACGAGGGTTAACTGGTTCTAGTGCGGTGTGGTTCGGCAGTCGGTGGAGAAGAACAGGAGGTGTGGAGGGTTGGAGGGAAGGCCTGGCCAACGGTTGAGTAGCACTTCATAGCGAAGCGTGCTAAGCAGAGCTGCTAGCAGCAGGAGGCGGGAGGTGGTCCCGGCGGCGCTGGAGGAAGAAGACGAGAGATT
Source organism: Triticum timopheevii (assembly GCA_963921465.1). NCBI lineage: Eukaryota > Viridiplantae > Streptophyta > Magnoliopsida > Poales > Poaceae > Triticum > Triticum timopheevii. Next base: position 182,439,149 of record OY997270.1, on the reverse strand, counting down.
GAAGACAGATGCCGGCCGTCGGATGTAAATCCAACGGCTAACATGTCAGAATCATTTGTTAACTAAATTTACAACGACTTGCATTAGCTTCGACCTATTGGCCCACATTTCAGCCTCCAAAAATGTGGCACGTATTCAACCCATTTTTTCAGAATTTACAGTCTATTTTTTGCGCGTTAGAATTTACAATCAATTTGATCTTTTTTTTGAGTTACAACCATTAGCTAGGTTGGGTGAACAATTAATGTAGCTTTCATGCGGCCCATTTATTTTATTTACTAAAAAATTACAGGCCATTTGCACTTTATCTAGATACACGATTTTGCTGGCCTGATTCTAATTATAATTTTGGGTTGGGCCAGCAATGTTATCAAAAAAATAAAAAAAGGCTGAGCATTTTGTTATAAATATATTTAAATAATAAGTGATATTATTACATTCGTCCTTAAATCTTACCAAGCTTTTGTACACAGTCACTAGGATTTTTGTGGCAAAACAATCCAGGATTTTATTTGTTAAGAAATTATTTTTATAAGTTAATAAGATGTGGGATATTGTTTTCTTACATATGTAAGTATCTGTTAAATATATGATGACAATAAAAATAATATATAATAACATATAAAATAATTTAAATATATATAATATAGTTAAAAGGGAAACATAAGTTGTACCTGGCGTTCCTATTCTTATATAGAAAAATAGAACATACCCCTGCGTTTTCTTTAAAAAAATACATAAATTGTGTGCCAATAATAAAACCTCGGATGGGAGGTCCATAGGCCGGTCGATACATGACGGCCCTAAGAAAATACAAACAGTCCCTCCCATCCGAGGTCGTGGGCTGCGCATGTTAAAAATGAAAGCCTAGACGGGGCAGCCCAAAACCACGTCCAACACTTGCCAAAACTCCCTCCCTCGTTTTCTCTGTGTTTCGCACACTCAACATTGTGTGGGAATTTTGACTGTGCATCATATGAAGATGTGCTATCCATGAATGTTGATCAACATGATGTTAACTAGCCGGTAGTTCCATTTTCGACCACGAATAAAACTTCCAACATGATGTTAACCCTGTTTGAAAAGGCCGTGTTAATATAAATGCTCTGTCTCTGAAAGTTGCAGTTTCTTATCTGAAACTGAACTTGCAGTTTCTAATCTGAAACTGAACTTGCAGTTTCTTATCTGAAACTGAAACTTGCAGTTTCTTCTCGTCTGCACTTTTATACTCCTATGAAACTACATTTTTTTAAGTGCTAAAAATAGATCTCTAGAATTCATAAAATTCTTCATATGCTCAATACTGCAAATCAGAAATTCAAAATACATTCATATCTGAAAGTACTCTCAAAATACACAATTCACAACCTGCAAATACTGACAACCCTAAGCTCCTCCTGACAATTCACAACCTGCCCGACTATTGGGCTGGGGGGCAGTCCCCTCCTATTCCTCGGCGGCAGACAGCCGCCCCGTGAGACGATGTGAATGGCGAGGGAGACGAAGGCGGGGAAGCGTCGTCGGGCCAACTGCTTTTCTCCTCTTGCAGTTGGGTTCGGTCGACGAAGACTCCACCGGCTCGCTCTGGCAGGACACCCTCACAAACGGCACCATGTAGATGCTCGATCCTTCAATCTCTGGTGGATGCTCCATCTGGGATCGATACTCCCACCACCGCTCCCACACGACCGGGTTCGGTGAATCTGTTTGCTCCATGGCCCAGAGGAGCAGCTCTATGTACTCCGACGTGACTCCCTCCGGGAGTATCGCCGCGTTTTCGCTCTGTTGTAGATATTTGGCCATGGATGTTGCCGTCGCCGCTAGTTGGTCCTTGTTGTCAAACCAAGACTGTATCTCCAACATCCTAGCTAGCTTCACAGGGTCGCCGTCTGCGATCCTCACGTATCGGTTGTGCTCCTCCATTGATCTACTTCTCCACAGCACCTTCACTCGCCGGCGGTGGTTTTTGAATGGAAGAGGAGAGGAGCGGCGCTAGTTTTGGACTAGAACAGGAAGGAGGGGCGGTGGTTTTGAAATTGAAGGGAGAACATGAGACTAGTTAATGTGGGGTCGCTCTCTTAATTGAAGGGTAAATTGATTTTGATTTTTATCCAGTCACAGCGTGCCGGCCCTCTGGCCCAATCCTAAATCGCTGCTGCACGCTCCTCTCCCTCTTCTCCATTGCAAAACCAACTCCTCTGTCGGTGTACTAAAGTAGGGGTACCTTAGTACCCCGAACTTGTGCACGGGCAGTCGCAGCACCCCGCGGCAAGGCTTGCCGGGCGCCCGCCAATGCCCTCCACCATTCCTCATTACTGCCATTCAAGGACAAAGTACTAACCAAGAGAACGAAGGCCCCGGCAAGAGGAGCTTGCCGGGAAGGCCAACCAGGGCATCACCAGAAGACTTGCCGCGGCGCCCCGTGCGCCCCGGCAAGGCCCGGCGGCCGGCAAGCTTGCCGGACCCGCGGACTCGCCGTGATCAGCGCCACGTTCTCCAGGAACGGCAACACGAAGACGCTCGCACTCGCATCGAGCACCGGAGACAAGCGCGACGTCAATCTGACCAGCGCGCTGGGCCCGCCGTCGACGCGCACGCACCCGGAGAACCAGGCGACTTGCCGTACGCGGCAGGTTGTCCCGCGTTCACTCGCGAGTGCGGCAAGTCCAGTGGCCCAAAACCAAGAACTTCAAGCCAGACGTGCCCGGGAAGTATGATGGCAGGATACACCCGTCGGAGTTCCTCAGCATCTACACCATCGCGGTGCAGGCTGCCGGAGGGCACGACGAGAAGATCCTCGCCAACTACTTCCCGCTGGTACTCAAGCCCAACGTCAGATCTTGGCTCATGCACTTGCCGGACGGCTCCATCTCTTCATGGGCGGACCTGTGTCACCAGTTTGTCGGCGCCTTCACAGGCGACCACAAACCCCACTGCCAGGAAAGCGACCTGCATTTGCTCGTCCAGAAGGAAGGGGAGCCCCTGCGCAAGTACATACAGAGATTCAGCCAAGTGCAGCGCAACATCCCAGACGTCCACCCTGCCGTGGTTATCAGCGCGTTCCACCAGAACGTGCGCAACCGCAGGATGAGGGAGGAGATGGCGATGAGCAAGATCAGAGATGTCAGCGAGCTCTATGCTCTGGCCGACAAGTGTGCACGGGCTGAGGAAGGGAGGAAGATTCCCGGAGAGATTGCAGGAGCAGAAGGGTCTGATAGTGAGGATACCGCCCCGGCAAGGAAGAACCGGAGGCAGAACAACAGGAAGAGAAAGGCTAAGGATGTGCTAGCTGTCGAGAATTCCGGCAATGGAGGCGCCTCCGACAAGGCCAAAGCCGATGACTCCGGCGAGGCCGTGGTAGCCGCCGACAAGCAGGATGGCTCCGGCAAGCGGTATTGCAAGATCCACCGCACCAAGGGACATGACCTCCAAACCTGCAAAAAAGTGGAGCAGATGGCGGAGCTACAAAAAGCCGAATACGAGCGCCGCGATAAGGAGAGAGCCCAGGGAGGTGGCGGAGGATCCGGCAAGAAGCTTCCCGCCCGGGGAGGGCACCGCGGCAAGGCCAAGATGCGGCAAGGAGACAGGCCTCCCCGCGGCCGCGACAAGGACGAAGATGAAGATGAGGATGATGAGATGGAGGAAGATGAGACTGATGACCAGGTGTTTCAGAAGGCAACAGAGGTGTTGTGCATCGACGGCGGCGCCTCTCTGCACACCTCGCACCGCCAACTCAAGCAATGGGTGCGAGAAGTGAACGCCGCGGAGCCGTCCGTCGAGGAGCGCAAGCCTCTGAAGTGGTCCGGCACGCCCATCGTCTTCGATGTTGAGGACCACCCTGATCGCGTCACTGCGGTCGGGTGCTTGCCGATGTTGGTCTCACCAACAATCCGCAACCTCAAGGTCACGAAGATGTTGGTTGACGGCGGGGCCGGCCTGAACCTGATTTCCTCCGCAGTGCTCAAGAAGCTCCAAATCCCCGACAGCGAGCTCGAAGAAACTGGTACATTCCAAGGGATAAATCCGGGAAGGAGCAAGCCAAAGGGGAAGATCACATTGCCAGTGACGTTCGGCAGCGAACTGAACTTCAGGACTGAGAGGGTCACGTTTGACGTGGCTGATATCCCGTTGCCCTACAATGGGATACTAGGCCGTCCTGCGCTCGACAAGTTCATGGCAGCCTCTCACTACGCCTACAACGTGCTTAAGATGCCTGGCCTGATGAGTGTCATTTCTGTCCAAGGCGACAAGAGGGATGCACTCATCTGCGCCGACAAGATCTACCAGGAAGCAGCAGCCGCAGCAGAGCGCGAGCCACTTGCCGCCGAAGCTCCCCGGGGGAAGAAGAAGGCCAAGTCCGGCAAGGACGACTCTGGTGCCCACTCCGGCAAGCGCACCTCCCCGGAGCGCTGCGCTGCCGTCGAGGACGCGCCATCGAGCTCCGCCGGCAAGTGCAAGAAAGCAAAGGCAGGTCTACCACATTCTAAGCCCAGCAAGGACAGCTCTGGTGCCCACTCCGGCAGGCACGCCTCTCCGGAGTGCCGTGCTGCCGTCGAGGACGTGCCATCGAGCTCCGTCGGCCAGTAAGGTGAAGAAAACAACCAGCTCCGAGCTTTTGAGTTGCATTCCCTGAAAATCCGTACCTTGTATGAGGAACCTGTGCGCAAAGGGACCGAATCGTGGCTAAGTCGCGCCCTTGATCTGTTTTGAGTCCGCTCAACAACGCAAGCGCGCTGCGACTGGCCCGACAAGGTTTCTTGCCGGGAGCAACGCCGCCAGCGGACTGCTGATGTCCCACACCCGACGAGTGTGTTCGCACCGGCGGGTTCCCTGAAGGCGCGGAGGTGAAAACATACAAGGGAGGAAGACAAGGGAGGGGCACAGCCTCGCCGGATCGTAGAAGACGGAAAAGCTAAGTCGCTCTTGAGTACAGAGCCCTTTTTCTTGTCCAAACCTTTATGTTATATTCCTCGAACGTTCGTGCCTTGTACGTTAAACCTGTCCGCAGAGGAACCAACTCATGGTTAAGTTGCGTCCTTGCTTTGTTTCCGAGTCCGCTCAACAATACAAGTGCGCCGCAACTGGCCCGAGAAGGTTTCTTGCCGGAAACAACACCGCCAGCGGGCAGCTGATGTTCCGCACTCAGCCAGTGTGTTAGCGCCGGCAAGTTCCCTATAAGCTTAGGGTAGAAGCGTACAAGGGACGTAATGGGATAGAGGAAGTAACGTAGCAATCTTTGCCGTGGGACGTCCTTTGTATGAGAAACTTGTGCGCGGAGGAGCCGACTCATGGCTGAGCTGCGCCCTTGATTTGTTTCCGAGTCCGCTCAAACAATGAAAGTGCGCTGCAGCTAAGCCCGACGAGGTTTCTTGCCGGAGGCTACACCGCCAGCAGGCCGCTGATGTTCCGCACTCAGCAAGCGTGTATGCCCCGGCAAGTTCCCTAAAAAGCATAGAGTATGCACATACCACGGACGAAACACAGCATCGCGTTGCCCAACATAAAGTTATGTTACAAAAAGTAACTTATTACAGCACTGTCTAAGTTGTTCTTATGACTGGAATAACAGCGGCAAGGAAAGGACGCACCGACGCCTGGGCCCCGGCAAACCAACGATGCTGGGGGCTGCGAGTACCGAGGCTCCCTCGCAGCTAGCCAGGGTCGCTGGGAGCTGTAAGAGCAAAGGAAAAAGGGCGCAGGCCGGTGTCCCGACAAGCCGGAGTCGCCGGGTGCTGTGATATCAGAGTGACAAGGAGAAACCAGAAGGGCGCGCTGGCGCGCGGGCCCCGGCAAGCCAGCCTCGCTGGGGGCTGCAAGGGCCAAAGTTCCTTCACGACGGGCCAGGGCCCCCGGAGGCCGCGGCGTCGGCGACAAGGGAAAAAGAAGGCGCACCGGCACCTGGGTCTTGGTGGAGCCAGAGTTGCCGGAGGCTGAAAAGGCCAAGATTCCTCCCCGACAAGCTAAGGTCGCCGGGGGGCTGCGGAGTCAGATAAGCTTTTCATCCCTCGTCATGCATCCTCTTGTGGACCGGGGAAGGCGGGGCCACGTCCTTGAACGAGCGTGTCTTGTAAAACCCGGGCGCGGAGGAGCCGAGTCGTGGCCAAGTTGCGGCCTTGTTTTGTTTCCGAGTCCGCTCAACAATACAAGCACGCCGCAACTGGCCCGACAAGGTTGCTTGCCGGAAGCAACGCCGCCAGCGGGCTGCTGATGTCCCGCACTCAGCAAGTGTGTTCGCTCCGGCAAGTCCCCTAGAAGCGTAGGGTGGGAGCGTACAAGGCACAAAATCAAGTAAAGGACTTAGTCCGGCAAGCATTCCCCTCTTTTCATTAAAAACATCCAAGTTTAGTACAAGTCCATAGAGGATGAAAAACATGATAGAGAGGATTACAGATTTAAAATACAGCTAAGGCCCGAAGGCTTACAAATTAAAAGATAAGATGCCCGTAATCCCTCTCCTGTTTCTCTCTCCAGGAGGTAGGTCAAGGGGGCCCCGGCAAGAGAAGCTTGCCGGGAAGGGCAAAAGGGGTGCCTAGGACAGCTACGGGCGCCAGAAGACGCCAAGAGAACACCCCGGGGGCCGGCCAGGAGCTTGGCGGAGACGGAGGCGCCGGAGGAAGAGCTTGAAGACGGGGCGGCGGGACATCAGCATGCTGTCGAGGGCACCTCGCCCTCGTACTCTGACTTGACTGCCTTGCCGCCACCCCTCTTCCTCTTCCGCAGCCTCCCTACGCCAGCCGCCCAAGGAGACGGCCCTGGGGAGTTCAGAAGGCCGGCGACCCGGATGATGGGGTCGCCGGTGGCGCGCGAGGCAGCGTCCGACGCCTAGTCGGTCCCGCCATCCTCGTCGTCGCTGTCGCTCCCCCCTCATCACTCTCGCTCGAGGAGGGGCCTTCGCTATCGGAGGAGCTGTCCACGCAGCATCTCGCCCGGGTGCCGGAGTCCCCGAAGACCTTGACGGCGAGAAGGTCGCCCTCCATTAACTTAAAATGGAGGGTAAACCCCGCCGTCAAGCTGTGGATGCAGGCGAACGTCTTCCACCCTCGATCGAAGTACATCACGCTGGGGGCTGGTGATACGACACTGACTCGAGTGCCGCTGATCCCGCAGCCCCTCATGCGCAACTCCAACATCTCGGGCGGATCCGGTTCCATCGCGCTCGCGAACGGGGCCGGAAGCCGGAGGCGGCGGCGAGGTGCTCGGCGCAGTTTGATGAAGAACTCCCGTGGGTCATCTCCAGTATGGACCGCCTCGAGGAGAGGAGCTGCCGGCGGAGGCGAGGGTGGCGCACCGCCTCGGCCGCCTCTTCCCCGAACGCCTCGACCACGTCCTCGACCTCGTCCGCGGCCTCGCCCCCGAACTTGTGCACGGGCAGTCGCAGCACCCCGCGGCAAGGCTTGCTGGGCGCCCGCCAATGCCCTCCACCATTCCTCATTACTGCCATTCAAGGACAAAGTACTAACCAAGAGAACGAAGGCCCCGGCAAGAGGAGCTTGCCGGGAAGGCCAACCAGGGCATCACCAGAAGACTTGCCGCAGCGCCCCGCGCGCCCCGGCAAGGCCCGGCGGCCGGCAAGCTTGCCGGCACAACAAGAGAAGGGCCGCGGCAAGGCACTTGCCGCGGCAAGGCTGCCACCCACACTCCAGCGCACCCAACGACGTGTCATCACAAGGCCATCCCAAGGGCACGTGGCGAGGCACTACGCAACCATGCGGGGCGAGGTGGCAAACGGAGCTGACAGAGACGCCATCGTGGCAACCGGTGGCTCACTTAACGGTCACTCCCCCTGCACTATTGGGGCGACCGGACGGGCATTTAATGCCCTTGTCCCCTGCCGTCAGAGTTAGGTAGGGTCACTGTTGGTCACTGTTGTACCAACCTGCAATTTTACCTTTCTACCCCCTCTTCCTACGCTGCCACCTGTGGATGCCCCCTTCAGAGTATAAAAGGGAGGCCCATGCGCACGTAGAAGGGGTTCGGTCCATTCGACACCCACAGCACCACCATACGCTCGCATGCTCGAGCAAGATCAAATAACAAACACAAAGCAGCAGTAGGGGTTTTATCTCTCCGGAAAGCCCCGAAGCTGGGTTAAAATCGCCCGTCTCCCCCGCGTGCTCGACCTCGATCTGCTCTGCGCACGACCCCCGCTCCCTTGCCGAACCAGAAGGGGCCCCCAGTGCCCCATAGGTGCTCGAGGCCACAGAGAGACGCTATCCGCCGTCGTTCACCAAGCTGCGCAAGACTCGGGTGGTGCGCCGCAATGACTGGAGCGCTCTGTCGCCGGATGATGCCAAGCTGACGATCGCCACCACCCGAATCCTCCGGCTCAGGCACGCCGGACTCACAACAGGGGCGGTCGGCGCGGATTTCCTTCGCCGTCGCATTGCCCCTTTGCAGGCAAGGGGGAGGCCCGCCTGGCTGTTCAGCGGCCCGACGGATTTCATGAGGCTGCGCCCGGGCCTCAACTTCAACTTCACAGTCCTGGAGCTGGACGCGATGCTGAGGGAGACGTTCAAACACGACCCCAATCACCCAGAGTGGTTCCAGTTGCCGCAGGGCGTCGTCCCTTTGTGCAACAACTCCCAGCGCGATCGCATCTGTGCGATGATGCCAGAATTCGACTCGCACGGGGTAAGTGCCAACTGGATAGAGCCCGCCGCCGAAGTCGTGCAGCAATTCTTTGATGACCTGTCGGAGGCGGCGGTTAAATCTGACGAGAAGAAGCTCCTCACCCGTGCCACCACTGCCAGTGAGCTGGCGTACATTGCTAGTAGGGCCGAGGAGGCGGCGGCGGCCGCCGCCGCGGGCGAGTTTGGCTTCACGCTAGCGGAGGCGGAAGCAGCTGAGGTGGCAAGCCTTGCCGCCCAGGAAGATCTTGCCGGAGATGGCGACGGCGAAGGGGAAGCCGCGGCCGGGGCGAGCCAGCCCGCCGAGGGTGCGAGTGGCCGGCTCTTCTCGAGCAACTTGCCGCTGACGGAGCCCTCGGTGCAGCCCCAGTTTCATCCGAGAAGGCGTCTCCGTCGAGTTGGAGAGCTGGCAGAGGCACAGCCCGATCAGCAGCCGCGGCGCCGCGGGACGTGCTCCACCGCGGCAAACTTCGTTGCCGCGGGAGGATCCCAAACCGCGCCGGCAACTGAGGCCGGGTCTTCTCGGGCTGCCACGCCTGACCCTGCCGCGGCCCTTGGCAAACGCCAAAGGGAGCCTGTTCTTCCGCCACGCCGCGCAGGGAGGGCACCGGAGTTTGACCTCTCCGCACTGAGCTCTGATGACGACGAAGAGGACGAGGACGAGGAGGAGTAAGGCTTCTTTTTTACTGCACTCGCTTTTTCCTCGATTCTTGCCGTTGTTTGTCTTGTATCTAATCTGTCTCTCTCTCCAAACTCCTGTTCTGTCCCAGGACTTTGGCGGAGAGGGTGGCGAAGAGGGCCAGGGTCCCGGTGGTCGAGGACGATCCTGCTAAGGCGGCGGAAGATACGTCTGAGACCACTTTGACGGACCCGGTCCCTTCCCCTCGCAGCAGCTCCCAGCACAGCCCCCAGCGTGAGTGTCTCGATTCACCTCCCGTCGTGGGGCGCGCATTGTCGCTTCTTCCGCTGCCAATACCTTGATTATTGGCTCTTCTGTATACAGGAGAAGAGCGGGCCCACCAGGAGCAGCCGGAGGCCGATGCGGAGGTGTCGTCGGCCTCGACTACGCGACCGAGGGCCGACTCCCCGATGTGGGAGCCGTCCCTGGCAAGGAAGGGGTCCCCGGCAAGGGGCGGGGCCGGCGAGCCCCCGGTGGTGGAGCCCGCGATCACAGAGCCCAGCGCAGGTGAGCCTCCTTGTCGGGGATTTTCCCTCGGATCTCGCTGATCTCCCTTTTCCTTCTTCTGGGTATTCGCTTGACTATCTCTTTCCTTCCCTGCCTTCAGATCCTCCCCTTGGGGACCCGATGGAGGCTGAGGTCGCCGGCGAGGAGGACGGCCGCGGCAACACTGAGGATGTCGCTGCCGCTGAAGGAGAAGTCGGTGCGGAGGAGCCCACAGGTATTCATAATGTGGCAAAAGAAGTCAGAAAAAGGTGGGCAGAGCCCGCAGTAGAAGAACACAGGAAAGAAGTAGTACCCTCTGGGGCACTTCTTCGATTTGGAAGCCTCCACGGAAAGCACCGGCGTGCGCGGATGCGCCCGCGTCTCCGTCGACCAAAAGAGGTAAAACCCCGACCGCAACGCATCCGGGGTGAGCTCAGGAGGGAAAAGCACCTGCCTCTTGCGCAGCGCCTCGAGCTCTTGTGCCTCGGTCGACTTCGTGGCCTTCGCGGCCTTCGTAGCCTTCCCGGCCTTCGGGGCCATGGCGGGGGCAGCGAGGGGAGGCAAAAGCGACGACGGCGATGGGCGGCGGAGCGCTGTTTTTTCTCGATTCAGGAGACGGAGGAGAGCGTCGGAGCTTTCGGAGGAAGGAACCGCAAGTGGCGAAAGTGGGGGAGTGGCCCCATTCCCTCCGCTTATAAATAGAGGATCCGAACGTTACGCATTTTTTGGAATTAAACGCCCCCCATGTCTCCCACGACGCCGCAATCGACGCGTGCCGTTGCGGGGGAGCGCGATGGGCACGGAGCCCGATTCTGTGCGGACCCAGGCCACGCGTGCCCGTGCACTGTTTTGGGACTGGCCCAACAACGCTCGGCACCGTGTATGGCCCAGGCCCGGGGGCTCCTGTCGGTGTACTAAAGTAGGGGTACCTTAGTACCCCGAACTTGTGCACGGGCAGTCGCAGCACCCCGCGGCAAGGCTTGCCGGGCGCCCGCCAATGCCCTCCACCATTCCTCATTACTGCCATTCAAGGACAAAGTACTAACCAAGAGAACGAAGGCCCCGGCAAGAGGAGCTTGCCGGGAAGGCCAACCAGGGCATCACCAGAACCCTTGCGGCGGCGCCCCGCGCGCCCCGGCAAGGCCCGGCGGCCGGCAAGCTTGCCGACACAACAAGAGAAGGGCCGCGGCAAGGCACTTGTCGCGGCAAGGCTGCCACCCACACTCCAGCGCACCCAACGACGTGTCGTCACAAGGCAATCCCAAGGGCACGTGGCGAGGCACTACGCAACCATGCGGGGCGAGGTGGCAAACTGAGCTGACAGAGACGCCATCGTGGCAACCGGTGGCTCACTTAACGGTCACTCCCCCTGCACTATTGGGGCGACCGGACGGGCATTTAATGCCCTTGTCCCCTGCCGTCAGAGTTAGGTAGGGTCACTATTGGTCACTGTTGTACCAACCCGCAATTTCACCTTTCTACCCCCTCTTCCTACGCTGCCACCTGTGGATGCCCCCTTCAGAGTATAAAAGGGAGGCCCATGCGCACGTAGAAGGGGTTCGGTCCATTCGACACCCACAGCACCACCATACGCTCGCATGCTCGAGCAAGATCAAATAACAAACACAAAGCAGTAGTAGGGGTTTTATCTCTCCGGAGAGCCCCGAAGCTGGGTAAAAATCGCCCGTCTCCCCCGTGTGCTCGACCTCGATCTGCTCTGCGCACGACCCCTGCTCCCTTGCCGAACCAGAAGGGGCCCCCAGTGCCCCATAGGTGCTCGAGGCCACAGAGAGACGCTATCCGCCGTCGTTCACCAAGCTGCGCAAGATTCGGGTGGTGCGCCGCAATGACTGGAGTGCTCTGTCGCCGGATGATGCCAAGCTGACGATCGCCACCACCCGAATCCTCCGGCTCAGGCACGCCGGACTCACAACAGGGGCGGTCGGCGCGGATTTCCTTCGCTGTCGCCTTGCCCCTTTGCAGGCAAGGGGGAGGCCCGCCTGGCTGTTCAGCGGCCCGACGGATTTCATGAGGCTGCGCCCGGGCCTCAACTTGAACTTCACAATCCTGGAGCTGGACGCGATGCTGAGGGAGACGTTCAAACACGACCCCAATCACCCAGAGTGGTTCCAGTTGCCGCAGGGCGTCGTCCCTTTGTGCAACAACTCCCAGCGCGATCGGATCTGTGCGATGATGCCAGAATGCGACTCGCACGGGGTAAGTGCCAACTGGATAGAGCCCGCCGCCGAAGTCGTGCAGCAATTCTTTGATGACCTGTCGGAGGCGGCGGTTAAATCTGACGAGCAGAAGCTCCTCACCCGTGCCACCACTGCCAGTGAGCTGGCGTACATTGCTAGCAGGGCCGAGGAGGCGGCGGCCGCCGCCGCCGCGGGCGAGTTTGGCTTCGCGCTGGCGGAGGCGGAAGCAGCTGAGGCGGCAAGCCTTGCCGCCCAGGAAGATCTTGCCGGAGATGGCGACGGCGAAGGGGAGGCCGCGGCCGGGGCGAGCCAGCCCGCCGAGGGTGCGAGTGGCCGGCTGTTCTCGAGCAACTTGCCGCCGACGGAGCCCTTGGCGCAGCCCCAGTTTCATCCGAGAAGGCGTCTCCGTCGAGTTGGAGAGCTGGCAGAGGCACAGCCCGATCAGCAGCTGCGGCGCCGTGGGACGCGCTCCACCGCGGCAAACTTCGTTGCCGCGGGAGGATCCCAAACCGCGCCGGCAACTGAGGCCGGGTCTTCTCGGGCCGCCACGCCTGACCCTGCCGCGGCCCTTTGCAAACGCCAAAGGGAGCCTATTCTTCCGCCACGCCACGCAGGGAGGGCACCGGAGTTTGACCTCTCCGCACTGAGCTCTGATGACGACGAAGAGGACGAGGACGAGGAGGAGTAAGGCTTCTTTTGTACTGTACTCGCTTTTTCCTCGATTCTTGCCGCTGTTTGTCTTGTATCTAATCTGTCTCTCTCTCCAAACTCCTGTTCTGTCCCAGGACTTTGGCGGAGAGGGCGGCGAAGAGGGCCAGGGTCCCGGTGGTCGAGGACGATCCTGCTAAGGCGGCAGAAGATACGTCTGAGACCACTTTGATGGACCCGGTCCCTTCCCCTCGCAGCAGCTCCCAGCACAGCCCCCAGCGTGAGTTTCTCGATTCACCTCCCGTCGTGGGGCGCGCATGGTCGCTTCTTCCTCTGCCAATACCTTGATTATTGGCTCTTTTGTATACAGGAGAAGAGCGGGCCCACCAGGAGCAGCCGGAGGCCGATGCGGAGGTGTCGTCGGCCTCGACTACGCGACCGAGGGCCGACTCCCCGATGTGGGAGCCGTCCCCGGCAAGGAAGGGGTCCTCGGCAAGGTGCGGGGCCGGCAAGCCCCCGGTGGTGGAGCCCACGATCACAGAGCCCAGCGCAGGTGAGCCTCCTTGTCGGGGATTTTCCCTCGGATCTCGCTGATCTCCCTTTTCCTTCTTCTGGGTATTCGCTTGACTATCTCTTTTCTTCCCTGCCTTCCGATCCTCCCCTTGGGGACCCAATGGAGGCTGAGGTCGCCGGCGAGGAGGGCGGCCGCGGCAACACTGAGGATGTCGCTGCCGCTGAAGGAGAAGTCGGTGCGGAGGAGCCCACCGGCGAAGAGGCCGCCAGGGCCGCTGGCACAGGGGCCGACGAGGGGTCCGGTGACCGCGCCGACGACCCGGAGGATGCAGGAGCGCAAGGTGCCTCCTTGACCGCTGATCCCTTCGCTGCTAATGCGGCGCCGAGCTCCGAGGAGCCCCAGCCCAGCGCATACTTGAAAGCCGGCGAGGGCGTGTATATCAAGCTCCCCTGGGCATCGAGCTCCAGGGCACCAGTTGAAGGGGAGGAATTTGATGGGGAGGTACTTGCCTCTGCTAGGCTGGCGGTGGTCGACAGGACAAGCAGTAGCAGTGGCGAGTCCGAGGAGGAGCAGCTACTCCGAAAGCTTGTGTCACTCTACCGCGTCCGGCAAGCGAAGCTTGAGTCCCGGGAAGCGCTTGTCGCGCAAGCGGGAGTTGACATAGAAAAGCATGCGCAAGAACTCAAGAGCCGCAACCAAGAGGCCCTCCAGTCCATTGCCGAGGAGAGGGTGCAGCTCGATGAGGCGAAGAAGGCGTTCATCCTGGAGAAGGCTGAAGCCGAGGAGCAGCAGAGGCTTGCCGCCGAGGAGCTGTCCAAGCGGCAGAGACGGAGCGGTTTGGGATCCTCCCGCGGCAACGAAGTTTGCCGCGGTGGAGCGCGGCCCACAGCACCGCGGCTGCTGATCAGGCTGTGCCTTTGCCAGCTCTCCAACTCGACGGAGATGCCTTCTCGGATGAAACTGGGGCTGCGCCGAGGGCTCCGTCGGCGGCAAGTTGCTCGAGAACAGCCGGCCAGTCGCACCCTCGGCGGGCTGGCTCGCCCCGGCCGCGGCCTCCCCTTCGCCGTCGCCATCTCCGGCAAGATCTTCCTGGGCGGAAAGGCTTGCCGCCTCAGCTGCTTCCGCCTCCGCCAGTGTGAAGCCAAACTCGCCCGCGGCGGCCGCCGTCGCCGCCTCCTCGGCCCTGCTAGCAATGTACGCCAGCTCACTGGCAGTGGTGGCACGGGTGAGGAGCTTCTGCTCGTCAGATTTAACCGCCGCCTCCGACAGGTCATCAAAGAATTGCTGCACGACTTCGGCGGCGGGCTCTATCCAGTTGGCACTTACCCCGCGTGAGTCGCATTCTGGCATCATCGCACAGATGCGATCGCGCTGGGAGTTGTTGCACAAAGGGACGACGCCCTGCGGCAACTGGAACCACTCTGGGTGATTGGGGTCGTGTTTGAACGTCTCCCTCAGCATCGCGTCCAGCTCCAGGACTGTGAAGTTGAAGTTGAGGCCCGGGCGCAGCCTCATGAAATCCGCCGGGCCGCTGAACAGCCAGGCGGGCCTCCCCCTTGCCTGCAAAGGGGCAATGCGACGGCGAAGGAAATCCGCGCCGACCGCCCCTGTTGTGAGTCCGGCGTGCCTGAGCCGGAGGATTCGGGTGGTGGCGAACGTCAGCTTGGCATCATCCGGCGACAGAGCGCTCCAGTCATTGCGGCGCACCACCCGAGTCTTGCGCAGCTTGGTGAACGATGGTGGATTGGCATCACAGATCCAACACCACTCCGCCCTCCACTCGCCCCACTTGCTGCGAAGTTCACCCGTCAAGTACGCCTCCTTCATGCCCATCCGGGAGGTCCATGCGCACGTAGAAGGGGTTCGATCCATTCGATACTCAGGACACCACCATACGCTCGCACGCTCGAGCAATATCAAATAACAAGCAAAAGGCAACAGTAGGGGTTTTATCTCTCCGGAGAGCCCCGAAGCTGGGTAAAAATCGCCCGTCTCCCCCGTGTGCTCGACCTCGATCTGCTCTGCGCACGACCCCTGCTCCCTTGCCGAACCAGAAGGGGCCCCCAGTGCCCCATAGGTGCTCGAGGCCACAGAGAGACGCTATCCGCCGTCGTTCACCAAGCTGCGCAAGATTCGGGTGGTGCGCCGCAATGACTGGAGTGCTCTGTCGCCGGATGATGCCAAGCTGACGATCGCCACCACCCGAATCCTCCGGCTCAGGCACGCCGGACTCACAACAGGGGCGGTCGGCGCGGATTTCCTTCGCTGTCGCCTTGCCCCTTTGCAGGCAAGGGGGAGGCCCGCCTGGCTGTTCAGCGGCCCGACGGATTTCATGAGGCTGCGCCCGGGCCTCAACTTGAACTTCACAATCCTGGAGCTGGACGCGATGCTGAGGGAGACGTTCAAACACGACCCCAATCACCCAGAGTGGTTCCAGTTGCCGCAGGGCGTCGTCCCTTTGTGCAACAACTCCCAGCGCGATCGGATCTGTGCGATGATGCCAGAATGCGACTCGCACGGGGTAAGTGCCAACTGGATAGAGCCCGCCGCCGAAGTCGTGCAGCAATTCTTTGATGACCTGTCGGAGGCGGCGGTTAAATCTGACGAGCAGAAGCTCCTCACCCGTGCCACCACTGCCAGTGAGCTGGCGTACATTGCTAGCAGGGCCGAGGAGGCGGCGGCCGCCGCCGCCGCGGGCGAGTTTGGCTTCGCGCTGGCGGAGGCGGAAGCAGCTGAGGCGGCAAGCCTTGCCGCCCAGGAAGATCTTGCCGGAGATGGCGACGGCGAAGGGGAGGCCGCGGCCGGGGCGAGCCAGCCCGCCGAGGGTGCGAGTGGCCGGCTGTTCTCGAGCAACTTGCCGCCGACGGAGCCCTTGGCGCAGCCCCAGTTTCATCCGAGAAGGCGTCTCCGTCGAGTTGGAGAGCTGGCAGAGGCACAGCCCGATCAGCAGCTGCGGCGCCGTGGGACGCGCTCCACCGCGGCAAACTTCGTTGCCGCGGGAGGATCCCAAACCGCGCCGGCAACTGAGGCCGGGTCTTCTCGGGCCGCCACGCCTGACCCTGCCGCGGCCCTTTGCAAACGCCAAAGGGAGCCTATTCTTCCGCCACGCCACGCAGGGAGGGCACCGGAGTTTGACCTCTCTGCACTGAGCTCTGATGACGACGAAGAGGACGAGGACGAGGAGGAGTAAGGCTTCTTTTGTACTGTACTCGCTTTTTCCTCGATTCTTGCCGCTGTTTGTCTTGTATCTAATCTGTCTCTCTCTCCAAACTCCTGTTCTGTCCCAGGACTTTGGCGGAGAGGGCGGCGAAGAGGGCCAGGGTCCCGGTGGTCGAGGACGATCCTGCTAAGGCGGCAGAAGATACGTCTGAGACCACTTTGATGGACCCGGTCCCTTCCCCTCGCAGCAGCTCCCAGCACAGCCCCCAGCGTGAGTTTCTCGATTCACCTCCCGTCGTGGGGCGCGCATGGTCGCTTCTTCCTCTGCCAATACCTTGATTATTGGCTCTTTTGTATACAGGAGAAGAGCGGGCCCACCAGGAGCAGCCGGAGGCCGATGCGGAGGTGTCGTCGGCCTCGACTACGCGACCGAGGGCCGACTCCCCGATGTGGGAGCCGTCCCCGGCAAGGAAGGGGTCCTCGGCAAGGTGCGGGGCCGGCAAGCCCCCGGTGGTGGAGCCCACGATCACAGAGCCCAGCGCAGGTGAGCCTCCTTGTCGGGGATTTTCCCTCGGATCTCGCTGATCTCCCTTTTCCTTCTTCTGGGTATTCGCTTGACTATCTCTTTTCTTCCCTGCCTTCAGATCCTCCCCTTGGGGACCCAATGGAGGCTGAGGTCGCCGGCGAGGAGGGCGGCCGCGGCAACACTGAGGATGTCGCTGCCGCTGAAGGAGAAGTCGGTGCGGAGGAGCCCACCGGCGAAGAGGCCGCCAGGGCCGCTGGCACAGGGGCCGACGAGGGGTCCGGTGACCGCGCCGACGACCCGGAGGATGCAGGAGCGCAAGGTGCCTCCTTGACCGCTGATCCCTTCGCTGCTAATGCGGCGCCGAGCTCCGAGGAGCCCCAGCCCAGCGCATACTTGAAAGCCGGCGAGGGCGTGTATATCAAGCTCCCCTGGGCATCGAGCTCCAGGGCACCAGTTGAAGGGGAGGAATTTGATGGGGAGGTACTTGCCTCTGCTAGGCTGGCGGTGGTCGACAGGACAAGCAGTAGCAGTGGCGAGTCCGAGGAGGAGCAGCTACTCCGAAAGCTGGTGTCACTCTACCGCGTCCGGCAAGCGAAGCTTGAGTCCCGGGAAGCGCTTGTCGCGCAAGCGGGAGTTGACATAGAAAAGCATGCGCAAGAACTCAAGAGCCGCAACCAAGAGGCCCTCCAGTCCATTGCCGAGGAGAGGGTGCAGCTCGATGAGGCGAAGAAGGCGTTCATCCTGGAGAAGGCTGAAGCCGAGGAGCAGCAGAGGCTTGCCGCCGAGGAGCTGTCCAAGCGGCAGAGACGGAGCGGTTTGGGATCCTCCCGCGGCAACGAAGTTTGCCGCGGTGGAGCGCGGCCCACAGCACCGCGGCTGCTGATCAGGCTGTGCCTTTGCCAGCTCTCCAACTCGACGGAGATGCCTTCTCGGATGAAACTGGGGCTGCGCCGAGGGCTCCGTCGGCGGCAAGTTGCTCGAGAACAGCCGGCCAGTCGCACCCTCGGCGGGCTGGCTCGCCCCGGCCGCGGCCTCCCCTTCGCCGTCGCCATCTCCGGCAAGATCTTCCTGGGCGGAAAGGCTTGCCGCCTCAGCTGCTTCCGCCTCCGCCAGTGTGAAGCCAAACTCGCCCGCGGCGGCCGCCGTCGCCGCCTCCTCGGCCCTGCTAGCAATGTACGCCAGCTCACTGGCAGTGGTGGCACGGGTGAGGAGCTTCTGCTCGTCAGATTTAACCGCCGCCTCCGACAGGTCATCAAAGAATTGCTGCACGACTTCGGCGGCGGGCTCTATCCAGTTGGCACTTACCCCGCGTGAGTCGCATTCTGGCATCATCGCACAGATGCGATCGCGCTGGGAGTTGTTGCACAAAGGGACGACGCCCTGCGGCAACTGGAACCACTCTGGGTGATTGGGGTCGTGTTTGAACGTCTCCCTCAGCATCGCGTCCAGCTCCAGGACTGTGAAGTTGAAGTTGAGGCCCGGGCGCAGCCTCATGAAATCCGCCGGGCCGCTGAACAGCCAGGCGGGCCTCCCCCTTGCCTGCAAAGGGGCAATGCGACGGCGAAGGAAATCCGCGCCGACCGCCCCTGTTGTGAGTCCGGCGTGCCTGAGCCGGAGGATTCGGGTGGTGGCGAACGTCAGCTTGGCATCATCCGGCGACAGAGCGCTCCAGTCATTGCGGCGCACCACCCGAGTCTTGCGCAGCTTGGTGAACGATGGTGGATTGGCATCACAGATCCAACACCACTCCGCCCTCCACTCGCCCCACTTGCTGCGAAGTTCACCCGTCAAGTACGCCTCCTTCATGCCCATCCGGGAGGTCCATGCGATTCCGCCAGCCAGTGGCTCCCCTTTCTCAGCCCGAGGGGAAAAGTAATGGCGAAAAAGAGCGACATTGGGAAGGATACCAACGAAGTTCTCGCAAAGGTGTGCGAAAACCGCCATTGTCAGAACGGCGTTGGGGGTGAAGTCGAGCAGATGGAACCCATAGGTATTCATAATGTCGCAAAAGAAGTCAGAAAAAGGTGGGCAGAGCCCGCAGTAGAAGAACACAGGAAAGAAGTAGTACCCTCTGGGGCACTTCTTCGATTTGGAAGCCTCCGCGGAAAGCACCGGCGTGCACGGATGCGCCCGCGTCTCCGTCGACCAAAAGAGTTAAAACCCCGACCGCAACGCATCCGGGGTGAGCTCAGGAGGGAAAAGCACCTGCCTCTTGCGCAGCGCCTCGAGCTCTTGTGCCTCGGTTGACTTCGCGGCCTTCGCGGCCTTCGTAGCCTTCCCGGCCTTCGGGGCCATGGCGGGGGCAGCGAGGGGAGGCAAAAGCGACGACGGCGATGGCGGCGATGGGCGGCGGAGCGCTGTTTTTTCTCTATTCAGGAGACGGAGGAGAGCGTCGGAGCTTTCGGAGGAAGGAACCGCAAGTGGCGAAAGTGGGGGAGCGGCCCCGTTCCCTCCGCTTATAAACAGAGGATGCGAACGTTACGCATTTTCTGGAATTAAACGCCCCCCACGTCTCCCACAACGCCGCAATCGACGCGTGCCGTTGCGGGGGAGCGCGGTGGGCACGGAGCCCGATTCTGTGCGGACCCAGGCCACGCGTGCCCGTGCACTGTTTTGGCCTGGCCCAACAACGCTCGGCACCGTGTATGGCCCAGGCCCGGGGGCTCCTGTCGGTGTACTAAAGTAGGGGTACCTTAGTACCCCGAACTTGTGCACGTGCAGTCGCATCACCCCGCGGCAAGGCTTGCCGGGCGCCCGCCAATGCCCTCCACCATTCCTCATTACTTCCATTCAAGGACAAAGTACTAACCAAGAGAACGAAGGCCCCGGCAAGAGGAGCTTGCCGGGAAGGCCAACCAGGGCATCACCAGAAGACTTGCCGCGGCGCCCCGCGCGCCCCGACAAGGCCCGGTGGCCGGCAAGCTTGCCGACACAACAAGAGAAGGGCCGCGGCAAGGCACTTGCCGTGGCAAGGCTGCCACCCACACTCCAGCGCACCCAACGACGTGTCGTCACAAGGCCATCCCAAGGGCACGTGGCGAGGCACTACACAGCTCCGCCGGCAAGTGCAAGAAAGCAAAGGCAGGTCTACCACATTCTAAGCCCGACAAGGACAGCTCTGGTGCCCACTCCGGCAGGCACGCCTCTCCGGAGTGCTGTGCTGCCGTCGAGGACGTGCCATCGAGCTCTGCCGGCCAGTAAGGTGAAGAAAAAAACCAGCTCCGAGCTTTTGAGTTGCATTCCCTGAAAATCCGTACCTTGTATGAGTAACCTGTGCGCAAAGGGACCGAATCGTGGCTAAGTCGCGCCCTTGATCTGTTTTGAGTCCGCTCAACAACGCAAGCGCGCTGCGACTGGCCCGATAAGGTTTCTTGCCGGGAGCAACGCCACCAGCGGACTGCTGATGTCCCACACCCGGCGAGTGTGTTCGCACCGGCGGGTTCCCTGAAGGTGCGGAGGTGAAAACATACAAGGGAGGAAGACAAGGGAGGGGCACAGCCTCGCCGGATCGTAGAAGACGGAAAAGCTAAGTCGCTCTTGAGTACAGAGCCCTTTTTCTTGTCCAAACCTTTATGTTATATTCCTCGAACGTTCGTGCCTTGTACGTTAAACCTGTCCGCAGAGGAACCAACTCGTGGTTAAGTTGCGTCCTTGCTTTGTTTCCGAGTCCGCTCAACAATACAAGTGCGCTGCAACTGGCCCGAGAAGGTTTCTTGCCGGAAACAACACCGCCAGCGGGTAGCTGATGTTCCGCACTCAGCCAGTGTGTTAGCGCCGGCAAGTTCCCTATAAGCGTAGGGTAGAAGCGTACAAGGGACGTAATGGGATAGAGGAAGTAACGTAGCAATCTTTGCCGTGGGACGTCCTTTGTATGAGAAACTTGTGCATGGAGGAGCCGACTCATGGCTGAGCTGCGCCCTTGATTTGTTTCCGAGTCCGCTCAAACAATGAAAGTGCGCTGCAGCTAAGCCCGACGAGGTTTCTTGCCGGAGGCTACACCGCCAGCAGGCTGCTGATGTTCCGCACTCAGCAAGCGTGTATGCCCTGGCAAGTTCCCTAAAAAGCGTAGAGTATGCACATACCAAGGACGAAACACAGCATCGCGTTGCCCAACATAAAGTTACGTTACAAAAAGTAACTTATTACAGCACTGTCTAAGTTGTTCTTATGACTGGAATAACAGCGGCAAGGAAAGGACGCACCGACGCCTGGGCCCCGGCAAACCAACGATGCTGGGGGCTGCGAGTACCGAGGCTCCCTCGCAGCTATCCAGGGTCGCCGGGAGCTGCAAGAGCAAAGGAAAAAGGGCGCAGGCCAGTGTCCCGACAAGCCGGAGTCGCCGGGGCCTGTGATATCCGAGTGACAAGGAGAAACCAGAAGGGCGCGCTGGCGCGCGGGCCCCGGCAAGCCAGCCTCGCTGGGGGCTGCAAGGGCCAAAGTTCCTTCACGATGGGCCAGGGCCCCCGGAGGCCGCGGCGTCGGCGACAAGGGCAAAAGAAGGCGCACCGGCACCTGGGTCTTGGCGGAGCCAGAGTTGCCGGAGGCTGAAAAGGCCAAGATTCCTCCCCGACAAGCTAAGGTCGCCGGGGGGCTGCGGAGTCAGATAAGTTTTTCATCCCTCGTCATGCATCCTCTTGTGGACCGGGGAAGGCAGGGCCACGTCCTTGAACGAGCGTGTCTTGTAAAACCCGGGCGCGAGGAGCCGAGTCGTGGCCAAGTTGCGCCCTTGTTTTGTTTCCGAGTCCGCTCAACAATACAAGCACGCTGCAACTGGCCCGACAAGGTTGCTTGCCGGAAGCAACGCCGCTAGCGGGCTGCTGATGTCCCGCACTCAGCAAGTGTGTTCACTCCGGCAAGTCCCCTAGAAGCGTAGGGTGGGAGCGTACAAGGCACAAAATCAAGTAAAGGACTTAGTCCGGCAAGCGTTCCCCTCTTTTCATTAAAAACATCCAAGTTTAGTACAAGTCCATAGAGGATGAAAAACATGATAGAGAGGATTACAGATTTAAAATACAGCTAAGGCCCGAAGGCTTACAAATTAAAAGATAAGATGCCCGTAATCCCTCTCCTGTTTCTCTCTCCAGGAGGTAGGTCAAGGGGGACCCGGCAAGAGAAGCTTGCCGGGAAGGGCAAAAGGGGCGCCTAGGAGAGCTACGGGCGCCAAAAGACGCCAAGAGAGCACCCCGGGGGCCCGCCAGGAGCTTGGCGGAGACGGAGGCGCCGGAGGCAGAGCTTGAAGACGGGGCGGCGGGACGTCAGCACGCTGTCGAGGGCACCTCGCCCTATACTCCGACTTGACGGCCTTGCCGCCACCCCTCTTCCTCTTCCGCAGCCTCCCTACGCCAGCCGCGCAAGGAGACGGCCCCGGGGAGTTCAGAAGGCCGGCGACCCAGATGATGGGGTCGCCGGTGGCGCGCGAGGCAGCGTCCGACGCCTAGTCGGACCCGCCATCCTCGTCGTCGCTGTCGCTCCCCCCTCATCACTCTCGCTCGAGGAGGGGCCTTCGCTATCGGAGGAGCTGTCCACGCAGCATCTCGCCCGGGTGCCGGAGTCCCCGAAGACCTTGACGGCGAGAAGGTCGCCCTCCATTAACTTAAAATGGAGGGTAAACCCCGCCGTCAAGCTGTGGATGCGGGCGAACGTCTTCCACCCTCGATCGAAGTACATCACGCCGGGGGCTGGGGATACGACACTGACTTGAGTGCCGCTGATCCCGCAGCCCCTCATGTGCAACTCCAACATCTCGGGCGGATCCGGTTCCATCGCGCTCGCGAACGGGGCCGGAAGCCGTAGGCGGCGGCGAGGTGCTCGGCGCAGTTTGATGAAGAACTCCCACGGGTCATCTCCGGTATGGACCGCCTCGAGGAGAGGAGCTGCCGGCGGAGGCGACGGTGGCGCACCGCCTCGGCCGCCTCTTCCCCGAACGCCTCGACCACGTCCTCGACCTCGTCCGCGGCCTCGCCCCCTCCCTCTCCCCCTCGTGGCCGGCTCCGCCACCACAGGTGCGGGATAGGGAGAGGCGCGCTGCCTGGAGGCGACCCTCGCTGCCACAGTTGAAGGACCAGGATTCCCTCCCTCCATGGCAGATGGGAGGAAGAGCAACGGAAGTTAAAAACGAAGGAAGAAGAGGAAGTGCGGGACTATTGTGCTCCCATTCCGCCCCTTTTTAAAGGGCGAGGTGGGGACTCGGCCGCCCCGCTCAGCCAATCAGGGCACAAGGAGGGCAGAGAAACGGGGCCGACTCGCCATCTTCGCCCGTGACGGCTCGGTCTCCCACCTTCGCCGCCCACGACCCCCCACGCATGGGAGCCGCGTGGCGAAAAAGCGGAGCCGGAGCGACAGATGAAATGACCTCGCCCTGCACCGTATTCACGGGGGTGGATGCCTTAAAAATTGCACGCGCCCCCCACGTCTCCCACGACGCCGCAATCGACGCGTGCCGTTGCGGGGGAGCGCGGTGGGCACGGAGCCCGATTCTGTGCGGACCCAGGCCACGCGTTCCCGTGCACTGTTTTGGGCCTGGCCCAACAACGCTCGGCACCGTGTATGGCCCAGGCCCGGGGGCTCCTGTCGGTGTACTAAAGTAGGGGTACCTTAGTACCCCGAACTTGTGCACGGGCAGTCGCAGCACCCCGCGGCAAGGCTTGCCGGGCGCCCGCCAATGCCCTCCACCATTCCTCATTACTGCCATTCAAGGACAAAGTACTAACCAAGAGAACGAAGGCCCCGGCAAGAGGAGCTTGCCGGGAAGGCCAACCAGGGCATCACTAGAAGACTTGCCGCGGTGCCCCGCGCACCCCGGCAAGGCCCGGCGGCCGGCAAGCTTGCCGGCACAACAAGAGAAGGGCCGCGGCAAGGCACTTTCCGCGGCAAGGCTGCCACCCACACTCCAGCACACCCAACGACATGTCGTCACAAGGCCATCCCAAGGGCACGTGGCGAGGCACTACACAACCATGCGGGGCGAGGTGGCAAACGGAGCTGACAAAGACGCCATCGTGGCAACCGGTGGCTCACTTAACGGTCACTCCCCCTGCACTGTTGGGGCGACCGGACGGGCATTTAATGCCCTTGTCCCCTGCCGTCAGAGTTAGGTAGGGTCACTGTTGGTCACTGTTGTACCAACCCGCAATTTTACCTTTCTACCCCCTCTTCCTACGCTGCCACCTGTGGATGCCCCCTTCAGAGTATAAAAGGGAGGCCCATGCGCACGTAGAAGGGGTTCGGTCCATTCGACACCCACAGCACCACCATACGCTCGCATGCTCGAGCAAGATCAAATAACAAACACAAAGCAGCAGTAGGGGTTTTATCTCTCCGGAGAGCCCCGAAGCTGGGTAAAAATCGCCCGTCTCCCCCGCGTGCTCGACCTCGATCTGCTCTGTGCACGACCCCCGCTCCCTTGCCGAACCAGAAGGGGCCCCCAGTGCCCCATAGGTGCTCGAGGCCACAGAGAGACGCTACGCCCCGGCATCCTCTCCTCTCCATCCTATCCATTCCAAAACCACCGTCTCGCCTCTCCCTCTTCTGATCTTCTCCATTGCAAAACCACCTCCTCTCCTCTCCATCATTTCCATTCCAAAACCACCTCCTCTCCTCTCCATCATCTCCATTTCAAAGCCACCGTCTCGCCTCTCCCTCTTCTGATCTTCTCCATTGCAAAACCACCTCCTCTCCTCTCCATCATCTCCATTCCAAAACCACCTCCTCTCCTCTCCATCATCTCCATTCCAAAACCACCATCTCACCTCTCCCTCTTCTGATCTTCTCTCCATTGCAAAACCGCCTGCTCTCCTCTCCATCATCTCCATTCCAAAACCATCTCCTCTCCTCCTCTCCTCTCCCTCTTCTCTATTGCAAGACCACCGTCTCTCCTCCCATCTTCCAAAGCTAGCACTGGACCACTCAGAACGACATCTATGGAGAGGATGCAGCAGCGAATCAGGTAGATCGCCGACGGCGACCAGGCAAAGGTAGCCAGGTTGAAGGAGATCCTTAGTTGGTTTGACAATGAGTGGGAGATTTCGAGGACGGTGCCGGCCATGTGGCAATGTATGCGAAAGAGCGTGACGGCGGTAATGAGGGCGGTGATGTACATGTACTCCTCGGCAGCAGTCACGCCGCAGTCCTCCGAGTTCATCGAGTATCTCCTATGGGCGATGGAGCAGACAGATTCGCCCGTGGCGATAGTCAGGCGGAGGTGGTGGGCGTACAGGTCGAAGGTCAAGCACCTAGAGGATAACAAATCGATCGAGTATGGTGTGCCGTTCGTGAGGGTGCAGAGCTAGCCGGAGCCACAGGAGTATTCGTTCTCCCACCGCAACAGGAGGCAGGATGGCGCGACCTCGCTTCGCCGATGTTCTCCACGGTTCCCTCGACGCTCGCCTCGTTTCAATGGCGGCGGTAGGGTTTAAGGTAAGCTTCGCACTAACCTAATCTTCCACCTGCTCATGCTTACAATCAGTGTGACAGCTAACGAAAAGCATGCTTACAATTAGTCTCCGAGTACTACGCCAATCACCCTAAAATAGCTCTGGACCTTTAGGTCAAAGTTGTGACACAGTGTACAAATAAAGAAAAATAGGTTAGTGCTTCTTTCAGAAAAGAGTACTCCCTAGAAAACTGCCAATATAAGCTACTAGTATTTGGTTAGAGGATTTGCTGCCGAGAAAGATCCGTCCACATAGAGCGCCACACATCCCACTGGTTGGGGTGGATGGCAATGCGTGCATGCAACATGGTTGGTGTCGGTAATTTTTACTTGGCACGCCTCGCACTCTGCATATATGCTAGTTCCATACGTACATTTGTGCAGTTCTACCAAAATGCAGCTGAATAACCCTGTTTGCACAGATAATGAAAAAGCGTGATTACATTATAGTGGCACTAATTGATGAAACACACAAAATAAATAGAAGAAAATATTGTGATAGTATCATAGTATGCCATGCTGCGAGGGCGAGATGGGCCCTGCGATGCCTCATACGGTACGCCTCATACTGGACATTGTCCCAAGTCTCCCAGATACACCTTCTGCCAGTGATGAACATCCGTGTACAGCAGTAGTACAAGGAGGCGCCTTGAGACATTCAAATCTCTATTTTTGTACATATCAACTAAAATTAAGCACCCCAGTTTGCAGAAACGCTTAAACATTAACAATGGGACTAGTTGATGAAACATACTTTAACAAAGAGAAGCACTTTCTTTATCTACATTGGAAATGAAATGATAGAGATGACACTCGCTCTATTTTAACTGTATTATTATTTCATTTTATCAGTGACACTCGGGTCGAGCAGGTGGCAAACAAGGTGTACCATGCGTCGCAAGGATGGAGGCCGGGGGTGCTTAGACTGGGATGCCGAAGCTGGCTCTTTCAGTCACCAACATGGATGATTCAATTCATGGGACCTTTTGGTGCAGTTCACCTAAAATGAAGCAATGTCCCGTGAGCTAGCAACTTCTTCTTCAATTTTTTTTTAAGAAAAGGGCTCCAGCCCCGGTTCCATTTCCATCAGAAAACGAAACCCACAGAGCTTCTTCTTCATTAGTTGCAATAAAATTGAGCAACATCAAGGTTGGTTGTGAAGCTCCTGGAATGCTCAACTATAAATTGGATATCATTTGTGCAGTTCAACTAAGATCGAGCATGAAATGTATATCTCTGTTTGCACAAAAAAGGTGGAAAGGAGGGTGACTAACAAGTAACAAGTGATGAAACATGCATCAAATGAAAAGAATCATGTTTCTTATCTGAATGGCAATCCTACAAGGACAGTAGCAATTTCTAAAGCAGTGGCATTGCTAGATATTAGGGTGGGCATTAGGATTAACTATGACAACCGTTAAATACAACACTACTTTGGGCATGGGAGAGTAGGCGGACCAGGACAGTTGCATTTCTAACGAAAAGAACCAACTTATCTTAATGGGAAATTTTAGCAGGACATGTAAAGAAGTGCCATTGATTCATATTACTGGAGGCATTAGATTGAAAAAAACATTGGTTTAACGTGTCCTTACTTTTAATAGTGCGACTGCTACATTTTACCAGTGGCATTACATAAGAGTGGCTCGGGGCAACAAAAATCAGAACAGGATATTTGGGTTGGTCCCATTTTTGTTCGGTATAGCCACCTTATACTGTGTGAGGCTAGCAAATCTAGTGCTGGACTTACTCTGTTGACTTGTCCCCCAGTCCCCACTTTCTTTCCTTTTTCAACCAATAGATCGGGTTTATATTGAGTTTGTACTGTGTTTCCCTTTATTTCCCTATTAGACCTAGAGACTAGTTGGATAGCCAGTCTCTGCTACTTTTCGCCCCCATTATTTCCTCTTTCGAACAAGTCCTAGATTCAGGCAACAAATCCTCCCCCACCCCCACCCCCTTTCTTCCTTGTTTGAACCACGTAGTACTAGATTCGAGTGCATGAACTAGTTTTACCTATTAAACATTAAAAAATTAGGTGGTTTTCGAACAGCTGATCGATCCTATCTACGAGGTGGCCTGAGAAATAGTAAAAGTTACAAATGCAACAACGTCAGGAGCTCGGGAAGTAGAGCAAGGCCGGTTTCGAAGGAAGTTATACCTGATGGTCACCGGGATGTCGCTAGGTGGGCGGCGGGAGGCCGGATCTGCCCACACTACAGCGGCGAGGAAGAAGGGGTCAGAGGCCCTCCCTTGCCAGCGGTGCTTGGGAGAGAACAGCAAGGCAGGTTGATCGGGACGCGCCCAGCAGTGGGTAAGAGCCATCGCCGAGGACAACCGCGTGAACGTTGCACCTTCTCACCTTCCCTGGCAGAGAGGATCCGGCTGGATCTGTGACCAGCGGTGAGCAGAGAGAGTGAGAGTGTGTGTGGCCACCGCTGTCGTGTTTAGATCTGGAGAGGCCGACACGGTGTTAAGAGAGCAACACTAGGAAGCAAGCGCGGAGGCTCCTACCTATATAGTGGAGTAGTACTTAGTTTTCTTTTGTCTACCGGAGCCGGCTTGACCTCGTTAATGACTGTTGAGAAGTCTTCATGCACGTGGCCCGGAGGCGCAGTTGTCGTCATTTTGATCTGAAGCGCCGGATTATAACATATAACACGAAAAAATGCCACATGACAAGAAATCATAACCTCACTGCCCAAAGGAGACAACATGAATCCCGACAGACAAAGTAGACGAGGAACAAAGCTCAAATTAAAGATAAACTCGTAGAAAAGGGGTCCATCGATAGATGTCCTAATTAACATAGCCGGCTTGACCTAGATGGCAGCCGAGTAGTCACTGTTCGTGCATGTGCCCCCAATGACTAGCCCAACTCAGTTTTCGCTGTTTAACCCTCGCAGTGATCCGAAGCACATGACACATAATTTTGCGAGATGACAAGAAACCTTTTTTAGATTTCTCACGACAACTACAGCCATGTACAACACAGCCTGCACGATATGTAGACGATAGCCAATCCAGGCGTGTCTGCTGGAGTTTGGGCACATGCATGGACGAACTGATCTTCCGTGTCTTGCAGGGATCGTCCAGGCACCAACGTAGTACAACACTTCTCTAGTACTATCGCTCGTCTCTCTCTTCTGTTAAGTCACCCGACTTGAGGGGCCGGGGAGTGTGCCTATGGTCGGTTCTCAATTGCCCTCCCACATGTGTGTGCGAATGCAATATGACGCGCGTTCCATTCGGAGAGCAGCGTGCCAGACCGACCGACCGTCTGGGGTGCAACGCGAACACGACGTGCGTGCTGTATACTCCGTACATGTGTACCGCAGTTTTCTAGACACTTTGCTCCATGGCGCAGGCGCAATCCATGGATACAAAATTAGTATATTGTATACTATTTAAAAGTTGAGGGAGGGGCTTTTCCTGCCCGGTAGGTGGCGGGACAGTTCCGCCTAGTCGGTTCGATAGAGACGCGAGAAGACGAGGGAGTAGGTTGCTGCAAACGTAGGGCTGTGTGATTTGACAACGAGTTACTGTTGGACAGGTGGGGCCCCGTGATTTGACTTGCCATTATCATTTTAACTGCGGCGCTACGACCGGCGTGAGTCTCCTGATTCCTGACCACCTCCATACAGGTGCCTCTCCCAATGCTCCACCATGTAGTAGTAGAGGCTCGCTCTTGCATTAGAGCCCACTTCTCCACTTTTTCCTTGCCTCTCTTTCCTCCACATATGCAAAAATGTCATGTAAAGCGCACTCTCCGTTTAGGTGTGTAAGTCATCTTATGAAAATCAAATAATCCCAAAACACTTAGGCGCGGTGCATTAACTTCTACCTCGTTTCTTGTTTCTTGACATATCAACCAATAAGAGATAAAGGGTGTGCATGCTTTTAATGACTTGAGACTATCAAACACGACATGCAGTGGTTAGTTCATTGCATGAAATACTATTAATTAGCAAATAAACATTAAAATTTCCCGTTTTCTCCTCCTCCTTGGTCACGGTGCACAGCCTAAGATGACTTACTCACCTAGACGGAGTATTGTAGTTACTTGCTCCTACAGGTGCTTAAGCTTGACACATAGGCATAAAGTCTGATGTGGCAAGTTAATCAAGAAGAGAGAGACTAGTTTGGTGACCCAAGGAAGAAATGGTGCTAAGCGCGTGTACCTAGGTGAAAAGACAATTGTGAGTCTATAGCTACTTAAATGAAGCAAACTTAGCAACACCATTTCATTGGAAGACGTCAGTCCTTGGCAAATGCAATAAATACTAGTACTCCCTGTGTCCCATTATATAAGAACGTTTTTGACACTACACCAGCTAGTGTCAAAAACGTTCTTATATTATGGGACGGAGGGAGTATGAAGTAAGAGATAGAGATGAGTAAAAAAAATACACTTATAGCCAACCTTGTGGTAGTATGAGTGACTAAGTGATGACTATGTATGACATGCCAACATCAGATAGCCTAACGCACCGTGTTAAATCTCCAAGGGCGCGACCACGCGAGCGACGCAACAGTCGTGGTAGGCGCGACCATGATACGGGCTACTGGCAGCCCTTGGATCTCAGATCAATTGGTCGCATTCTATGTTGCTGAAAATTTTAAGAATAACACTCCAGGATAGGATCTTCACCCATAGGTCTAGAATCACGCCATGCAATCGTTCGATCTCAGATCCAAGGGCTCTCGGAAGCCCGTATCATGGGAGAATGGAAAGCCACTATCCTGCCGTTCGCACGCTGGCAGTTCGCTCCTACTCCTTCCCGCACGTCCTTTAATACTATGGCGGTTCGCTCCTAGTCGTCCCGTCCATTCACATTACGGAAGTTCCACTAATCCTAACCCTCCTCCCAAATCCATGGCGTCCCAAATCTCCCCGATCGGCGGTGAGTACAAGGTTAGAACCATCACGGGCGATGAGTTCGACGTCATCTACACCCGTACTTCCACGACGGTGAAAGGATGCCTTTCTCGCTTCAGACGCATGTTCAAAAACTCACATGATGAGTGGGCCGCTGGGCTAGATGTTGAGTACACCACAGTCGTGGGATGAGAGAAGGATCTAAAGAACGAAGAGAGGAAGAAGCCCACCGTGATCCAGGTTTGCGTACATAACGTTTTCTTGGTCTACCACATATGCCATGCCGACGTTGAGTGCCAGGATTTAAGAACTTCCTCGAGGACAAAACAGTCAAATTCGTTACTGTAGACTTTAAGAACGACAAAGAAGTCCTGCGTCGGATAGGCCTCGTTGTAGGCAACCCCTTCGACCTCCAGAAGAATTGGCTGGTGCCCCCTCGTCAGCCCTCAATGCTGACCTTGGCAGGAGCCATGGTTCATCCTTCGTACCGCAAACTGGAGAAACCTCATTACACGTTTCATCGTCATGCATGGCAGCGGAATGTACTAGATATAGACCACATATAGTATGCTGCAATGGATGGCTACCTTTGTTTCAATATTTACAAGGGTTGGATGAAGAGCAACAGCCAAGTTGGCGGTTCAAGCAAAGAAGTAGCGGCCAAGAGGAAGAGGGACAAGGACGAAGTCGAGGACGTGGACGAGGACTCTGAGTAAGGTGGCAGTGTCGTTGCTCATGGCGGTTCTAAACTTCTAATGCAGTGTCTACCGGATTAGTTGCATAGTTTAATTTCAGGTGTGCTTAGTTTAATTTGAGGGGTTTGTTGTGCTGAGCCCCCAGCAGAACTATGTTATGTTTCTTCTCGTTACTTTAACTCTTCAGTATGTACATACTAGTACTAGTATTTCTTTAATAGAATTTAGCACCCCAATTAAGCATGTACTATCTTTTTTAATGGTACTATATGCATAATTTGGCGACGAGCGCTCTCAATATGTACCACCTTTTTTTAAAATTTCAATTTTTGCTCCATGGCGCAATCCATCGATAGTGGAGTACTACTGTACAAAAGTATACATTTTTTAAAAGGCTAGCGTACTGTTCATCACACACAATATATAGCCAGTTAAATTCTCTACCTAGAACATGCCATGTAGTAAACTGATCCGGAGCAAGTATAGTAAAAATGAGGTGATTTTACCCAGCGATCGGCAGGGGAGCATGGCCTGTCATGCGGTCCCACGTGTCATGATGTACCCAGGTGATGCGCGTGTCCCTCTTGAGGCAGAAGCAATACTAGTACATGGTTTGAGATGATGTTGAACCGAAGTGTGAAATAATGGTTGCTTCGTCCATCTGGGAAGGTGCGACATTGTGATTTGACGACTCATTGCTCATTACTAACACTGGGCCGGTACGAGTGGGGTGCGTCCCCCTGCTGTTCTGCATTGTTATTTCGTGCTTGACACGTCGACCCGGTTGCACATGAGATGACCCCCACATCCTTTATCAAAATAAACAACACCCTGATCAATGCATTTCACTCTTCCATGCAATGGACGGGCACCTTACTTGCTCCTACAGGTGCTTAAGCTTGCCACATAGGCATAAAGTCTGATGTGGCAAGTTAATCAAGAAGAGAGAGACTAGTTTGGTGACCCAAGGAAGAAACGGTGCTAAGCGCGTGTACCTAGGTGAAAAGACAATTTTGAGTCTATAGCTAATTAAATGAAGCAAACTTAGCAACACCATTTCATTGGAAGAGGTCACTCCTTGGAAAATGCAATAAATACTAGTACTCCCTGTGTCCCATAATATAAGAACGTTTTTGGCACTACACTAGTGTCAAAAATGTTCTTATATTATGGGACGGAGGGAGTACGAAGAAAGAGAAAGAGAGGAGTAAAAAATACACTTATAGCCAACCTTATAGCCAACCTTGTTGTAGTATGAGTGACTAAGTGATGACTATGTATGACATGCCAACATCAGATAGCCTAATGCACCGTGTTAAATCTCCAAGGGCGCGACCACGCGAGCGATGCGGCGGTCGTGGTAGGCGCGACCATGATACGGGCTGTTGGCAGCCCTTGGATCTGAGATCAAACGGTCGCATGCTAAGTTGCTGAAAATTTGCAGAATAACCCTCCAGGATAGGATATTCACCCATTGGTCTAGAATCACGCCATGCAACCGTTCGATCTCTGTTCCAAGGGCTCTCGGAAGCCCGTATCATGGGAGAATGGAAAGCCACTACCCTGCCGTTCGCACGCTGGAAGTTCGCTCCTACTCATCCTCGCACGTCCTTTAATACTACGGCGGTTCACTCCTAGTCGTCCCATCCATTCACATTAGGGCAGTTCCACTAATCCTAACCTCCTCCCAAATCCATGGCGTCCCAAATCTCCCCGATCGGTGATGAGTACAAGGTTAGAACCATCACCGGCGATGAGTTCAACGTCATCTACACCCGTTCTTCCGCGACGGTGAAAGGATGCCTTTCTCGGCATGTTCGAAGACTCACATGATGAGTGGGTCGCCGGGCTAGATGTTGAGTACACCACAGTCGTGGGATGAGAGATGGATCTAAAGGACGAAGAGAGGAAGAAGCCCGCCGTGATCCAGGTTTGCGTGCATGACTTATGCTTGGTCTACCACATATTCCATGCCGACGTTGAGTGCCAGGATTTTAAGGACTTCCTCGAGAGAAACCTAGTCAAATTCGTTACTGTAGACTTTGGTAACGACAAAGAAGTCCTGTGTTGGATAGGCCTCATTGTAGGCAACACCTTCGACCTCCAAAAGAATCGGCTGGTGTCCTCTCGTCAGCCTTCAATGCTGACCTTGGCAGGAGCCATGGTTCATCCTTCGTATGGTAAACTGGAGAAACCTCCATACACGTTTCATCGTCATGCATGGCAGCGGAATGTACTAGATATAGACCACATATAGTACGCTGCAATGGATGGCTACCTTTGTTTCAATATCTACAATGGTGGGATGAAGAGCAACAGCCAAGTTGGCGGTTCAAGCAAAGAAGTACCGGCCAAGAGGAAGAGGGACAAGGACGAAGTCGAGGACGTGGACGAGGACTCCGAGTAAGGTGGCAGTGTCGTTGCTCATGGTGGTTCTAATGCAGTGTCTACCGGAATAGTTGCAAATTTTAATTTCAGGTGTGCTTAATTTAATTTGAGGGTGTGTTGTGCTGAGCCCCCAGCAGAACTATGTTATGTTTCTTCTTGTTACTTTAACTCTTCAGTAAGTACATACTAGTATTTCTTACATTTCATCTTTTAGTTGGTATAGTACTTCCACTCGTTTATTCACATTATATACGTACAATATATATGCCCAACATCATATAGCCAGTAGTTTAGTGGTCAAAGAATTTTAGGGTGCTTTGTTTTCTCAAAGAATTCCAGGGTGCTTAGTTTTATTTGAGGGGTGGGTTGTGCTGGACACCATTATTGTGACTAGCCTTTTTAATAGTACTATATGCATAATTTGGCGACGAGCGCTCTCTATATGTACCACCTTTTTTTTAATTTCAAGTTTTGCTCCATGGCGCAATCCATCGATACTACTGATGTACAAAAGTATACATTTTTAAAAGGATAGAGGGCGGGGCAGTCTAGCTTGGTCGGTTTCACGAGAGGCGAGGGCCTTTGTGATTTGACGGCTCATTACTGCTGGAAGGTGGGGCCTTGTGATTGACTGCTCGTATAAATGCGCCGATGACCTAATCGAGGAGGAGCAAAGAACCGTGCAGTATACTCAAGTTTTCCACTAGAGTAGTACTGCGACGGAGGAGCACGAAACACGGCAGCCCAGTGCCATATGGTGACAAAAAATGATCTAATTTGCTAGTCATCTCATTGTTAGCATTCTTATATTCATTCCCTCAAAAAACAAAAACCATTGTTCTATTCATGCCTCGCAGAGAACGTGACACGTGCGGCGAAACACCCGAAGCAAAAGATGAAACACAACAGCAAAAGAAGAAGGAAGATTATCACCCCAAATGATCTAATTCGCCGCGGAGTCGTAACTGCTTCTTCATCGCCTCCACGACCTCCATCTCCTTGCGCGTCTCCTCCGCCATCTTCTTCATTCTGTCCATGACGCGGGATTTCTCGATGCGAGCCTTCATCATCTGTTCCACGGCCGCATTACGTACCTTGACAGCAGCCGGGTGCTCGATGCGGAGCTTCACCAACTCCTCCTTCTGTTCCATGACGAGGGCCTGCAGCATCTTCGTCGAGGAACTACTATTCTCATGCAGCTTCTTGCAGCCGGCGTTCTTCTCCTTCAACCGGTCGATCTCGTGGCACAGCTTCGCCTTGTCCTCCTGAAGTCGCAGGATTTCGCCGATCGCCTTCTTCTCCGAGGCAATGCTCTTCTTCAGCAGCATCACCAAGCCAGCGGTCAACTCCCCCTGCTGATTGAGCTCAGCGGGCATGTCATCGAGGCTCTCCTTCAGCAACTCTATCAAGCCTTGGATGAACT
Organism: Triticum timopheevii; assembly: GCA_963921465.1. Classification (NCBI taxonomy): domain Eukaryota; kingdom Viridiplantae; phylum Streptophyta; class Magnoliopsida; order Poales; family Poaceae; genus Triticum; species Triticum timopheevii. The sequence goes on along the minus strand of OY997270.1, from coordinate 182,404,496 downwards.
CCTTCTGCTTATTGAGCTGATCAGGCATGCCGTCGAGGGATAACGACTCCAACTCCACCGGCTCGGCATGTTCGCCTCCATGGCTAGGGCGCTCCTGGGAGCCATCGCCTGCCCATGAGAGATCTTTTGAGGTCTCTGCATGCCCACGAGCCCTCTCTTTTTTTCCGCAGCCGTGGTTGCCGGTCCCTTGTTACGAGTAGTTCTCGACCTAGAGCTCTGCTCACCGGCCATGGCAACGACGGACGAAGAAGAAGCACTTATGAGGAGGAAAGGTAGAGTAATTCTCGGTTAGGTAGTTCCCCTTTTTATAACCAAAGTACTAGCACTAGTAGTACTAATACCTGCATAGTGGGAACACGTTCAGGTTTGGTACGTAGTACTAGTAGGTGTGAGCAGGCTTTCGAATGTGATGGGAACAAGGTAAAGATTAATTGATGGTTTTGGTTTCGAGGCCTGAAACGGCTCCCGATGAGTTTAGTGGAACATAAATTTCAAGTAGACTACACCGCTCAAATGCGTAAATATTATGTTACTGTCAAAAATTGGCACAAAATACGAAGGAGACCAATGGAAGTACTACTAGCAACCCACGATTTAACTACTCGCATGTGCGCAGTGGAGTAATAATGTCTTTCTTCCGCCCTCACGTCCACTCAATTTGCATGCGCTGTATTAATTGACCATCAATGAAGTGAACAAATTTACATGCGTCAAATTATCACATGGGGTGGATCTTGGTACAAAATTGCGTCCGCCCGTGTACCGGCGTGTGCGTGCGAGGGAATGAGTGCGTGCGTGGCGTGCGTGCACATCTTCGCTTCGTGCATGTACCGCCAGTATGGCTCAGGGAGGACGAGTACATTCTTCTGGAACCAGCAGCACGTCACTGCAATCAATCCATGCAAGGAGGTCGCAACAACGCCTCCACATGTGCCACGTGGCTTCATGAACTGTGAGAGACACTGTGTAGCGTGCCATTGGTATTCTAATTTACGTGTTTTGCACATACTCGAAGTACTAGTAATTTACACGCGCATTGCACGCATTGGATTTTGCAACCAAATTATGAATAAATACCACACTATAGCATGTATGCTCTTAGTCATATATGCATGATGTAGCCCTTCGTTTAATTCTTATAGTTCATCTCATTCAAAATCAAATTAGTTTTTATAAAAAAAGCTAAGAACACGTGAATAGGAAAAACATGGGATTATAGTGGAATGTCGTATTGAATCCTATAGGATTGTACGAGTGTTTGATTGTGCATAGAAAAAACGCAGAATTCTTTCAAAGAGGTTTGAGTGGATGAGATGTTTCCTATGAAATCTAGTGCAAATGAATCATATGGAAAAATTCCTATGGTTTACAATCCTACGAATCAAACAACCAAGATAGGAAAAATTCCTAATGATTAGAATCCTCCAAATTTCCTTTTTGAGAATCCTTTGAATCAAAGAAGCCCTTAATCTATTTTATGATTCATGGAATTGTGCATTGTAAAGCATAAAGTAAAAACAAATAATGGCAATTCAACTAGAAAAAAAGTTTGGGCAGTTATGATACAGAAGATTTTAGAACAAAAGAGAACCACTGTTGTTTTGAGGTTTGTGCATTATGCTTAAGTTCAACCATGGAGTCTGCTAGATTGTACATGTGGCAAAATCCGGTGGGGGGGCGAGAAGATGGTGAGAGGGGCCGAGTGGAGGGAGACTATGAAGGAATGCACAAGTGCGAGATCGATATTTAGAGACAGGGGACGAACACGTGAGTTGTTGCACGCAGTGGCGGAGCCATGATAAATAAATGAGCTAGGGGGCCAAGCATTGCTAATCCTTTAAGAGGAGGGTCAATTCATGAAATTAAACCTTTTTAGCAGCAATTGTCTAATGATCACATTCATATTAGCCTCGATATATAGTGATGTTAGGGGGGCAGGGCCCTTACTGCCCCCTGTCTTCGCCATTATGCACACATCTGAGAGATGAAGCAGAAGGCATGGATGATGAGAGGGGGACGTTGGATATATAATTAATGTGGGTGTATTAGCTATTTATGTTAATCCTATATAGAGAGGTATAGATTGATCGATGTGGACGTGGGAGAGGTATAGATTGATTGATGTGGACGTGGGAAAGAGGGTGAGACCTCACTGGATATATTGATTGATCGGTTTGTGTGCAAAACTATGAAAGACCTAGCTATATACACGCATACATAGAGGAACATCGATCGTTGTGCATGCACGCGTGAGAGATAAAGAATGCCCGGTATGAGGGAGAGGGGGTGTGTGTGTGGGTGTGTGCCTTCATGGGAGACCGACCTGAAGAAAAAGATTGCATACATGCGATAGATAATGCTGACTGGTAGTCTGTGTGCATGCATGCACGAGAGAAAGTTAGTGGTACAATTATGAAGAGAAGACTACTGTGTGGGTGTAAAAGAATAGGTGAGGTCATAATCAATTTAAAGTTGAATTCAAATATTTTAATAAGAGATCCTGATGTTTGAAACCCATGCATGCATGAATATAACGGAGATCTGCACGGTGTGCTTTGGAAACGAGCATGTTGTAATGTATACACATTGAACAAGGTCAGATTGATTTGAATTTGAGATACCGATGGCAGACATCATTTGCCCATGTCTCATCTGTGCATGTAATTGGAGATGATGGGCGGCTTTCGCATCACATATCTATATCTATACCCCTACATATATATTATATATTATATTTTTTTTATATTGTGAGCGGGTAACTTTAAATTTGAAAGATGGTCGTTGGATGAGGCGAATACAAAGGTCCAAAGATGGTAAATTTGAGCACTATTGGCCGTTGGATATCATCTAGATTCCACCAGATTTCGCCACATGTATAATCTAGAAGACTCCATGGTTGAACTTAAGCATAATGCACAAACATCAAAACACAAGCACTTCTTATTTGTTCTAGAATCTTCCGTATCATAATTACCCAAATGTTTTTCTACATGATTTGCCATTATTTGTTTTTACTTTATGTCTTACAACGCACAATTCCATGAATCTTAAAATAGATTAGCTTTCTTATAAAAACTAGATGATTTTGAATGAAATGAACTATAAGAATTAAACGAACTTCTACATCATGCATATATGACTCAAAGCTTGCATGCTATAATGTGGTATTTATTCATAATTTGGTTGCCAAATCTCATGCGTGCAATGCACGTGTACCTTACTCTAGTCTAAATGGTGTTTGTGTGTGTGTTGCGCGTGTTGAGATGCAAATTGTCTTTTTTTGGGTACACGTTAAGCTTGTTCTTCCGAAATTTCAAGCCACGCCTTGTTATGCCGAAAATTGAAGCTAGCGTCTCTGTCTATCATGCTGCAAAACTCCCGCCTCTTCAACCCGCGCCTTGTTAGCCCGAAATATTTAAGATATATCTTTGTCTTTTTGTGCTTCGACAACTCCCTCCATCTCAACCCGTGCCTTGCTATTCCGAAATTACAACGCGCGCGAAAACTCCCACCTCCTGTGAAATCCCGACACGCAAAATGCCCGTGGTACCCCTGAACCGAAAGAACCGCCTCAAATCGGTGGGGGGTACTTTCGTAACTTACCCCACATTTCGGACAAGCGCGTCTCTAAGCCATGGTTCCCCACTGCCATCCCATCCGCCCACCCATTCGTACATCGAGGCCGCGAAAACCCGCGACGAAACCCCACACCCTGCTCTGTCTGCCACCCAGCCGGAGCTTCTTCCCCGACGACGTCGTCCACAGCAACACCTCGACGTCCCTCATCCACCGTACCGGATGAGGATCCGTCGTCGATCTCATCGTCCCGCCGGTTCAGCCACCCCATCCTCCACCTCCAAGGAGCTGCCCCGATGTTCCCCTCGTCTTTCGCGCCACCTCCATTCCCACACTGTCGTCTTCACCTGCACCACCGGAAGAGCATCATCATCACTGTTTCCTCGGATGAAGCTGCGGCCTAATCGGCGCCACCAAAGAGGTTGTACACTAATCGCCGCATTTTCTTCTTGATTCGATCTCACGGTGCTGCCGGCGCTCGGTCCCGAGCCGACAGGGCGCGGCTCCATCCACGGCGGCACCGCCGGCCACTTCCTCCATGGCATCGCTCCCTCGGCGGCAACGTCCACATCAGTAGGAGCTGCTGCTACTTTAGCTCTCGCTCACGCTGCTGCTCTGCTCTTGCTCTCGGTCCCCTACCTGGTCTTCTCTTGCTCTTGCTCTTGCTCGCGCTGCTGGTCTTGCTCTTGCTCTTGCTTGCGATGCTGCTCCAATTTGGCTACACCTCAGTCGACTGAATCGACTTTTGGGTCAGTCGATTTCCAAGGGCTGGGCTCGCCAGGCTGAAGGAAGAACCAGCCGCAGCGGGGAGGGGGGCTCGCCGGAGAGGTACCCCACTATCTATCTTAGGGTTCAGGATGGGGGCGGTGGTCGCCGGCGGTGGCGTGGGGATTGCCGGGGGGCCTAGAGGGATGGCCAGGGCGGCAGTGGACCGGCGGTGGGGAGTGTTTTTGGGGCGGGCGGGGCGGCGCACCACCGGCCGCGGGCGGCGGGGGGCTGCTGTTTGGCCGGTGGTGGCTGGCGGCTCAGGGGGGTGGAGGTTGAAGATGAACCGCAGGCCCTTGATTTCGTATCCAACAGCTGCAAAATCGACTGACGTGTAGCCTCACCTTGCTAGTGCATTCTGTCTCGACAGCAAAATTCAGTTTCGACAGCAAAATTCAGTTTCGACAGTTAGGTTCAGTTTCGACAGTTAAGTTCAGTTTCGATAGTTAAGTTCAGAGATCAGCGGCTGATGTATTTTACATCTAGCACTTTGTGGTTATGCATTTTACGTCATGTATTAGAGATGCTATTAGAATTCCACTCAGGTTAACGTTGTTCGTTGTCTCTCTTGTCCTACTTTAGCCTCAGCGTCGTACAACTCACTAGAGCTGCTCCAACGACAAAACCCTCCATCACAGCGGAGCAGTACCTCGGCCTCCATCTCCAGACGCCTAAGATCTTCTTCCCCTCCTCCGACAGCAAAGTCAGCCAGAGCATCCTCACCGGCCAACCCAATCACGCTGAGATCGACATGGCTTCGCCAAAGAGGTACCTCACTGCTTCTATTACATACACTTGTTGCATCTCTTTTTTACTCTACATGTTATATATATTGTCCACTGAGCACTCGTAGTAACGGGAAATACGATTATTTTGTCCTACTATATGACAAGCAGTGAGGTACCAGGCAACTTAGCTATCCGTGATGGACTCTCTTGAACGCCATCATTATTTATCTCTGCGCGTTTGAGCTGTGCATTTGTCGATGGGCCTGGGAGTTGAGCTAGTATGGAAGTGGCCTGGGTCCAAAGTAATAGAAGTAGCACAAAAACATTTTTTAGTGTAGGATTTTCCATGCTCAAGCCTGCCTACTAGAATCGCCAGTGCTTGAAAGGAAAAGTGAATGAAAAACATAGGAATTGGAAAGTTTCCTATGGTACTACTTTTCATGAATTTGGTGCAAAGGAATGGAGCCAAGGAAAACTGTAGGATTTGTTCCTTTAGTGTCTCCTTGAAAGAAAAACCGTAGGAATTCTAATTTCCACTTCTCCTCCTTTTCATATTCCTATTCATCAAGCACAAGACTAAGAGATAGTACCATAATAGCATTATAAACGTACATTTTCTTGTGGTTTGACTTAATCTCACCATGCTTTTTTGCATCCTGTGATCTTCCAATTGTTGTGAATCAAACACCCAGATTGGCAGAAATCCTGTGTTTTTAAATTCTCTGTTTTGCACGTGCATTCCTATCATATTCCTGTCTATTTCCTATCCCTGCATTGTTAGAATCCTCAAATTCAAACAAGCCCTTACTCAATTACTTCTGTTACAAATATGTGTCAAAGAAAACCTTGTGTGGTTTGTCCTACTCCTGCGGCGCTGTGTTCCAACCCAGCTCAGCTGCTCCAACAACGGAAGGGTTCACCACAGTAGGGATCCGCTCTCCAGACTGTCTTTCGCCGCCTGAGATCTTCTTCCCCGCCGCCGGCAGCCACGACAACTGCATTACCATCATCAACTGAGCAGATGACCCTGAGCACTACACGGGTCCACAAGAGAGGTTGCACTCTTCCGTGTCTGCTTACTATATGCGTCGCTTAATATGATGACATTCTACATTATCATCGTGTTCACCTATTAGACTCCGAGTCAGGTCCAAACTAATGCTGAAACTTGAGTTTTTAAATGGTTGTGGGGTACATATTGGGGCAGCAATCGGTACTATCTGTCTACTATCTTGTTAATCTCCGGTGTCTACTATGAGTTTCATGTTGGGTGCAAACAAACATTAAAGGAGCCATTATCTGTATTTTTTAACTAAAGCTATTATCTGCCTGCTATCATTGGTTTTGGGTCTATCCACAGTTTGTTACCATCACTCTGGATTTGTGCATGCACTCCTTACATAATCTCACTATGTTTTATTCCTATGCATGCCAGTTATTGTACACAATGTAACTGATCATGTAGAGCAAAAGAGACGAGCCTGGCGTGGCAATAAAATTTCATGCAGACGTCATTCCATGGTGGGCGCAAAGGCAGCCCCCCCTCCACCCATTTCGGATCGTAATCAAGAGGAAGATAACTGTTCTGAGGGGGATTCAGAAGGAGAAGACCACTCCTATTTACCCCATGAGGTCTTCACTCTAACTTGGCATGCTGATGTTGGTAATATCATGCATATGGTACCTTGCATTGCTTACTGTATACATTAAAGATGTTATCTGCTTAGTTTAGACATGCTTTGTGTCAATGCCATCTGTTTTGTTTCTTTATCATATATGTGAATCATGCAATGCCATCTTTTCTAGCCAGGCATCATATATGTGAATTTTTCAATGCCACGTTGGTTAGCCAGTCATCTTATATGTGAATTATATCATGCCATCCTTTTTTATTATGTGTTAAATTTCTCAGCAATTTTAGTACATTCAATTACTCTTCCTGTGCATCAGCCATTCTGCACGGTCATGGAAAACTCTAGAGTGGAAACAAGGTCTTCAGAGCATACAATGCTATCTGACGAAGCGCATGTCTTGCTGGTTACCGATAGCTCCTCAGAGGAGGATTCAGAGACAGATGACCAGTCATATTTCCCCCCTGAGGTGCATGCCCTAACTTGGCAGGGTTATGTTACTCATATCGTGCGTATGGTATCTTGCATTGCTATGTCATTTGCTTAGTTTAGACATGCTTTGTGTGAATGCCACCTGTTTAGTGTCTAATTACCATATATGTGAATTATGCAATGCCATCTTGTTGCAAGACATTATATATGTGAATTATGCAATGTTATCTTGTTGCAAGGCATTATGTATGTGAATTATGCAATGCCATGCTGTTTAGGCAAGCGTCATATATGTGAATTATATCATGCTGTCCTTTTTTGTATTTCTCATTGCTTTTGTCGACAATGTTTGTATATTCAACTGCTCTTCCTGTGCATCAGCCATTTGAATTGGTGATGGAGAAATCTGGAGTGAAAACAAGGTCTTCAAAGCAGACAATAGCTACCTGCTGAAGCAGATATCTTGCTGGTTACAGATAACTCTTCAGAGGAGGATTCAGAGGTAGATGACCAGTCCTATTATCCCCCTGAGGTGTATGCTCAAACTTGGCAGGGTTATATTACTCATATAATGCATATGTTGTATTGCAATGCTTATTTTTTACATCATATACACAATATTGAATGCCATCTCCTTAGTTGACACATCATATATGCAATTGCCCTCTGCTCACTTCCTTAGTATATAAATCATATATTTGAATTATGTCATGCCATGATGTTTACATAGACAACATGTATCTGAATTATGGCATGCCAACCCATTTTCTAAAGACATAATATAGTCATATCATCTCATCCTGTTTACATAGCCATCATATGTTAAATTATGTCATTCTATCCGTGAATTATATCATGCCATCATGTTTCCATCGACGGCATGTTTGTGATTTGTGGCATGCCAACCACTTTAATAGACACATCGTATAGTTATATCATGTCATCCTGTTTACATAGTCATCATATTTTGAAGTATGTCATTCTATCCTGTTTAGTTAGCCATCATACATGTGAAATTGTGTCATGCTATCCTGTTTAATTAGCCGTCATATAAGTGAAATTATGTCCTGCTATTCTGTTTGCTTAGACAACATAAATGTGAGTTATTTCATGCCCTGTTTTCTTCCCTACTATCCATTGCACCTGTCTATCTTACAATGTATGTACATTCAATCACTTTTCTTGTTTATCAGCCATTTCAATTGGAGGGAGTGATGGCAGTATCTGTGGGAGTAAAAACACGGTCTTCAGAAAAGATCGTGCTACCTGTCGATGCAGATAGAACCACGGTTGTACTTGCCCAAGAATCAGCCCCACCACACATAACCCACACTCATGCAGATTGTACCCCTACCCAGTTGGACAGAGAACCAGCTACACCCTTCTAACCCCAACCCCAGCAGATAGACACCCAGTTCCCGTTGACACAGCACCGTGTCCACCACAGAGCACCCAAACACGAGCAGTTAGTAAGGAAACTGCAGTGCCCAAATCACGAGGACCACCACTCCGAACCCGAAGTCAACGCTTAAAGTAGAAGAAGAATTGTTCTCAGGTCAGGTTCCGTAGCTATGGTTCATACTACTTTGCTCTTGCATCACTGTATTTACTGATACCAACCAATTTCAAATTTGAAGGATGCAATTGAAACTCCAATGGCGCAACAGGTATGTTTTAAACCTGTTTCTTCAACGTGTTTGGCTGTTTGCTGTTGTAATTTAATCTATGTTGATTTCAGTTTCAATTGAATAAACAGTTATGTTCTCATGCCATGCACATTACAAGTGTTGTTATTGCTGTGTAGTTTCCCACACTTATATTCTGTCTACGTTGCTTTGTCTTAAATAGATATGATTCGAACTGTATCTATCTTGATTTGGCAACATAAACTAGAATGATATAGACCATACAGTGACCATACTACATAGATATATGTTTGTTTCATGCTGTTATCCTGTCCACCTTACTACTGAACTGGTTTACCAAAATGAGTTTCATATACTACATTGTAAACCTGAGATGTGTTTGTTTGTTTCCCTTTTAGAATGCAGATAAAATATTGGAGAAGAGTACCATGTTATGCAATGGTGAAGGAAGTAATGCAGATAAGGTTCAAGATAGTGAGACATCCCTGTTGGTCTCCAAGAAAGCTGATAAAAACTATATTGAGGACACTGAGACAACCCCAAAGTCCTGTCTTGATGTAGTGTTCGAGTTACTGGCTACCATTTCTGGCACCAGCTCTTCGAACTCGTTGCCTGAATTAGTTCGGCTTCTTGAGTCTCAACTTCAAGTTGAAAGACATCGATCAGATGTTATGCTATAGGAAGCCGAAGGACTGAGGGATTCCCTGTAGAATTCAGATGCATACTTTCTGGTGCAACAGCAGGCGCTGGAGGACTTAAGCGCCAAAGAAGAGAAAGTTAATAAGGTTGCTAAGCATCTTGCCAGCATTATGGGTACCCAGGATATTGTTTCTTGAGCTCTTCTGAAGTGGTTTCAGTTCTGGACTTGTTTTGCTGCGGCGTTTATATGCTGCTGTGTTCCCTATATTTGCACTGGTGGCGAACTTTGATGCCCACTGGATGTAATATGTGTAATAGCCGTGATAGCCTAGTGTAAGTTGCTTGCTTATTTATTTTCTTGTTGACTTGTTTATTTGTTTGCTTGTAGTCAGTGCAGTTCTTTTTCTGTGGTTTGCTAGTGGCTACAACAACCTATTTTTTAAAACTACGCCACAATAACCATGGGCTAATATTTACTGTAGTGACACTGCACCTACGGGCCGTAGAAACAGTGGGCCTTCTACGGGCCGTATAAACAGTGGGCCTTCCATGGGCCGTAGAAACAATGGGCCTTCTACGGGCCGTATCATCAATGGGCCTTATACGGGCAGTATGATCGATTGGCCAAACATGGGCCAATAACAGGCCGCATTATGGCCGTAAACGGGCTAGAGTTAGAACCGTCCGTTCATGGGCCGACCATAATAGGCCATCATTAATAGGCCGTATTTCATGACGCTATGAAAACGACCCAACGTGTTAACGGACCACAAACGGGCCGACTGTAACCACGGGCTGAATTTGGCCCATAAGCAGAAAATGACAGTAACGGGCCGTAAGTAAACGAATGCTGGAAATGAGACCAAGAATAAATGGGCTCTGAGAAGGCCGAAAGATAACATGGGCTGGAAACGGCCCAACGGAATAATGGGCCCTTAATGGGTATAAAGTGATACACTGTTCATTACGGGCCAGTTTCACCACGGGGCGTTAATGGGTGTAAAGTAATACACTATTCATTACGGGCCAGTTTCACCACGGGTCGTTAATAGGCCAAGAGTTACATAGGCCTCATATGGGCCGAAAGACGTCATGGGCCATACACGGGCCAGAAGTGAAAATGGGCTGGAATCATATTGGGTGGCCCAGATGACGCTACTGGGCCTAATTCGGATAGGGCGTAACGGGCCTTGGGTTAGCACGATGTAAATGGGCTATATGCGAACAGGACGTTAACAGGCTTTACATGCGCCGACCCGCCACCTTTTGACCAAGTCAAATGGGCCGGCCTATTCACAGGAATGGGCCTCTGTTGGGTCGTGCCACGTGTCCACGTATCATAGGCGCCTTCTGTCCAATGAGTGGATGACATCTGTCCCAACGGTGAGCCAACACGTGTCTCCTCCAGCCAATGATGATTTTACACGTGGAAAATCCCCATTGGTCGAGGTTGTTAACGTGTTATCGGATCCAAAACCCGACCTGATAGCTTAACGGCGTTCCGTTACGGTGGATGCCACATGTCGGTCACCCTTGACGAAAGCACTTCTATGACGCGTGATTTATCATCATGGAAGTGGACACTTCCGTGATGATAATTTTGATAATGCCATGGAACACTTCTACGACAGCACATGTGTGACTATCTTGATTCTGTCATAAATTTGTCATGGATGTACATGCATGACAAAAAACGCGACCTACTGTGACAAACACGTATCATCACGGAAGTGTATTTTTTTGTAGTGGTATGAGTCTGCTAGTGACTATAATGAGCAGACTTTGGCTCATATTGCAAGTGAAGGATACGGTGAAGATGATTCTGAACATGAGATGCAATACATGGCTGCTGAAGATGCTGACAGGTACGAGAGTTTAGTTGCTCAACATGTTTTGAGTGTGAAGGTAACACAAGCTAAGCAAAATCAAAGGCATAATTTGTTCCATACTAAGGGTGTTGTGAAGGAATGCTATGTCCGCGTCATCATCGATGGAGGGAGCTGCAACAACTTGGATAGCATGAAGATGGTGGAGAAGCTATCTCTCACCACAAGACCACATCTGCATCCTTACTACATCCAATTGTTCAATAACAGCGGCAAGGTTAAGGTAACATGTACTGTTCGTGTGCATTTTAGTATCGCTACATATGATGATTATGTTGAACGTGATGTGGTACCCATGCAAGCATGTTCCTTATTACTTGGTAGACCATGGTAATTCGATAAAAAATTTGTACACCATGGTAGAAACAATCAGTATACTCTTGTTCATCAGGATAAACATATTACTTTGTTTCCTATGACTCCTGATTACATTTTGAAAGATGATATTAATCGAGCTACTAAAGAAAAACAAGAGAGAAATAAGAGTGAAAATCAGATAGTGGCAAAAGAATTTGAGCAACAAATGAAACCTAATAATAAACCATCTAGTGCTGCTTCTGAAATTAAATTGAAAAGTGGATGTTTACTTGACACCAAATCAGATATTGATGATCTAGATTGTAGAAAATCTATTGGCTATGCTCTTGTGTGCAATGAGGCTTTATTTTCATATGAGAACATGTATTCCTCTTTGGCTCCTACTGTCACTAACATTTTGTAAGAGTTTGCTGACGTCTTTTCACAAGACGTGCCATCGGGATTACCAGCTATTCGAGGGACTTGGCATTAGATTGACTTAATTCATGGTGCATCACTACCCAACCGTGCACCATACCATACCAATCCCGAGGACACGAAGGAGATTATGCGTCAAGTACAAGAGATGCTCGACCAAGGTTATATACACGAATCCCTTAGTCCTTGTGTTGTTCCTATTATTCTAGTGCCGAAAAATGATGGTATGTCGCATATGTGTGTTGATTGTAGATGCATTAATAATATTACTATTCGTTATCATCATCCTATTCCTAGGCTAGATGATATGATTGATGAATTGAGGGGCTCCACAATATTCTCCAAAGTTAATTAGCATAGTGGATACCATCAAATTCGTATGAAATTGGAAGGACTGGCAGATTCACAATGAAAAATGGAGAACTCATCAAGATCACTCTGGTTGAGATCTTTTGGTTCAAAAGAACATCTCTCATATTAGTTCATGCAATGATATACAACGAACCTCGAAGACTATCATGAAGTTTACTAATCTCTTAAAGGAACTGTCGTGGGAACGAACACCTATGGGGCAGGGCCCCTTTCGGTCCGGCAGGGAGCGGAGATCGCACGAAGAGCAGATCGAGGCGAAGCACACGAGCGGTTTTACCCAGCTTCGGAGCTCTCCGGAGAGATAATACTCCTACTACTGCTTTGTGATTGTATTGCGTTCTTGCTTGAGAGCATGAGTGTGTTCTGGTTTCGAATGCTTCGAACCCCGTCTACGTTGCACATGGGCCTCCTTTTATACGCTCAAGGGGTCACCGACAGGTGGCAATGTATGCAAGGGTAAAACTGGAAAAGAGGTGGTTGGTACAACTACTTGTACAGTGCATCCTACCTAACCCTGACGGCAGGGGACAAGGGCATTAAATGCCCGTCTGTGTCGCCCAAACAGTGCAGAAAAGTGACCGTTAGGGGTGCCACCGCTCGCCATGATGGCCATCTCGTCATCTCCGCTTGCCACCTCGCACCGCTAGCTGCACAGCTTCTCGCCACGCGCACCTGGACAGACCCCAGGGTGACATGTTGGTGGATGCGCTGGAGCGCGGGTACAGAGTGGTAGCTTTGCCGCGGCAAGCACCTTGCCGCGGTCGTTGTCTTGTCGCGCCCAGAAGCTTGTCGCTCGCCGGGTCTTGCCGGGACGCACGGCGCGTCGCGGCAAGTTCCTTGAAATGCCTTGGTTGGCCTTCCCGGCAAGCTCCTCTTGCCGGGACCTTGTCCTTCCCGGCAAGCTCCTCTTGCCGGGGCCTTGTCTTCTCGGCTTAAACACTTTGTTCTCTAATGGCTCCAAAAGAACCAACGGAGGACCTTGGCGGTCACCCGGCAAGCCTTGCCACGGGGTGTTGCGACTGCCCGTGCACAAGTTCGGGATACTAAGGTACCCCTACCTTAGTACACCGACAGGAGCCCCCGGGCCTGGACCACACATGGTGTCGAGCGCGGTTGGGCCAGGCCCAAAACAGGGCATGGGCACGCGCGGCCTGGGTCACGCCGTATCTGACTCCGTATCCACCGCGCTCTCCCTTAACGGCACACGTCGAATGCGGCGTCGTGGGAGAGATCGTGGGTGATTCTTTATTCGGAGAAAGCGTAACGTTTGCCTCCTCCTCTTTATAAGCAGGGGAAATAGGGGCAGTTCCCCCACCTTCGCCATTTGCTGTTCACATCTCAGAAATCTCCGCCGCTCCCCTCCGCTTCCAAAGCCGAAAGAGAACAGCGCTCCGCCCCCCATCGCCACCGTCGCCACCAACGCCGTAGATCTCCCCCACCACCTCCGCCATGGCTCCGAAAGCTAGGAAGGGCGTAAAGTCGGCTGAGGCGCTGCGGCTTGAGGCGCTGCGAAAGGAGCGAGCAACTTTCCCCTCTGAGCTCGCCGCGGCAGAGCTGAGGGAATGGTACTACCTCTTCTGGTCGACGGAGACGCGAGCGCATCCGCGCACGAAGGTACTCTCCGCCGCCGCTTCAAAATGGGCTCCAAACGGATACCCCTTCTTTGTGCTGTTCTTCTACTGCGGGCTCTGCCCGCCGTTCTCTGAATTCTTCTGCGATATCATGAACACCTACGGGTTCCACCTCCTTGATTTCACCCCCAATGCTGTCCTGACCATGGCGGTTTTCGCACGTCTCTGCGAAAATTTTGTCGGAGTCCACCCAAACGTAGCCCTCTTCCGCCACTACTTCATGCCCCGGGTCGAGAGAGGAGAGCCCTTGTCCGGCGGGATCGCCTGGATCTCGAGAGCCGGCAAGAAGGAGACGTATCTGGAGGGGGAGCTCCGCAGTAAATGGGAGGAGTGGAGAGCAGAATGGTGCTGGATCGTCGAGGAGAATCCGCAGCCATTCACCACCCTGCGCCAAGCCCCAGTAGTGCGCGGCGGCGATTGGAGCGCCCTGGCCGCAGATGATGACAAGCTGAAGATCGCCACCACCCGGATCTTGCGTCTCAGGCTTGCCGGGCTCACTGTAGGCGTCGTTGGCGCAGATTTCCTTCGCCGCCGCATCGCCCCCCTGCAAGAGAGGAGAAGACCCGCCTGGGAATTCGAGGGTCCGGCGGACATTATGAGGCTGCGTCCGGGCCTCAACTTCAATTTCACTGTGCTGGAATTGGACGCGATGCTCAAGGAGCCGTTCAAGCACGATCCTCAGCATCCCGAGTGGTTCAGGTTGCCGGCAGGCGTCGTTCCACTGTGCAACAACTCCTCACTAGATCGCATCCGCGCAATGATGCCGCAGTGCGACTCCCATGGGATCGTCCGCACTTGGCAGGAGCCTGCGGACGATGTTGTGCAGCAGTTCTTTGACGGCCTGGTGGAGGTAGCGGTCCGCGCCGACGAGCAGAGGAGCCTCACCCGCGACACCATTGAGGAGGAGATGCAGCGCATCGCCACCAGGGCGGAAGAGGCGGCGGCAGCCGCTGCCGCGGGCGAATTTGGGTTCACCGTGGAGGAGGCAGAGGCAGCAAAGGCGGCAAGCCTTGCCGAGCGAGAATGGCTTGACGGCCAGGAAGAGCTTGCCGCGCCTGATGCCGAGTCGAGCGAGCCTGTCGAAGGTGCAAGTGGCCCGCCGTCTCTAGGTAGCTTGCCGCAAATGGAGACCACATCGCAGCCCCCAGCTCCACCAAGAAGGCGTCTCTGCAGGGCCGGCGACGCAGCAGGGCGGCAGACGGGTCAGCAGCCGTCGCGCCGCACGACACGCTCCACCGCGACAAGCACTATTGCCGCGGGAGCGCCTCGCGCCGCTGCGGCAACTGGAGCGGGATCTTCCCGAACCACCGCCACTGCCCCCGCCAAGCGGCCAAGGGATCCTACTCCTCCGCCTCGTCGCGCCGAAGGTGGGCCAGATTCGACCTCTCCGCACTCAGCTCCGACGAGGAAGAAGACGAGTGAGAATCTTTGTTGTACTTGTAGTTCTTCAATTCTTGCTGTTTTTGTCTTGCATCTGATCTGCTTTACTCTGAACTGATTCCTTTTCAGGACCCTGGCCCAGAGAGCGGCGAAGAGAGCCAAGGCTCCGGTGATTGTCATCGAGGACGAGCCCACCACGACAGCAGGGGGTGCGCCCAAGACCACCTTGCCGGACCCGGCAACTACTCCCCGAAGCAGCCCCCAGCGCAGCCCCCAGCATAAGTATATGATCTTCTTCTTGCTGTTGGGCGCGCATGGGTGTTCTTTCCTTTGCTGATACCTGCCTGTTGGTTTGCTTGTGTAGGAGCAGAACAACCTTACCAAGAGCCTCCGGAAGCCGCCCCTGAGATACTATCTGCTTCGACTACGCCGCCAAGGGAGGATTCCCCGGCAAGGGAGCGTTCTCCGGCAAGGGAGAAGTCCCCGGCAAGGGAGGAGTCTCCGGCGAGGGAGGAGTCTCCGGCAAGGGGCAGTACTAGCGATCCCCCGTTGGCGGAGCCCATGACTGTAGATCCCAGCATAGGTAATCCTTCTTGCCTGAAACTTCCCTTGGGTTCTTCTTCTGATTTTCTTTTTGGATATTTGCTTGACTTTTGTCCCTCTTCCGGCCTTCAGATCCACCTTCCACGGAGCCGATGGAAACCGAGGCCACCGGCGAGGAAACGCGCGTGGCAACACTGACGATGCCGCCGCCACCGAAGAAGAGGCCTGCGCTGATGATCCTGCCGGCGAGGGGGCCGCCAAAGCTGCTGGCGCAGGAGCTGGCGAGGGGTCCGGCGATCGCACTGACGATCCTGAGGCTACAGGAGCGCAAGGTGCTACACCGACCGCTGATCCCTCCGCCGTTGATGCAGCGCCAGGCTCCGAAGAGCCCCAGCCCGGCGCCTACTTGAAGGCCGGCGATGGTGTCTTCATCAAGCTCCCCTGGGCTTCAAGCTCTAGGGCGCCGATTGAAGGAGAGACCTTCGATGGAGAAGTGCTTGCCTCCGCTAGGCTGACGCTAGTTGACGCGCCAAGCAGCAGCAACGGCGAGTCTGAGGAGGAGCAGCTGCTCCGGAAGCTGGTGTCGCTCTACCGCGCCCGACAAGCCAAAGTGGAATCCCGGGAAGCGCTTGTCGCGCAGGCGGGAGCAGATATAGAGAAGCGCGCGGAGGAGCTCCGGGAACGCAATCAGGAAGCTCTCCGGTCCATTGCAGAGGAGCGAGCGCAGCTCGTCGAGGCGCGGAAAGCCTTCCTCCTCGAGAAGGCAGAAGCCGAAGAGCAGGAGCGGCTTGCCGGTGAGGAGCTGTTTGCGCGGGAGGGTGAGCTGGCGCAGCGGAAAGTCAATCTTGACAGCCATGAGGAGGATCTTGCCGCGCGCGATAAATCACTTGGCGGGGCTCTCAAGGAAGCAAAGGACGCTACTGCAGCTGCCGAGGCCGCCAAGGAGCTGGAGACAAAGGTGGTGCGGCTGGAGGGCGATCTCAAGATGAAGGATGAAGAGCTTGCCGCGCTTCAGCGTGAGCGCGAGAAGGACGCCCTCGCCCATGGTGAGCTACAGGGTCGTCTCGTCGAGAAGGGCAAGGAGCTGAGCGCCGCTAAGGACTCCAACACTGATCTCGAATTGAAGCTGGCCACATTGACCCAGACGCTGGACGACGCCAAGGAGCGGGAGGTGGCATTGAAGGAGGAGATCAAGGGCAACGAAACGCTGCTGACGAGGGCCGCCGAAACCCAGAACACCTTTAGGGAGACGGTGGAGCTCTGGACAAAGGGCCTCGTGAACATTGCTGCAGTCATCGACGAGGAGCTGGTGCAGCTAGGGGTGGAGGATCTTGGGTACTCCTCCGATGAGAACCTCCAGCCCAGCGCCAAGCTCACTCTGTTCTTCAAAGGCGTGGCGACGGCCCTCCAGCAGCTCCGAGAGAAGATCCCAAAGCAGCTGGCCGACGAGTCGCGCACGATCTGTGCGAGAGTTCTGGAGAAGGTGTTGGTGAAGGTGGCCTTCCGCAACCCAGGCCTCAACTTCACCAATGTCCTCAAGAAGCTGCCGGCAGACGCTGATCTGGAAGCGCTCAAGGCCCTTGTCGCACCCATTGTGGACAAGGTGAATGAGGTCAGGAGGGTTGATGGTGGCCGCGTAGATTAGGCCGCCCGTTTTCATCTTTTCTTGCCGCTGTTGGCCATGTTACGAGAACAATCTATTAGAGCCGCGACAAGTTATCTTGTAATATAACTTTATTTAGGATATCGACTGCTATGTTATTTCCTCTACTTGATTCCTTCCTTTGTATGTTTTTACCCTACGCTTTTAGGGAACTTGCCGGCGTAGGCACCTTTGCCACGAGCGCTGAGTGCGGAACGTCAGCAGCCCACTGGTGGTGCTGCTACCGACAAGAAACCTTGTCGCAACTAGTCGCAGCACACTTAAATTGTTGAGCGGACTCGAAACAAAATAAGGGCGCAACTAGCTACGAGTTGGTTCCTCCGCGCATAGGTTTTCCATACAAAGCATGATCATTCAAGGAAGATAACTCTAAATTTTTAAAATTGATTGCTCAAATTTTGGCAACTTAGCTTTTCTGTCGTTTGCTTCCCGGTAAGGCGATACTTTCTTGAACGACGCCTGGTCCACACCATTATCTTCTCCTCCCCCCCGGCAAACTTGTGCGCGAGGGAACTTTTCCCTTTCTTTGAGAAAAAAGAAAGAAGAGTAAATAAAGGTATGGAGCCTTATGGCTCGTTATTGCTTACCGGGGGTAGGTGCTGCACAAAGTGTCAGAAAATACATGCAAAAAATAGAAAGCATGAAATTGACAGGATGTGCGGAGCATATGAGCTTTATTTATGCACGAGGTCTTCGCCCGGCTTTGTACAAAGGGTTACATGCAACAGCGGCAAGGCTTGTACAAAAGGTGGTTGCCGAAACAGGTTCCGGCAACCGCGCCTTATGGGTAAAACTTACGAAGATGCTCAATGTTCCAGGAGTTGCTCACCGGAAAGCCATCTTCGGTCTCAAGGTGGACAGCGCCGGGCCTAGTGACTCGTTTCACCCGGTAAGGGCCTTCCCACTTCGGCGTCAACTTGTTGGAATTCTTGGTGGACTGAACGCGCCGAAGAACAAGGTCGCCTTCCTCGAGACTTCTGGCATTAACTTTGCGGCTATGGTAGCGGCGCAAAGCTTGCTGGTAGCGAGCAGCTCGTACAGCAGCCTGAAGACGGTCTTCCTCTAGGAGCAGTGCATCATCTTGTCGCAGTTGCTCTTGCTCGAGCTCATCATAAGCGAGTACTCGAGGCGACCCGTATGCGAGTTCCGTGGGGAGAACTGTCTCTGCTCCATAGACTAGAGCGAAAGGTGTCTGGCCAGTGGCTCGATTTGGCGTCGTCCTGATCGACCAAAGAACCACCGGCAGCTCCTCGATCCAGTTCTTTCCGCACTTGTGCAGCCTGTCGAAAGTCCTGGTCTTGAGCCCGCGCAACACTTCAGCATTTGCCCTCTCCGCTTGACCGTTGCTTCTCGGGTGAGCAATAGAAGCGAAGCAGACCTTGGCGCCAAGATCTTGGATGTACTGCATGAAGGTGCGGCTCGTGAATTGCGTGCCGTTATCGGTGATGATCCTGTTAGGGACTCTGAAACGGCAAACAATCGACCTAAAGAAATTGACCGCTGACTGTGCTGTCACCTTTCTCACTGCTTCCACTTCCGGCCACTTTGTGAACTTGTCGATTGCAACGTACAAGTACCCAAAGCCCCCGACAGCTCGGGGAAAGGGACCGAGGATGTCGAGCCCCCAGACCGAAAATGGCCAGGATAAAGGGATCATCTGGAGAGCTTGAGCTGGCTAGTGTATCTGCTTGGAATGGAACTGGCACGCTTCACACTTGGTTACTTGTGCAGTTGCATCCTGGAGGGCTATTGGCCAAAAGAAACCTTGCCGGAATGCCTTGCCGGCAAGTGCTCTTGCGCCAATGTGGTGACCACGTATGGCTCCATGTATCTCCGTCAACAGGTCTTGTCCGTCTTCCCGGGGAATACACTTCAATTTCACACCGTTGACTCTCGTTCTGTACAGTATGTCGTCGACAAACTGGTACATACTTGACTGCCGGGCTACTCTTTGCGCTTCTTCTTGCTCTTCGGAAAGCTCTCCTATCTGAAGGAAATGGACAATCTGCTGTGCCCATGCTAGAGCTTGCGGCTCGACAACAAGGACTAAAGGCACATATGCTGCTGCGGGAACATCTGCTTCTACGGCAAGAACCAGCGGCTCTGCCGGAGCTTGACGTTCCCCGGCAAGCTTGCCGGAGCAAAACTTGTCGGGAGCGTCCGCTTTAACGGAACAAACCCTAAGGCTTGCCGGAGCAGACTACTCCTCAGCACCCTTGGTGTTGAGCTTGGGGACCTTCTTGGCGGCGGCTTCGGGGAGCTCTGCCGGAAAGTAGTTACCAGAAATGAATTTCCTCTTCTTGCTCTGTCCAGTTGATGGTGATACAGACGGTTGAGTCAGTTTGAGCACAAAGATCCCTGGTTCCACAGGTAACTTAAGTGCAGAGCACTTTGATAGGCCATCAGCAATGTCATTCTGAGCTCTCGAAACATGTTCCATCTGCAGGCCGTCAAAGTGCTCTTCCAACTTTCTCACCTCATCCACGTAAGCTTCCATCAATGGACTCTGGTAATTCTTGTTCACTTGGCGGACGACAAGCTGCGAGTCACCCCTGACAATGAGCTTCTTGATCCCAAGTTCTGCAACGATCCTGAGACCGGCAAGCAAACCTTCATACTCTGCAGTATTGTTTGTCGCTTGCTCCTTGGGAAAGTGCATCTGGACCACGTACTTGAGGTGCTCTCCGGTGGGTGTGACAAGTAGCACGCCCGCACCGGCGCCTTGCAGCGAGAAGGCACCATCAAAGTACATGATCCACTCTTTGCTTGCTTCCTTGGCGGGGATGCTCGTCTCTGGAATTTCTTCATCTGGTGTTGGCGTCCACTCCGCTATGATAGTTGAAGTGCTCTCAAACATAAGGCCAAAGCTTGACAATTCCAGTGCCCACATGACAATCCTGCCTGTTGCTTCTGGATTCTTCAGTATCCTCTTCAGGGAAAGCGAGTGACAACTGTGATCTCATGTGCTTGGAAGTAATGGCGCAGCTTTCTCGAGGCCATGAGAAGGCCGAAAAGCAACTTCTACACACCAGAGTACCTTGACCTAGCCCCCTGCAGAAGGGAACTAAGAAAGTAAACTGGGCGCTGCACCATTTTCTTCTGTTTCTCCTCCTGTGCTTGCGCAGATCGATCCTTGTCGGGACCAGAGCTTGTCGGGGAAGCCCCCTGCTTGTCGCTGGATGCATCTGTCGTGGTTGCCGGCTCATCATCCGCCTCCCTCTCCGCTACTAACGCAGCACTAACCACTTGATTGGTTGCCACTAGGTACAGCAGCAACTTCTCTTGTGGCTTAGGTGCGACAAGTATTGGAGTGGAGCACAGGTATCTCTTCAAGTCCTACAGCGCAGCCTCCGCTTCCGGAGTCCATTTCATTGGACCTGCCCTTTTCAAAATTTTGAAAAATGGCAGGGCGCGCTCAGCAGACTTAGAGATAAACCTGCTGAGAGCAGCCACGCAACCGGCAAGCCTTCGTACATCCTTGACGCGCTTCGGTGCTTCAATCTGCTCAATGGCCTTGATCTTGTCGGGGTTGGCTTCAATTCCCCGCTGAGACACAAAGAACCCGAGAAGCCTGCCGGAGGGGACTCCAAACAAACACTTCTCGGGGTTGAGCTTAAGGTTGATCTTGCGCAGATTTGCAAAAGTTTCATCTAAATCCTGAATCAGAGTTGCTTTGTCCTTGCTCTTGACCACTATGTCATCCATGTAAGCTTCTACATTTCTGTGCAACTGTGGCTCAAAAGCTTCGTGAACTACCCTTGCAAATGTTGAACCAGCATTCTTTAGTCCGAAAGGCACAGTATGTGCCACATGGAGTTATGAATGCGGTTTTCTCCTCATCCTCTTCTGCCATGAAGATCTGATGGTATCCTGATTATGCATCAAGAAATGAAAGCAAGTCACATCCGGCCGTGGAGTCAACAATCTGGTCAATGCGCGGCAAGGGAAATGGGCCTTTGGGACAAGCTTTATTAACATCAGTAAAGTCGATACAAAGCCTCCATTTCCCGTTTGCCTTGCGCACGACTACAGGATTGGCCAACCACGTAGGATGGAGCACTCCTCTGACAAGGCCTGCTGCTTCCAACTTCTTGATTTCTTCTGCTATGAATTCTTGGCGCTCCACTGCTTGTTTCCTGACTTTCTGCTTGACGGGCCGCGCATGAGGACAGACGGCAAGGTGGTGCTCAATTACTTTCCTGGGAACACCGGGGATGTCAGACGGTTGCCATGCAAACACGTCGACATTCGCCCGCATGAAAGCAATGAGCGTGCTTTCCTATTTAGGATCGAGCGTGGCACTGATGGTGAAGGTACCACCAGTGCCATCCTCCTTGGTGGACACGTTCTTGGTTTCTGGCAGAGCTGCCTTTGCCTTCTTACACTTGCCGGTGGAGCTCGATGGTGCGTCCTCGACGGTAGCGCAGCACTCCGAAGAGGTGCGCTTGCCAGAGTGGGCATCAGAGCTCTTGCCGGACTTGGTCTTCTTCTTCCCCCCGGGAGCTTCAGCGGCAAGTGTCTTGCGATCTGCTGTGGCTGCTGCTTTCCGGTAGATCTTGTCGGTGCAGATAAGGGCATCCTTCTTGTCACCAGGGACAGAGATGACGCTTATCGGACCTAGCATCTTGAGCATGTTGTAGGCATAGTGAGAGGCTGCCATGAACTTGGCGAGTGCTGGACGACCGAGTATTCCATTGTAAGGCAATGGAAAATCAGCAACGTCAAAAGTGACCCTCTCAGTCCTGAAGTTCAGCTCGCTGCCAAATGTCACCGGCAACGTGATCTTCCCTTTCGGCTTACTCCTTCCCGGATTGATTCCTTGGAATGTACCGGTCTCTTCGAGCTCGCTGTCGGGGATCTGGAGTTTCTTGAGTACCGCGGAGGAGATCAGGTTCAAGCCGGCCCCGCCGTCAACTAGCATCTTTGTGACTTTGAGGTTGCGGATAGTTGGCGAAACCAACATCGGCAAGCACCCGACCGCAGTTATGCGATCAGGGTGGTCCTCAATATCAAAGATGATAGGCGTGTTGGATCACTTTAGAGGCTTGCGTGACTCGACGGGTGGTTCTGCCGCATTGACTTCCCGCACCCATTGCTTGAGCTGGCGGTGCGAAGTATGCAGAGAAGCACCGCCGTCAACGCACATGACCTCTGTGGCTTTCTGAAACTCCTGCTCGTCGGCCTCATCATCATCCATCTCTTCATCATCGTCTTCATCTTCATCCTTGTCGCGGCCGCGGGGAGGTCTGTCTCCTTGCCGCTGCTTGGCCTTGCCGCGGCGTCCTCCCCGGCCGGGACGCTTCTTGCCGGATCCTCCAGTACCTTCCTGGGCCTTCTCCTTGTCGCGTCGCTTGTACTCAGCCTTCTGCTGCTCGACAAGCTGCTCGACCTTCTTGCAGCTCTGGAGATCATGACCCTTGGTGCGGTGGATCTTGCAATACTGCTTGTCGGAGCCGTCCTGCTTGTCGGCGGCCGCCACAGCCTCGTCGGAGCTACCAGCTTTGGCTTTCTCGGCGGCACCTCCGTTGCAGGACTGCTCAACAACTAGCACATCTTTGCCTTTCCTCTTTCTGTTGTTCCGCCGCCGGTTTTTCCTTGCCGGGGCGGCATCCTCGCTGTCAGATCCTCCTGCTCCTGTATTCTCTCCGGGGAGTCTCCTCCCTTCCTCAGCACGTGCACACTTGTCGGCCAGGGCGTATAGCTCACTGACGTCTCTGATCTTGCACATCGCCATCTCCTCCCGCATCCTGCGGTTACGCACGTTCTGATGGAACGCGCTGATGACGGCGGCAGGGTGGACGTCTGGGATGTTGCGCTGTACTTGGCTGAATCTCTGAATATACTTGCGCAGGGGTTCTCCCTCCTTCTGGGTGAGCAGATGAAGATTGCTCTCTTGGCCATGAGGCTTGTGGCCGCCTGTGAAGGTGCCGACAAACTGATGGCACAGATCCGCCCATGAGGATATGGAGTTGTCCGGCAAGTGCATGAGCCAGGATCTGACATTGGGCTTGAGCACCAGCGGGAAGTAATTGGCAAGGATCTTGTCGTCGCGTCCCCCGGCAGCTTGCACCGCGATGGTGTAGATGCTGAGGAACTCCAACGGATGCAACCTGCCGTCGTACTTCTCTGGTACATCTAGCTTGAAATTTTTCGTACTGGGACACTGGACTTGCCGCAGCTCACGAGTGAACGCAGGGCAACCTACCACGTACGGCAAGTCTCCTGGTTCCCCTGGCGCATGCAAGTCGACAGCGGGCCCAGCGCGCTTGTCTTACTGACGTCGCGCTTCTCTTCGGCACTCGATGTGAGTACGAGCGTCCTCTTGCTGCCGTTCCTGAAGAACTTGGTGCTGATCGCGACGAGCTCGCGGATCTGACGATGCGGTGGAGTCGCTATCGAGGTTGACCCGGCGAGTCGGCGATCTTGGCCTTCGGGGTGGAGAGTGCACGGTAGTTGCACCCCCACCGGTCTTGTCGCCATCGGCTCGTGCCTGGGCGTCTTGCCGCGGCTTCGATGTGCTCGGTTGCTGGGGAGTGTCGCCGTTGGCGAAGCCGATGAGACTCTGAATGGTGGCCCTCCAATCGTCGATCTTGTCCGCCGTTGGAGAGTAATCTAGGTGTCGGTGTACTAAAGTAGGGGTACCTTAGTACCCCGAACTTGTGCACGGGCAGTCGCAACACCCCCCGGCAAGGCTTGCCGGACGCCCGCCAAGGCCCTCCACCGTTCCTTATTACTGCCATTCAAGAACAAAGTACTAACCGAGAAAACGAAGGCCCCGGCAAGAAGAGCTTGCCAGGAAGGCCAACCAAGGCATCACCAGAAGACTTGCCGCGGCGCCCCGCGCGTCCCGGCAAGGCCCGACGGCCGGCAAGCTTGCCGGCACACAAGAGAAGGGCCGCGGCAAGGCACTTGCCGCGGCAAGGCTGCCACCCAAACTCCAGCGCACCCAGCGACGTGTCATCACAAGGCCATCCCAAGGGCATGTGGCGGGGCACTACGCAGCCATGCGGAGCGAGGTGGCGAACGGAGCTGACAGAGACGCCATCGTGGCAACCGGTGGCTCACTTAACGGTCACTCCTCCTGCACTGTTGGGGCGACCGGACGGGCATTTAATGCCCTTGTCCCCTGCCGTCAGAGTTAGGTAGGGTCACTGTTGGTCACTGTTGTACCAACCCGCAATTTTACCTTTCTACCCCCTCTTCCTACGCTGCCACCTGTGGATGCCCCCTTCAGAGTATAAAAGGGAGGCCCATGCGCACGTAGAAGGGGTTCGATCCATTCGATACTCAGGACACCACCATACGCTCGCACGCTCGAGCAATATCAAATAACAAGCAAAAGGCAACAGTAGGGGTTTTATCTCTCCGGAGAGCCCCGAAGCTGGGTAAAAATCGCACGTCTCCCCCGCGCACTCGACCTCGATCTGCTCTGCGCACGACCCCCGCTCCCTTGCCGAACCAGAAGGGGCCCCCAGTGCCCCATAGGTGTTCGAGGCCGCAGAGAGCCCCGACATCTTTGGCGCGCCAGGTAGGGGGCGTCGAGGTCGTGAGCATCTGATCCGGTCTCCACGCGCGCTACATCAGCGTCATCATCAACATGCCACCGAAGAAGAAGCCTTCGGAGGTGGCCGCTCCGTCTACATCAATTCCACCACCACCGCCGGAGCAAGCAGGCGGTGAAGTGGACGCCGGCGGAGGTGCGGGTCGTCACCAGATCCAAGAACAAGGCCCCGCAAGCGTCGGCGACGGTGCAGACGCCGCACCCTTCCCAGGAGGTGCAAGGTCAACAACGCCCCGGTGCTCCTAGCACCGTGCTCGCGTTGGAGCAAGGCCAAGCTGGTGGGTCGCGGGACGCTCGAGGTCAGCATGCACGCCCGCATGCTGGCGCGATTGAGGTACGGTCGCCCGGACGAGGTGTTGCTCCTCCCAATCCGGTTGGGAGCCCGAGCACATCCCGCTCCTCGCGCCGCTCGTCGCCACCGCCACCCAAGACAGCAGAGGAAGCGCTGGCCCGAGCCCAGCTGCTTCTAGACTACCCTCCGGCGCCGCACAAGATCGACGACTGGAGGATGACCATATACAGCCTCATCGACTTCGCCAACGGCGACAAGCCCCAGCGACCGAGCGCGTCGAGGCCCCGGCAAGACGCCCCGGCGCAGGTCGGCGCCGACAGGACCGCTGGGGGTGCCGCTTCCGTGCGCTCCCAGCCCCGGGGGCCAAGATCGCCAGCTCGCCGCACCAATCCGCGAACTCGCCGTGATCAGCACCACGTTCTCCAAGAATGGCAACACGAAGACGCTCGCACTCGCATCGAGCGCCGGAGAGAAGCGCGACGTCAATCTGACCAGCACGCTGGGCCCGCCGTCGACGTGCACGGACCCGGGGAACCAGGCGACTTGCCGTACGCGGCAGGTTGCCCTGCATTCACCCGCGAGCTGCGGCAAGTCCAGTGGCCCAAAACCAAGAACTTCAAGCCAGACGTGCCCAAGACGTACGACGGCAGGATACACCTGTCGGAGTTCCTCAGCATCTACACCATCGCGGTGCAGGCTGTCGGAGGGCGCGACGAGAAGATCCTCGCCAACTACTTCCCGCTGGTACTCAAGCCTAACGTCAGATCTTGCCTCATGCACTTGCCGGACGGCTCCATCTCTTCATGGGCGGACCTATGTCATCAATTTGTCGGCGCCTTCACGGGTGGCCACAAGCCTCATGGCCAAGAGAGTGACCTCCACTTGCTCGTCCAGAAGGAGGGGGAGCCCCTGCGCAAATATATACAAAGATTCAGCCAGGTGCAGCGCAACATCCCAGACGTCCACCCTGCCGCGGTTATTAGCGCATTTCATCAAAACGTGCGTAACCGCAGGATGAGGGAGGAGATGGCGATGTGCAAAATCAGCGATGTCAGCGAGCTCTACGCTCTGGCCAACAAGTGTGCACGGGCTGAGGAGGGGAGGAAAATCCCCGAAGAGGTTGCCGGAGCAGAAGGATCTGACAGTGAGGACACCGCCCCGGCAAGGAAGAACCGGAGGCGGAACAATAGGAAGAGAAAGGCTAAGGATGTACTAGCTGTTGAGCATTCCGGCAAACGGAGGCTGCTTCGACAAGGCCAAGACCGACGACTCCGGCGAGGCCGTGGTAGCCGCCGACAAGCAGGATAGCTCCGGCAAGCGGTATTGCAAGATCCACCGTACCAAGGGCCATGATCTCCAAACCTGCAAGAAAGTGGAGCAGATGGCGGAGCTGCAGAAAGCTGAATACGAGCGCCGCGATAAGGAGAGAGCCCAGGGAGGTGGCGGAGGATCCGGCAAGAAGCTTCCCGCCCGGGGAGGGCACCGCGGCAAGGCCAAGACGCGGCAAGGAGACAGGCCTCCCCGCGGCCGCGACAAGGACGAAGATGAAGATGAGGATGATGGGATGGAGGAAGATGAGACTGATGACCAGGAGTTTCAGAAGGCAACAGAGGTGTTGTGCATTGACGGCGGCGCCTCCCTGCACACCTCGCACCGCCAACTCAAGCAATGGGTGCGAGAAGTGAACGCCGCGGAGCCGTCCGTCGAGGCGTGCAAGCCTCTGAAGTGGTCCAGCACGCCCATCGTCTTCGACGTTGAGGACCACCCTGATCGCGTCACTGCGGTCGGGTGCTTGCCGATGTTGGTTTCACCAACAATCCGCAACCTCAAGGTCACGAAGATACTGATTGACGGCGGGGCCGGCCTGAACCTGATTTCCTCCGCAGTACTCAAGAAGCTCCAGATCCCCGACAGCGAGCTTGAAGAGACTGGCACCTTTCAAGGGATAAATCCGGGAAGGAGCCAACCCAAGGGGAAGATCACATTGCCGGTGACGTTCGGCAGCGAATTGAACTTCAGGACTGAGAGGGTCACGTTTGACGTGGCTGATATCCCCTTACCCTACAACGGGATACTCGGCCGACCCGCACTCGCCAAGTTCATGGCGGCCTCTCACCACGCATACAATGTGCTCAAGATGCCTGGCCTGATGAGTGTCATTTCTGTCCAAGGCGACAAGAGGGATGCACTCATCTGCGCCGACAAGATCTACCGGGAAGCAGCAGCCGCAGCTGAGCGCGAGCCACTTGCCGCTGAAGCTCCCCGGGGGAAGAAGAAGGCCAAGTCCGGCAAGGACAGCTTTGGTGCCCACTCCGGCAAGCGCACCTCCCCGGAGCGATGCGCTGCCGTCAAGGGCGCACCATCGAGCTCCGCCGGCAAGTGCAAGAAGGCAAAGATAACCTCGCCGGAGACCAAGAAGGTGGCCGCCAAGGAGGACGGCACTAGTGGTACTTTCACCATCAGTGCCACGCTTGATCCTAAATAGGAAAGCGCGCTCGTTGCTTTCCTGTGGGCGAATGTCGATGTGTTTGCATGGCAACCATCTGACATCCCCGTCGTTCCCAGGGAACTAATCGAGCACCACCTTGCCGTCTGCCCTCACGTGCGGCCCGTCAAGCAAAAAGTCAGAAAACAAGCAATAGAGCGTCAAGAGTTCATAGCAGAAGAGATCAGGAAGTTGGAAGCGGCAGGCCTGGTCCGAGGAATACTGCATCCAACGTGGTTAGCTAACCCTGTAGTCGTACGCAAGGCGAACGGGAAGTGGAGACTTTGCATCGACTTCACTGATGTTAATAAAGCCTGTCCCAAAGATCCATTCCCTTTGCCACGCATCGACCAGATTGTAGACTCCACGGCAGGATGTGATCTGCTCTCATTTCTTGATGCTTACTCGGGATATCACCAGATCTTCATGGCAGAAGAGGATGAGGAGAAAACCGCATTCATTACTCCGTGTGGCACGTACTGCTTCGTACGGATGCCTTTCGGGTTGAAGAATGCTGGTTCAACATTTGCAAGAGTAGTTAGCCATGCTTTTGAGCCACAGTTGCACATAAATGTAGAAGCTTACATGGATGACATAGTGGTCAAAAGCAAAGACAAAGAGACTCTGATCCAAGATTTGGACGAGACTTTTGCAAATCTACGCAAGGTCAATCTCAAGTTGAACCCCGAGAAGTGTGTGTTCGGAGTTCCTTCCGGCAAGCTTCTCGGGTTCTTTGTGTCTCAGAGGGGGATTGAAGCCAACCCCGACAAGATCAAGGCCATTGAGCAAATTGAAGCACCAAAGCGCATCAAGGACATGCGAAGGCTTGCCGGCTGCGTTGCTGCTCTAAGTAGATTCATTTCCATGTCTGCTGAACGCGCCCTGCCGTTTTTCGAAATCCTGAAAAAGGCAGGTCCCATTAAATGGACTCCGGAAGCAGAGGCTGCGCTGCAAGACTTGAAGAAATATTTGTCCTCCACTCCAACACTTGTCGCACCTAAGCCGCAAGAGCAGTTGCTGCTATACCTGGCGGCAACTAATCAAGTGGTTAGTGCTGCGTTAGTGGCGGAGAGGGAGGCAGATGATGAACCAGCGGTCGCAACAAGTGAGTCCATCGACAAGCAGGGGGCTTCTCCGGCAAGCTCTGGCCCGGCAAGCCCTGATCCGACAAGTTCTGGCTCTGCCAAGGATGGGTCCGTGCAGTTGCCGGAGGAAAAACAGAAGAAGAAGGTGCAGCGCCCAGTTTACTTTGTCAGTTCCCTTCTACAGGGGGCTAGATCAAGGTACTCTGGTGTGCAGAAGTTGCTTTTCGGCCTACTCATGGCCTCGAGGAAGCTGCGCCATTACTTTCAAGCACATGAGATCACGGTTGTCACTCGCTTTCCGCTGAAGAGGATACTGGAGAACCCAGAAGCGACAGGCAGGATTGTACAGTGGGCATTGGAATTGTCAAGCTTTGGCCTCAAGTTTGAAAGTACTTCAACTATCCAGAGCCGGGCTCTGGCAGAATTTATAGCAGAATGGACGCCAACACCGGATGAAGAAACTCCGGAGAAGAGCATCCCCGTCAAGGAAGTTAGCAAAGAGTGGATCATGTACTTTGATGGTGCCTTTTCGCTGCAAGGCGCCGGTGCGGGCGTACTACTTGTCGCCCCCACCGGAGAGCACCTCAAGTATGTGGTCCAAATGCACTTTCCCAAGGAGCAAGCAACAAATAATACTGCAGAGTATGAAGGTTTGCTTGCCGGACTCAGAATAGCGGCAGAGCTTGGGATCAAGAAGCTTATCGTCAGGGGTGACTCACAGCTTGTCGTCCATCAAGTGAACAAAGATTATCAGAGTCCATTGATGGAAGCATATATTGATGAAGTGAGGAAGCTGGAGGAACATTTTGATGGCCTGCAAATGGAGCATGTCCCGAGGGCTCAGAATGACATTGCAGATAGCCTATCAAAATGTGCTGCACTCAAATTACCTGTGGAACCAGGGATTTTTATGCTCAAGCTAACTCAACCATCTGTCACGCCATCAGCTGGACAAAGTAAGAAAAGGAAATTGCCTGCTGGCGACCACTTTCCGGCAGGGCTTCCAGAGACCGCCGCCAAGAAGGTTCCCAGGCTCAACACAAAAAAAGCTGGAGAGCAGTCTCCTACGACGAGCCCCAGGGTTCGCATCGTTGAGACATGCACTCCCGACGAGCTGTGTCCAGACACACTTGCCGGGGGATATCACGCTCCGGCAGGATCCCAAATCCTTGCCGTCGAAGCGGGTGTCCCCACAGCAGCCTTTGCGCCTTTAGTCCTCGTCGTCGAGCCACGGGCTCCGACCTGGGCACAGCCAATAGTCCACTTCCTTCAAATAGGAGAACTCCCCGAAGAGCAGGAAGAAGCGGAAAAAGTAGCCCGACAATCAAGTATGTACCAGTTTGTCGATGACATACTGTACAGAAGAAGATTCAACGGAGTGAAATTGAAGTGCATTTCCCGGGAAGAGGGACAAGAGCTGTTGGCGGAAATACATGGAGGCATATGTGGTCACCACATTGGCGCAAGAGCACTTGCCGGCAAGGCTTTCCGGCAAGGCTTCTTCTGGCCAACAGCCCTCCAGGACGCAACTGCACAAGTAACCAAGTGTGAAGCGTGCCAGTTCCATTCCAAACAGATTCATCAACCAGCTCAAGCTCTCCAAACAATCCCTTTGTCCTGGCCATTTTCGGTCTGGGGGCTCGACATCCTCGGCCCCTTCCCCCATGCTGTCGGGGGCTTTGAGTACTTGTACGTTGCAATCGACAAGTTCACAAAGTGGCCGGAAGTGGAACCAGTGAGGAAGGTGACAGCACAATCAGCAGTCAAGTTCTTTAGGTCAATTGTTTGCCGTTTCGGGATCCCTAACAGGATCATTACCGACAATGGTACACAGTTTACGAGCCACACCTTCATGCAGTACGCCCAAGATCTTGGCACCAAGATCTGCTTCGCTTCTATTGCTCACCCGAGAAGCAACGGTCAAGCGGAGAGGGCGAACGCTGAAGTGCTGCGCGGGCTCAAGACCAGAACTTTCGACAGGCTGCACAAGTGCGGAAG
This sequence comes from Triticum timopheevii, assembly GCA_963921465.1. NCBI lineage: Eukaryota > Viridiplantae > Streptophyta > Magnoliopsida > Poales > Poaceae > Triticum > Triticum timopheevii. The sequence goes on along the minus strand of OY997270.1, from coordinate 182,373,448 downwards.
AAATTGGATCGAGCAGCTGCCAGTGGTTCTTTGGTCGATTAGGACGACGCCAAATCGAGCCACCGGCCAGACACCCTTTGCTCTTGTCTACGGAGCAGAGGCAGTTCTCCCCACGGAACTCGTATACGGATCGCCACGAGTGCTCGCTTATGATGAGCTTGAGCAAGAGCGGCTGCGGCAAGATGACGCGCTGCTCCTCGAGGAAGGTCGTCTTCAGGCTGCTGTGCGAGCTGCTCGCTACCAGCAAGCTTTGCGCCGCTATCATAGCCGCAAGGTTAGCGCCAGAAGCGTCGAGGAAGGCGACCTTGTTCTTCGGCGTGTTCAATCCGCCAAGAATTCAAACAAGTTGACGCCAAAGTGGGAAGGCCCTTATCGGGTGAAACGAGTCACTAGGCCCGGCGCTGTCCGCCTTGAGACCGAAGACGGCATCCCGGTGAGCAACTCCTGGAACATAGAGCATCTTCGCACGTTTTACCCATAAGGCGCGGTTGCCGGACCCAATCCGGCAACCACCTTTTTGTACAAGCCTTGCCGCTGTCGCATGTAACCCTTTGTACAAAGCCGGGCGCAGCCCCCGTGCATAAATAAAGTTTGTGTGCTTCGCACGTCTTGTCAAAATTTAATGCATTTTCTTCTTTTGCATCAGTATCTAACACTCTGTGCAGCACTCACCCCCGGTAAGCAATAGTGAACCTTAAGGTTCCATACTATTATTTTCTCTTCTTTCTTCTCATAGACAGAAGATTCCTCCGCCCACAAGTTCACCGGGGGGAAGGGGAGAAGGTAAAAGTGTGGACCAGGCGTCGTTCAAAGGAATCTAGCTTTGCCGGGGCGCAGAAGACAGAAAAGCTAAGTAGCTAAAGATTGAGCCTAGTCAATTTTAAATTTTCAAGTTATATCCCTTGAACGTTCGTGCCTTGTATGGAAAACCCGTGCGCAGAGGAATCGACTCGCGACTAAGTTGCACCCTTGCGTTGTTTCCGAGCCCGCTCAACAATGCGAGTGAGCTGTAACTAGTCCCGACAAGATTTCTTGCCGGAAGCAGCCTCACCACAGAATGCTGATGTTCCGCACTCAGCAAGTGTGCTCGCGCCGGCAAGGTCCCTCAACGCGTAGGGTACAAAGCATACAAGGGATGCAACGGAATAAAGGGAATAGCGCGGCAAGCAGTATCCAGAATTAAGTTATATTACAAGAATGACTTATTGTGGCACTGACTAAATTGTTCTCATAACCAAAACAGCGGCAGCAAAGAGAAGGGAGAAGAAGGACGGCCTAATCCACGCGCCCGCCATCGACCCTCCTGACCTCGTTCACCTTGTCCACGATGGGCGCGACGATGGCCTTGAGATCCTCAAGGTCGGCGCCCTCCGGCAGCTTCTTGGTGACGCGGGAGAGATCGATGCCCGGGTTGCGGAAGAGGATCTTCACCAACACCTTCTCCAGAACCCCGGCACAGATCGCGTGCGACTCGTCGGCCAGCTGCTTCGGGATCCTCTCCCGGAGCTGCCGGAGAGCCGTTACCATGTCTTTGAAGAAGAGCGTGAGCTTGGCGCTAGGCTGGAGATTCCCCTCGGCAGGGTACCCGAAGCCCGTCAAGTTTAGCTCCGCCAGCTCCTCGTCAATGAGCGTGGCGATGTCGACGAGGCCCTCCGTCCAGAGCTCCACCGTGGCCTTGAAGGTGTTTTGAGCTTCGGCGGCCCTCGTCAGCAGCTCCACGTTGTCCTTGAGCTCTTTTCTCAAGTCGTCCTCCTGCTTCTTGGCGGCGTCCAGCGTCCCCGCCAAAGTGGACAGCTTCAGCTCCAGGTCAGCGCTCGAGTCCTTGGCGGTGTTCAGCTCCTTGATCTTCTCGGTGAGCTGGGCCTGCAGGTCGCCATGGGCGCGCGCATCTTTCTCACGCTCGCGCTGGAGTGCGGCAAGTTCGTCGTTCTTCCTTGTCAGGTCCGCCTCCAGCCGCGTCACCCTCTCCTCCAAATCCTTCTTGGCGGCCTCGGCAGCCGCGGCCGCGTCCTTTGCCTCCTTGAGCGTCCCGCCAAGCGCCTGCTCTCGTGCCTCGAGCTCCTCTTCGTGACTGTCCAGACTGGCTTTCTTTTGCGTCAGCTCACCTTGCCGCTTGGACATCTCCTCGGCGGCGAGCCTCTGCTGCTCCTCGGCTTCGGCCTTCTCCAGGATGAACGCCTCCTTTGCCTCGCCAAGCTGTGTCCTTTCCTCCGCGATGGATCGGAGGACCTCTTGGTTACGGCTCCGGAGCTCTTGTGCGTGTTTCTCTATGTCGACTCCCGCCTGCGCGACAAGTGCTTCCCGGGACTCGAGCCTCGCTTGCCGGGCGCGGTAGAGTGACACCAGCTTCCGGAGCAGCTGCTCCTCCTCGGACTCGCCGCTGCTGCCGCTTGGCCTGTCAACCACTGCCAGCCCAGCGGAGGCAAGTACCTCCCCGTCGAATTCCTCCCCTTCAACCGGCGCCCTGGAGCTCGACGCCCAGGGGAGCTTGATATACACGCCCTCGCCGGCTTTCAAGTATGCGCCGGGCTGGGGCTCCTCGGAGCTCGGCGCCGCATCAGCGGCAGAGGGATCAGCGGTCGGGGAGGCACCTTGCGCCCCTGCGTCCTCCGGGTCGTCGGCGCGGTCACCGGACCCCTCGCCGGCCCCTGTGCCAGTGGCCCCGGCGGCCTCTTCGCCGGTGGGCTCCTCCGCACCGACCCCTCCTTCGGCGGCAGCGGCATCCTCAGTGTTGCCGCGGCCGTCCTCCTCGCCGGTGACCTCAGCCTCCATCGGGTCCCCAAGGGGAGGATCTGAAGGCAGGGAAGAAAAGAGATAGTCAAGCGAATACCCAGAAGAAGAAAAAGGGAGATCATCGAGATCCGAGGGAGAATCCCCGACAAGGAGGCTCACCTGCGCTGGGATCTGTGATCGCGGGCTCCGCCACCAGGGGCTCGCCGGTCCCACCCCTTGCCGGGGACCCCTTCCTTGCCGGAGACGGCTCCCACATCGGGGAGTCGGCCCTCGGTGACGTAGTCGAGGCCGACGATACCTCCGCATCGGCCTCCGGCTGCTCCTGGTGGGCCTGCTCTTCTCCTGTATGCAAAAGAGCCAATAATCAGGAATATTGGCAGAGGAAGAAGCGACCATGCGCGCCCCACGACGGGAGGTGAATCGAGGCACTCACGCTGGGGGCTGTGCTGGGAGTTGCTGCGAGGGGAAGGGACCGGGTCCGTCAAAGTGGTCTCAGATGTATCTTCCGCCGCCTTAGCAGGATCGTCCTCGACCACCGGGACCCTGGCCCTCTTCGCCGCCCTCTCCGCCAAAGTCCTGGGACAGAACAGGAGTTTGGAGAGAGAGACAGATTAGATACAAGACAAATAGCGGCAAGAATCGAGGAAAAAGCGAGTACAGTACAAAAGAAGCCTTACTCCTCCTCGTCCTCGTCCTCTTCGTTGTCATCAGAGCTCAGTGCGGAGAGGTCAAACTCCGGTGCCCTCCCTGCACGGCGTGGCGGAAGAGTAGGCTCCCTTTGGCGCTTGCCAAGGGCCGCGGCAGGGTCAGGCGTGGCGGCCCGAGAAGACCCGGCCTCAGTTGCCGGCGCGGTTTGGGATCCTCCCGCGACAACGAAGTTTGCCGCGGTAGAGCGCGTCCCGCGGTGCCGCGGCTGCCGATCAGGCTGTGCCTCTGCCGGCTCTCCAACTCGACGGAGACACCTTCTTGGATGAAACTGGGGTTGCGCCGAGGGCTCCATCGGCGGCAAGTTGCTCGAAAACAGCCGGCCACTCGCACCCTCGGCGGGCTGGCTCGCCCCGGCCGCAGCCTCCCCTTCGCCGTCGCCATCTCCGGCAAGATCTTCCTGGGCGGCAAGGCTTGCCGCCTCAGCTGCTTCCGCCTCCGCCAACGTGAAACCAAACTCGCCCGCGGCAGCAGCTGCCGCCGCCTCTTCAGCCCTGCTAGCAATGTACGCCAGCTCACCGGCAGTGGTGGCACGGGTGAGGAGCTTCTGCTCGTTAGATTTAACCGCCGCCTCCGACAGGTCATCAAAGAATTGCTGCACGACCTCGGCGGCGGGCTCTATCTAGTTGGCACTTACCCCGTGCGAATCGCATTCTGGCATCATCGCACAGATGCGATCGCGCTGGGAGTTGTTGCACAAAGGGACGACACCCTGCGGCAACTGGAACCACTCTGGGTGATTGGGGTCGTGTTTGAACGTCTCCCTCAGCATCGCATCCAGCTCCAGGACTATGAAGTTGAAGTTGAGGCCCGGGCGCAGCCTCATGAAATCCGTCGGGCCGCTGAACAGCCAGGCGGGCCTCCCTCTTGCCTGCAAAGGGGCAATGCGACAGCGAAGGAAATCCACGCCGACTGCCCCTGTTGTCAGTCCGGCGTGCCTGAGCCGGAGGATTCGGGTGGTGGCGATCGTCAGCTTGGCATCATCCGGCGACAGAGCGCTCCAGTCATTGCGGCGCACCACCCGAGTCTTGCGCAGCTTGGTGAACGACGGCGGATCGGCATCACAGATCCAACACCACTCCGCCCTCCACTCGCTCCATTTGCTGCGAAGCTCACCCGTCAAGTACGCCTCCTTCATACCCATCCGGGAGGTCCATGCGATTCCACCAGCCAGTGGCTCCCCTTTCTCAGCCTGAGGGGAAAAATAATGGCGAAAAAGAGCGACACTGGGAAGGATACCAATGAAGTTCTCGCAAAGGTGCGCGAAAACCGCCATTGTCAGAACGGCGTTGGGGGTGAAGTCGAGCAGATGGAACCCATAGGTATTCATAATGTCGCAAAAGAAGTCAGAAAAAGGTGGGCAGAGCCCGCAATAGAAGAACACAGGAAAGAAGTAGTACCCTCTGGGGCACTTCTTCGATTTGGAAGCCTCCGCGGAAAGCACCGGCGTGCGCGGATGCGCTCGCGTCTCCGTCGACCAAAAGAGGTAAAACCCCGACCGCAGCGCATCCGGGGTGAGCTCAGGAGGGAAAAGCACCCGTCTCTTGCGCAGCGCCTCGAGCTCTTGCGCCTCGGTCGACTTCTCGGCCTTCGCGGCCCTTGTAGCCTTCCCGACCTTCGGGGCCATGGCGGGGGCAGTGGGGGGAGGCAAAAGCGACGACGGCGACGGCGGCGATGGGCGGCGGAGCGCTGTTTCATTTTTTCGATTCAGGAGACGGAGGAGAGCGTCGGAGCTTTCGGAGGAAGGAACCGCAAGTGGTGAAAGTGGGGGAACGGCCCCGTTCCCTCCGCTTATAAACAGAGGATGCGAACGTTACGCATTTTCTGGAATTAAGCGCCACCCATGTCTCCCACGACGCCGCAATCGACGCGTGCCGTTGCAAGGGAGCGCGGTGGACGCGGAGCCCGATTCCGTGCAGACCCAGGCCACGCGTGCCCGTGCACTGTTTTGGGCCTGGCCCAACAACGCTCGGCACCGTGTATGGCCTAGGCCCGGGGGCTCCTGTCGGTGTACTAAAGTAGGGGTACCTTAGTACCCCGAACTTGTGCACGGGTAGTCGCAGCACCCCCCGGCAAGGCTTGCCGGACGCCCGCCAAGGCCCTCCACCGTTCCTTATTACTGCCATTCAAGAACAAAGTACTAACCGAGAAAACGAAGGCCCCAGCAAGAAGAGCTTGCCGGGAAGGCCAACCAAGGCACCACCAGAAGACTTGCCGCGGCGCCCCGCGCGTCCCGGCAAGGCCCGACGGCCGGCAAGCTTGCCGGCACACAAGAGAAGGGCCGCGGCAAGGCACTTGCCGCGGCAAGGCTGCCACCCAAACTCCAGCGCACCCAGCGATGTGTCATCACAAGGCCATCCCAAGGGCACGTGGCGGGGCACTACGCAGCCATGCGGAACGAGGTGGCGAACGGAGCTGACAGAGACGCCATCGTGGCAACCGGTGGCTCACTTAACGGTCACTCCTCCTGCACTGTTGGGGCGACCGGACGGGCATTTAATGCCCTTGTCCCCTGCCGTCAGAGTTAGGTAGGGTCACTGTTGGTCACTGTTGTACCAACCCGCAATTTTACCTTTCTACCCCCTCTTCCTACGCTGCCACCTGTGGATGCCCCCTTCAGAGTATAAAAGGGAGGCCCATGCGCACGTAGAAGGGGTTCGATCCATTCGATACTCAGGACACCACCATACGCTCGCACGCTCGAGCAATATCAAATAACAAGCAAAAGGCAGCAGTAGGGGTTTTATCTCTCCGGAGAGCCCCGAAGCTGGGTAAAAATCGCCCGTCTCCCCCGCGCGCTCGGCCTCGATCTGCTCTGCGCACGACCCCCGCTCCCTTGCTGAACCAGAAGGGGCCCCCAGTGCCCCATAGGTGTTCAAGGCCGCAGAGAGCCCCGACACCAGGAGCAGTTGAGCTCGGGCCAACGCTTCTTCTGGAGTCTTGGGTGGCGGTGGCGAACGGTGCGAGGAGCGGGATATGCTCGAACTTCTATCTGTGTTAGAAGGAGCAGCATCTCGTCCAGGCGACCGTGCCACGCTCGTGCCAGCATGTTGGCGTGCATGCTGGTCTTGAGCATCCCGAGATCCACCAGCTTGGCCTTGGCGCAATGAACGTATGGTACCGCATGTACCATGACGCTGTCGGTCCCGCGCCTCCTGAGATGGGCGCGGTGCGTGTACGGACGCCGAGGTCTATGCAGCCTTGTCCTTGGACCTGGCGGCACCATGAGCTCCCTCGTCGGCGCCCGTTCCTCCGACGACGTCTACCCCACCACCTGCTTGCTCCGGTGGTGGCGGGTTCGACGCGGACGGAGCGGTTACCTCCGAAGCCTTCTTCTTCGGTGGCATGTCGATGAAGATGACGAAGATCTAGCTCGCATGAATGCCGGATCAGATTCACACAACCTCGACTCCCCCTTCCTGGCACGCCAAAGATGTCGTGGGAACGAACACCTATGGGGCAGGGCCCCTTTCGGTCCGGCAGGGAGCGAAGATCGCACGAAGAGCAGATCGAGGCGAAGCACACGAGCGGTTTTACCCAGCTTCGGAGCTCTCCGGAGAGATAATACTCCTACTACTGCTTTGTGATTGTATTGCATTCTTGCTTGAGAGCGTGAGTGTGTTCTGGTTTCGAATGCTTCGAACCCCGTCTACGTTGCACATGGGCCTCCTTTTATACGGTCAAGGGGTCACCGACAGGTGGCAACATATGCAAGGGTAAAACTGGAAAAGAGGTGGTTGGTACAGCTACTTGTACAGTGCATCCTACCTAACCCTGACGGCAGGGGACAAGGGCATTAAATGCCCATCTGTGTCACCCAAACAGTGCAGAAAAGTGACCATTAGGGGTGCCACCGCTCGCCATGATGGCCATCTCGTCATCTCCGCTTGCCACCTCGCACCGCTAGCTGCACAGCTTCTCGCCACGCGCACCTGGACAGACCCCAGGGCGACACGTTGGCGGATGCGCTGGAGCGCGGGTACAGAGTGGTAGCTTTGCCGCGGCAAGCGCCTTGCCGCGATCGTTGTCTTGTCGCGCCCGGAAGCTTGTCGCTCGCCGGGTCTTGCCGGGACGTACAGCGCGTCGCGGCAAGTTCCTTGAAATGCCTTGGTTGGCCTTCCCGGCAAGCTCCTCTTGCCGGGGCCTTGTCTTCTCGGCTTAAACACTTTGTTCTTGAATGGCTCCAAAAGAACCAACGGAGGACCTTGGCGGTCACCCGGCAAGCCTTGCCGCGGGGTGCTGCGACTGCTCATGCACAAGTTCGGGATACTAAGGTACCCCTACCTTAGTACACCGACAGGAACGAGCAAACACTATCAACATGAAGTAACTAGAATGAATCTTAGGTTCAAGAACCCAGAAATGGAATGTCTACTAACTAAATAACATCACGGGATGCTTCCGAGATTGGTGGCTAGAATCATCACACCGGGAACACGAAATATGGCTAGATTACTAGGTGGTTCTCTAAGATATCCAAGTGTCATAATAATAGCTTGAACGTATATGTCGAAGCAATGGAGTACCCCAACACAACGACTAATGTCCTTAATATGACCCAAAAGGACATCAAGAACATGCAGGAAAAATTTGCAAATGCATCAGACTATTTAGAAACCTGGGACAACTCGGACAACATAATGGCTGTAAGGGCAAGAAAATGGGACAACCTGCAAGACAACTGACAACATAGCAACAAATTCTTATGGAAACACCGATCCATGAAGACAACATCTTTCCTATAAGTCTGCAAAATAGTAACTCGTCATCCAGATAGATAGATGAGAAAGCCTAATTTCTTAACCCCGTAGAAAACAAGAGGGTGACTCGGATCAGAAGGACGTAAGGTAAAGGAGTAAAAAGAGCCTTACGTTCCCTTCCACAATCAATTCCCTTATATAGCTAAGGCATTTCTAGACTCGACTTCGACCAGTTTGGCTTGGTAATCTTACAGGCAATCAGGCTCTGATACCAAAGCTTTCAGGACCTCGATCCTAAGTTACACCGATCTAACAGGTAACAAATCATATCACTTTGTGGCCTTGCGCACGATATTCCCATGGCTGCAGCCTTACCTTGGTCAGCAGTGTTTGCGCCTTTTGGCTCTTGTAAACGATGGTGTCGCTAGCCTACGTATGACAGAGAACCAGGTCCGACATGACTAGTCATGATAAGGACATCAATACCATTGTTACAACCACAACCCCAGCTGCTATATATACTGTACAAATTACTAGAGCTCACGCATGCCAATTAATTTACCAGGTACTTCTGTTTCTTGTTAATGATTCTGTTGTTCATGAGAATATAATGCTACCTAAATTGGTTACATTTGTTTTGCTTACAAATGAAGGGCCTAGCTTGGACAAGAAGGATGAAATTGGAGCAAGAACAATCATGGAGATGATGGCATGCGCAAGGGGAACAAGAACAGAGTTTCAAGTGATAAGTTCAGCACTTTGAAGCCACCATAATGAGTGCATGAAAGCTTTGAAGAAATATACAAGATGCCACTTCACAAATTTCGTCCAGAGGCTATTATAGGTGCTGCATCACCTTATTATCGGTCCAGGCCCATGTAATTTCCAAATACTTACATATAGGCTCTTTTTAGAGACCGTATATGTGGGAAAACAAAGTTAGGATTGGTTTCGGACCCCTCCTACAAGGGGTCACGAAATTCCCCCCTAATCCTCCATATATACAGCCCTTAGGGCGTCATTTAGACTTTGGGTTTTTTTAGATTAAAGTTCGCCATAGCTACAACTTCGCATACTTCCTTTGTGTTCAACTACCAGACCAAGGCGTCATAGAACCACACTTTCATCAATACAATTGTCCTCTTATATTCGCGATATCCAGATTGCAATCACAGTTTCTTGCATGCTCTTCGTTTTCTCGTAGAAAATAGACCCTCATGGTTAGGTTGATCATGCTCTAGTGTAGTCAATAACCCTTGGAAGTTGGTTTAGTGATTGCTAAGCCACGACGTCTCGCACATTCGTAGTCGAATTGTCAAAGTCTACTCCCACAGAAACGATATTCACCTTCTCATCGAAAGATGGGACACCTTTTGCTCTATCAAGTCGTAAACCCACGGTGGCACTAACTTACAGGGATAGGCATACATGACCTAGCAATGCATGTGTTGGTCAGCAGGGAGTGTAACCAAGTCGTAGCAAGTTACAAGGACTCCGGTAAAACACCGCATGACATTTCCCCGAAGGGACAGGCACAAGAGTAAGGAAGGACACATGCTGGTCAATCCATGTGTTTCAGAGTAGTAGCAAGCTACTATGGCTCAATGGAAGCACTAGGAGGCAATTCCCCATAAGGAAGGCTACCAAGGATAACAACTAGGTGTTGGATCCTCCACATACCAAGCATTTCAATAACATACACACAATATACTCGATATGTGCAAATACAACATGGCATCATAACAAAACTCTACGACTCAAAGTATTCATTTAAAAGGCTCCAAGGAGCCATACATAGCATGATATTACAAACATGGGTGTCATGACCCAACATACAAAGTCATACAAGAAAAAAGCAGAAGCATAAACCGGTCTAAGTACAGACAGTTTAAAAGAAGGAAGGTTACGAAGCCTATCCTCTGCAAAACGTAAATTCAGCAAATGTGAGTACAAATGTACTCAGCAAGACTAACATCTGAACTAGCTACATATGGAACAGTATCAACAAAGGGGGTTGTGGAGTTTAACTGCAGCAAGCCAGCTTTGACTCAGTGGCTATCCTATACTATGACTACTAGTATTTCCTTTGAGGTGAGAAAGCGCACCCGAGTCCACATATCCACCATATCAATACACCACTATGGATCCGCTCCCGTCTCCCTACAAGAAGGTCATCCATAGCACTCACGCTTATCTTGCGCATTTTAGAGTATCCAATTCAGCTTGTCTGTGAACAATGTAAGCTTTCCAAGTAGTCCATATCAAAGGAGAAGGCCATTCGAATAGATCAATATTACCCTCCAGGGGTGTACTTCTTCACACATGTGTCCACCACTTAGTGCCTACAAATGTCATGTGCTCAGTAGACTTCAAGCGAAAGCCGGCGTGCGTGTAAACCATGACCTCACTAGCCACACAAGACTCTAGTCCAGGTTTATCGCCTATTTGAGTTTCATCCGCAAGGAAGTCTGGCTGAGGTTTCCACAATGGCCTCAAACGATGTGTACAGGGTTCCCAAGTCCACCTCGTCGGATGGTACTACACTTGGTACACCCGGCCATGGTGCCTGCCCCATCAAAGCCTACCGCTCTAGTCAGCACTAAGCACGACCCCTAGCACAACCTATAAACACCAGCAACTAGTTGCAACTCCTGGACAGATATACGAGCGATTAATAAGTCAAGCGGGTTCATATTTTAGGACCTAATGTGTGGGAGTAGCTGTTCTTGGATCACAAACACAGAACTCAGTTCATGAGGACGGTCTCAATGAGACAACCCACCATGTACTCCTACATGGCCTCTCATTGCTACCTTTCCTAAATCATGTTCACACACTTAGCTCTAAATAGTAGGACATGTTCACCATCATTCCAATCCATCCTAGATGAATCAGACCTGACATGACTCTAAGCATTGCAGACATAACAAGAAAGCATGAATGAGTAGGCACATCATGGCTCAAACAACTCCTACTCATGCTAGTGGGTTTCAACTATTTACTGTGGCAAAGACAGGTCAGGCAGAGGACTGGATTCAACTACCGCAACATGTAATAGTTGAATTGTTGTTGTCATGATGCAGTAAAAGAGAGCAAGAGCGAGAGAGTGGGATTGTATCGGAATGCTCAAAGGGATTTTGCTTGCCTGAACATCACATGAACATCACTACTCTTTACAAGGAACCCAGTCATGCTCTCGGAACAGTTCCTATCGCAAGGACCAAAACAACAGAAGAAAGCAATTCAAAACATTGCAAATGCCACAAGCAAGATGAATGACATGACATGTTAACATGTTACTGGTTTGAGATAATTCAACTATCCACAACTTAATTAAAGTTCATTTGATCAATATAGATCACATTCAAAATCCACATATTAAGCATTTAATGCATTTCATTGAATTATCCTATCCAACAACTTTAAGTTCTTCAAAAATGCGTGAAAATGCTACCAACAGATTCTTCATATTTTTCTAATATTTTTTATATATAAATTATTTATTTGTAGCTATGGTAAAATTTCTATGATCTTTTGAAGTTTGCGGTATTTTCTGGAATTTACATATCTGATTAATAAAAACCAGAAAGGAAATTATGACATCAGCACTGCAATAGCACTTCGTTAGTAAGTCAACCAGGGTTAAACTAATTAAACCTGACTTGTGGGTCCCACTGGTCAGTGACTCAACTAAATAAACGGAGTTATAAATATAATCTAGTTTAGTTAGGAGGTTAGTTAGCATCTGGGTCCCACATGTCAGTGTCAGTGAGGTTAATTAAGTTTAATTAAAAACTTAACTAATGTTAACAGGGCCCTGGGCCCACAAGTCAGTGACACACAGGTGTTGTTAGGGTTAATTAAGCTGGTGCCATGTCATCATCACCGGCGTTTAGCCCCGGGCGATGAACATGGGCGGCACCATTTTGTGTGCGGTTTGCGGCTACTAAGAGCTGGCAGTGCGATGCATCTAGTGGTGGTGGCGGGTGGTGCCGGAGTGGCTGGAAAAGTGGCCTGCAATGAGGTTCGGCAGCAGCAGCTACTTGGGTTCGATCGTGCGCGAGGTTGCGGCTGGCAGTGGAGCAAACCCAAGCTCTAGGGAGCATATATGGGGTAGCAGGAGCATGTTGTGCATAGGCACGGGTCAAGGGGAGATTGATGGCTGGGGGAGGGAGGGCCATGGCGGACGACGGCACAGAAGCTCACGGGATACTGCGCTACGGCACGCAAACGACAACGTGGGGAAGGGGCAAGGAATCCGGGGCTCATGGCGAGTTGAATGGTGAAGACGGCGGGGACGACGACGACCTGGGTGGTGCGAATTAGATAACGGCGGTCGTTGGGGCAGAGGACGAACATGGTGATGTTTCGGTCCAGTGTGTCCTTCTCCAGTCGCATGCGTCATCTTGTAGACGAAGTCGAGTCCAGCGGTGAGATCTAACCCATCGGCGAAGCCTGGTGTGCACTGTGGCTACGGATGCAACGGCGGTGCGCTCCGGTGGCTCTCGGTGGTTCTTGAAATCGAGAGAGGGATAGGGCTAGAGCGAGCAGAGAGAGGGGCGAGCGTTCAAGGAGGTCGAGGGCATCTCTAGGCGCACTTTAGGACGAGGAAGAGCAAGCAGGAGTTGGCCGCATTCGGCTGGGCGTACGTCACACACCTACTTCTCCTTCTGGCAGAAGGTTAAAGAAGTAGGCAGCACTGGCTGGGCTGGGCCAGCTTAGGTGCGCTGCACAGTAAGTAGGCTGCTGCGAGGTTAAATCCTTTCTTTTGTTTTAATTTCCTTGTTGTTTCTATTTTATAATGTTGCCACTGATTTAAATTCAAAAGGACATCAAAACCAATGTTAATCTCTCTGGATATCTTTATGTAGCTTTTCTGGACATTTCCAAATGCTTATAGAACATAGGAGAGGTATTTGAAAAATGCATTCCATATTTTAAGAATATAAATCCAAATTCAAATACAATATTGATTTAAATCCAAATGCCAAAAATAAATCCTTCAAAAATGTTCCATATTTTCAGTTTGGACCAAAACCCTTCCCAAAATTATCAAACATTACCGAGGAGCATTTTGGGTTCACTGAATGCAATTTTTAGGGTTCTTGCCCTTTAAATAAAACATGATGTCTTATGCTCTATGATGCAACTATTTACAGGCAATATTCTAGTGTTGTGACAATATCGGTAAATGCTTGAGGACAAGCGAGGTCTAAGCTTGGGGGAGTTGATACGTCCATTTGCATCATGTTTTCCTACTTTTATATATAGTGTTTTTTTGCAATATAATACTTTGTGGAGTAACTCTAATACCTTTTCTCTCATAATATGCAAGGTTTACACAAAGATGGAGAATACCAGCAGCTGGAATTCCGAAACAGAAAAACCTATGTCAGAGATACCTATTATGCACATCTCCAAATGAGCTAAAAGTTTATGGAGAATTATTTCATAATATATCAAAATTATTGGAGAAAGGAAATACTGGAGGAGGCCACCGAGGTGCCCACTAGGCACCAGGGTGCGCCACACCCTCCAAACGTGCCCTGGTGGGTAGTGGGGGCCCTAGCCCACCTCCGGTGCCCATCTTCTGGTATATAAAGTATTTTGACCTAGAAAAATAAGGAGAGGACTTTCGGGATGGAGTGCCGCCGTCTCGAGGCAGAACTTGGGCAAGACCACTTTTGCTCTCCGGTGGAGCGATTCTGCCGGGGATACATCCCTCTAGGAGGGGAAATCAAAGCTATCGTCATCACCAACAACCCTCTCACCTTGGGAGGGCCAATCTTCATCAACGTCTTCCATAACACCATCTCATTCAAAACCATAGTTCATCTCTTGTGTTAAATCTTTGTACTAGAACCTTAGATTGATACCTGTGGGTGACTAGTAGTGTTGATTACATCTTGTAGTTGATGCTAGCCGGTTTATTTGGTGGAGGATTATATGTTCAGATCCATTATGATATTTATTACTCCTCTGATCTTGAGCATGCATATGTTGTGTAAGTAGTTACTTCTGTTCTTGAGGACATGGGAGAAGTCATGTTGCAATTAATCATGTGAATTTGATATTCATTCGATATATTGATCATATATATGTTGTGATTCCCTTAGTGGTCTTATAGGAACATCAACTACATGACACTTCACCATCTTTGGGCCTAAGGGAATACATTGTGGAGTAGTTATTAGATGATGGGTTGCTAGAGTTACAAAAGCTTAAACCCTAATTTATGCGCTATTTTGTAAGGTGCTGATTTGGATCCACATGTTTAACGCCATGGTTAGATTTTATCTTAATTCTTCTTTCGTAGTTGTAGATGCTTGTGGGACGGGTTAATCATAAGTGGGAGGCTTGTTCAAGTAAGAACATCACCCAAGCACCGGTCCACCCATATCAAATTATGAAAGCAGCGAACGCGAATCAAACCGCCATGTTGAAAGAGACTAGATGAAATTCATGTGTATCCTCAAGAACACTTTGCTTATTATAAGAGATTGTTTTGGCCTGTCCTTTGCTATAAAAAAGGAATGGGTGACCTTGCTGCACCTATTGTTACTATTGCTACTTTTCACTTGTTACAAATTATCTTGCTATCAAACTGTCTGTTACCGACAATTTCAGTGCTTGCAGAAATTACCTTGCTGGAAACCGCTTGTCATTTCCTTCTACTCCTCATTGGGTCATCAGCCCACTATTCGAATGGGTCTCCCCTCTTATTGCCAATTTTTTGCTATTAGTATAATGCCACCGCCCACTGGTAAAATCAAGCAATGCTATTGCTAAAGTGATGCCATATTTAACTAATGTCGTAGTTAGTCTAATGCCATCGATAAATTTAAGCAATGCCAAGTAATTTCACAGGATTATTTCATGGTTAGCTGTTGACTGTGGATGTATTAAAGATTTTTGAGGTAAGGCATTCTAATGTTGTTGCAGAGCCAGTATACCAATGATGAACGTGTTACTACCTTAAGATTTTTACATTGTTAATGCTTATAGATTACATACCTCAGTTCATAATGTTATGATCAGTCAAAAAACATTGTATAGTGTCACCAAAATTCCAAGGCGGTGATGTCATTTTGTTTCAGTTAAATTGCCAAAAAAATTATGAAGAGAAGAGGACAGGTCAGGAGTGGGAACCTCCTCCTCCGGTTGTTTTCTTGATTCGTTTGATCAAGTTTTTATGTTTGACAGATTATCAAGATTGGGATAGCAATTTCTTAGGTCCCCTCGAGTTCGAAATGATATTTACCTTGAAGGTACATGTTCTGCAATTTTTTATACTGTCATTAGTTAATAATGCTAGTTACCTTTAGAATTTTGTATTTGGTTTAATGCTATTGCACAGTCAGTATACCAATACTGAAACTTGTTACCTTTATATTTTGTATAGTTAATGCTTATAGAAATCTTCTACTGCTGGCTTATGGAAATATGTTCAGTAAAACCATTGTACTATTGCTCTATCCACTGCATTAGTGTATTTGTTCTATTCGAATGGTGTCGCGTTAGTGTATGGACATGTATAAGGTGTGGCAAGCTTTCCTAGATATGTGCTCAAGAAAACTACTAACTGTTTGTCTAAATACTAGACGTTTGGGTACTTTAAATTGAACTACGAAAACGTCTTATGTTAATAAACAGAGGGTGTAGGGTTCATTGAAATTATATTGGCAAATCTAGTCACAACTTTTTTAAAATTAATGTTCATTATGTTATCGGAGGAGGTCTGCATGTTTGTCTCTATTGCCTATCGATTACATATTTGACATCATTGTGTAATGGTAAGTCATTTCTTTTCATACAGTGTCATCGAATTGTCAAGGCAGTGATGGCATTTTGTTTTTGTTGAACTGCACAAAAAATGATAAAAAGAATAGGAAAGGTCGAGAATCGTTCAACCTGTCACAAAATACTATGTATGCCTTCTTGACATCAGCCGCAGTTGCCTTATTTATTCCTTCAAACAGGTGGTTAGATACAGTCTTACTACCTTCTCCCATTAAGAAATCGGATATCTTATATTTGTAAGCCTATGCTTCAACTCACTACAAAAAAAGACACATCCGTGACATTTTGGGCCGAACGAATTTTATTATGTCGTGCTTATGACACTTCTATGACGATAACTATGACAAAAACACGTATCATCATAGATGCGGTGGGCTCCAACTTCAATAACAAAAAATCATGACAAAAAATGGGCTTTTCGTCTCGGGCGGTCCGGGGACGCACCTGAATGACATTCTTTGGGCCGTCCATGATTGAAAAAATCATGGTGGAAGCGATGGTGAGGAAATTTCAGGGAGTTCCTGTTTTACGGTGGGTAGTCGGGGCCAAGTGATGCACGGAGATTTGCGCGTTTCTCTCGGACATGTACACGTGTGTGTGCGAGGTGTTGGGTTCTAACTGAACCCGAGCGAGGCGTTCGCTTACTAAACCCGAGCGATCAATCCCTTGGCAGTTAACTGAACCCGAGTGATTCCTTCACTACTATTACTAACTGAAACCGACAAACCTGCCTCTTGATGAACAGTGACCGTTGTTTGGGGATGAACAGTCCCCGGTGTGAGTTGGCTGAATAGGACCCCGTGGTGGTAGTAGGCCATTTCCGCTAGATGAACAGGACCCCGATTGAGGATGCCATCACACCCGAGTCGGTTTGGAGTGGATGAACAGGACCTCGTGGAGGGCTGGTTGAATAGTAACTGGTGGAGGCTAGATGAACAGTAGGCCGAGGATGAACAGTAGATGGTGGAGGCAGGAGGAAGTCGACGGTGGATGAACAATAGCAGGTGGAGGCTGGGAGAAGTCGACGGTGGATGAATAGTAGCCCATGGAGGCTGGATGAAGTCGATGATGGATGAACAGTGGTGCATGGAGGCTGGAGCGAGGCAGTAGACGATGGATGAATAGTAGCCCATGGGGTCCCATTTTGTAGTATGCCACACCCCTCTCGATGAACAGGACCCCGTTTCGATCATAGGCGCTCCAACACAAGTTCATTTCATCCGTCTTGTCATACGCCCCACCCCTCCCGATCAACAGCACCCCATTTCGACCATAGGCGCTCAAACATAAGGCCGTTTCCTCGGTTCTGCGGTACGCCAGACCCTTCATAACAAACAGGACCCTATTTCGACCGTAGGCGCTCAAACATAAGGCCGTTTTCCTCTGTTTTGTGGTACGCCAGACCCCGTTCCGGCTGTTCCATCCTAGCCGATTGGCTCTTGATGAATAAGGCATGTTTTGACCCAGTGGCTTCGCTCTCGATGAACATGACGCGTTCCGACCTAGTCACTTGACTCCCGATGAACACGACGTTGTTTCCTCTGTTCCGACCCAACCGGTTAGCTCTCGATGAACAGGACGACGTCGCTGCCGTCCGCTGCCTTTTCATCTACATGAGCCCTGGCCGTCCATATGCGCGAGTATGCGTTTTGAGACCCCGCTTGTATGTACATACATGGCCATATTTTTTGGCATGTGGCTGTATGTATGTGTACACGGTTTAGAAGGGACTGCCTGAACGGCTACGTGGGGGGCTCTACTATGACATGTGTCGCTGGTTGCTCGGCCACAGTTCATCATTGCAGAGCGACCGATCGACTAGTATGTACGTACACATTCATGACAAGACAGACAATGCTACATACAATTTGACCGGGTGGGTCCTACCTATCAGGGAGGATAAGGACACACTTCCTTGCTTGCGAAGATATAGCTGCTGGGTCCCAGCAGTCAAGGGGAGGACTCATTTTTTCACGTAATAAGGAGGCACTTCCTGGCATGCGAAGATGTAGCTGGTGGGTCCCAGCTGTCAGGGGGAGGAATCATTTTTTCCCGCGTAATAAGGAGGCACTTCCTTACGTGCGAACATGTAGCTCATGGGTCCCAGCTGTTAGGCTCTCCATGAACAATCCTCTTCTAATGACTCTCGTTTCTTGACCACGCCGTGCCGAGCGCGGCAAGCTGATGGATGACGGTGAGGCCCTAGACGAGAATGACCCGGAGATGGGAAGACACGACAATGGAGTCGCAGACGGAGAGGAATATAAGGGTTATAACTGGTTCTGGTGCGACTTGGGCCTGCTGTCGGCAGAGAATAAAAGGAGGTCTGGAGGGGTGGAGGGATAGCCTAGCCGGCGGTGGGGTAGCGCTTCGCAATGATGCATGCTAAGCAGAGCCACTAGCCGCCAGAGGCCGGAGCAGGTGGTCCCGGCGACCCTAGAGGAAGAAGACGAGAGATTGAAGTGCATGTCAACTGTTGGATATAAACCCAATGGCTTTGGCTGTCAGAAACATTTGTTGACTAAGTTGACAATGCCTTGCATAGGCATCGACCTATTGGCCGACATGTCAGCTTGCAAAAATGTGGCATATATTTAATCCATGTTTTCTAGAATTTGCAGTCCATTTGTTGGGCTGGGTGAACAAATAATTTAGCGTCAATGTGGCCCGTTTAATTTTTCTAAGAAATCACAGACCATTTGCACTTTCTTGAAAGACATGAATTAGTTGGGCTTGTTCTATATTTAATGTTAGGTTAGAAGGAGCGATTAATATCATAAAATAAATTGGAGCTACGCATTTTATTATATGTAAAATTAACAAATTAGCAAGTTATTGCTCAAAAGAAAAATGAGCGCGTTATTATTACATTGGTCCTTAAAATCTTCTCAAGCTTTTGTATGCAATCACCAGGATTTTCCTTGCCTAAGAGTCAAAACAACCAGGATTTTCCTTGCCAACTTCTGTTAAATATTTTCTGTTAATAAGACGTGGGATGTATATATAATTTCTGTTAAATATATGATAATAGTAATAATATAAATATATATAATGTGATTAGAAGGGAAAACATTAATTGGACACTTCATTATTATTCTTATATATAGATAAATAGAAGTGAGATCTGTGTTTTATTAAAAAATATACATTGGGTTGTCGATGTTTCAGAAAAAGTAAAACCTACGCTGGGAGGCCCATAGGCCGGTACGTACATGATGAACCTAAAAAATTAAGTTGAAACCATTGTCTCGGTATGTCGTGGGCTACGCATGTTAAAAAACAAAACCTAGGCCTAGTTGATACTTGTTCGCCCTCTGAAAAATCATACCAGCTAGATCCCTGATACCCCTAAAAAAGCCCCAATGACAGTTATCGTTGGAATTTTGTTTTATTGACTAGGTTGACAAACCCGTGGGCCCCAACTTCAGTATACAATTAGGAGGAAGCTTTTTTCCAATGAGGCACTTGCTTGCGTACGACTTGGACTTGGTAGGTCCCCACTCTCAGCCTCTCGGCATACAGTCCTCTCTGGATTCCTCTCGTTTGTTGAGCATGTTGACAATGGAATACGGCGGCGCCAAGGCGAGTGCACATGGATGCGAAAGAACCGGAGCCGGGAAAGACGCCTTCATTCGTTCGAACATACCGCACTACCCTGGTGGCTGCAGCCCTCTCACCCAAAAGTTGTACAACCCGTGTGTAGGGGTGGATTAACGAGCTGTTCAGCTCGTTAAGTTAGTGCTCATTAGTCTCGTGGTCATTAAGGCTCGGCTCATTAAGCTCCAGAAGATTAACGAGCAAAACACCCTGCTCGGCTTGGTTCGTTCGAAGCTCGTTAAAAGAACATTCGTGTAAGATTAAACATGTATTGTGTTGTTACTAAAAAACTTTAGCATGAAACATGTTAGCTGGTTCGTTAAGCTCCTTATGAAATTGATGATTCGCTTTGTTCATTAAGAAGCGACCGATAAGGATAACAAGCCGAACTATCTAGGGATCATTGCTCACTAGCTACAAGCTTTTGTTCCAGCCCTAACGGTGTGCCAGGTCGCACTTTGTATCGTTCAAGTCTGGTACTAGACCCTCCATCAAGTGAACAACCACCGCCTCATAAAAATTGTGAACAACCCCATGACTCAAATTATTGGAAATGTGGTCTGTACCAACATGCATTATTATTTATATTTTGTATGTCGGAGTATGCTCAAAAAATGTGACAGTACAATCATTATTGGTCCCCTTTGTAATTTGTGCTAAAATTTGACCAAAGATTTAACTAACAAAATGTTAGTGCATGTTAACAAAAATTATATCCTTGGATTCGTATTTGAACACAGTTTTCAATGATGTAATTTTTTGTGACATGCATGAACATTTGGTTGTTTTAATTTATAGTCAAATTTTGGCACAAACTATCATGGAGACCAATAAACCAGGATGGAGGTAGTACTACTATTGCCAGCTCCACATCTGTCGTCGAAACTCTATGACTAGCCGCTCTATTAAATGTGGGACATCAAGCATCCATGCTCGTGTGCCATCCACCAAATCACAGCGAGGTGCTACAGTCGAGACTCACCAGTCACCCCTGTGTGGCCCTCATGACCCGTCATATAACAAAACCCACACCTTTACCAGTATTGGTAAAGTGGCCTCAAAGTTGGACGGGACAAAGCAACCAACATTTCACTGGAACGCTCATTGAAGCCCTTTCTCCCCTATCTTGAAGAAAACCTCACTCCAGGCTACTCACTTCTACTAGTTTTTTCTGTACCAACGAAGGAAACATGGGAGAATCGATGCTGCTACTTTATTTTCATTCCAAGATTCTTCTTTTTGTGAAGAACCGACCGATTCTCACTGCCTATTCTTTTCTATTTTCATTGCGATTGTGGTTTCCTTTCGATTGCTTTTTGTTTGTCAGTTTATTGATGGATCCTGTAGCACTAGGCAAAGAGTTGCGAGTGGACAACCCAATAGACACAGAGATCTCTAGCAAGCGAGCAACGGCCAACGAGTTGCCATGTTGGCAGGCCAACCCATGGAGATGAAGAACTCTAAGAAACAAGCACTGGCCAAAGAGTTGACAATGTTTGCGGACGAACTCCTCAACAAAGAAAGATGGAAGAACAACAAGGGCCCCACCGTGCCCACCCCGGAAACTCTAATGACCAGCTGTGAGAGGCTCAAGGCTGAGTTTGTGGAGATAGTCGCCATTGAGAAGTAGTATTTCCCAGGCAAGACGATGGCCCCCATCGAGCAGATGACCCCCGGAGGGATGGGATCCCCTAGTGAGCTGCACAATGTTAAAAAATTGCTTCCCATAGTTCTGGTTTTTGATTATTTGCAATGTGCTTGCTAATATCTTAGGTTGTGTAGGTGCCGATGGACATCCTTGATGATTTCGATGTCGCGCTCCGTCCTGTGGACATCGCCCCAGAGATTGATTCCGATGTCACCGTTCGTCCTATGGACATCGCCCTAGAGATCGATTCCTATGTCGCGGTCCGTCCTGTGGACATCGCCCCAGATATCGATTCCCATGCCGCTGTCCATCCTGTGTACATCACCCCAAAGATCGATTCCCATGTCGCGGCCCGTCCTGTGGACATCGCCCCAAAGATCAATTCCCATGTCGTGTCCGTACTGTGGACATTTCTCAAGAGACCAATGACAAGAAATAGTTGGTCGCGCTAATCCTTCAACGTAGTTTGCATTGGGTTAATTACCATACCATTGCATGTTATCAAACCATCTTAGGGCTAGTGCACTATCTTGTGTGGGAGGCACATGCTACTTTTGTTTGATAGTGAATCATGTGAACCCTCTCCGAATTATGGAAACATATGTATCCTCACCAGCTTTTGATGTAATATATGGCATGCTTAGATGTAAGTTTGAACTGTTTATCATATTAGTGGGCCTTGTTTGGTGATTCTTGGTGTTAGTAGGCTAGCTATTGTGCGAGCTATAGTACTTGCAAACACTTACCAAAGAGAATACATTGGGGCTGATGAGCTCATGGTACGCTTATAGGTCTGATCCATCGTCGATCGGCCTATAGCCCAAGCTCCTAAAATTGTAGGCTTAGCGATCGATCAGACAATAGTACACAATTATACATTAATTCACATTAAACTCAAAGAGTTGGTTCACGAATACATTCACATTAATAGCTAGCATTCGGATTAAAATTGGCACATACTTGTAACAAGCGTGAATGTGTATTTTTTGCTGGAAGCGTGAATGTGTAGTGACGTCGTACATTCGGAGTGGCTACAAAGAGTGTGTACGTTTGCTAGAAGGGTTGCGGGATGGAGAGAGATCTAGAGAGAGAAAGGCCCTCCATTTCTTTATAGTCGTTAGATTGGCAAAGGATATGTGTGCTACAAAATCATAGCAGTACAGAGACGTACAAATCCTAGGCGCGCTAGTTTGGCGTTATGGGTTTTAGTAATATGACATGCCAAAGTGGCATCCAGTCTTCGCGTGTGGTAGCAGTATTGTGGGTATAGTAAGTTTTCTTGAAGAAGCGGATTCAACAGTCATCATGGTTCGTTCGTCCGAGCAACTTACAGTGGGAAAGGTTAGGCCTGCGATTTGACGGCTCATTAGTCATTTACTACTGTGGAGCTACGACTGGGGTGATTCTCCCCTGCAGTACTCTGTGGTGCACTATAATTTTGTGCATGGCAAGCGGACCGGGATGGTCGATGTCCCACATGTTGCTGAATGAAAGTATTCTTTCTAATAATAATGACGAGAAAGGAGTATTCATTGTTTATTTTTTTGATGAAAGCCATTGTCTCCAATGGTACGACAGAGTGTGAAACACGGCACCCAGTGAACTTGGCATGTGCACAACTCCCTCATTCCTCATGTACCATAGTGTTGACTATAAGGTCGGATATAAGGTTACAACTTTTTCTCACTCTCTCTCTATCTATTTCCTCTCAAACTTTTTTACCTTCTTTTTTTAGACACGAATGATTTTTTATACCTAGGAGCACGTGTAGAGACGGGCTCTTGCATTAGAGCCCACTCCTTCACTTTTTCAATGCCTCTCTCCTCAAATAAGCGGGCTTATAGGCCAGTATTGTACTTTCTCTTAATGCGGGCAGCTGGAGCCTGGGGGAGCACACGCGGGAGGGGGGGAGGGGTTTTCTGGTGGGCCAGGGCGGTCAGAAGCGGGCTTGTGAGCGGTCCGGACTCAAGCATGGCCCACCTCACATTATCACCATATTTTTTGGAGTCCGTCCACGGCGGGCGGGTGATCTCTTCTCCCACCCCATCTCTCTCTTCTTAGCCGACGCCCGCCAAGAGATTAGATTTTGGCTATTGACGGTTTATTCAATTGCAGTCCCACATGTCAGTGAAAATGCAAGACAACGTGTGTCCCCTTTGGTGAGCGGCGTGCGATACCAACTGTCAGGGGTGCGACGCCAATGCTATAGGCGTGCTTTAAGTGTGCCGCCTTTTCATTTTGAACATGCAAAGTGTAACATTTTTGTGCGATCAATCGATAGAAATCCAGAACTAAATGACGCGGGCGGGGCTTTGCCACATGTTAGGCAGGCTAGTTTGGCCTAGTGGGTTTGAGTGATATGACGTGCTACAGTGTCGTCCACTTGTTCCATTTTTATGTAAGCAAGTGTCTCCACTCTTATGAGGGAGGAGTGCAAAACACGACGGATCTGACTTTGATCGAGGGATAACTGTTCCCTGCGAAATAATGGAGCACCGTTAGGGATTATAGCATGATAGTTAGAACATCTCCAGTGCTGACCCAAAAATTTACACCGGCATCAGTCCACAGATACTGATGCCAGAGGATGCCATCCAATGCTGCCCGCATATCTTTCGACAACTATATGAACTAACCAGACGAAATTCGTGCAAACAAAGCAAATTTCATATTAACCGGATGAAATTCATTACATTTCGAAAACATTTCCTATAAATTGGACAAAATTCATTACATATTTCGCACAAACCATACTAAAACCTACTGCAAACCTAATCTAATAACCCACCATGTCCGGCCATGAGCCTCGAGAACTGACGCTCTAGCTATTGCCTTTGCCTCCTCCTCATCCGCCTCGGCTTTGTCCAGCTCCGCCTCCATAACCTCCTCCTTTGGAGCACAAGGTTCTGAATGTTTCTGCCTCCACATCACCATCAAGCAGCTAACAGGCTGCCGATGTTTACCCCACCAAGCTTGGAGTCGACTGAGTGGAGGAGCGGTGGCCTTCCTAGGACCAGAGTGGATGTAACCTACCATGTGCTACTTGAAGAAAATATTCCCTAGAGGCAATAATAAAGTTGTTATTTTACATTTCCTTATTCATGATTAATGTTTATTATTCATGCTAGAATTATATTAATCGGAAGCTTGATACATGTGTGGATACATAGACAAAACACTGTGTCCCTAGTATGCCTCTACTTGACTAGCTCGTTAATCAAAGATGGTTAAATTTCCTAACCATAGACATGTGTTGTCATTTGATGAACGGGATCACATCATTAGGAAAATGATGTGTTGGACAAGACCCATTCGTTAGCTTAGCATTATGATCGTTCAATTTTATTTCTACCGCTTTCTTCATGTCAAATACATATTGCTCAGACTTTGAGATTATGCAACTCCCGGATACCAGAGGAATGCCTCGTGTGATATCAAACATCACAACATAACTGGGTGATCATAAAGATGTTCTATTGGTATCTCCAAAGGTGTTTGTTGGGTTGGCATAGATCGAGATTAGGATTTGTCACTCCGAGTATCGGAGAGGTATCTCTGGGCCCTCTCGGTAGTGCACATCATAAGAAGCCTTGCAAGCAAAGTGACTAATGAGTTAGCTGCAGGATGATGCATTATGGAACGAGTAAAGAGACTTCCCGGTAACACGATTGACCTATGTATGAAGATACCGACGATCGAATCTGGAGCAAGTAACATACCGATGACAAAGGGAATAACGTATGTTGTCATAACGGTTCGGCCGATAAAGATCTTCGTAGAATATGTAGGAGCCAATATGAGCATCCAGGTTCTGCTATTGGTTATTGACCGGAGAGGTGTCTCAGTCATGTCTACATAGTTCTCGAACCTGTAGGGTCCGCATGCTTAACGTTCGATGACGATTTTGTATTATACGAGTTATGTGATTTGGTGACCAAATGTTGTTCGAAGTCCCGGATGACATCAATAACATGACGAGGAGTATCTAAATGGTCGAGAGGTAAAGATTGAAATATAGGAAGATAGTATTTGGATACCAGAAGTGTTCCGTGGTGTATCGGGTACATATTGGAGTACCGGGGGGGGGGGTTACCGGACCCCCCCCCCCCCCAAGGGGAATAATGGGCCTTATGGGCCATAGGAGGGGAGCACACCAGCCCACAAGGGGTGGCGCCCCCCCTAAGGAAGGAGGCCGAATAGGAGAAGGAGGAGGGGGTTCGCCCCCCCTTTCCTTCCTCCTCCCTCTCTTCCCTTTTCCCCCTTCCGGTAAAAGGAGGGGGGGGGCGAATTGGAATAGAGCCCCCAAGTAGGATTCCTCCTACTTGGGGTGCCCAAGGCAGCTCCCCTCCCCCTCCCACCTATATATACATGGGGAGGGGGAACTTACAACACACACCAACGAATGTTATCCATGTGCGGCGCCCCCTCCACAGTTTATGCCTCTGGTCATATTTCTCGTAGTGCTTAGGCCAAGCCTTGCGCAGATAACTTCACCATCATCGTCACTACACCGTCATGCTGACGGAACTCATCTACTTCCTCAATACTCTACTTGATCAAGAGTTCGAGGGACATCATTAAGCTGAACGTGTGCTGAACTCGGAGGTGTCGTATGTTCGGTGCTTGACCGGTCAGAACGAGAAGAAGTTCGACTACATCAACCACATTGGCAAACGCTTCCGCTTTCGGTCTCCGAGGGTACGTAGACACACTCTCCCCCTCTTGTTGCTATGCATCTCCTAGATAGATCTTGCTTGAGCGTAGGATTTTTTTTGAAATTGTATGCTATGTTTCCCAACAGTGGTATCCGAGCCAGGTCTATGCGTAGATGATATGCACAAGTAGAACACAAAGAGTTGTGGGCGGTGATCGTCACACTACCACCAATGTCTTATTTTGATTCGGCGGTATTGTTGGATGAAGCAGCCCAGACCATCCTTACATGACCACATTCATGAGACTGGTTCCTCCGACAGACATGCAACTAGTTTTGCAAAAAGGTGGCTGGCAGGTGTTTGTTTCTCCAACTTCAGTTGAATCGAATTTGACTGCGGTCGGTCCTTGTTGAAGGTTAAAGCAGCAAATTTGATAAAATCACCGTTGTGGTTTTGTGTCGTAGGTAAGAATGGTTCTTGCTAGAAGCCAGTCGCAGTCACGTATAAATTACAACAACAAAGTAGAGGACGTCTAACTTGTTTTTGCAGGGCATGTTGTGATGTGATATGGTCAAGCCATGATGTGATATACGTTGTTGTATAAGATGATCATGTTTTGTAAAAGTTATCGGCAACTGCAGGAGCCTTATGGTTGTCGCTTTATTGTATGAAACGCAAACGCCATGTAATTGCTTTACTTTCACTAAGCAGTAGCGATAGTTGTAGAAGCAATAGTTGGCGAGACGACCACGACGCTGCGATCGAGATCAAGGTGTCGAGCCGGTGATGATGGAGATCATGACGATGCTTTGGAGATGGAGATCAAAAGCACAAAACAATGATGGCCAGATTGCATGTGATGTTTATCTTTATGCATCTTATTTTGCTTAGAACGGCGGTAGCCTTATAAGATGATCCCTTACCTAATTTCAAGGTATAAGTGTTCTCCCCGAGTATGCACCATTGCGACAGTTCATCGTGTTGAGACACCACATGATGGTCGGGTGTGATAGGATATACGTTCAAATACAACGGGTGCAAGACAGTTTTGCACATGAGGAATACTCGGGTTAAACTTAATGAGCCTAGCATGTACAGACATGGCCTCGGAACATTGGAGACCGAAAGGTCGAACGTGCATCATATAGTAGATATGATCAACATAGAGATGTTCACCATTGATGACTACTCCATCTCACATGATGATCGGACGTGGTTTTGTTGATTTGGATCATGTATCATTTAGATGACTTGAGGGATGTCTATCTAAGTGGGAGTTCTTAAGTAATATGATTAATTGAACTTAATTTACCATGAACTTAGTCTTGATAGTTTTTGCATATCTATGTTGTAGACCAATGGCCCGTGCTACCGTTCCTTTGAATTTTAATGCATTCCTAGAGAAAGCTAAGTTGAAAGATGATGGTAGAAACTACACGAACTGGGTCGGTAACTTGAGGATTATCCTCATTGCTGCACAGAAGAATTATGTCCTTGATGCACCGCTAGGTGTACCACCCCTAGAAACTACAGACGTTGTGAATGCCTGGCAGTTGTGTGTTGACGTCTACTCGATAGTTCAGTGTGCCATGCTTTACGTCTTAGAATCAGAAATTGAAAGACGTTTTGAATGACATATGAGATGTTCCAGCAGTTGAAGTTTATATTTCAAGCAAGTGCCCGAGTTGGGAGATATGAAGTCTCCAACAAGTTCTATAGCTGCAAGATGGAGGAGAACAGTTATGTTAGTGAACACATACTCAGAATGTCTGGATATCATAATCACTTGACTAGCTGGGATTTAATCTTCCAGATGATAGTGTTATTGACAGAGTTCTCCAATCACTACCACCAAGCTGTAAAGGCTTCGTGATGAACTATAATATGCAAGGGATGGAATAGAATATTCCCGAGCTCTTCGCAATGCTCAAAGCTGCGGAGGTAGAAATCAAGAAGGAGCATCAATTGTTGATGCTTAACAAGACCACTAGTTTCAAGAAAAAGGGCAAAGGAAAGAAAGGGAACTTCAAGAAGAATGGCAAGCAAGTTGCCACTCCCGGGAAGAAGCCCAAAGTTGGACCCAAGCTTGAAACTGAGTGCTTCTACTGTAAAGGGACTGGTCACTGGAAGTGGAACTACCCCAAGTATTCGGCGGATAAGAAGGATGGTCACTGGAAGTGGAACTACCCCAAGTATTTGGCGGATAAGAAGGATGGCAAAGTGAACAAAGGTATATTTGATATACATATTATTGATGTGTACCTTACTAATGCTCGTAGTTGTGCATGGGTATGTGATACCGGTTTGGTTGCTCATATTTGTAACTTGAAACAGGGACTACGGATTAAACGAAGATTGGCTAAGGACGAGGTAACGATGCGCGTCAGGAATGGTTACAAGGTCGATGTGATCGCCGTCGGCACGCTACCTCTACATCTACCTTCGGGATTAGTTTTAGACCTGAGTAATTGTTATTTGGTGCCAGCGTTGGGCATGAACATTATATCTGGATCTTTTTTAGTGCGAGACGGTTATTCATTTAAATCCGAGAATAATGGTTGTTCTATTTATATGAGTAATATCTTATTTGGTCATGCACCCTTGAAGAGTGGTCTATTTCTGTTGAATCACAATTGTGGTGATACACATATTCATCATCTTCATGCCAAAAGATGCAAAGTTGATAATGATAGTACAACATATTTGTGGCACTGCTGCTTAGGTCATTTTGGTGTAAAGCACATGAAGAAACTCCATGTAGATGGACTTTTGGAATCACTTGATTATGAATCATTTGATACTTGCGAACCATGCCTCATGGGCAAGATGACTAAAACTCCGTTCTCCGGAACAATTGTGCGAGCCAATGACTAATTGGAAATAATACATACTAATGTATGCAGTCCAATGAGTGTTGAGGCTCACGGCGGGTATCATTATTTTCTGACCTTCACAGATGATTTGAGCATATATGGGTATATCTACTTAATGAAACACAAGTCTCAAACATTTTAAAAGTTCAAAGAATTTCAGAGTGAAGTGGAGAATCATCGTAACAAGAAAATAAAGTTTCTAAGATCTGATCATGTAGGTGAATATTTGAGTTACGAGTTTGGCCTTCATTTCAAACAATGTGGAATAGTTTCACAACTCACGCCACCTGGAACACCACAGCTTAATGTTGTGTCCGAACGTTGTAACCGTACTTTATTAGATATGGTGCGATCTATGATGTCTCTTACCGATTTACCACAATCGTTTTGGGGTTATGCATGAGAGACAGCTGCATTCACGTTAAATAGGGCACCATCAAAATCCGTTGAGACGACACCGTATGAACTGTGGTTTGGCAATAAACCTAAGCTGTCATTTCTTAAAGTTTGGGGATGCGATGCTAATGTCAAAAGGCTTCATCCTAATAAGCTCGAACCCAAATCAGAGAAGTGCGTCTTCATAGGATACCCTAAGGAAACAATTGGGTACACCTTCTACCAGAGATCCGAAGACAAGATCTTTGTTGCCAAGAATGGAACCTTTCTAGAGAAGGAGTTTCTCTCGAAAGAAGTGAGCGGGAGGAAAGTAGAACTTGATGAGGTAATTGTACCATCTCTCAATTTGGAAGGTAGATCATCTGAGAAATCCGTTCCCGTGATGCCTACACCAACTAGAGAGGAAGCTAATGATGATGATCACGAACCTTCAGATCAAGTTACTACTAAACCTCGTAGGTCAACTAGAGCATGAACCGCACCAGAGTGGTAGGGCAATCCTGTTCTGGAAGTCATGTTAGTTGACCATGACGAACCTACGAACTATGAAGAAACTATGATGAGCCCAGATTCCGATAAATGGCTTGAGGCCATGAAATCTGAGATAGGATCCATGTATGAGAACAAAGTGTGGACTTTAGTGGGATTGCCCGATGATCGAGGACCCATAGAGAATAAATGGATCTTCAAGAAGAAGACTGACACTGATGGTAATGTTACTGTCTATAAAGCTTGACTTGTCGCAAAAGGTTTTCGACAACTTCAAGGAGCTGACTACGATGAGACTTTCTCACCCGTAGCGATGCTTTAAGTCTGACCGAATGATGTTAGCAATTGCCGCATTTTATGATTATGAAATCTGGCAGATGGACGTCAAAATTGCATTCCTTAATGGATTTCTTAAAGAAGAATTGTATATGATGCAACTAGAAGGTTTTGTCGATCCTAAAGCTGCTAACAATGCGTGCAAGCTCCAGGGATCCATTTGTGGACTGGTGCAAGCATCGCGGAGTTGGAATATACGCTTTGACGAGGTGATCAAAGCATATGGTTTTATACAGACTTTCGGAGAAGCTTGTATTTACAAGAAAGTGAGTGGGAGCTATGTAGCATTTCTAATATTATATGTGGATGACATATTGTTAATTGGAAATGATATATAATTTTTGGGTAGCATATAAGGATACTTGAATAAAAGTTTTTCAATGAAAGACCTTGGAGAAGCTGCTTATATATTTGGCATCAAGATCTATAAAGATAGATCAAGACGCTTAATAGGACTTTCACAAAGCACATACCTTGATAAAGTTTTGAAGAAGTTCAAAATGGATTAGTCAAAGGAAGGGTTCTTGCCTGTGTTACAAGGTGTGAAGTTGAGCCAGACTCAATTCCCGACCACTACAGAAGATAGAGAGAAAATGAAAGTCATTCCCTATGCCTCAGCCATAGGTCTGCTATGATGTGTCCTAGACCTGATGTGTGCCTTGCTATAAGTTTAGCAGGGAGGTACCAAAGTAATCTATTTGTAGCGACCCGACCCGAATGGATCAAGTCTCTGTGCTTAAGTGTCATCCCTGGATCGGTATGCTGACACACACACTACTCGAGGATTTATAACGGAGGTAAATCACATGTATAAAGTAACGTAAATATTATTACCTCAATCCAAATAGCAGAACTAACAAGGTTGTGGATTCCCATCAACACCAACGACAAAGTTGAGTGTAGAAATCGTAACCCTAACGTATCACTTACTCGTCGTAAGATCATGCAACATGAGACGTTGTAGCCACAAAGGGTCAGTACATTGAATGTACTGGCAGATTCACACCATAGAGCAATGATGAATAAAGACTATCACTACATGCATATTTGGCTGGTGGAAAAGCTCTATGGTTACAGTTTTGCGTAAAGCCAATTTTTTTCCTACTGCAAAGGAATAAATTTATTTAACTACCATGGTGGTTGTAAAACATTGAGAATGGTTGATAGCATTCTCAATCCCAATTAAAAGTACTCATTAACAACCCAACAATATTAATTAAAGTAACATGATGAGATTCACAATGATATCCAAATACTAGATACTCAAGATGTCCATACCCGGGGACACGGCTAACCATGATTAGTTTATACACTCTGCAGAGGTTTGCACACTTTTCCCCACATGACTCGATCTCCTCCGTTTGGTTTCTCGCACTACATGGTGTTTGAGAAACGGATGACCGAGACATAGTCTTTCAGAAGCGCTAGCACCTTACAATGGGTAGACCGTACCAACCTACATCCCCTACATCTGCTAGTCTACCACTGTAAGAGTTCGCACGACTTAGTCAACTATGCTAGAGCCCATAATAGCATGTGGCTGCACACGGAAGTTTCTAGTTTGAATAATCTTATGATCCCTTTGAGCCTGGGTGACAATCCGAAGAAAAACAGGCAAGTCCTGGAAACCCAGGTGCCTAGACAGGCAAGTCCTGGAGTAACCAGGTGCCTCAATCCACCTAGATGTGTGTTTAAGTTGCCAGCTTAAATAAACCATTAATTAACAAACTCACATCTGTCATGGATACACTCACCCAATCCACGTCTACTAGCATAGCATGGCATAATAAGCAAACGTAGAAGTAACTCCCAAAGTTTTGAATAATAAAACAGGGCAATAGGTTCCTACCTCATCAACTACTTCCCAATACCCACAATTTAATTAGATCCTAATCATGCAATGTTTTGAGGATTGAAACTAATGCATAAAAACTGGGTAATAAGGGATATGATCAAAGTGTGAACTTGCCTGCAACGTTGATGAAGATGATTCACACTCATAACTCCTGATAGTTCTACTCGTCACACTCCGGTCAATCTATCGTGAGCAAGCAATAGTAACCACACATAAGCAATCACTCAACAGATCGGAAAGAACGAAGAGTACGATTCGGAAATCATCAAAACCAAGCGAATAACTCTTGCAACATAAAAAAATTTCTAACAGTACCAAAATTATGTGAATTTGGCCTTATAAGAAAGTTTAGGTCAAGAGCTTCGATTTGCAAAAAGAATCACTCAAATCGGAGTTTTAAAACTGAAGTTTTGATCAAACAAAGTTCAAATACTAAACTGTTGGAATTCAAATTATAAAACTTTCAAAAACATGTTTATGTTGGATTACTGGATAGAGCGGATCATAATGAAGAAACAGGCATTGGTTTCGTTGGATTTGGACTAACGAGTAAAAAGTTGTGGTCGATTGAAGATCGGGGACTAACCTGTAAATAAAATACTCACAGTTAAGTCCCTGGCCGAAAATAAAAATAAAAAGAAAAACTCTACCGAACGAACGTTCGCTGCGGGAAGCTAACTAACGAAAATTATTCGCTAAAGAAGCTAACTAATGAATGAGCACTAAATAATGAAATCTAAAAAAATTAAAACCGCCTACAGGAAAAAACCGAAGAAACCTAGAAGAAATAAACCGGGCCGGGAGGTTATACCGGTTCGGTCGGCTCGGGCAGATCGGCCGGCGGGTCGTCGGCGGCGGTGGTTACGGCGTCAGATGCCGCGGGGAGGCGACTCCGGTGGTCGGCGGCGGCAGCGGAGTAGACGGGGAGGGGCGGCGCTGGGCGGCGGGTCCGGTGGCGGTGTCGGCGGCGGTCGACGGCGACGAGAGCGGCGGCTGCGGCCTCCGGCGGTGGTGGCGGCGGCGGTGAGATGCGGTGTCGATGGCGCAAGATGCGGGGCGAGGCGAGAGGAGGAAAAGAGGGGCGGCGGTGTCGGGGCTGGCCTTTTTAATGGGGCAGGGGAGGGCGGTGGCGTGGGGAAGGGGGCGACGGGCGCCGTGGGGGCGGCGGACTCCGGTGAGTCCCGCTGGGGCATGCGAGGAGGAAGGCGGCGGAGCGCTGGCCGGGCTGGGTCGTGGCCTGGCCTGGGAGCTGGGCCGGCCCAGTTAGGCCGAAGGGTTTTTTCTTTTAATAAAACGTTTTCTCAGACAAAAAAAAACAGAATAGAGAAAATATATTATATAGGCATATAATATATCAAAAAATTTAGAAAAAGATTTCCTACATCGTGAACATTTTTATAGCATCAAATAAAATTCACACTAATTTAAATAATTCAAACAGTGCTACTTGTAACGCCCCGGATTCGATGCGCCAGGTGTCTGCTAGTTATTTGTCGTCGTTGCCATGTCATTTGCTTGCATGTTGCATTTTTATCATGTCATCATGTGCATTTCATTTTGCATACGTGTTCGTCTCATGCATCCGAGCCTTTTCCCCGTTGTCCGTTTTGCAATCCGGCACTCCTATGCCCTCCGGTGTCCCCCTTTTGTCTTCTGTTGTGAGTGGGTATTAAACTTTCTCGGAATGGACCGAGTCTTGCCAAGCGGCCTTGGTATAGCACCGGTAGACCGCCTGTCAAGTTTCGTGCCATTTGGAGTTCGTTTGATACTCCAACGGTTAACCGGGTAACCGCTAAAGCCTCTTTTGTTGCAGCCCAACACCCCTTCCAAAGTGGCCCCAAATCCAGCAAGCTCCCCTCCATGCTCACGGTCGTTCGATCACGATCGTGTGGCCGAAAACCGCTCCTCATTTGGACTCTCCTAGCTCCCCTACCTATAAATCTAGACCTCCCCCGAAATTTTCGGATCATTTTCCCCCCGAAACCCTAGCCCCGCTCCTCTCGCCCGCCGGACAAGTCCGTCCCACGCCGGACGTCGTCCGCCGCCGCCGTCCAGCCAATCGCCGTCCGCCACCTGTCCTCGCGCCGCCTCCCGCCGCCGCGGCCCGCGGAGCCCATCCGGGGCCCGCGCCGGCCCGCTCCAGCGCCCGCGCCTCGCCGGAGTGCGCCGCCCGGCCCCTCCGCCGCACCACGCCCGCGCGTCGCCGCCGTACGCCGCGTCCCGCCGCCTCCTGCACCGACGTCTGCCGCGCCGCCGCCCTCCGCCGAGCCACCTCCCGTGCGCCCCGGTCCCGCGCCCGTCACCGGCGCGCTGGCTCCCACGCCGCCAGCTCCTCCCGGCCGGAGCGCCGCCCGCCCGCGCCTCCTCCGGCAGCCGCGCCCGGAGCCGCCCCGGCCGAATCCGCCCCGCCGCCGCCGGAGCTCATCCCGCCGTGCCTCTCGGCCCTCGCCTCGCCGCCAACCTCCCTGCTCCGCCCGTCGCCGGTGCCTTCCGGCGACATCCGCCGCCGGAGTAGCTCGCCGTCGCCGGAGATCCTCGCCGGTCTGGCCTCCTCTGCCCACCGGGTCGGCCCCGTCCCGGATCTAGACGAGATCCACCAAGCCACCAACCAAACGCCGTCCCCATTCCGGATCCCTCCGTCCCGGAACGCCTCCGTCCCGGGTTGACTTTTCCCGGAGGTATAATTTCCACTAAGTCCCCGAATCCCTGACATAATCATGCCATGTTCATCATGCTGTATCTCTGCATCCGTAGCTCCATTTCATGCGTGTAATATGTCAAATTGTTCGCCTCGACGAGTAATTCATTTCATTCCATTGCATAATTTTCATTTGAGCTCATCTTGATGCCCGAAATGTTGTTGGAAGAGTGCATGTTGATGTTAATCTGCTGAAACTGTTATAACTTGCTAATTTGTCATTTTTGCCATGATTGATGTGTGCATCCTATGAGGTTGATGTCTTCATGTGTTTTGATCTATGCTATTCCATCTTTCCAGGGGTGCCAACCATGTATTTTGTGAGTTGTGTGCTGAGTGTATCAGGCTTGCTAAGTAGGGTAGTTGCTGTTGCTGTTTTCCTGACAGATTCTGTTATATTTTGTTGCTATGTTAACATGCTTCTACAAATAATTCTATGCATAATCTGGAGATGCTCTATAAACATGTTTTGATCTACATGTCTTTCTCTATCCATTCATGCCCCTGGTTGCATTTATAGGTTGCTTTAGCTTGTTGTAATCTTGCTCTAAATTTGCTTGATGTTGTTGCTGTCAACCTATTAACATGAAGTTCAGTTTTGGCCATATGCTTTTCTAGTGATCAATGTGCCCTATGAACTTATTCTTGCCATGCTTAGCTTCACAAACATGTCTTCTTGCTGTTGGTTTCCTTGCTATGCCATGTGTTGCTCTGTGGTGAGTGGTTCAAGCTCACCAACATGCCTACTTATTGTTGTTCCTGCCATGTTAGAATCTGTAATATAACTTGCCATGTTTACATGGGTGCCATCATATTTTCTGTGCCTTTTTGGCTCAGGGTCAGTAAGGGACTTTTGATCTATGCATTTAGTAGGTTCATGCCATGCCTTTGTTTGCCATGTTAAGTTCCTGTAACATGTTGTTTGATAGCTCTAAACATTGCAACCTGATGTTATTTCCTGATAAGTCTGAAACTGTTATTATTTGCAATCTTACCATGTCCTTTTGAGCATGTTCTAGTTGTTTCTGGAGATAGCTCAGTGTTCATGTTTTGTTATGCTTTACGTGTACTTCATGCCCATGCCTTTTGTTATTATGTTGGGGTGATGTAGCATATTGTTTTGATGCTTGCAATATACCTAGTTGCTGTTATGGACAGATTGTTGTTATGCCTTGTATAGTGCGTATGTGTTGCACCGTTGCTCCGTTTTGAGTGTGCTCTATATGAAACTTGCTTGATTTTGCATGTAGCTTCATATTATCATGTTGCATCCTTGTTTTGAGGTGTTTTCTTGATGTTTGTATGCATTTTGCATCAATGCCATTCTCTACTTGTTTTGCTCATATCTTCTAGGCCGTAGCTCCGAATCTAATGAACTTTATATGTAACTTGACTAGAATTTTGTGTAGATCCTCTTGGTGCTCTTTAACTTGCTGTTTAACAACTTGAACTTAATGTTTATTCAGTTCTGGACCAATTTCGAAATTTGCATATAAGGACTTACCGGAATTGTTATATGTTGTTTCCGGCCTCATTTAAACTTGCCTTGATGTGTTGTTCTTGTTTGCATCATCTCTTGCCATGAGTAGCTTCATGTAGCTTTGTCATGCATCATGCTTGTCGTGCATCATGTCTTGTCAATGTGTGGTGTGTTTACCATGTTGTGTGCTTCTTCTCGATAGTTCCCGTTTCGTTGCGATCGTGAGGATGCGTTCGTCTTCGTGTGGTTCGTCTTCGTGGCTTCATCTTCTTCATGGACTCGTTCTTCTTCCTTGCGGGATTTCAGGCAAGATGACCGCTACCCTGGATCTCACTACTATCATTGCTATGCTAGTTGCTTCGTTCTGTCGCTATGCTGCGTTACCTATCATTTGCTCTTCAAGCCTCCCAAATTGCCATGAACCTCTAACCTTTGACTCCCTTCCTAGCAAACCGTTGTTTGGCTATGTTCCCGCTTTGCTCAGCCCCTCTTATAGCGTTGTTAGTTGCAGGTGAAGTTGAAGATTGCTCCATGGTGGACAGGGTTTTGTTGGGATATCACAATATCTCTTATATTATTAATGCATCTATATATTTGGTAAAGGGTGGAAGGCTCGGCCTTATGCCTGGTGTTTTGTTCCACTCTTGCCGCCCTAGTTTCCGTCATACCGGTGTTATGTTCCCGGATTTTGTGTTCCTAACGCGGTCGGGTGATTTATTGGACCCCCTTGACAGTTCGCTTTGAATAAAACTCCTCCAGCAAGGCCCAACCTTGGTTTTACAATTTGCCTCACCACCACCTACTTTTCCCTTGGGAGTAATTAACCCATGGGTCATCTTTATTATAGCCCCCCCCCCCCGGGCCAGTGCTTGTCTAAGTGTTGGTCCGAACCGAGCCTCCTGCGGGGCCACCTCGGGGAAACTCGAAGTCTGGTTTTACTCGTAGCCTGTCTCATCCGATGTTGCCCTGAGAACGAGATATGTGCAGCTCCTATCGGGATTGTCGGCGCATCGGGCGGTTTTGCTGGTCTTGTTTTACCATTGTCGGAATGTCTTGTAAACCGAGATTCCGAGTCTGATCGGGTCTTCCTGGGAGAAGGTCTATTCCTTCGTTGATCGCGTGAGCTTGTCATGGGCTAAGTTGGGACACCCCTGCAGGGTTTAAACTTTCGAGAGCCGTGCCCGCGGTTATGTGGCAGATGGGAATTTGTTAATGTCCGGTTGTAGATAACTTGACACCTGATCCGAATTAAAATGCATCAACCGCGTGTGTAGCCGTGATGGTCTCTTCTCAGCGGAGTCCGGGAAGTGAACACGGTTTCTGTGTTATGTTTGACGTAAGTAGGAGTTCAGGATCACCTCTTGATCATTGCTAGCTTCTCGACCGTTCCGCTTGCTCTCTTCTCGCTCTTCTTTGCGTATGTTAGCCACCATATCACTACTAGGGAAAAGGCTATACACAGAATCTTAGCAGCAGCGAGGGTTAAAAACCCTTGCTACTGCTACTTACTAGCAGCGCAGGTTTTTAAACCTCGCTACTACTAAGTTGATAGCAGCAGCGCGGGTTTGTAACCCTCGCTACTACTAAGCGGTCTTTACTGTGCCCCCCGGGATATGCCATAGTAGTAGTGAGGGTTTATAACCCTCGCTACTACTAAGTTGATAGCAGTAGCGCGGGTTTTTAACCCTCGCTACTACTAACCCGCGCTACTGCTATCAACTTAGTAGTAGCGTGGGTTTAAAACCCGCGCTACTGCTAATCGTCTGTCATAGTAGTAGCGCGGGGTATGGCATATTTGTCAAAGTCTACCCCCACCCCCCCTGTGGACCGCCTTTTCTGTTTTAAAAAAAATAAAAGAAAATGATAAAAATGTCAAAAAAATAAAAGAAAATATGTTTCCCATGTGATATGTGGTCTAGTTGTTGGGAAAATTCACAAATATGAATTTCGACTTTATTTGCAAAATCTCTCTGGAAAATTGTAAAATGGCCATAACTTTTGCATACGAACTCGGATGAAAAAGTTTTTTATATGGAAAAGCATCTACTCGAAAAGTTACATCCGAATTTAACTGGGGGAACCCCGTTAAACATTTTTAAAATCCTCAAAAGCCTAACAGAAAAAAAGTTACGGGGCTTTTAAGATCTGGAGGCAAAAAAATTCAAAAAAAATCAGTTTTTTTTAATTTTTGTTAAATCTGGTCAAACTATGGTCAAACTAATTATTCAAGAATATTAGTGTTACTAAATAATTATTTTAGTTTTTTTGAATTTTGGTCAAATCTGGTGAAACTATGGTCAAACTGTGGTCAAATCTGGTCAAACTATGGTCAAACTATGGTCAAACTAATTATTCAAGAAATATTAGTGTTACTAATTTTTTAGAACAATAGTTTCAAACTCAAACAGTGAAATGTGTGACTTCATGCTCAAGCTAAATTCCTGAGGTTAATAGGATTGACATCTTACTATTGTCAGGAAAACAACAAGTGCAGACTTGGAAACGAGGGAGAATAGAACCCGCAAGTTAAGCGTGCTCAGGCTGGAGTAGTGAGAGGATGGGTGACCATCCGGGAAGTTAGATGATTTGGATTGATGAGGGGTGATTAGAGATTAAATTGAGCAGCGATGAGGGGTGATTAGAGATTTGAGGTTAAAATAATTCAGAAATTTGAAAATTAGGGAAAAATTTTCAAAAAATTTGAAATTTTTTTTTAGAGATTACAGATTAGTAGTAGCGCGGGTTTCTACCCACGCTACTGCTATACGTTAGCTGTAGCGCGGGTTGCACCCGCACTACTGCTATAAGTTAGCTGTAGCGCCTTATTAGTAGCGCGGGTACCCGCGCTACTAATAGGCCCAAAACCCACGTTGCTGCTAGGCTTTTCCCTAGTAGTGTATCATGCTTAGTCGCTGCTGCAACCTCACCACTTATCCATTCCTTACCCATTAAGGTTTGCTAGTGTTGATACCCATGGTAATGGGATTGCTGAGTCCTCGTGGCTCACAGATTACTACAACAACAGTTGCAGGTACAGGTTTTGCGATGAGCATGACGCGAGAGCGATGTTGCTTGTTTTGGAGTTTCTTCTTCTGCTTCTTCGATCAGGGGATAGGTTCCAGGTCGGCAGCCTGGGCTAGCAGGGTGGATATTGTTTGAGTTTCTGTTTATGTATCATCCGTAGTCGGATGTTGATCTCTTGTATGATGATATTGTATTCGTGCGGCATTGTATGCCTTTTGTATGTATCCCCATCTATTTATGTAATGTTGATGTAATGATATCCTACTTGCAAAAGCGTCTTCAAGATGCGCTTCTATCCTTGGTGGGACCTTCGAGTTCCTTTAGGATAGGGTCGCATCTTGGGCGTGACACTACTGCTCTAATAAAATCCAAAGAAAATCATTTTAAAAATACCGAAATTATTCAAATTTGATTCTCTCCAATTTTCTGATGTAGGGAATCATGTTACCCTATTTTCCATATATTTTATTTTTGGAGAAAAATAATTTGAATAAAACTCAAATAACTCCAAATTGAAAATAAATTCAAACAAACTTTGAATTTAATTCTTTGAAACTCCCAACTCATATTTCATATATTTTGAAGAAGTCATTTTATCTTCTCTCATGAAAATCATTGAGTTGCGTGAAGTTTATGAATTGAAATATTTCCAAATGAAATTCAAATATTTTCAAATACCCTTTCATTTAATTAAATGGAAGAATTCATATCATCTTCGCTCAAGGGTTTTGTATTTGAAAAGGATTTGAACTCATGGAGATCAGAAAATAAAATGAAAGTTTGGGAAAGTCCTTTTATTCCCTCTCTTTTAACTTTCAAAAAGTTTCGAATTTCACTCAATCAATCAAACAATCCATCAAATCTATCTATTTATTATAACATTCCAAAATTTAGAATTTTGGGATGTTACAAACCTACCACCCTTAAAATGAATCTCGTCCTCGAGATTCGGAGAGGCTAGCAAGAAATAGGTTAGGGTTTGGGGGTCTTCTCAAAATCCATCGATCGTCTCCGGGGTCTCGGGTGCTACCACCCTTAGAACATGGTTACGGTTCCATCAAAACTCATATACTCCATCCTTATTGTTGACAGTGTCGGTCTTCCCAGATCTTCAGGAAAATTCCTTCTCGAGGCTCTTCCGGTAGCGGCATAACCTTTTCTTAATTCCTGTGTCCATTTCATCCTGGTAAGGTTATTCCGAGACAAGGTCTTCTTAGCTGACAGGTCTGGCGCCAATACTAAACAACTATCGATATCTCCTGGTGGTCAACAATTTATGGTTTCTCCTGCAGGAAATGGGTCTGGGCTTCATTCTCACCATATAACCTACGGTTGGCAACAGCTGCCGTGTACAAGGGAAAATACTTATACCATTCTAAGGTTCAAACAAGGTTTTGATCGTCGTCTCTCTACTATAGGTAAGTCACTCAGATTTACCATCCTGTATAGCAAGGCGAATAAGAAGAGTAAGTCGGTATGATGATCAATCCATCCCGCACCCAAATCATTACCTTGTATATGGTTTAGCGAATCTCGCATGCTAACACTCGGTCATCCTTACAAGCATTGCAGAATTTCTCTTGTCAATGAACTAAGTTCGGATAAATCCATGGATTCTGCAAGCCAAACAACCATCTATCGTTCCTTCACTACTCTTAGGTTTTGCGTAAACCCCTATAGAATCATCTGTGGGTAGGGTCGTAATCTCTTCCAGGTTTTCCTTCAACAAGAGTGTGCTTGCTTCTTGGCAGGTCCTGGGGCCTGTGGGTTATGGCCCACTCATCACTTGTAGTCCTTGAACTTATCCTCGGGCTTCTGATCATTATTCCAACTTCCAACTTCCTAGTATTCTTAAATCCATCCTATTGTACTGTCTCCCTTCCTTCTATTGGCACCAAACTAGGACATGATTACTCAGACTCATCATGGAATTTCCATTGATCCATATTTCCAACATCATATCTCCTTTATATCCAATAGTAATTCACCTCTTCATCCACGTGGGATATCCAACATACCGAGATAAAACTTATACTTATGAAGTCCATACTCCACTTCGTGGAACATCATTATCCTTTCCAGGGTCAAGCATCCTTACAGGTGAATATTGGCCATATCTGCATGGCACTTCTTCAACTGGGAAACGTGAAACACATCATGAACTCCTGACAGTCCTTCAGGGTGACTCCAATTTGTTGGCCATTTCTCCCATACGTTCCAAAACTCGGTATGGTCCTACAAATCTCGGGGGTAACTTTCTCTTAACTGCAAATCGTTTAACTCCTCAGAGGGGACACACGAAGACATGCTCTGTCTCCAATTTCGTAGACTTCCTCCTTGCATTTTTGAGTCTGCATAACTCTTCTGCCAGGACTGAGCTACCTTCAGTCTATCTCGAAGCAACTTAACATTATCTTCTGAATCCTTGATCACATTTGGTACAAAACAACTGACGGTTTCCAACTTCATCCCACATCAACGGTGTCTGGCTCCTTCTCATACAAAGCTTAAAAAGGGGCCATCTTCAAACTGGCTGGGTAACTGTTGTTGTATGAGAACTCCACGTAAGGTAGATTATCATCACTACTAGATCCATAATCTAGTGCACACGCTCTCAACATGTCCTCCAGAATCTGATTGACTCTCTCGATCTATCCATCTGTCTGCAGATGAAAGGTTGTACTGAACTCTAGCCTAGTACCCAAAGTGTGGTGCAGCTGATTCCAAAACTTTGAGGTAAACTGTGTTCCTCTATCTGATACGATGGTCCTCGAAACTCCATGCAGACATACGATCCAGGTCAAATATATCTTGGCCAACTTCGCACTTGTATAGGTGCTTTTCAATGGGATAAAGTGAGCCACTTTGGTCAAGCAAATCAACTACTACCCAGATAGAATCATATCCCGATCGGGTTCTGGGAAATCCGGTAATGAAATCCATGCCAAGCTTATCCTACTTCCATTCGTGTATCGGCATAGGCTGTAGTAATCCTGCTGGCTTCTGATGCTCTACTTTTACTCTCTCTGGCATACATCACCTACGACTACATACTCCGCAATATCCTTCTTCATACCAGTCCACCAGAAACACTCCTTCAAATCCAAATACATCTTGGTGTTTCCAGGGCGAATCGAGTATGGTGAGTCATGAGCCTCTTGAAGTATTTACTTCCTGATCCCTGCATTATTGGGAACATATACACGGTCCTCGAACCATAAGGTGTCGTTCTCATCCTTGTGAAAACCTTTGGCCTTTCCTTTGCTCATCCTCTCTTTTTCCTCAGCAATCTCTTTGTCATCCTTCTGAGCTTCATGAATCCTTCCCAACAATGTAGACTGAACTTCCATTGCTCACTACAGGAATCTGCTACTTTGCCATCTGCCATGGCGGACGGCAAAGGCACGGATGGCGGACGGCAAAGGTCTTTGCCGTCGGCCGCAGACGGCAAAAGTGGACGGCAATGTAAGGGACGGCAAAGAGCTACATTGCCGTCCACTTCGGGCGGCTGACGGCAAAGGGTCCTTTGCCATCAGCTGCCGACGGCAAAGAATGCTGACGGCAATAATTGCGCTGTTACTCCGTTAGGTGGTTAACGGCAAGCCTTTGCCGTCCGCCACTGTAGGCAAAGTTTTTTTCCTCTTTGTCGTCCGCCGCTGGAGGCAAAGTTTTTTTCCTCTTTGCCGTCAGCCACTGTTGGCAAACTGACCAAATAGGTCAGCCTCAAAGGAAGCACAGTTGCCTGCCACGTGGCCTCTTTGCCGTCCGCTGCTGATGGCAAAGAGCCCTTTGCCGTCGGTGGCAGACGGCAAAGAGCCTGCATATTGTCTCTTTTTTTCTTTTTTTTAAATCCAACAATTTTCACAGCAAATATATATGACATATATAGATATATTTCACAGGGCTATTTAACAGCACATAAGTTTCATCGTACATACATATATAGTTCCATCCACTCATACATAGCAAGTTGCACATACACATAAGTTGCAACCATTAGGAGGTTGCACATACATATTACAATGCAAAGTTTCATGAAGATAGCAAGTTCCATCGTAGCATACACATAAGTTGCAACCATTAGAAGAATACTAGAAGAGAATGAAATAAAAAACAAGCACTCCATAGCAAGCTAGCTTCCGAGAAGTGAATGAAATATGCAAAATGGCAAATAAGAAAGTTAGGAAAAGGTGACTAGAAGAAGAAGAATAGAAGAAGAAGCACGCCATCGTTTGTGAGGTAACTTAGGTGAAATGGATCGTTTATGAGCTAACTTAGGTAAAATGCATCATTTTAGAGCTAATGTAGGTAAAATGGATCGTTTATGAGCTAACTAAGCTAATTATGCCGTTTTTTACATAAGTAAGGTAAGTACATGTCATTATTGAGCAAACCTAGTTAACTAAGCATATTATAACTAACTTAGGTCATTTTGGAGGAAATAGAGCTAAATATAGATCATTTTAGAGCTAACTTAGGTAAAATGGCTGGTTTTGGAGGTCGGTAAGCTTATTAAGTCATTTTGCAGGAAAAGAAGCTAACTCTAGGTCATTAAGGTAAGCATATTGGATGAAATAAAGCTAAGTCTAGGTCTTTATGCATTTGTTAAGCAAAAAAACTAGAGAAACTTACCTTGATCATGGAGGTGTGGGAGCGGGCTGGCTCATGCCAGTAGCTGGAGAAGGATCGTGTGATGCTTGTGTGGAGTTATGCTGCACCAAAGATCATTTCCAATGTTTCGTTAGCATGATGACACTCGAATGTTAAGACTAGCAAGTAACGTCCATTAAGATTAAACTCACCGTGGTCTCAGGAGCAATCTCTGGATCAATGGCTATGGAGCCATGGGACCTCCCGCCACTAGATATCATCACCTGCTCTGGATTGTAGGGGATCTGGCTCGGGTTAAGATCCTCCCCTTTCCTCGCCTTCCCCTTGACTTGCTTGTAAGAGGCAGTGTGGGCCATGGCATACAGGTTGTACCCCTCTGGCACCTTATCCGTCTTATTGTAGCATGCCTGAAAGAGAGAAACAAAGTAAATTAGTAATTAAAGGGCTCAAGCTAGCATGATGAATGAATTGCATTAATCATGAAGCAAACCACATTACCCAATTCTGCCCGAACTGATATAAGCTGGAGCTACCTTGATGGTGTGGCACACCTTCAATTTGGGCACGTTTGTCCTTGGCCTCAGTCGGCTCCCCTTCCATCTTTCAATACCTGCCATGACAAAGAGTAAACGAAATTAGTACAATCTAAAAAAATACCGACATGAATAATAATATTTATATCACTTAAGTGTATCATCATCAAGTACAACATGAAAAATTGAATACCTGACACTACTAATAATCTCGATCAGTATCATCAATAAATGCATAATCATCATCATCACTATAATCAATGACAGGCTCATAGGGTTCAGTGGCATCAACATGTGGAAGGCCACCTTTACGTAATCGGTCAAGCATTGAGAGGTCTTCCGCAGCAGTAACCTCTTCTTGTTCCGGCTCTTCTTGTTCCTCCTCTGGCGTGATGTGGGATTCACTGTCGCTGTCTACTCCAATGTTTTGGGGTGAAGTATACTGGTTCTTGAAACACTTTTTGGAAAGACGTGTCTCTTGGAAGAATTCTCCTTCATATGTGTCTGGGTTAATGTGAGGTTCATAATCATCTTCCTTTGGGGGAGATAGTCTAGCACGTGGCGGCACTTCATAAACGACATCCCAACCTTTCAGATTTGGATTAGTTTGGCAGGCCCAGGGTAGATAGAATACTTGGGTCGCCTGTTGAGCCATAATATAGACATCAGGAACATCTAAATGGGTGCTTTGGTTGATTTCAACTAG
This sequence comes from Triticum timopheevii, assembly GCA_963921465.1. Lineage (NCBI taxonomy): Eukaryota > Viridiplantae > Streptophyta > Magnoliopsida > Poales > Poaceae > Triticum > Triticum timopheevii. The sequence goes on along the minus strand of OY997270.1, from coordinate 182,328,609 downwards.
CCCTATATGTTCATGAGTCCTTCTAGTCTCCTTCGGCTAAAACCAATAACATTTGAAGACTATGACATTCGGTGGGTTTTCACCATAGAATAGAAGTTCATAAATTGCTTCAACTCTCCCATAATACTCGGTACCTCCTTCGCCAATAGCAGATACACAACAACTCGTAGACTTTCGGTCGGCCATAGATAGCTCTTTGCCATAGGTACGAAAACGATACTCGTTGATGTCGTATTTGTCAAATGAACGGACCTTATAGTCAAAACCATTAGCGACTTGTCTCAATTCGGCGTCCATAGACTCTGAATTAGCCTACAAGTTTAATATGAAAGGATTGTTGCATTACGCACAAATTAGCAAATGAAATGAAATTGTCTAATAGAATTTACCATTTATTTGAACCAAGAGATGAAACCGGGATAGCCGCCTCCTTGCTTTGCGAGAAGCTCATACTCTTTGACGGAATCCTTTTGGATCACCGCTCCATACAAGAATAGGGCGACGTATCAACTGTATGAAATATCCAGGAATAAGAGCAGTTAAAAGGAAATAGAAGTTGCGAAACAATGTACCGAGAACTTACTCGATTTACGGCCGCACTTCTATCAGGTTGTTGAAGATATACAACGAAATGGTCCGCCATTCTTCGTTATCCAAAGATAATAGATTTGAAACACTGGCTGGTGCGAGATTGCGTTTGAATAGGCTGAGGTGGGATCCACCCTTTTTAGGCTCGTCAGCATTGTACCGAGGCTTCGGATTATGCAAATGACGATTTTTGGTTTCGTAGTGTGCTGTCACGAAGTTTGCCGCCTCCTCAGTGATGAATGCCTCAGCCATAGACGCTTCAATTCTACATTTATTTTTACATTTTTCTCGAAGCGTCTTCTGCATCCTCTCAGTTGGGTAGCACCAACGATTTTGCACGGGCCCCCCCAATCTTGCCACTGTCGGGAGATGCAAAATCAAATGCTGCATTGGATTAAAGAAGCCCGGTGGAAAGATCTTCTCTAACTTGCAGATCAACTCTGGCGCCAATTCTTCCATTTCTTCTAGGACGCCAGGCGATAGTTCTTTCGCACAAAGAACACAGAAGAAATAGTTGAGTTCTGCCAGTACTAGTCATTCATCCTCAGGGATGAAGCCACGCAACATCACCGGCATTACCCGCTCAATCCATATGTGCCAATCATGACTCTTGAGACCAAATATCTTCAATTTATCAAGACTCGCTCCCCTCTTTAGATTTGCTGCATACCCATCAGGGAACTTCAATTGCATTTTCACCCACAAGATAATTTCCCTCATGGCTGGCCTTCCAAGATTGAACCATGCCTTTGGCTTCGTCCAGTTCTGCTTTCCTTTCGGTTCTTTCATGTTTTGTAATGGCCTATCACATAGCACCTCAAGATCGACTCTAGCCTTAGTATTATCCTTTGACTTCCCATCTATGCCGAACAATGTACCAAAAAGTGCCTGGGCGATATTCTTCTCAGTGTGCATCACGTCGATGTTGTGTGAACAAAGGAGGTCTTTGAAGTAAGGTAGATCCCATAAGCATGTTTTGTGAGTCTAGGCGTGCTCAGAACTATACCCCTTGAAGTACCCTGGACGCTCTGGATCTGGCTCGATAGCGTTTAACTGATCCAGGGTCTATTGGCTTGTCAACGCAGGTGGTGCAGAGTTTTTTACAACTCTACCTCTGATGAAGTTCTTCTTGTCTTTCCTGAACTTATGGCGAGGATCCAGGAACTGTCTATGCATGTCGAAGCAAGAAAACTTGCGACCGGCCTGAAGCCAATGAAACTCAAGAGCTCCCTTGCATGTGGGGCACGGGAACCTTCCATGCACACACCAGCCAATGAATAGCGCATACGCCGGCAAGTCATGCGTCGAGTACATGTACCAGACACGCATTATGAAGTTTCGTTTGCTATAGGCGTCGTATGTCTTGAACCCATTATCCCAGGCTTCTTGCAATTCGTCCTTAAGCGGCTGCACGTACACATTCATATTTTTCCCCGGATAGCTGGGCCCTGGAATTATCAACGTCAGGAAAATGTTCTTTCTTTGCATAATCTGTCCGGGGGGGGGGGGAGATTGAGTGGAAAGACAAATACAGGCCAACAACTATATTGGGCTGCCGTCATACCAAACCCACTGAACCCATCGGTGCTGATGCCGACTCGAGGATGCCTCGGATCTGCCGCTTTGTCAGCATGTAATTCATCAAACCTTTTCCACGCAACACCATCCAATGTGTGTACCATCATCAGTTTCCCATCTGCATCTAGTTCGGTTCTTTTGCCTGTTTTGTGCCATGTCATCTGTCTGGCCGTCTCTTCGACCATGAAAAAACGTTCAAGTCTTGGTACGATTGGCATATACCTAAGAACACCAACAGGGATTTTGGTCTGTGTCTTCTCACCCATACCGTTGTCTACCACAATATACCTGGAACACTTGCAAATGGGACAATAGTTCAAGTCCGCATAGTCAAGCCTAAATAAGGCACATCCTTTCTCACAGGCATGTGTCTTCTCATAGGGCATCTTCAGTGCGCGGAGGATTTTGTCCGACTGGTACAGGTTTGCAGGCATTACATGGCCTTTGGGTAGAAAGCGACCAAATACTGTCATAATTGCATCATAGCATTCTCTGCCCAAGTTGAACTGAGCCTTCAAAGCCATTACTTGTGAGATGGCATCCAACTGACAAAGCTCAGTGTGCTCGTGGAGCGGACATTTTGAAGACTCCAACATTTCATTGAAGGCCTTTGCAGATTCCTCCATCTCCTCTTCCGAATCCCGAGGATCATCATAGTCTTACACCATGTTTTCCATCCCGGTACCATGCTCGTCGGTGCGACGATGATCCACCTCAGCTCGGTCACGTTGGACAGACTCGCCATGAAATGTCCACACCGTATAATCGGCCGCAAAACCATTCTTCTGTAGGTGTTTACCCATTTCAGCCTCTGTCCTCTTTTCCCAATTACCGCATCAGAAACAGGGGCACCAAGTTTTCCTCTGGCCATTTGCAAATGCGGCTTGCACAAACCCCTTGGTTTCTGTGAACCATTCAACGCTCCATTTGTTCTGACCAGTGTGACTGGTATACATCCACGCACGATCACTCATCTTGACTTTCAGAGCTACTGGACACACAACAATTATATATATAATTCACCATGTATATATTCATCAGTTGATCTACTTTGTCAATTTTATTACGTCCATGCAACCTACACTCTAATAGGTAATGATAGGTCCTAATCCCACCCGAGTATGTGTAGATTGGGTTCATTTTCCCATATGCTATGCTCCGGATCCGGCGCAAAATTTTGGCAGCACCTCCCCGCTGTTCTCCTGATACACGTCTCTGCAATAAACAGAGAGGATGTGTACCCGGAGAACAATAGGGGAGGCACTGACGAAATTTATGCGTCGGATGCGAAGCAAAGCATATGGGAAAACGAACCCAATCTGCACATACTCGGGCTGTCCATGGATAGCGTTGGACAATTCGAAAGAATCAAGGTTATAAATATGCAAATGCATGCATATTTATAACTATGACGCTTTCGAACGGAAGACACATATTGGTTACGCATACTGATGATTCAAGACACATATATAGCTAGCTACCAAATTTCATGTCATTTGTGCAAATAATTAATGGGGGAGAAGGACATGTCATTTGTGCTCACCCACGAACGAAGGGGCAGAGCTCGTCAAACGCACGGCGAGGTCGTCGAACACCAAACCTCACAGCGATGAAACAACTGCACATTTAAATCTACCCGATCAACGCAATTATATATGATGTTTTTCATACCAAAATCGAAAAATATATGACCTAACTAATAATTCACAAATATATAACCCCGTCGGCCTCTGGAAGGCCAAAGAGCACATTTTCGGGAGGTTTAGGGGGTCGGGGTGTGATGTCGGTGTCTGGGTGCTGTTTCGGGGTTAGGGTGTCGTTTCGGGGTCGGGGTGTCGGGGTGTGGTGTCGTGGTCTGTGTGTCGGGGTGTGGTGTCGGGGTCGGGGTGTCGGGGTCAGGGTGTCGGGGTCAGGTGTCGGGGTGTGGTGTCGGGGTCGGGGTGTCGGGGTCAGTGGTCGGGGTGTTTCCTTCTATCCTTCGTGTTCTTTCCTACTCTTCTTCTTCTTCTTCTTCTTCTTTCCTTTCTTCTTCTTTCCTTTCCTTTCTTCTTCTTCTTTTTTCATCTTTTTCTACTTCTTTTACTTCTTTTCTTTTCTTCTATTCTTCTTCTTCTACTTCTTCTACTTCTTCTACTTCTTTTCTTCTTCTTCTTTTTCATCTTTTTTCTACTTCTTTTCTTTTCTTCTTTTTCATCTTTTTTCCACTTCTTCTTCTTTTCTTCTACATATTCTTTTTTCTAACACTAACACTAAATTTTCTTCTTTTCTAACACTAAATCTAACACTAACACTAACACTAACAATTAAACAAGAATTAAACAGCAAAAAAAAGAAAAACAGAAAAAAACGCACCGGAGCAGGGGGCGACGCTGGCGCCGGGGTGATTGGTGGGTGGGGGGCGGCGGAGCTCCGGGGCAGTGGGATGGCCGGGCGGCGGGGGTGGGGGCGGCGCCGGGCGGGAGGGGCGGGGGCGGGGGCGGGGGCAGGAGGGGCGGGGGCAACGCCGGGTGGCGGGACGGTGGGGGCGGTGGCGGGTGGGGGAGGGGGTGGGAGCGGCGGCGACACCGGGCGGCGGGGGGCAGTGGCGGGTGCGGCGAGGGCGGGGGCGGCGCCGGGCGGCGGGGGCGGGGGCGAAGGAGGTCGAGGGAGAGAGATGAGTAACGGGCGGGGGAGGGGGCTCGGCCGTTAGTTAGGTTAGTTAGGGTAGCCTTTGCCGTCCGCCCTCCTTAGCCGTCTGCTTTTCTTCATATTTGCCATCTGCGGCGGACGGCAAAGCGGGGGGACGTTAAATATTTTTTAACCAGCTCCTCAGTGGGCCCCCTTCCTTCTTTGCTGTCTGCTAGCGGACGGCAAAGATTCTTTGCCGTGAACTAGCGGACGGCAAAGAGCTGGCTGATGGAAAAGGCTTTCTTTGCCATCAGCCAGTTCTTTGCCGTCTGCTTTCGGGTACCTGATGGCAAAGAGCTTCTTTGTTGTCCGCTAGCTGACGGCAAAGAGCTGGCAGATGGCAAAGTAGCTGATTCCAGTAGTGGCTGCAACAAAACCTTTGGGAACAGTCTCCAACCGAAGTTCCGTGAGATCCTCGGCTAACTCCTTTGGTAAATCCCCACTTATGAGGGTATTCATCCTTGTTTTCTTTATGGTTGTGTCCTATTCCTCCACAAAGCTTGTATGCACAAGGTTTCTTCATATTCCTTTCCATAAGGCCTCAACTTCTAGGACACAAACTAAGACTTTAGCAAAGTCAACTTAAATTCATTCCAAGTGGTTACTCTTTGCCATCCATTGATGGTTTGGTACATCCTCCACCAAGTAGCAGCAACTCTTACAAAGCACTGAAGAGCAGGCTGGGTTATATCCTTTTTGGCTTTAGGGTTATCCTCCATGTTCTGAATCCATCGGTCCGTATCCAATTGACTCATCAGTCCAGAAAATACGAGCTCATCTCCATTCATCCTCTATTTGGTCCATGGGTTTGGGGTGGGATAAAAGAGATCGAGAGGGATGCACACAATACAAACAATAGTTTTGAAAAGACAGGTTTTATTGTGGCTGTCGGAAAAACATCAAACAAATGACAGCTCACAATCGTCGCATCTAACACAGGTATAATACGGGTTTGGGCTTCTAATGGTCAATAAATCTTCAAAGTCATCAAACTCTTCGATTCTTGTTCATGTCTCCGATGGCTTCTTCCGATCATGCTTGTCCTTCTCAAGTTCTTTTACCAGATCATCTCTGTTGACGCGAAGTTTCTCCTGACGTCCTTTAATATTTTGGAGTTGCGTTCCAAACTTCTGGGTTTCAACATCCTTGGCATGAACCATGTCCTTCTATTCTTCAGCTCCTGACAAATCTCTGGTATCTCGAGGTTTTGCTCCTCCAGCTTGGCTACTTTCAGTTTCTGGGTCTTGAGTTCTTCACGAATTGCTTCGTTGTCAATTACGACTTCCTAAAGTCCATCTTAAAAACCCTGATGTAATACTCCAGATCTTGGCGATACACCAGCTAAGGTTAAAACTACATCCTTTGTTGATGGGTGCTCCATCAACTTTCTACCATCCAATCCTTCCGTGCATATGCATGCTTAACTCAGCGTGGTGACAATAGCATAGGCGAACGATAACATCATGAATGTTCATGTTTCTGCTCTTGTCATTTCCATGAGCTATCATTCCATAGTTGATATCTCCTGACTTAGGGCTTTCTTGACAAAACCTTTGAGTTCTAATGCTTCATGTTCCGGTCTTTCTCCAACACACCTTGATCTCGGGTATCGACAGCTTCCATAGTCTTCCAAGTTCCATAAGGGGTGCCTTTCTAGGTCATACAAATCTGGAAATTCTTCAAAGCCTTCAAATTCTCCTATTCTTCAGAGTCTTCAACAGTTGTAGTTTCCATCATTATAATGCTCGGTAAAATCCTCTTCATTCCAAAGTGGTCTTAGTTGTCCGATATCTGGTCCTTCTTGGAGTGGTCTCATCAGTCGAATCTTCATGTGGTGAAAAAGGGGGAAAGGGTATAGTCTCACTAAAAGGAATTTTTGAATAAGCTCAGAAGAGAAGAGAGGTAAAAGATTCTTTTGAAAAGAAAGTTGTAGAGAAAAATCTTTCCTATGGGCTTGCCAGTTTCTAGGGTCACGTTCTACAGTCAACATGTGCTCTGATACCATCTTGTAGCGACCCGACCTGAATGGATCAAGTCTCTGTGCTTAAGTGTCTTCCCTGGATCGGTATGCTGACACACACAGTACTCGAGGATTTATAACAGAGGTAAATCACATGTATAAAGTAACGTAAATACTCTTACCTCAATCCAAATAGCGGAAGTAACAAGGTTGTGGATTCCCATCAACACCAACGGCAAAGTTGAGTGTAGAAATCGTAACCCTAACGTATCACTTACTCGTCGTAAGATCCTGCAACATGAGACGTTGCAGCCACTAAGGGTCAGTACATTGAATGTACTGGCAAATTCACACCATAGAGCAATGATGAATAAAGACTATCACTACATGCATATTTGGCTGGTGGAAAAGCTCTATGGTTACAGTTTTGCGTAAAGCCAATTTTTTTCCTACTGCAAAGGAATAAATTTATTTAACTATCATGGTGGTTGTAGAACATTGAGAATGGTTGACAGCATTCTCAATCCCAATTAAAAGTACTCATTAACAACCCAACAAGATTAATTAAAGAAACATGATGAGATTCACAATGATATCCAAATACTAGATACTCAAGATGTCCATAACCGGGGACACGACTAACCATGATTAGTTTATACACTCTGCAGAGGTTTGCGCACTTTTCCCCACATGACTCGATCTCCTCCGTTTGGTTTCTCGCACTACATGGTGTTTGAGAAATGGATGACCGAGACATAGTCTTTCAGAAGCGCTAGCACCTTACGATGGGTAGACCGTACCAACCTACATCCCCTACATCGGCTAGTCTACCACTGTAAGAGTTCGCACGACTTAGTCAACTATGCTAGAGCCCATAATAGCATGTGGCTGCACACGAAAGTTTCTAGTTTGAATAATCTTATGATCTCTTTGAGCCTGGGTGGTGGTCCGAAGAAAAGCAGGCAAGTCCTGGAAACCCAGGCGTCTAGACAGGCATGTCCTGGAGTAACCAGGTGCCTCAATCCACCCAGATGTGTGTTTAAGTTGCCACCTTAAATAGACCATTAATTAACAAACTCACATCTGTCATGGATACACTCACCCAATCCACGTCTACTAGCATAGCATGGCATAATAAGCAAACGTAGAAGTAACTCCCAAAGGTTTGAATAATAAAACAGGGCAATAGGTTCCTACCTCATCAACTACTTCCCAATACCCACAATTTAATTAGATCCTAATCATGCAATGTTTTAAGGATTGAAACTAATGCATAAAAACTGGGTAATAAGGGATATGATCAAAGTGTGAACTTGCCTGCAATGTTGATGAAGATGATTTGCACTCATAACTCCTGATAGTTCTACTCGTCACACTCCGGTCAATCTATCGTGAGCAAGCAATAGTAACCACACATAAGCAATCACTCAAAAGATCGAAAAGAACGAAGAGTGCGATTCGGAAATCATCAAAACCAAGCGAATAACTCTTGCAACATAAAACAATTTCTAACATTACCAAAATTATGTGAATTTGGCCTTATCAGAAAGTTTAGGTCAAGAGCTTCAATTTGCAAAAAGAATCACTCAAATCGGAGTTTTAAAACTCAAGTTTTGATCAAACAAAGTTCAAATACTAAACTGTCGGAATTCAAATTTTAAACTTTTAAAAACATGTTTATGTTGGATTACTGGATAGAGGGGATCATAATGAAGAAATGGGCGTTGGTTTCGTTGGATTTGGACTAACGAGTAAAAAGTTGTGGTCGATTGAAGATCAGGGACTAACCTGTAAATAAAATACTCACAGATAAGTCCCTGGCCGAAAATAAAAAGAAAAAGAAAAACTCTACCGAACGAACGTTCGCTGCGGGAAGCTAACTAACCAAAATTGTTCGCTAAAGAAGCTAACTAATGAAAGAGCACTAAATAATGAAATCTAAAAAAATAAAACCGCCTAGAGGAAAAAACCGAAGAAACCTAGAAGAAATAAACCGGGCAGGGAGGTTATACCGGTTCGGGCAGATCGGCCGGCGGGTCGTCGGCGGCGGTGGTTACGGCGTCGGCTGTCGCGGGGAGGCGACTCCGGTGGTCGGCGGCGGCAGCGGAGTAGACAGGGAGGGGCGGCGCTGGGCGGCGGGTGCGGTGGCGATGTCGGCGGCGGTCGACGGCGACGAGAGCGGTGGCCGCGGCCTCCGACGGTGGTGGCGGCGGCGGTGAGATGCAGTGACGGCGGCGCGAGATGCGGGGCGAGGCGAGAGGAGGAAAAGAGGGGCGGCGGCGTCGGGGCTGGCCTTTTTAAAGGGGCAGGGGAGGGCGGTGGCATGGGGTAGGGGACGATGGGCGCCGTGGGGGCGGCGGACTCCGGCGAGTCCCATTGGGGCACGCGAGGAGGAAGGCGGCGGCGCGTTGGCTGGGCTGGGCCAACCCAGTTAGGCGGAAGGTTTTTTTTTAATAAAATGTTTTCTCAGACAAAAAAACAGAATAGAAAAAATATATCATATAGGCTTATAATATATCAAAATTTTCAAAAAAAGATTCCCTGCATCGTGAACATTTTTATAGCATCAAATAAAATTCACACTAATTTAAATAATTCAAATAGTGCTACTGCTCTAATAAAATCCAAAGAAAATCATTTTAAAAATACCAAAATTATTCAAATTTATTTCTCTCCAATTTTCTGATGTAGGGAATCATGTTACCCTATTTTCCATATATTTTATTTTTGGAGAAAAATAATTTGAATAAAACTCAAATAACTCCAAATTGAAAATAAATTGAAACGAACTTTGAATTTAATTCTTTGAAACTCCCAACTCATATTTCATATATTTTGAAGAAGTCATTTTATCTTCTCTCATGAAAATCATTGAGTTGCGTGAAGTTTATGAATCGAAATATTTCCAAATGAAATTCAAATATTTTCAAATACCCTTTCATTAATTAAATGGAAGAAGTCATATCATCTTCGCTCAAGGGTTTTGTATTTGAAAAGAATTTGAACTCACGGAGATCAGAAAAGAAAATGAAAGTTTGGGAAAGTCCTTTTATTCCCTCTCATTTAACTTTCAAAAAGTTTCGAATTTCACTCAATCAATCAAACAATCAATCAAATCTATCTATTTATTATAACATTCCAAAATTTAGAATTTTGGGATGTTACACTATTAGTGGATCATCGGACAGCGGTCAAGAACATCCTGAAGTACCTGAAAAGGACTAAGGATTTGTTTCTCGTTTATGGAGGTGACAAAGAGCTCGTCATAAATGGTTACGTCGATGCTAGTTTTGACACTGATCCGGATGACTCAAAGTCACAAACAGGATACGTATTTTTATTGAATGGTGGAGCTCTCAGTTGGTGCAGTTCCAAGCAGAGCGTCGTGGCGGGATCTACGTGTGAAGCGGAGTACATAGCTACTTCGGAAGCAGCAAATGAAGAAGTCTAGATGAAGGACTTCATATCCGATCTAGGTGTAATATCTAGCGCATTGGGTCCAATGAAAATCTTTTGTGGCAATACTAGAGCAATTGCCTTGGTGAAGGAATACAAATTTCACAAAAAGACCAAACACATAAAAAGAAGCTTCAACTCCATCCATGATCTAGTCAAGGAAGGAGATATAGAAATTTGCAAAATACATACGGATCTGAATGTAGCAGACCCATTGACTAAGCCTCATCCACAAGCAAAACATGATCAGCACCAAGACTCCACGGGTGTTAGAATCATTACAATGTTATCTAGATTATTGACTCTAGTGCAAGTGGGAGACTGAAGGAAATATGCCCTAGAGGAAGTAATAAAGTTTTTATTTTATATTTCCTTATTCATGATAAATGTTTACTATTGATGCTAGAATTGTATTAACTGGAAACATGATACATGTGTGGATACATAGACAAAACACCGTGTCCCTAGTATGCCTCTACTTGACTACCTCGTTAATCAAAGATGGTTAAGTTTCCTAACCATAGCCATGTGTTGTCATTTGATGAACGGGATCACATCATTAGGAGAATGATGTGATGGACAAGACCCATTCATTAGCTTAGCATTATGATCGTTCAGTTTTATTGCTACTGCTTTCTTCATGTCAAATACATATTCCTCCGACTATCAGATTATGCAACTCCCGGATACCGGAGGAATGCCTTGTGTGATATCAAATGTCACAATGTAACTGGGTGATTATGAAGATGCTCTACAGTTGTCTCCGAAGGTGTTTGGTGAGTATCGTAGTGGTATCTCTGGGCCCTCTCAGTAAGGCACACCATAAGAAGCCTTGCAAGAAAAGTGACTAATGAGTTAGTTGCAGGATGATGCATTACTAACCGAGTAAAGAGACTTGACGGTAACTAGATTGAACTAGGTATGAAGATACCGATGATCAATTCTCGGGCAAGTAACATACCGATGATAAAGGGAATAACGTATTTTGTCATAACAGTTCGACCTATAAAGATCTTCATAGAATATGTAGGAGCCAATATGAGAATCTAGGTTCCATTGTAGGTTATTGACTAGAGAGGAGTCTCGGTCATGTCTACATAGTTCTCAAACCCATATGGTCCGCACGCTTAAAGTTCAATGACGATTTTGTATTATATGAGTTATGTGATTTGGTGACCGAATGTTATTCGGATTCCCGGATGAGATCACAGACATGACGAGGAGTCTCAAAATGGTCGAGAGATAAAGATTGATATATAGGAAGATAGTATTCGGACACAGGAAGTGTTCCGGGGTGTATTTGGTACATAGGAGGGGAGCACACCAGCCCACAAGGGGTGGAGCGCCCCCCCCCCCCCTAGTAAGGAGGATGAATAGGAGAAGGAGAAGAGTTCCTTGTCTTCCCTTTTCCCCCTTCCGGTAAAAGGAAAGGGGGGCGAATTGGTAGGGCCCCCAAGTAGGATTCCTCCTACTTCGGGCGCCCAAGGCAGCTCCCCCCTCCCACCTATATATACATGGGGAGGGGGCGCCTAGAACACACACCAACGATTGTTAGCCATGTGGGGCGCCCCCCACCGCACAGTTTACACCTCCGGTCATATTCTCATAGTTCTTAGGCGAAGTCCTACGCGGATAACTTCACCATCACCGTCACCATGCCGTCGTGCTGACGGAACTCATCTAGTTCCTTGCCACTCTGCTGGATCAAGAGTTCGAGGGACATCATGTGGCCCCGCCTTATGCACTAGAGCTGGCCTCCGCATTCGCAGATGAAGAAAGGGAATGTCGCCAAGGAGAAGCTCTCACTGCCACAATGGAAGCACGAGCACGACCTCTTCCTCTTGCCATGGTGGTGACAGTTGCAGAAGGAAAGGAAAAGTAAGTGGATGAGCATCGTCCCCTGAGGGAGTCCTGGACTAGGGGGTGTCCGAATAGCCAAACTATCATCATTGGACGGACTCCAAGATTATGAAGATACAAGATTGAAGACTTCGTCCCGTGTCTGGATGGGACTTTCCTTAGCGTGGAACGCAAGCTTGGCAATACGGATATCTAGATCTCCTACCATTGTAACCGACTCTGTGTAACCCTAGCCCTCTCCGGTGTCTATATAAACCGGAGGGTTTTAGTCCATAGTACGAACAACAATCATACCATAGGCTAGCTTCTAGGGTTTAGCCTCCTTGATCTCGTGATAGATCTACTCTTGTACTACCCATATCATCAATATCAATCAAGCAGGAGTAGGGTTTTACCTCCATCGAGAGGGCCCGAACCTGGATAAAAACATCGTGTCCCTTGTCTCCTGTTACCATCCGCCTAGACGCACAGTTCAGGACCCCCTACCCGAGATCCGCTGGTTTTGACACCGACACCCCCCGTGCCCCCTCCTTTTATAGGGGGCACGGGGAATGGCTCTCCACAACCTTAGGGCAATCTCCCTGCTTCGCCAATCCTGTACCCTACGCCCCTGGCGAGCGCATTACTCCATCGACCGCCCTGCTTCGTCGATCTGGCACCCTGACCCCCCTGATCAAAGCATTATTTCCACGTCCTCCCTTCTACACCAATCCCACATCTCGCGCCTAATCCGCATAATGGGGGAGCAGCAAAAGTGAGCAGTTATAGCCAAGATGGCAGTTACCCCAAGCCACGTGTGATCTGGGCTTGGCGAGGTTATGCCTGGTGGTGACCCACATACGTACACGCCCCTGGTTTCTGATGCGGGCGCTGAAATATCGTTTGGGCGATAAGAAGACCGAAGGAAGGCCTGGGGCTGGCCCAAGTTCAGGTTAATGAAGTAGCAAATAATATCTAAAAACACTAGCATCTTTCCAATAAAATCAACGTTGTTCCATCTGCGCATTGTTTGGGCCTCACCCAAGGATGCCCGGTGGCACGTGTGACCAAGGCCTGGGGGCTCCTATCGGTGTATTAAACATGAGTGTGTAATAGCCTGACTTATGCACAGAGGAGTAGCAGCCTCCCCGGCTAGATAATTTTTCAACAAAGATTTCCCAAGTTAAAAGAAGCAGCTCTTCGAGAGATCAAGGAGCGCATCAAGGTGACTAACACAAAGCTACAAAGATGAAGCACTAGGAGCAGGGCCTTGCTGGCTAGGCAGGACCGGTAAGGCGAAGGCCTGGCAGGCGCTGGACCCGAAAAACTTCGTAACCACCAGCGCTTCACCTCACCGAGCAGGTAGTCACCCATCGTTGAGGTGTCGAGCCCGCGGATGGGTTGGTGGGACTTATCGGGCACGTGCCAGCCTCTAGAAGAGAAATTACCTTTATTGATACCCGTCCTAATGGCGTGTGAACATAAAAGAGAGGCGGTTGGGCAATCGGTGCAGCAGCCTTGCCGGGATCCCTCTTGCTCACGACCCCTATGAATGCGTTTAATGCATTTTGTCCTGACCAGCAAAGTTAGGTGTGATAGCACTATTTCTATCTAATCATCATGTAATGACCCTTTTGCCAATGTGGTAACCCCTTGAGCCATAAAAGGAGGGCCAGGGCAACCTTTACAAGTGTTTGAATCCATAGCAACCCCATGCATACGTATATGTGTGGCAGCCTCTCCTTGCTCCTTGCTGGGGTAGAGCAATTCGTGTACTCATGCCTACCTTCACCAATACAACAAATCGGGATTAAGGTTTTATGCTTCTCAGCGGCCCGAACCTTGGTAAAAATCGTAGCACCTCTTGTTGTTCTTGCTCTATGTGTTGAGTGCACCCCCTCCCCTTGCCGAACCAAAAAGGGGCAACATGTCCCATAGATCGTCGGCTCCACTCCGACACGTAGTGGTGATCCAAAGTTTCTTCCGAGGAGTGGATCTCGGTTGGATGTGGAAACTTCCATTCAAACCCAAGAAGAACATCGTCCCCTATAGAGCTGAGGACTTTGCTCCAAGCCATGCCAACCGTATCGCTGAGGTAACCTCCACTCTTAGTTTGCTAACTTATTTTTGTCGCCATTCCTTTTTATGAATAAGTAGTTGATTATATGTCTTCTACACAGGTTAGGCATGTGCAGGCCCTGAAGATGAAGTCCCCGGCTCCACTTCTGGAGTACCTCAAGACTCCCAAATTCAAGAGGTTTCCAGCCCAAGACCCTTACGAGGTCCCGTTCAAAACATCAGAGGAGGTATGACGAAAACAACAAAGAGTCTATTCATGCAAAAAGGCACTCTGGATGTAACAAAAAATAGCCATCAAAGCTCTCTCTCTCCGAGTCTGACATCGTCCGGGTGGAGGAAAGGAAGAACAAGACAAAGAGCCTACTCTTTCGGCAAGATACCTCGGACGTGGCATTGAAGAGTCACCGAAGCTCCCTATCTGACGATGACTGGCAGGAGGATATGGTGGAGAGCCAGGTGTACTCCTCTAAAGGATGGAAGATACCCGCATCCGAGGATGCCGAGGAATTGATCCTCCTCGGAAATACAAGCATCCAAGGAAGGCCTACACTACTTTGACAGGCCAGACATCAGTGCATGCGGAGGTAGTTAGCTCAGGCTCATCTGGGGACATCCACTCGCGACGAGAACATCCGGACGCTGAAATGTAGCCTTTCACATCAATTCTTTAAAAGGCATTTTGATATGTAGTTTCTTTCTTCACCTTCACACTATTCACAGCAATGTGCATGGTCGGCTCGATGGGAACAACTCCGATGATGGAGTTCCGCTAGCTTCACTGGCTCGGAGCTCTTTGGAGGCAGCTACCGATCCTGCCCCTACCCATGATGGATGGTGGAGGCCACATCCCATCCTTCCATTCCAACTACCAATGCTGGGTGGCCCCAAAATTCTTATGGCTGAGGTTAACCACTCGGTCGAGGAGCAAGATGTGGAGAACCGGTGGAGGCAAACTTCCTCTGGTTGAGAAGGGCTGGAACCCAAGCACCCAAGATCCTAGGCTTCGATGGGCTTTATAGTTGCCAGGCCGACCAAGAACGTCCCCTTCCCCATCGCCCAGATACAAGGAGGATGCTTGATATGTCTCCAACATATCTAGAATTTTTTATTGTTCCATGCTATTGTAGTATCAATCTTGGATGTTTTATATACTCTTATGAGCAATTATATACCTTTTTTGGGACTAACTTATTGACTTAGTGCCCAGTGTCAGTTGTTGTTTTTTTTTTACCTGTTTTTGGTTTTTTAGAATATCAGTACCAAACAAAGTCCAAATGCCACAAAACTTTTGGAGATTTCTTTCTAGACATAAGACACCCTAGAAGCTTTAGGAGGGGACGAGATGATGGAGCAGTGTCCCACGAGGCACCAGGGTGCGCCCAGGGGGTTGGGCGCGTCATGGTGGCTTGTGGGGATCATGTGCCTCTATTTGAACTAACTCCACCTCTATAAATTGTCTAAAATTGGGAAAACAATAGAGGAGTCCACAAAATATTTTTCTGCCACCGCAAGTTCCTATTCTTGACAGATCCCTTCTTGATCCTTTTCCTGCACTCTGCCGGAGGGGGATTCGATCACCGGGGGGGTCTACATCATCATTGTTGCCCTTCTGATGATGCGTGAGTGGTTTACCACAAACCTACGGGTCCATAGTTAGTAGCTAGATGGCTTCTTCTCTCTATTTGGTCTACAATACAATGTTCTCCTCAATGTTCTTGGAGTTCTATCCGATGTAATCACTTTTTGCGGTGTGTTTGTTGGGGTACAGTGAATTTTGAGTTTATGATCAGATTATCCATGAATATTATTTGAGTTTTCTTTGAACTCTTTTATGCATGACTGTTATAGCTTCCTATTTCTCTCTGATCTATTGATTTGGTTTAGCCAACTAGATTGATTTATCTTGCAATGGGAGAGGTGCTTTGTAATGGGTTCGATCTTGCGGCGCTCAATCCTAGTGACAGAAGGGGACATGACACGCATTGTATCCTTGCTATAAAGGGTAAAAATATGGTATTTATTCATGTGTGAGTTTACTTTTCTACATCATGTCAACTTGCTTAAGGTGTTACTCTGTTCTTTATGAACTTAATACTCTAGATGCATTTTAGATAGCGGTTGATGTGTGGAGTAATCATAGTAGATGCAGAATCGTTTCAGTCTACTTGTCTCGGACGTGATGCCTATATACATGATCATTGCCTTGGATATCGTCATGATTATTTGTTTTTCTATCAATTGCCCAACAATAATTTGTTTACCCACCATATCTTATTTTCAAGATAGAAGCCTCTAGTGAAAACTGTGGCCCCCGGGTCTACCTTTATCATATATTAAAAATCCTAAAAATCCCTTGCTTCACTTCTACTTTATTTATTATTTTGTATTTTTGTTCGATCTATCTATCTATCACCATACACTTTAACCTTTCAAATAACCGCCAAGGGATTAACAACCCCTGGTTTGCGTTGGGTTCGAGCATTTGTTATTTTGTGTGCAGGCGCTACTAAAGAGTTGTTGCATGATTCTCCTACTAGATTGATAACCAAGTTTCATAACTAAGGGAAACACTTATCTCTATTGTACTGCATCATCCCCTCCACTTCAGAAACCCCAACGCAGCTCACAACTAGTAGCAAGAATTTCTGGCGCCGTTGCCAAGGAGGTGATACGTCCCCAACATACCTACAATTTTTTATTGTTACATGCTATTATATTATCATTCTTGGATATTTTACAATCATTTTATAGCAACTTTGTATCATTTTTTGGGACTAACCTATTGACATAGTGCCCAGTGCCAGTTGCTGTTTTTGCTTGTTTTTTACTTCGTAGAAAATCCATACCAAACGGAGTCCAAATGTAGCGAAACTTTCTAGAGATTTTTTATGGACCAAAAGACCCAGGATGGGGAAAAGAAGTACCAGAGGGGAGGCCTGAGGTGCGCACAACCAACCTGGGGGTTGTGCCCCGCCC
The DNA here is from genome assembly GCA_963921465.1 of Triticum timopheevii. NCBI lineage: Eukaryota > Viridiplantae > Streptophyta > Magnoliopsida > Poales > Poaceae > Triticum > Triticum timopheevii. The sequence goes on along the minus strand of OY997270.1, from coordinate 182,311,466 downwards.
CTCAGTGGCCTCGTGCACCGCCTCTTCACCCTATAAATCCCCAAATATTCCATAAGCCCTAGGGGAGTCGATGAAACACAATTCCAGTTGCCGCAGGTTCCAGAACCACGAGGTCCAATCTAGACACCATCACGGACGGGTTCATCATCTTCATTGGTGCCTCTCCGATGATGCATGAGTAGTTCATTGTAGACCTACGGGTCCGTTGGCAGCAGCTAGATGGCTTCCCCCTCTCTTTTGATTCTTAATACAATGGTCTCTTGGAGATCTATTTGATGTAACTCTTTTTGTGGTGTTTTCATTGGGATCCGATGAACTTTGAGGTTATGATCAGACCTTTTATCCATGAATATTCTTTGAGTCTTCTTTGGTCTCTTATATGCACGATTACTTAATTATATCCTTGTATTTCTTCTTCGAATCTTTGGTTTAGTTAGGCCAACTAGCTCAAATTTTCTTGCCATGGGAAAAGGTGCTTTGTGATGGGTTGGATCGTGCGGTGTTCTTTCCCAGTGACAGAAGGGGCAGCAAGACACACATGTATCGTTTCTATTAAGGATAATAAGATAGGGGCTATTCCTACATGAATAGATCTCGTCTACATCATGTAGTTGTTCTTATTGCATTAATTCGTTTCTCCATAAACTTAATACACTAGATGCATGATGGATAGCGGTCGATGTGTCAAGTAATAGCAGTAGATACAGGCAGGTGTCGGTCTACTAATCTTGGGCGTGATGCCTATATAATGATCATTGCCTGGATATCCTCATAATTATTTGAGGTTCTATCAATTGCCCAACAGTAATTTGTTTACCCATCGTGTGCTATTTCTTGATGGAAGCCACTAGTGAAATCTATGGCCCCCGGGTCTATTCTTTATCATATTTGCTTTGATATCTATTTTTATTCACTTTTATTTTGATCTATTATTCCAAAAACCCAAAATACCTTGTTGCACTTTTTATTACTTATTTTATTTCAAGTTTTATCGAGAGCTATTTATCCAATCTACCACAAATTTATCTATCTTTTTACCATGGAGGGATTGACAACCCATCTTACGCGTCAGGTTGCAAGTATTTGTTCTTTGTGTGTTGGTACCATTACATAGTGTTGCTTGGTTTTCCTACTGGATTGATAACCTTGGTTTCATAACATAGGGAAATACCTACCGTAGTTGTGTTGCGTCATCCCTTCCTCTTTAGGGAAATACCAACGCGGTTCAAGCGACACCAAAAGGAATTTCTAGCGCCGTTGCCGGGGAGACATCATCAACATCTATCAGGTTCCTAATTAGAAATCTAATATCCTTGTAATTTACATTATTTGCCATTTGCCTCTCATTTTCATCTCCCCCACTTCACAAAAATTTGCCATTTTATTCGCCTTCTTTTTTGTTCACTGTTTTCTCATCAGATCTATCTTTTTGTGTGCAATCTTCTTCATGTAGTCATGATGACTCAAGAAAACACCAAGTTGTGATTTTTCCAGTGTCAATAATAATGATTTTATTGGCACTCTGGTTGCTCCTCCCACCACTAGTGCGGAGTCTTGTGATATTAATGTCACTTTGTTGAATCTTGTCAAGCAAGATCAATTTTCCGGTACTCCTAATGAGGATGCCGCGTCTCATCTTAAAACATTCATAGAATTATGTGATATGCAAAAGAAAAAAGATGTGGACAATGATATTGTGAAGTTGAAATTATTTTTGTTTTCTTTGCGAGATCATGCAAAATTTTGGTTTTCTTCTTTGCCTCCCAATAGTATCGATTCTTGGGATAAGTGCAAAGATGCTTTTATTACTAAATATTTTCCACCCACGAAAATTATTTCCCATAGAACTCAAATCATGAATGTTAAGCAACTTGAGCATGAACATGTTGCGCAATCTTGGGAAAGAATGATGTTGATGCTAAGATATTGTCCTACTCATGTTTTAAATCTTTGGATGATCACACAAAAAATTTATGCGGGTTTGAACTTTGTTTCTAGAAATCTTTTAGATTCTACCGTGGGTGGTACTTTTATGGAAATTACTTTGGATGAAGCTGCTAAATTGCTTGATAATATTATTTCAAATTATTCACAATGGCATACCAAAAGAGCGCCTACTAGTAAAGAAGTTAATTCGGTTGAGGAAATTAGTACTTTGAGTGCAAAAGTGGATGCTCTTATGAAATTGGTTGCTAATAAAAGTGCTCCTATTGATCTTAATGATCTGCCTTTGTCTACTTAGATTCAGCAAAATAGTGACTCCGTAGATGTGAATTCTGTCTTGCGAAACAATTTTAATAACAATGCGTATAGAGGTAATTTTAATTCTAGGCCTTTCCCGGGAAATTCCTCTAATAATTATGTAATTCCGATGGTAATCCTTCTTACAATAATAATAGGAACAGCTCTGATATTGAGAATAATATTAAAGAATTATCAATGATCAAAAAGTTTTTAGTACTACAACAGAAGACAAGTTGAATAAGATTGATGATATGCCTAGAAGCATTGATAGAATTTCTCACGATGTAGAAATTCTCAAGTTGAAAATTTTTGTACCCAAGGTTGAGGAATCATTTAAAGCTTTATATGTTTCTATGGATGAAAGTAAGAAAATAACCGCTATGCTTAGAACTAAAAGAGAATTTTTTAGAAAGAGCATTTTCTACCGACTGCTTTCATAAAAATGATGAAGATCTTAAAGCGGTTGGTGTTTCTTCTATTGATTCTTTGTTTAGTAAAATTAAAATTGATGATGAAGGGACTAAAGAAGAGTCAACTTTAGCCAGAAGGCGTCCCGATAATTCGGAGGGTGAAAATATTGTTGAGAACATTGATAAAAGTGGGTTCGGAGAGGTCAAGACTTTAATTATGGTAATTGCTCATTGATTGATTGTATTTCTTTGTTGCAATCCATGATAAATTCACCCCATTCTTATGAACAAAGTAAAGCTTTTACCAAACACATCGTAGATGCCATGATGAAAGCTTTGGAAGAAAAGTCAGAATTAGAGATCTCAATTCCTAGAAATTTGAATGACGAATTGGAACCTACCATCAAAGTCAAGAATAAAAATTATGAGTGTTTTGCTTTATGTGATTTGGGTGCTAGTGTTTCCACTATTCCGAAATCTTTATGTGATGTGCTTGCTCTTACCAATATTGAAGATTGTTCTCTTAATTTGCACTTGGCGGATTCCACTATTAAAAAGCCTATGGGAAGAATTAATGATGTTCTTATTCTTGCAAATAGGAATTATGTGCCAATAGATTTTATTGTTCTAGATATTGATTGCAATCCGTCCTGTCTAATTATACATGGTAGACCATTTTTACGCACTATTGGTGCCGTGATTGATATGAAAGAAGGTGATATTAAATTCCAATTTCCACTAATAAAGGGAATGGAACACTTCCCTAGAACAATAATTAAGCCACCATATGAATCAATCATGAGGGAATCCTATGTATCAAGAACCAAAAATGACAATACGTAGATCTACGCATTATGCCTAGCTTGGGGCATAAAAGGATAGCGCTTGTTGGGAGGCAACCCAATGAATAAAATTTAATGTTACCTTTTTCTTTCTGTTCTAGAACCATGAGGTCCAATATAGACACCATCACAGAGTGGTTCATAATCCTCATTGGTGCCTCTCCGATGATGCGTGAGTAGTTCATTGTAGACCTACAGGTCCGTAGGAAGTAGCTAGATGGCTTGCTCTCTCTCTCTCTCTCTCTCTCTCTCTCTCTCTCGATTCTCAATACAATGGTCTCTTGGAGATCTATTTTATGTAACTCTTTTTCCCGTGTGTTTGTTGGGATCTGATGAACTTTGAGTTTATGATCAGATCTTTTATCCATGAATATTATTTGAGTCTTCTTTGATCTCTTATATGCATGATTACTTATTGCTTCGTATTTCTTCTTCGAATATTTGGTTTAGTTAAGCCAACAAGAGTGATTTTTCTTGGCATGGGAATAGGTGCTTTGTGATGGGTTCGATCGTGCGGTGTTCTTTCCTAGTGACAAAAGGGGCAGCAAGACACGCATGTATCATTTCTACATGAGTAGATCTCGTCTACATCATGTCATTGTTCTTATTGCATTACTCCGTTTCTCCATGTACTTAATACACTAGATGCATGCTGGATAGTGGTCAATGTGTGGAGTAATAGTTGTAGATGTAGGCAGTAGTCGGTCTACTAATCTTGGACGAGATGCCTATATAATGATCCTTGCCTGGATATCGTCATAAATATTTGAGGTTCTATCAATTGCCCAACAGTAATATGTTTACCCAACCCTGTGTTATTTCTTGAGAGAATCCACTAGTGAAATCTCCGGCCCCCGGGTGTATTCTTCATCATATTTTCTTTGAGATCTAGCTTTCATTTTCAAATCTATTATTCCAAAAACACAAAAATACCTTGCTGCACTTTTTTATTACTTATTTTATTTCAAGTTTTATCGAGAGCTATTTATCCAATCTACCACAAATTTATCTATCTTTTCACCATGGAGGGACTGATAACCCCTCTTACGCATCGGGTTGCAAATATTTGTTCTTTGTGTGTAGGTACCGTTTACGTAGTGTTGCTTGGTTCTCCTACTGGATTGATAACCTTGGCTTCATAACTGAGGGAAATACCTACCGTAGTTGTGCTGCATCATCCCTTCCTCTTCGGGGAAATACCGACATAGTTCAAGCGACATCAGGAGACATCATCAATATCTATCAAGTACCTACGCAAAAACTTTAATCTCCTTGCATTTACATTATTTTCCATTTGCCTCCCATTTTCATCTCCCCCACTTTGATAAAAGTTTTACGAAAATACAAAAAAAAAATTCCGTTTGGCTTTTTCTTGTTTGTTTCTTTGCTTGCCTGTTATCTTGTTTGCGTAGCCATGATGTCTCAACAAAATACAAAATTGTGTGATTTTTTCAATACTAATATAATGATTTTATTACTACTCTGATTCCTCCTCCCGCTGCTAGTGTGGAGACTTGTGATACTAATGCCGCTTTGTTAAATCTTGTTATGAAAGAACAATTTTCTAGTCGTCCTAATGAAGATGTTGCGTCCCATCTTAACACTTTGGTAGAATTGTGTGCAATGAAAAGAAAAGATGTGGATAATGATATTGTGAAATTAAAATTATTCCCGTTCTCATCGCGGGATCATGCAAACATTTGGTTTTCATATTTCCCATGAAATAGTATCGATTCTCGAGATAGGTGTAAAGATGCTTTTATTCCCAAGTATTTTCCTCCCGCAAAAATTATTTCCCTTAGAAATCAAATTACGAATTTGAAGCAACTTGAGCATGAACATGTTGCCCAATCTTGGGAAAGGACGAAATTAATGATAATAAATTGCGATACTCATGGTTTAAATTTGTGGATGATCATACCAAAAATGATGTGGGATCAAATTTTGTTTCTATAAATCTTTTAGATTCAGTCGGGGGTGGTTCCTTTATGGAGACTAACTTGGCTGAAGCTACTAAATTGCTGTATAATATTATGGCAAATTATTGATAGAGGCGAAGGTGTCCCGATGTTTCAATGAGATAGCTATCGTTTTCTATGGGAGTCAACTTTGACGATCAGACTACGATCATTGGAAGAAGCACTAGTAGCGTAACGTGTTATGCAAACGGTTTTTAACCCCTTTCCACAATGGCATTCTAAACCTTCGCCAAGTGATTGATTGCGATAGGGGGTCCTTCCCACACGACCCAAAAACCGCCAGGGATAGGAGAGCGGCTACTGACGATGGCCATAGAATAAACGTATGAGAAGTTGCCCCAGTCTCACACGTTACGTCTTGATGTTACGTTGCTGATCCGAGAGACATACCAAACGATTACGCTGCTATAGTCGCATGAAAAAGGTGGACATCAACACTTAATCTACTGATGTGTTTGCTATAGGTACGTTATCGCACATAGTTCAAGAATGTAAAATGTGTGCGGTGCCTCTACTAAGGCCAACATGTCCATTTTCATAACTGTGTGTGATAGGTATTCCTATCACACACGCACACAAGTTTGAAACATTTGCCGTATTACCATGAATCGCACACGCATATGAGACAAAACTGTGTGTGGGTCTATTGGGCATCGCAAATGTTTCACGTCAAAGAACTGTTTGTTCTCTATTTTTCATCACTCACGTTGTTTTCTTTCTAATCGTGTGCACATTATTTTATTCGCTCCTATATAGTTTTATGTTTCCCTGTAATTTATTATTCAAATTGGAAATTTCGAAATATGAAACGTTGAGCTCAAATTCAGCACAACGGTTCAATAACCAATCCATAAATAAAATTCTCAGTACAATATGTTCAGTAATTACAGGATTAGACAACAATTAACTATGATGAACCACAATATTTAGAGGCGGTAAAGGTGAAGAGAGAAGTGTAAATCATTTTGGCCGCGGATGGTGTTGAAGAAGTGGAATGCCCAAATTTTGCCCTCCTGCATGCCATAGGCACGAACAAATATTGTCCAACCCCTTATGACGATCGCCCGCCCATCCTTCACCGCCTTTAGGAAGACTTCTAGAGAATTATCATGGTAGCATGAATTATATACTTTAACCTGAGTTGCCTCCACTCTGGTCATGTAGTTTGAAAGTAATCATCAGTAAATAGCTTCTGAAACCACTGAAAAGAGAAAAATTTCAGATACTCAGGTCTAATAGAGTAACTTATTGTGGGCAGGGGGAAAAGGCAACACATTACTTACATCCTAAAGTTCACTATTGTCTTAGACAAAGTATGACTAAAGAGCTTAATTCCGATCACCCGTTTCTTTCGCCTAACAACCTTTCTTAGTTTCCTCACTTGACGCTTGTTCATGAATATCTCATTGCCCCATACGTAAAAGGGATCAAAGTGTGGATCGGTACCGCTCATATATGTACCTACAAGCAACCAGTAAATGTTAGAAGCTAAACTAAGATTGCACAAATGATGTAAAATACAACTACCTATGTTCCTAAGTACAAGTATTTTTAGAGATTTCAATATGAACTGCATACGGATGTATATAGAATTATAGATATAGTTTAGATTAGAATATAGATTCACTCATTTTGCTCTATATGAAGTCTATATTGGAATCTCTAAAAAATACTTATATTTAGGAAAATATGGTGTATAAGACATGGGATGCAGCTAACCTGGACAACAAACAGCCCAATGTAGCCCTTTGTAAGTACATGGGAAGCCAATGTTAACTACAACACGGTTAACATCCACCAAAAATAGCAAATGGTAATAAAATGGTAGCATCTCTAGTGATATCTTCATTGCAAAAGTGTAGCATGGTAGGAAAGGGATGGATTAAAATGGATAGAATTATTTACTTCAACAGACAACCTAGTATAGCCATTGAAACTGGTACTGATAGAAATGAAACTGTCAGAGTTAAACATCACAATGCAGGTGCTACTAGAGCAGAGAATGACACTGTTGTCTATAAAAAGGTAGGGAACATAGATAAGACGGGCTAGGCGCGTTTACTACAACATGCTTAACACATGAACCGTACAAAACATGGCCATTGCAACTAGTATTTGTAAGATTCAACTGGTGAGTTCATACTTGATAAGTCCTAAGGGGTAGTTGCCGGGGCACTTCATATGGACAAGAGCCCGCCCCAAGTTGGCCGCAGTGGAGGCGAGGTGTTCCTCCGGGTGGAAGAGTGGATCAGTGCTGCTGGCATGCGTTCCTACTAGAATAAAGTAAATGTTAGAGACGGAACTGCAATTTCACAAATGATGTAAAATACTATAAGACATGGGATGCAGCTAACCTCGATGGCAAACAACAACATCACCTGTTATGGCCCTGCATAAGTCCATGGAAAGGCATGTTAGGTACAACATGTGTTGTGGGTGGACACGATCACCTATAGTGCCATGAGCCCCTTTGTGGTTCGGCAAGGGGGAGTTGACGTTGCACAAAGAGCGGAAGCCACGAGGCAGAACGACGACGATGACACTGGAGGTCTTTACCCATGTTTGGGCCACCGTGAGGTGTAAAACCCTACTCCTGCTTTTGGTGGATTTAGTGCAGGAACACAATGAACACGCAATGCTCAAGCCCGACAAGGTGGCCTCGGGGAGAGCTTCTACGCGCGTACAAGTGTGAAGGGGTACGAATCCCTCTCTAGTTTACCATGGGCCTGCTTTTATAGCTCAAGGGGTAACCACAGTGGCAAAATAGTCATTATGTAGAGATTAGATAGCTAACAGTGCTATCATACCTAACTCTGGCAGCTAGGACAAAGTGCATTAAATGCACTGCTAGGTGTCATGCTGAGAGTGAAGCCGTCAAGCCTGCCGTGCCGCTTAATCACCTCATGCTTATCCGTTCGACACGCCTCTGGACGGGTGTCATGTGAGGATAATCTGTCTTCCAATGGGTCGCCACGTGCTTAGTGGAAGCCACTTAATCATCTGGAGGCTCGATACCGCATTGATAAGTGATTTGCGTTGTGGTGCGGCAGAGCGGTGGTGCCTTGGCGAGAGATCTTGCCCTTGGCGGCCCCAGCAAGCCTGCCGAAGCAATCTTGGACTTGTCCTTGGGGTGGTCTTGACCTGGCTGGGGCCTCCTGCCTGGCAAGGGAGGCCTTCCCAAGGTAGTGTTCTACTATCCCATATGTTGACTTGGTCTTTATAATCCACTCCTTGGTCTTCACAGAGAGCGCTTTCTTTGGCTTGGTCTTGCTTTGTAGGTTGGTGTTGGCCATTCCTTCATCAAGCCCTGGCTACCGAGGAGGAGGTTCTTCGTCCGTGCACAAGTCAGGAAAATAAACACCCTTGTTTGTGTACTCCGACAATAGGGTTGGCATCCACTAAAAATAGCAAATGGGCAGCATCTCTATTATATCTTCATTGCAGAGAGTAGCACGGCAGCAAAGGGACAGATTAAAAAATGGATACAACTGTTAATTGCAACAGGCTTAATAGCGATTGAAACCGGTAGTGATAAAAATGCAACTGGTAGAGTTAAACATCGCAAGGCAGGTGCTGCCAGAGCAGAAAATGGCCCAGTTGTCTATAAAAAGGTATAGAAAATAGCTAAAACGTGTTAGGCATGTTTACTACAACATGCTTAATACATCAACCGTACAAAGCATAGCCATTAATGGTAACTGGTATTGGTAAGATTGAACTGGTGAGTTCATACTTGGTAAGTCCTTCAAGGTAGTTGCTGGGGCACTTCATCTTGGCTAGAGCTCGCCCAAAGTCAGTGCCGGCGGAGGCGAGCTATTCCTCCGGGTCGAAGCATGGATCAGTGCCACTGAAAAGTCTAGCTACACGCAACCAGTAAATGTTAGAAGTTAAACTGCAATTGCAAAAATGATGTGAAATACTATAAGACAGGGGATGCAACTAAGCTCGACGGCAAACAACAGCATCACCCGTTATGACCCTCTATAAGTACATGGGCAGGCATGTTAAGTACAACAGGGTTAGCATCCACCAAAAATAGCAAATGGGAAGAATCTCTAGTGATATTCTGAGTCATGTATTGTAAGTTTGTTGCTAGTATTGGTGAAATTGAGCTAGAGAGTTAATACAAGAACATCACACAATGTGCAGTACTGAAATAAATAAGGCACGAACATGCTTAATAAATCAACCGTACAAAACTATAGCCATTGCAAGTGGTATTGGTAAGATTGAGTTGTTCAGATCATACCTGGTAAGTCCCGGGGGGGGGGGGGGAGTCACTAGGGCACTTCATCTCAGCCAGAGCCTCCACCAAGTTGGCGGCGGCGGAGGTGATGTGTTCCTCTGGGTCAACACGCACAGCGGCCATCGCGCCATCCACTGCCATCAGCTCCTCGACCTCCACATGATATGTGGTTGGGCTTTCGCGGTGATGCTCTAGAGGTAGGGTTGGTGGGGATTTGGAGGCATGAGGATGTTTTGCAGGCGCCATTTAAGCAATAGGCCGGGGCCGTTATAGAGATCAGTGGGTTACCTGACTGGATCGATGATGCTCGGGCAGAACTTAGATGTGGTTTAAGCTGTGGTTGCAGCGGCAGTTTGAGCTGCCGGTAGATGGATGGGGAGATACTAAGGAAATTTGATGGGTGGGGATGTGGTGGGAGGACTAAATTCTGAAATCGCGTGCCTAATGAAGATTTTGGTGCGAAACATGAAACTTGGGCAGGGGAAACACACAACACAGACGAAGCGCGTAAAATACTCATGTGCGAGAAACGAGAAAATTAGCAGATCCCGTCTACAAAAAAATATACACGTTTAGTTGATTTTTTCGGTCAATGTCACACATGCTTTATTAGGAAACATCGCACAGGTAACTTACTTATGGATCATTAACGAAAAAAATGCACACGGGTACACCATAGAAATTGTGTGTTTTATCACCTTCTAATAATTCTTATATCTATTAGCACCTCCAACTGCACCTAATTTCAAAATTCTCTTTCATTGTATCAGGATTATTCAATGTACATGAACGAGGCAAGGTGACACCCGATGAACAATCATCGGTTTATGAAATGCAATCAAGTGTCAACCTGCCTCACTCGCATAGCCAGACTTGATCCTATGCAACAGGAGATGCTTCCTGCCATCCGCCAACGCGGCAATTTATGTCGGTGAGCGGCCAACTCGCGCGGCAAGGTGGGACTAAAAACCAGCTACAGCTAGCTCTAGTCTTCGGTGGTTGTGGGCGGACGTTTCAGAGTACTTAGGGCCAGGGTGTGGCTACAAAACTTCAGTGAACACACGCTAATCAACGCTCAAAGTCCTCAAAGGATGCGCTTACCAGCATTGTACGTTAATTATAGATAGTACCAACTTAAAGTACTACTTGAAATTTTCTCTAAAACTAGTATGTATGTAGTACTGGTAGATGCTCGTAATTAATTATAAAATCTTAAGGGCGACACACGCGCTAACTACTTCTCACATGCTGGCATTGGGGCATACTGGCTAGACACCATCGTTCTCCTTCCCGGTCTTGTAGGCGGCAGCCCACCATACCTCAGTCTCCATCGAGCTCTCCTCAGCACGGCTTGCAGTCTCTTCTTTCTTGCGGTGGCGGGACTCTCTTTTCTTTACTGCTTTCTGCCTTTTTCGCTCCTTCTGTGTGGCTTTGGCCGCCTCTAGATCCACCACACATTCGCCCATGGCAGCATCAAAGTCCGCCCACGTACTTGTGCAGGCGCCGATGGTGATGAACTTGGGGCGATGGGATGCCACTGCTTCCTTACCGTGTGTGCGGTCGTGGGCAGCGAGCACGGCGTGGTGGGATGCCATCGCTTCCTTACCCGGTTACTGTGCGCCACAGTGCCATGAACGATGCTGGGAAAGAGCTTGTGACGAAGTGGCCGGTTAGCCGTACAGTGCGGTGTTTTTAAGGGCTCAACGACAAACAACGTAGGAAATTTGGCTTCCCTTACAATCTTGCTCATTCATTATTGAACACGGTTCATCACCATCGCCTCCGGAAACAGTGTGCGTTGAGCCTATTCTGTGTTGCCTTATGATTGGCCGGAACCCCAGGCACGCATATCGCGCGCGTGCACTGTAGGATGCGCCACAATTGAATGCCAATCCACGTCCCTCACATCACACCCGTGCAACTATAGCTAGACTGGACTTATATGTGCTAAATGGCTTGCAAATGCACATAATCCCCTAAATATGGTAAATGAGCCTGAAAAAGTGCCTAATTTGAACATGGTGATTTGGAGGGTGTATGTCCATCATAGAAAAAATCTCAAGGGCAAAGAACAAAGAAAATTTGGATTTCCCTTCAATCCTAGTGATTTTCCTCTCAAAAGCATGGAAATTCCTCGGTGATGGTTCGATTTATAAAGGGAGTGCATGACGACGTAAGCCAAACCTTCTCAAATTTTTACCAGGGCATGGTGAGGCCATACCATGGCACCATGACAGGCGTCATGTTTTTCAATCATTTATTTCATTTATGCCATGGCACCATGCCAAAATAGACCACATGCAGAAGAATTTGTCAAAAAGGACCCCCTCAGGCATGGCGGTAGGCACGGCAGGCGACACGTGGCACCTGCCGCCATGCCAGGAGGGAGTGGGCCCAGCCGCCACGGCAGCAGGCGGCCATCCAGGCAAAACATGATTGGTGCAGTGCATCTCGCTGGGACGGAATAGGGTGGGCCAGGTGGGCCCTGCCGCCACCGCGCGAGGCGGCCTCCGTTGGCGCTCTCACTCACAGGCCGACAGGCCGTGCAGGTCGCAGGGCCAGCCGGTGGGCCACGCCGCCACCGCACTAGGTGGCAACCCTGCTGCATGCGCTGACAGCCAGGTGCTGATTCTCACGCAGACTGCGCTGATTTTTACGCAGATGGCACTGATTCCATGCCCGACAGCATCCGCTGTAGCAAATGGCGCTGATTCCGTGCCATTTCCTTTATTCACGCGCCCTGATTCATATGCTGCTGCCCGGAATCACTCTGTCTTGTGCTTATTTTGCCTCAGCGGATGCAACGACACTACAGGAATCACTCTGGCTTTAGCTTCAGCGGATGCGATGGCACTGCAAGAATCACTCGCTCTGGAAATTCTAGACTATGGGAACCTGTTGTGCCGACACTACATGGATCCTCTCCTTCTATATGCCATGCTTCTGCTCCATGTGCAAGAACACTCTCTGTGGCCTCCTTCCTCTCCTCTGCTCTCTAAGTATCTAAGAACGCAGAGAAAGAAAAACTCAGTAGGCACTTTCAATCTTGATTTATGGCAATTTAGAGTTGGATTTTGAAGATGCTCAAGTTGAAGAAAAGATAGATGAAGGTTAGATCTATCCATTTTTGTTTCTTTCATTCGCATGCATGATGTTTTTATTCTTTTTGATTAGTTCATCACTATGTTTTCTCTAGTTTGTTAGGCATTATTTCATAACTTTTTGGAGTCATTTAGAGCTTCAGGACTAGGATTTGCCTAGCAAAGTGAACTACGAAGTTGAGGATCAAGGTATGAGCTTTGCAATACATTGATTATTTTGTGCATGCACGGTGGTAATTAGTTAGTCTTTTAGGTCGTCATTAGCTATGTGATGTTAGTGCTTAGAAGTTAGAAAAAATTTCAGCCGACAGATACAACATTTATACTATTTTTCTGAGAAGAGTAGGTTGAAGATGTTGTATCAATGTTGGGAGCGTCCATTAGTATTGAAAAGCAAGAAGATCTTAATGCGGTAATTAAGAAAAAAATTGCACTGTAATTGTTCATTGCATGTGGTATGTTATTTCAGGTGGTATGTTTATTGTAAGTCTATAGTTAGGAAACTGTAGGTCTAGTTTCTTATGTCGCAATAATCTAAATTTTATATGTTAGATTATGTGCTAATTTACTTAATGTTGTATGTAATTAGGTAAAATAATTCATCTTAGTAGCAAACAAGGAGGAGATGACGTGATTGAAGAAATTCTGTTTCCATCTTTGCTGTCCCGGCCCTTTTGAGGTGATGACCACATACATGCAAGTGCTATTTTCATACTTTTGATAGCAGACAGAAAAGTACATTTGTAATATTCATGTTCATGTGATAATAGGTTGACTCCGTTCATATAGTACTGGTGATGGATATTTATTCGAACTATTTTGACACTTAATTGCATTCACAAGCCCATCCATATTGGAGCTGACGTATAAATGATGCCGTAATTATGTTAATATTTTTTATATTGACGTACTGTTGTGAATAATGTGCATGACACTGTGAATATTATTATTTGTAAATAAAAGATAAATATTGTATGATATGAAAAAATTATATAAACCTGGAAGATATTAAAAGTTTTACTCATATGATATTAAAATTTTATTGTCGTACTATTATGTTTAGTGGTTGTTTGGATTGCGAGCAATTACCCTCAGATTTTACCAAAAGTCCTTTTTTCAAAAGCTCAGTTTTTGCATGTTACGAGAACCCATTTAGGATATTTCTGGGGTAGTTAGAGAAAAGCAAATAGTGTTTTAGTTTGTTATACCCTGGGAGACGAGTTTGAGAAAAATAGATCTCAAAATACTCGTTAGCAAACAACCCCTTAAAATCTAAGCAAATTTATAAAAACAAACCGAATATTTTTAACGAAAATACGGTTATTAGTTTGGTCGTACTACTACTGAATGTTGTCATCGTACTACTACTAAATGTTCAATTACTAATTATTTGAAATGTAAATATGGATGTTGGTTAGGTACTATGGAAAATTTGTTAGTGTACTATCGGGACGTCTTACGCGATGGTCCTTTCGGGGTGGTTGTGTCCTTGTGCGGGTCGACTACAGTTGTAGTGAGAGACATGGTGAACGTGGGTTACGCAGCAGTCAGAAGGTGCATCTGAGCGGTGTTTCGCCCAGGGATGCAGGGAAAAAAAATGACAAAATGGAGGCCTTTGTCGTTGACAGAGGAAATGATGGAACAACTCCCCGTTGGGTTTTGTGGCCTGTCACAGGTGATCAGTCGTGTGGGTCGTACATGAGGTTTGCAAGCAATCCCAGTAACTCAATGTTTGGTCAGCCGATGGTATATGTGGAGTTCATTTCAGTCACTGATGTTGCCGGATGCAGTAGCAGGGGTGGTGAGGTCGAGTTGGCCATCACATCAGCCCCTAGTGTTAGTCCATCGGAACTGATGGACGGCCAGCCTGTGTATGACACAGGATATTGGTCTGCGGCCGTTGACATGAGCGAACACATGGAGGGATTGCCGGAGGTGCTAGATGATGGCGATCACTCTTTCGCGTCTTCTGAGTCAAGAGAAGAAGAAGATGTTCCTCCGTAGAGGGCGCTCGCGGCGTCACTGCAACCTGGGTTTTTACAGGTTATGAGCATCACCAATGAATTTCACTCTATTTTTGGCCTAGAAGCGGGGAGCTTGGTGGTTTGGGCAGGTTTTCCCAAACAAGAATTGTGCTTACCAAGCAGTTCATAGCTATGCAATCGCCTTCCACAGCTATCATAGAGTGAAGCAGTCTGATAAAAAAGAGTTGCAGGTCATATGCATACACACCGCGGAAGGTTGTCGCGGAAGTGTTCTCGCTAGACTAAAGCATGGGGTATGTCAGTCATGGAATGTCACACAAATAGTGGAGCATAGTTGTGAGCAAACTGGGACTCTTTCAAATCACTGCAATGTGACAACAAGATATGTGGCATAGGCGATGGAAACAATTGTACAGGCAAGTCTCAACATTAGTGTTAGGGCTTTGCAAAAGGATGCAGAAGATCAGATTGGCTTCCCTGTGAGCTACAGCAAGGCTAGGCGTGCGAAGGAAAATATTTTCCAGAACTTGTATAGAACCTACGAGGAGGCCTATTCTTATGCCCCCAGAATGCGTCATCAAATAGCAAGTGCTAATAGGGTGATTCAAGTTTTGCGGAGAGAATGTCCAAACCCAAAGAACCCGGGCGAGCTAATCCTAGACTGCTTATTCTGGGCATTCGCCCAGACTATACAAGCCTTTAGGCACTGTCGCCCGATATTATCAGTTGATGGTACCTTTCTCACTAGAAAGTACAAGGGCACACTATTGGTGGGGATTGCAGCAGATGCAAATAATCAGCTTCTTCCTATTGCATACGCACTGGTCGAGAGAGAGAACAAAGATAGCTGGTTGTGGTTCCTGAGCTGCGTGAAGATGGGTTTCATGAAAGAGCGTGTAGGTGTTTGCATCATCTCTGATTTCAACACAGGATTATTAAGTGCTCTCGACATAATTAATGAGTCATCAGAAGAGTGGGGGTGGCCGGATCTGAAGGGAAGGTAGTGCATGCGGCATTTGGCAGCAAACTTTTACTCCAAATTCAAGAATAAGGATTGGTTCAAGTAATTCAAGAGGAGTGCATGCAGAAAACTGAAGCCAAAATGAATGCCATCTGGGCAGGTTTCAATGGTGAGATCAAGCACGCGGCCTTGCCGCAAAGAGAAGATCCGAGGGGTCATAGGATGCCCATAAATTTGTGCGAGTGGATTGGCGAGAATTGCCCTGATTTGTACAAGTGGGTGCAGGCTCACGACACTGGGGCTCGGTATGGAATAATGACCAGCAACATGTCAGAGGTGGACAATGGTGTTCCTAAAGGGGTGAGAGCCCTACCTATCTCAGCCCTAATTGAAGAAACTTGGAACCGGAACCTGTCATACTTTGTAGACAGATTTACCATGGCCAATGAACAAGCCATGGTCCGAGAAGATGCAAAGACATCTGGATGAGAAGGCAAAGAAGTCCCAAAGCCATGGCTGCAGGAAAGTGGATGTACTTAGGAATAAGTGGGAGGTCAATGTGCGAGCCAAATACGTTACAGGTCACCACAGAGGATCAAAAAAGCAAGTTCTCACCCTCGGCCCAATGTCTTGTGAGTGCACGTGTAACAAGGCCAAGCTTGAGGGTTACCCTTGTAGTCCTGTGCTCCGGGCGGTTGCAAATCAAAAAATAATTGTCGAGCCATACATATCGCCGTACTTCTACATGTACAATTTGTACAACACATGGAACGATGAGTTCTGGTCCCGCGGCATTGATATGAACTACAAAATGATGTGGCCAGATGGGCCAAAATGGGTTCCGAACACCGACTTGATGAGAACCGCCAAGGGATGATGTCAATCTAGGCGTCATTGCAATGACATGGACCATAGCCAGATGGGAGAACCAAGGCGATGCCGCGTATGCAAGTTTCCTGGACATTCACGTAGGGAATGCCCGTATCGAGCGAACAACACGGCATGATATTGATATATCTGTTCTCGCTGTGTCTACTTATATTTGTGTCTTCCTCATAATTTTTATTTTTATTATATTTAATTTAAATTGAATCTCTTTGTTTTATTGTATTTATATTTAATTTAAATTGAATCTCTTTGTATTATTGTACCCGGGATGGTAACTTTAGATAATTAATGTAAATTGTATCTCTTTGTATTTTTAATTTAATTTTTATTTGCATTTGTATTTGTGTCTTCCTCATAATTTTTATTTGTATGTTTGTGTGCAGGTTATGGATGAAGTGCCAGTGCTTTTGGAGGGGCCCCATGACGCCGACCACCGTTGCCACCTATTTTTGAACCCAAATAAAAAACATGGTTATCGGACTTTCAGACTTCGAACCGTAAAGAAAACATGGGTAATACACAATTCTTTCGTTGCTCACCTCGACGCTTATGGACTACATGCTTTTGGTAGGCTCACATCATGCAAAGACTGGTTACGTTCGGACCCATCCCTTTTGACATCACTCATTGACCGGTGGAGACCTAAAACCCACACCTTTCACTTTCGTTTCGGGGAGCTTGCACCTACACTGAAAGATGTTTCTATGATCACTGCTCTACCAATTAGAGGTGACACGTTAGTCTCTCCACGAGTGTCTCCATCTTGGGCATTAAATATATTAGACCTTCTTCGGATGACAATGCTAGAATCACAACATTCTGGTGGCCGTCGTGGCATCCCACTCTCCTGGCTTCATGATAACTTTCATATTTTATCTAGCTACGCTGATTCTGAGACGAGGAAAAGACATCTATTTGCGTATTTGTTGTGGCCCCTCGGGGTTATGTTTCCAAATTCACACAGGGATGTAGTTCTCCTTGGTCTCATCTACATTGTAGAGAATATGGTTGATGAATCTTTACTTGAGCAGCCAAACTACAGCTTCGGTTCTGCCATGCTATCTCATACATATAGAGGCTGGTGTGCTGCCACACAAAAAACTTCCTTCGCATAAAAAGCTCCGTTACTTTGTGTTGCCTATGAGTTTCTACAGTTGTGGTCCTAGGAATACCTCCCTGTAGGACGACCTCGTATACTAAATCCCATACACCCATACGACTGTAGCGAGGGTAACCGTGTAACTATGGTCACCAGGTGGACAAAGGCACGGAAACACTGGTCTCTAAGTATTGTGAAAAATTGTTACCCTATATACCACCAGCAGTTTGAGGTACTTGATGAGTCTGTAGTCACATGGAACCCATGGACTCTGGAGCAGGTACAAATGGTCTTTGATATACGACCCATCATAGTAGGCATGTTGAGCGATAATGCATTCTGGCTCGCTTGCTGCTACTTATTGTTCCTGTGGTGTGTTGAGCCTTACAACCTAGAGCATGTCATGAGACAGTTCGATCTGTATCAGGAGATTCCACCACCTTTTCCAAGATGTACCGATGAGGAAACTCATAAGTAAGATGTGACCTTCCTAAATAGTTAGTGTCCTTTTTAATTTACTAAACTCACACTTTGTTACATAGTTTGCAGGCTAACCAATACGGGCCACGGTTGGAGTTCTTACAATTGGAGGGAACGCATCATTCAATGGGTACACAAGTGGGAAAATGAAGCACTAGCAGATATAGTGTGTCAACTTAGGTACATTTTATTTACATTATTTTATTACGATGACCATACAATGCCTGAAGATGCTTTGCTTTCATCACAATGGTTGATGTAATTATTTAATTTTGCAGACCGTACGATGGAAGCATAGCTAAAGCGTACAAGCAGTGGTACTGCATCAGCACACATACTAGCCTGGCCAGTCGACCAACTACGATGCCAACAAATCTCACGCAGGAGGAGCAAATGTAGAGACATGTTGAGCTGCATGCAGCTTACTATCGTGACCAGATGGTAATCACTAGTAATTTTTTTTCAGGCCCATCTTTTCACAATCATTTCAACCAAATAACAACCAAATATTTTTCAGCTTGAAACTTGCAATGAGATAGGGCAGATGGCGACGAAAAGCATGCCGGCCAGGGGACCAGCTCGCAAGTCATTCCAGAAACGTTTTAAAGAATACATGGCAACAAATTTCAGATGTGGTAGAGGCGACGACGTTGTCACTGGAGCGTACAACACGCCAGTAGCAAGGTCAGCCAGACCGAGTGCGGCACCGTCGTCCAGACCTAGTGAGGCGCGTACAAGCCATGGGTAGTGGGGGGGGAGGTTCCAAGTACTACAATGACATTGCCATGACAGGACTCATCTCTGCCACAGCATCGCTGTTCTTTGGTGAAGCTTCGTCAAGGGCAGACATCTCAGGACCATGGCACGGGCTTGGATTCGATGCCCGAGCAGTATCTTTCCCCAAACCCATATGCGTACATAGGATATGGCGCATACACCCAAGTCGAGGGATCTCAGCCGTATCTCTCCACGCGAGGGATCTCCATGCCCGAGGAGACTTGTGTCCCAAATTGAAACCAGTACCACGTACAATGGCCAGACAGTACAGGCGAGCGATCTGATCAGATAGTCATGTTTACATTTTAATGCATTTATAGTGATATCACATATTATCCTCTAACAGTTTGTTTACAATGTTTCTATGTGCAGGACATACCTGATCGTAATTGGGACAATGAGTACACCCTACGTGGCCTCAACGCACGTATACGTGGATCATCACATGATCATGGCGACACGGTTAAAGCAGTAGTTACAAAATTCTTCGAAGAGGACGTTATTGGCCCATCCTTTATCCCTGAGGTGTCACAACCATACGCCTACAATTACACATCAGGTTCGTAACAAGGATTACAACTCCACCACCTACGCAGGAGTCACAGACACAGGAAGACCAAGTGGAGTACGATCGCGGTCTTCGTGTAACTCGACCACCTAATCGTTTGTCGCTTTCCAGTCCTAAGGAAAGGCCGAGTGGCCATCATCGACTACAATGATTCATCTATCTACGTGTGCGACACATTGTATCTACACATGTCAGTGTCAGACTTTCCGACATATGTATGAAACATCTATATATGCTGAAATAAAAATACACCAGTCCCGTTTAATTCAGATGTATTTGCATTATTAGTTTGTGTTGTCTTATTGTAGGGCATTATGTTCTATCTTAATTTCATGTTATAGTTGTTGCACGACGTTCAATAATTAGTGGAGGGAAATAAAATGCCACATTTTTTTGTAAAACTATATTATTTTTTATTAAGACATGGTACAACTGAAATTAAGATGCATCATACTATTGAAATAAAGCTACATTTAACTACTAAAATAAAGCTACATTAAACTGCAGATATTGAGATACAACCGATTGCTAAATTAAAAATACTACCACAGGAATCTACTGAGTCCAGCATGGATATTTTCCTTTTCCATCTCCAGCTTCTTCTGCTGCCTTGGCGTCACGAGCCCTTTCTTTCTTTCTCTGTCTCTCTGCCTCACGAGCCTCCTTCCGCCGTCGTTCCTGCTCCTCCATGCGACGAGCCTCTTCCCTGTTTCTCTTTCCTAAATCTTGAAAAAACGGTGTTGCTCCGCATAGTATTCTTTAAACTCTCTCTCTTGCTCTGCTTTCTCCACAGCTTCTGCCTTCGCGCGTCGCTCTTTCGCAAAGAAACTATTCCATGCACGAGGACTTCTTTCACGAATCTCAGTCACTGCCCAAGCCGGCTTCTCCGTGTCAATCCAATGATAGTACATGCACAGAGGCGGAGGAGACTACAACAAGAAACAAGAATGTTATTGAAGAATCAATCAAAATACATACAGTATCTATTCATCATGGTTAAAGCATACTGGAGGCTTGTCGTACTCTGAAATAGCTATGGGTGGATTTTCCTCATAATTGGCGAACACGAAAAACTTCATTCCCAACCGATCTAAAAAATCCGTCACCTCCTTCACCTTGCAAAGATCGCCACACCAACACCGTAGGACTACCACCCACGGAGGCAAACTTGCATTCTTCATTTTCCTCGGCCTAATGCTTTGATCCGAGCTAGGCAAACTCATTCCGGCTGAAAAAATGTGTTACACACTTTGCGCAATGGCGGTTTGGAGGATGTCTGGACAAAGATGATGAGAGCATCGGTGTAGGATCAAAGTATGTCTAGAGGGGGGGTGATTAGACTAGTTGACCAAATAAAATTCTAGCCTTTTCCCAATTTTAGTTCTTGGCAGATTTTAGCAACTTATCACAAGTCAAGCAATCAATCTACACATGCAATTCTAAGAGTATAGCAGCAGAATGTAAAACAATTGCATATGAAGGTAAAGGGAGGAGTTTGATGAAGCAAATGCAATGTTGACACGGAGATTTTTTAGCTGTGGTTTCGATAGGTTGTGCTATCGTACATCCACGTTGATCGAGCCTTCAACCCGCGATGGGTAACGGTTGCCCGAGTCCATGGAGGGCTCCACCCACGAAGGGTCCATGAAGAAGCAACCTTGTCTATCCCACCATGGCCGTCACCCACGAAGGACTTGCCTCACTAGGGTAGATCTTCACGAAGTAGGCAATATCCTTGCCCTTACAAACTCCTTGGTTCAACTCCACAATCTTGTTGGAGGCTCCCAAGTGACACCTAGCCAATCTACGAGACACCACGCTCCAAGAAGTAACAAATTGTGTGTTGATGATGAACTCCTTGCTCTTGTGCTTCAAATGATACTCTCCCCAACACTCAACTCTCTCTCCCAGGATTTGGATCTGGTGGAAAGAATATTTAAGTGGAAAGCAACTTGGGGAAGGCTAGAGATCAAGATTTATCTGGTAGGAATGGAATATCTTGACCTCAACACAAGTGTAGGTGGTTCTCTCTTAGAAAATGTATGCTGGAAGTATATGCATGTTCTGATGGCTCTCTCCACGAATGAAGAGTGGGTGGAGGGGTATATTAGGCTCCACACAAAATCTAACCGTTACACACAACTTACCAAACTCGGTGGGACCGAATCGTGAAACTCGGTCGGACCGATTTAGTAAATAATGTGACCGTTAGGAATTTTGGTGGGACCGACATGTCAACTCGGTGGGACCGATAAGGTTAGGGTTAGGGCATAACGTAATCTCGGTGAGACCGGTTACACAAACTCGGTGAGACCGATTTTGGTAATAGACACATAGAGAGTTGGTCAGCCAAACTCGGTGGGACCGATTCGCTCATCTCGGTTTGACCGAAATGTTATGAAAAGGAAACAGTGAGTTTGCATTGCAATCTCGGTGGGTGTCAGTGTCAAAACTGGCGGATCTCAGGTGGGGGGTCCCGAACTGTGCGCCTAAGGCTAATGGTGTGACACCCCAAAATTTTGACCTTGTTTTATTAATTAAAAATTTTCCAGGAAACTAAAACTTTTATTTTCTGGGCTCCCTTTTTGATTTTTGAACCTTTTTTCTCCCTTGCTATTATGGAGTTTTCCCCATACAGAAAACTTTTCCAATATGTTATTGGACTTGTTTAACCTCTCAAGAAAAACTTTTCTTTTATTAGTAGAACTAATTACATAATTAAATTGCTTGACCTTTATTTTCTTGAAAAATGGTTTTTCAAGGTTATATGGCCATATTTGAACTACAACCATTTGATATATTTATCTAAAAATCCAACCAAAATTTGGATATGTCATGTGATGTTTTTAAATCACTTTTATACAAAAATATCTTTTATTCTTGAAATATTTTGAGTGCTACACATGCTTTTCTTCTCTGGTCCAGAGAGCAATTTTGCACTACAACCCTTTAAAATATTTGTTTCTAGCTTCCACCAAAATTATGGGATGTCAGTAGGAGCATATTATTCCACTTTGTGCAAAAACCCATTTATGTTCTTTGAAAATTTTGAGTGAAACAACCTCTTTTCCATTCTGGCCCAATTTGAGGATTTGTACAGCAACCACCATTTTAGTTGATCCTATATCCATGATTCCTTTTTCTACTGGTAGTCCCCCTTGCCAAACCCTTAAGTCCAGGAGAGTGGACCCATTGGATGATTCTAAGTGCTTGCAACAATGCCATTTGCTTTCTGTCCAGAATTGATGTTTTGCAAGACTTGCACTAGCAAGTTTCTCCTTTCTGCAAACTAACTTCACCACTCCTTCTTTCATCCAAAGAGACACTGATCTGGAAGATTTGGCCCCTCCAAGAATAGCCTAGGTGCCTTTGGCATTTTGACAAACACCTAGAGTGCATGGACTGAATTGGCATGATCTCAAGTCTACAATATGAACTTGGCCACCTGACCAAACCACCTTGTCCATTGAGTCTCCCTCTATCTATAACCTAGTCCTGTGGCTTTCCACCCTCACCTGCGACCTGTAGCATGCCATGGCATTTCGCCGAGCACCTTCAGTGCATGCTCTGGGCGCGCCCAGAGCGCGCGTTTTGCACGTGCGTGCGCTCGGGCCGCCGCGTCACGCCCCGGCCCTTGCTCGCCTACAGAGCCGCGCCCCCCAACCTCATCCGCTCCCAGCAACGTGCCAAGCCACCCTGGCGTGCCTACAGCGCCGCCGACAGAGCTTTTGGCGGCACGCCGGCGTCGGCCGACAGCCTCTGCTCCGTTCGGCGCCGCCCAAGCCACCTCGGCTCGCCACCTGGCCCTAGCACAGCCCGAGCTCATCCACAAGGGCGTCGCCTAGCCCTCGTCGTCGCCACAACGCCCTGCGGCTACAGAAGGACGGTCGCCGACGAGCTTATCCACGGCCGCCGCGGAACCGCCTTGCCTCGCCTATATAAGGGATCCCGAGCCCCTCTGAGCACGCAAGCAACCTCAGTACACTCCTCCAGTTCCCCCATGGCAGCCAATCGACCCGAGGGGGCCGTCTTCCTCATCTCCGGCAACTCCAGCCGCCGCCGCTGTCTCGACCATTCCGGCGCCACCAAAGCTTCCCCCTCTCCGTTCTCTTCGCCAAGAACCCCCTCTTCCTCCCGTGAACCATTCCTCCTACTCAATTTTGTTCGGGAGCCATCGCCGCCACACAGGCACTTCGCCACCGAAGCTTTCCTCTGCCGCGGAGCTCACCGCCGGCAGCTCACTTCGTCCCCGCCAACCCAACGACCACCGGAGGAACCGCCCCAGTCGTACGGATCCATCCCCACCCTCGGGGGCCCGCGAGGAGCAGCCGTTCGCCGGTGACGATCGCCGGAGCCCCCGCTCCGCTCGGGCAGAGGAGGGAGACGACGCGGGCGACTGGTCAAACCTGACCAGTGGGCCAAGCGGGCCCACTGTCAGTGACCCACTCCGCCGGTCCACGTGTTTAAGTGAAAGCATAGAAGCCCAAGTACGTTTCCCCCGCTTCGAAAGCGTATTCCCCTCCGAAACGTTTTCTTTTCTGTTTTATTATTAAAAACAGATTTTGACCAAATCTTTGACTGGCTTTATCTTTTTAAATATAACTTCAAATGAATTAATTCTTTCACCTAGTTTATTTTAAGATTTATTTGAAAAAATTTCAGAACAACTTTTGGGCTGTTTTTATTTTGTGTGTTAATTCTTTTATATTGCCAAAATAGGATTTTTGAAGAGAGGAGAAATGTTTCAAGTTTTGGAGTGCACCCTGCCTTTCCACACATTGAAGGCAAGCATTCTGAACCCCGGCATAATATTTTTGGTGTGTTCGTTGACACGTTTATAACACCACCTCATTTCGAAGGACTTGTTATTTCATGTGATATGATCATTTGCATGGATGCATATTGGTGATTTCCATGCTGTTGGAAATGAGTATACTTGTGATGGTAATCATCCTCATGTATCTTGCATGCATGCCGGAAAGGAATCCGGGAAAGCCTCTGCCTTGGGTAGGCGTGAGCTTGTCGCCGGTCTTCGTCGGGACGGGTATGTCCGATATGGCATGGTAAGATATAATGAGTGGTGATTGTATTGGTTGAAATATATTTGTTATACATGTCATGCAGGAAACTATAAACCTCCTGAGTCGACCGTAGATCGAGTCTTGTTCCCGTAACCCCCACACTTGTTACGTGCTACCACTTGTCCCTACCACAGGTAGGGTACCGTTCAGTAATTTGTCAACCCCTTTCTAGCACACACCGTACAGAGGGGCCGGGATGAGGGTACCGTGACATGGATTAAAGCCAGTCATCCGGTCAGGGGGCATGGGTGTTTCCGGTTGGAACCGAGAGGGGAGGCCACCCCTTAGAGCACGCGATATAAATTTGATCCCATGCTACGCGAGGTTGTAGCCTCCCCACTTAGAGTTGGCTTGACAGGTGTTGTGGGTGATTCCAGACACGTGTAAGTTAAGCTGGTGTGTGCAAGTCAGGTGTGTTTTCATTTAAAAGACCGTAAGCGGAATTAGTCCCGATGGACTAAAGGAATCAGTTACTCGTGGGTAAAGATTACACCCCCTGCAGAGATCAAAACCTATTCGAATAGCCGTGTCCATGGTTAAGGACTACAGTCTGGGACGGGTCAAGTGTCGGTCTTCGGAGGTGAAACTGTTAAACCAGAACGGGAATTACTACTTGTGACTTGTGATAAATATGATTATTACTATTGCTGACTAACCCGTGATATTATTGTTATTATCGAGTATCTCTGGGATGGTTCTACCTCCGGGATATTCACTATGATTGTTTATTTTAAAAGCCCTTTATGTTGTGTCGCTCAGACGCCCGACTGTGGCATTTATTTTTAAGCCCTTTATGTGGTGTCGCTCAGATGCCCGACTGTGGCATTTCTTTTAAAGCCCTTTATGTGGTGTCGCTCAGACGCCCGACTGTGGCATTTCTTTTAAAGCCCTTTATGTGGTGTCGCTCAGATGCCCGACTGTGGCATTTCTTTTAAAGCCCTTTATGTGGTGTCGCTCAGACGCCCGACTGTGGCATTTCTTCCAAAGCCCTTTATGTGGTGTCGCTCAGACGCCCGACTGTGATATTTCTTTTAAAGCCCTTTATGTGGTGTCGCTCAGACGCCCGACTGTGGCATTGCTTGTTATTTATTCATAAATTTTAATACTACTATGTTATTGCATTTTTTATAAATAACTTGCTTGCACGCATCAGAGTTTTAATTATCTTTGTGAGTGACGTCATGAGTATATAATATTGTCAGCACATCATTGTCATATTATACCTGTGTTCAAATGTTTGCGAGTACATTCAAAGTACTCACTGGCTTGTCCCTGGCTATTGTCTTGGCCAGATTTTCTTGCACGGAGAGGAGCGATGCGATGACAGCCCCGGAACCTAAGCAACGGAGATCGCAGCCTCACGAAGATAGGAGTTAACCTGGTCAGCTGTTCCTGTGGGAAATGGAGTCCCATAGACACTGATGTTTCACAACCCGCTTCCGCTAGCAACCTCTAGAAACCTTTTGTTGTACTCACACGCCAGAATGGTCTTGTACCACATATTTTGTATTTTGCTTGGAATTTCTGTATCAAGTTGGAGCCTCATCAGCTAACAGTAATCCTGGGGCTGATGAGCACGACGGTCTTTTCTGGAAATTTATTACCCGGAAAACCGGTCGTGACAGACTTGGTATCAGAGCCAGGCTGACCATTGGCTAATCCTATCTTAGCCAGGTTGAAAAACTTAGGCAAACCAACCCATCAGACCCTAACCAAAAACCCCAGCCAAGCTTCCCGTGCAAGATAGCCACACAGAGACCCCGACACTTTTGGCAGTCGGTGCCCAGCCTATCAGCCTAGCCTGTCAGTCGCGCGCTAGTAATCTGTCTTATTCGCAGGCGTGCGAGGGAAGACTTCGTTCCCTTTTTCTATAAAAAGGGCACGCTAGCCTCAACACAGCGCAGCCCCGCCCATCAACCAAAATACCTTGATGACCCAAGAAGTACTTCGTCGTCTTTGGGAAGCACACTCCAACGGGATTGTGGCCAACAATCCCCACGATGGTCATCATCGTTGCCCCGAGCCTGCAGCCCCTCAACCCTCTCCAGCTATTTCCGACGGTGAAAACCGTGGAGAAACCTCGGCAAGCCCGCTTAGATATGAACGAGGTAGACTAAAGTTGCTCGAATGATACCGAGCCTTAGAATGACCTCGCCTTGCAATCTTGTGACCCTGTGTCACCATAATTAGATGTTGTCTGCTTGCGCACTCCTGTTTTTAATAGTAGCCATGCATGAGTATGTTGACGTACCATTGCATTTTTTTTATCCCGGGCGTAGCTACCAACCTCGAGGACGCAAGTTTGTGCTATGAATGAATCTTTTGGTTCCAGCTCACAGGGAAGATATTTTTAAAACAACTCCTAACAAATCTCGAGGACGAGATTTTATTTTAAGGGGGGTAGTGTTGTGACACCCCAAAATTTTCACCTTGTTTTATTAATTAAATTTTTTCCAGGAAACTAAAACTTTTATTTTCTGGGCTCCCTTTTTGATTTTTGAACCTTTTTTTCTCCCTTGCTATTATGGAGTTTTCCACATACAGAAAACTTTTCAAATATGTTATTGGACTTGTTTAACCTCTCAAGAAAAACTTTTCTTTTATTAGTAGAACTAATTACATAATTAAATTGCTTGACCTTTATTTTCTTGAAAAATGGTTTTTCAAGGTTATATGGCCATATTTGAACTACAACCATTTGATATATTTATCTAAAAATCCAACCAAAATTTGGAGATGTCATGTGATGTTTTTAAATCACTTTTATACAAAAATATCTTTTATTCTTGAAATATTTTGAGTGATACACATGCTTTTCTTCTCTGGTCCAGAGAGCAATTTTGCACTACAACCCTTTAAAATATTTGTTTCTAGCTTCCACCAAAATTATGGGATGTCAGTAGGAGCATATTATTCCACTTTGTGCAAAAACCCATTTATGTTCTTTGAAAATTTTGAGTGAAACAACCTCTTTTCCATTCTGGCCCAATTTGAGGATTTGTACAGCAACCACCATTTTAGTTGATCCTATATCCATGATTCCTTTTTCTACTGGTAGTCCCCCTTGCCAAACCCTTAAGTCCAGGAGAGTGGACCCATTGGATGATTCTAAGTGCTTGCAACAATGCCATTTGCTTTCTGTCCAGAATTGAAGTTTTGCAAGACTTGCACTAGCAAGTTTCTCCTTTCTGCAAACTAACTTCACCACTCCTTCTTTCATCCAAAGAGACACTGATCTGGAAGATTTGGCCCCTCCAAGAATAGCCTAGGTGCCTTTGGCATTTTGACAAACACCTAGAGTGCATGGACTGAATTGGCATGATCTCAAGTCTACACTATGAACTTGGCCACCTGACCAAACCACCTTGTCCATTGAGTCTCCCTCTATCTATAACCTAGTCCTGTGGCTTGCCACCCTCACCTGCGACCTGTAGCATGCCATGGCATTTCGCCGAGCACATTCAGTGCGTGCTCTGGGCGCGCCCAGAGTGCGCGTTTTGCACGTGCGTGCGCTCGGGCCGCCGCGTCACGCCCCGGCCCTTGCTCGCCTACAGAGCCGCGCCCCCCAACCTCATCCACTCCCGGCAACGCGCCAAGCCACCCTGGCGTGCCTACAGCGCCGCCGACAGAGCTTTTGGCGGCACGCCGGCGTCGGCCGACAGCCTCTGCTCCGTTAAGCGCCGCCCAAGCCACCTCGGCTCGCCACCTGGCCCTAGCACAGCCCGAGCTCATCCACAAGGGCGTCGCCTAGCCCTCGTCGTCGCCACGATGCCCTGCGGCTACAGAAGGACGGTCGCCGACGAGTTTATCCACGGCCGCCGCGGAACCGCCTTGCCTCGCCTATATAAGGGCCCCGAGCCCCTCTGAGCACGCAAGCAACCTCAGTACACTCCTCCAGTTCCCCCATGGCAGCCAATCGACCCGAGGGGGCCGTCTTCCTCATCTCTGGCAACTCCAGCCGCCGCCGCTGTCTCGACCATTCCGGCGCCACCAAAGCTTCCCCCTCTCCGTTCTCTTCGCCAAGAACCCCCTCTTCCTCCCGTGAACCATTCCCCCTACTCAATTTTGTTCGGGAGCCATCGCCGCCACACAGCCACTTCGCCACCGAAGCTTTCCTCCGCCGCGGAGCTCGCCGCCGGCAGCTCACTTCGTCCCCGCCAACCCAACGACCACCGGAGGAACCGCCCCAGTCGTACGGATCCATCCCCACCCTCGGGGGCCCGCGAGGAGCAGCCGTTCGCCGGCGACGATCGCCGGAGCCCCCGCTCCGCTCGGGCAGAGGAGGGAGACGACGCGGGCGACTGGTCAAACCTGACCAGTGGGCCAAGCGGGCCCACTGTCAGTGACCCACTCCGCCGGTCCACGTGTTTAAGTGAAAGCGTAGAAGCCCAAGTACGTTTCCCCCGCTTCGAAAGCGTATTCCCCTCCGAAACGTTTTCTTTTCTGTTTTATTATTAAAAACAGTTTTTGACCAAATCTTTGACTGGCTTTATCTTTTTAAATATAACTCCAAATGAATTAATTCTTTTTCCTACCTCTCTCAAATTTCACCTAGTTTATTTTAAGATTTATTTGAAAAAATTTCAGAACAACTT
Organism: Triticum timopheevii; assembly: GCA_963921465.1. Lineage (NCBI taxonomy): Eukaryota > Viridiplantae > Streptophyta > Magnoliopsida > Poales > Poaceae > Triticum > Triticum timopheevii. The sequence continues at coordinate 182,282,210 of OY997270.1, read as the reverse complement.
TTGGGCTGTTTTTATTTTGTGTGTTAATTCTTTTATATTGCCAAAATAGGATTTTTGAAGAGAGGAGAAATGTTTCAAGTTTTGGAGTGCACCCTGCCTTTCCGCACATTGAAGGCAAGCATTCTGAACCCCGGCATAATATTTTTGGTGTGTTCGTTGACACGTTTATAACACCACCTCATTTCGAAGGACTTGTTATTTCATGTGATATGATCATTTGCATGGATGCATATTGGTGATTTCCATGCTGTTGGAAATGAGTATACTTGTGATGGTAATCATCCTCATGTATCTTGCATGCATGCCGGAAAGGAATCTGGGAAAGCCTCTGCCTTGGGTAGGCGTGAGCTTGTCGCCGGTCTCCGTCGTGACGGGTATGTCCGGTATGGCATGGTAAGATATAATGAGTGGTGATTGTATTGGTTGAAATATATTTGTTATACATGTCATGCAGGAAACTATAAACCTCCTGAGTCGACCGCAGATCGAGTCTTGTTCTAGTAACCCCCACACTTGTTAGGTGCTACCACTTGTCCCTGCCACAGGTAGGGTACGGTTCAGTGATTTGTCAACCCCTTTCTAGCACACACCGTACAGAGGGGCCGGGATGAGGGTACCGTGACATGGATTAAAGCCAGTCATCCGGTTAGGGGGCATGGGTGTTTCCGGTTGGAACCGAGAGGGGAGGCCACCCCTTAGAGCGCGCGATATAAATTTGATCCCATGCTACGCGAGGTTGTAGCCTCCCCACTTAGAGTTGGCTTGACAGGTGTTGTGGGTGATTCCAGACACGTGTAAGTTAAGCTGGTGTGTGCAAGTCAGGTGTGTTTTCATTTAAAAGACCGTAAGCAGAATTAGTCCCGATGGACTAAAGGAATCCGTTACTCATGGGTAAAGAGTACACCCTCTGCAGAGATCAAAACCTATTCGAATAGCCATGTCCAAGGTTAAGGACTACAGTTTGGGATGGGTCAAGTGTCGGTCTTAGTGTCGGTCTTCGGAGGTGAAACTGTTAAACCAGAACGGGAATTACTACTTGTGACTTGTGATAAATATGATTATTACTATTGCTGACTAACCCGTGATATTATTGTTATTATCGAGTATCTCTGGGATGGTTCTACCTCCGGGATATTCACTATGATTGTTTATTTTAAAAGCCCTTTATGTGGTGTCGCTCAGACACCCGACTGTGGCATTTATTTTTAAGCCCTTTATGTGGTGTCGCTCAGACGCCCGACTGTGGCATTTCTTTTAAAGCCCTTTATGTGGTGTCGCTCAGACGCCCGACTGTGGCATTTCTTTTAAAGCCCTTTATGTGGTGTCGCTCAGACGCCCGACTGTGGCATTTCTTTTAAAGCCCTTTATGTGGTGTCGCTCAGACGCCCGACTGTGGCATTTCTTTTAAAGCCCTTTATGTGGTGTCGCTCAGACGCCCGACTGTGGCATTTCTTTTAAAGCCCTTTATGTGGTGTCGCTCAGACTCCCGACTGTGGCATTGCTTGTTATTTATTCATAAATTTTAATACTACTATGTTATTGCATTTTTTATAAATAACTTGCTTGCAAGCATCAAAGTTTTAATTATCTTTGTGACTGACGTCATGAGCATATAATATTGTCAGCACATCATTGTCATATTATACCTGTGTTCAAATGTTTGCGAGTACATTCAAAGTACTCACTGGCTTGTCCCTGGCTATTGTCTTGGCCAGATTTTCTTGCACGGAGAGGAGCGATGCGATGACAGCCCCGGAACCTAAGCAACGGAGATAACAGCCTCGCGAAGATAGGAGTTAACCTGGTCAGCTGTTCCTGTGGGAAATGGAGTCCCATAGACACTGATGTTTCACAACCCGCTTCCGCCATCAACCACTAGAAACCTTTTGTTGTACTCACAGGCCAGAATGGTCTTGTACCACATATTTTGTATTTTGCTTGGAATTTCTGTATCAAGTTGGAGCCTCATTAGCTAACAGTAATCCTGGGGCTGATGAGCACGACGGTCTTTTCTGGAAATTTATTACCCGGAAAACCGGTCGTGACAGATGGTAACAGGAGGCGGGGGACACAATGTTTACCCAGGTTCGGGCCCTCTCTATGGAGGTAGTACCCTACTTCCTGCTAGATTGATCTTGATGATGTGAGTATTACAAGAGTTGATCTACCACGAGATCATAGAGGCTAAACCCTAGAAGCTACCTATGATTATGATTGTTCTTGTCCTACGGACTAAACCCTCCGGTTTGTATAGGCACCCGAGGGGGCTAGGGTTACACTGAGTTGGTTACAGAGAAGGAAATCTACATATCCGAATTGCCAAGCTTTCCTTCCATGCAAAGGAGAGTCCCACCCGGACACGGGATGAAGTCTTCAATCTTGTATCTTCATAGTCCAACAATGTGGTGCAAGTTCATAATCCGGCTGTCCGAGGACCCCCTAATGCAGGACTCCCTCAGTAGCCCCTGAACCAGGCTTCAATGACGATGAGTCCGGCGCGCAGATTGTCTTCGGCATTGCAAGGCGGGTTCCTTCTCCGAATACTCCAAGGTAGATTTTGAACACAAGGATCGTGTCCGGCTCTGCAAAAAAAATTCCAAAAATCTAATATGCTGACAACTTTCTCATAGCGTGACATCACGCTGCGGCCCGGTCATTATACGAACCATTTTTTCCAGCCTGCTACTGCACGTATTGCGAGGCGATTTTATTGGCACATCTTGTCGAAGCAGAGATCGTGTTCCCCTTATAACGGGATTCTCATCAATACAGGTGTGGATAACCCAATCGTGCATGTCAATATGACTCCTCGATTTTAGGCAAGTTCCAAACGGCCACGCGGAGGATGCTTGATATTCACCCTCTTTATAAAGAGGTCCAGACCCGTCCTTTTCTTTCCATGCCCAATCCTTCCCTTCCCCTACCTCGAGTCCCAACACCCGAGGTTCAGGCTAAGCGCTCTGGACCTTCAACCATGTCCGGATCCAAACTTCAAGGCCGGTGGATATCCTCTTCTGTCACAGAGGAGGACATCAAAAAGCTTAGGGAGGCTAGGTATCTGACTGCCGAAATCCCACACAGGCTACCTGCTCAAGGGAAGGTTATCCCCACTCTCGAACCCAATGAGAGTGTTGTATTTGTTTCTCACTTCCTCTGAGGGCTAGGCTTTAGTCTTGATCCCTTCAAAAGAGGGCTCATGTTCTATTACGGGCTAGATTTCCATGATCTAGCTCCAGATTCCATCCATTAAATCTCGTCGTTTATCGTCGTGTGTGAGGCCTTCCTCCGCATTACCCCACACTTCGGCTTATGGCTCAAGACCTTCAATGTGAAGCCGAAGATGATCTACGGGCGATGAGGGAGTCCTGGATTAGGGGGTATGCGGACAGCCGGACTGTGTACACCGTCCGGACTATTGAAGCGTGAAGATACAAGACTCAAGACTTCGGCCCGTGTTCGGATGGGACTTTCCTTGGCGTGGAAGGCAAGCTTGGCGATCCGAATATTATATTTCGTTCCTTGTAACCGACTCCATGTAAACCCTAGCCCACTCCAGTGTCTATATAAACCGGAGAGGTTGGTCCTTAGAAGGCTGATCACAATTACATTCATACCATCTAGGCTAGCTCTTAGGGTTTAGCCTCTATGATCTCGTGGTAGATTTACTCTTGTACTACCCATATCATCAATATTAATCAAGCAGGAAGTAGGGTTTTACCTCCATCGAGAGGGCCCGAACCTGGGTAAACATCTGTGTCCCTTGCTTCCTGTTACCATCAGCCTTGACGCACAGATCGGGACCCCCTACCCGAGATCAGCCGGTTTTGACACCGACATTGGTGCTTTCATTGAGAGTTCCTCTGTGTCGTCGCTGTCAGGCTTGATGGCTCCTTTGATCATCACAAACAACACTGTCCAGGGCGAGACTTTCCTTCCCGGACAGATCTTCGTGTTTGGCAGCTTTGCACTGCGGGCCAATTCACTTGGCCACCTGGAGCAGATCGATAGCTATGCCCCCGGCCACCAGGTCAGGTTTGGGAACTTGAACTACACGGCGGACATTCGCGGGGACTTGATCTTCGACGGATTTGGGCCGGCGCCAGAAGCGCCGAACAGTCACGATGAGCACGTCTTGGACCTGCTGTCAGACGTTGCGCGGGATATCACCCCGGCAGAAGCCCCGGATCTGAATCCGGGGAAGGTCGCGTTGCCTAAGGACGGAGGGCTGGACCCCGCCCCACAGGCCATACCCTCGTCGGCGATGGAGCCTAACACAGGTCTCACCTCCGAGGGTGCCTGTGACTCCGGACCCCAGATTCATATCCAGATGTAGGTTCCAGTCCGCGCGCCCCCGAGCCCGCCGATCCTGGTTGGGCTCCGGTGATGGAGTTCACCACGGCGGACGTCCTTCAGCACTCGCCCTTTGGCAACATGCTGGACTTATTGAAGTCTCTCTCCTTGTCAGGAGACTCCGGGCCGAACTATGTCCGGCTCGAGTGGGAAGCGGACAATGACAGAATTCGTTGCCCACCCACCACCCACTTCATGCCACGATCCATGATCTAATCGACGTGCTTGACTTTGACTCCGAAGACATCGACGGTATGGACGACGATGTAGGAGAATTGCAGGAGCCACCGCTCACCTCATACGATATATATATGGTGGACACTCCGAAGGAAACAAATGGCGATGAGGCAACGGAGGATAACCCCTCGGAAAGAAAATCAAAGCATAGGCGTCGTCGACGCGGCTCCAAGCCCTGCCACAGCAATACCGGCCCCGGAGACGAAAATAATCCGGATGGCACCAAAGAAGAATATGACCCTGATCAGCCCGCCTTCGAGCAGGCCGAACAAGAAGATGAGCAGGTCAGCCCAGAAGAACAGGCGACAGACGTATACCCGGAGGAGGACAACTACATGCCACCCTTCGAAGACGAGATTAGCCTCGGCGACAACAAATTCGGCGTGCCTGAGGATCTCATGGAGCAGGAGTGCTTCAAGCGTAAGCTTATAGCCACTGCGAGGAGCCTGAAGAAGAAGCAGCAGCAACTGCAAGCTGATCAAGATCTGCTCACAGATAGATGGACTGATGTCCTGGTAGCCGAGGAATATGGACTCGAATGCCAAACGGCTGACCGGCCACCCCGTGGCCGGGATAAAACGGGATAGCAGCCCTGATACTAGCCCGCACCCCCACGCCGATACAATACGGCTCAAGGCAACAGGCACGACCTGCAAGATATTCTAGAAAACAAAGCAGGACAGCCAAGATTGATCTACGGATCGAGGGGGCGCGCCCCAGCGCGAGACGATGACCGTCGCGCTAGATACATCATCAACAAGTCCAGCCAGGCCGAACATAGCAATCCAGAACAATCCGACCTGCGTAGCCACATAGCCCGGCACAGAGGCGCCGCACACCCCCTCTGCTTCACTGACGAAGTGATGGATCATGAATTCCCAAAAGGATTCAAACCCGTAAACATCGAATCATATGATGGCACAACAGACCCCGCAGTATGGATCGAAGATTTCCTTCTCCACATTCACATGGTCCGCGGAGATGATCTACACGCCATCAATTATCTCCCCCTTAAGCTCAACGGACCAGCCCGGCACTGGTTAAACAGCCTGCCAGCAAATTCCATTGGCAGTTGGGAAAACCTGGAGGACGCATTCCTTGACAACTTCCAGGGCACATATGTGCGACCACCGGACGCTGATGACCTGAGCCACATTACTCAACAGCCCGGAGAGTCAGCCTGAAAATTCTGGACTCGGTTCCTCACTAAAAAGAACCAAATAGTCGACTATCCGGACGCCGAAGCCCTGGCGACACTACTAGGAAAAGGCCTACTAATGGCGCACCGGTTACTAATGGCGCACCGGTAGTGCGCCATTAGTATTTGGTATACTAATGGCGCACCACATAGCAGTGCGCCATTAGTAACTTTTTTTTCAAAAAAAAATTCAAATTTTTTTTAAAATTATTTTTTCGTTTTTTTCTTAATCTCAGGTCACTATGGCTTAATCTTGGGTCAATATGCTTAATCTCAGGTTGAATCGCACTCCGTCGTTAAACTTCCCGAAAGGTCACCCATCCTCACACTACTCCAGCCCAAGCACGCTTAACTTCAAAGTTCTATCCAACCCCAGCAACAGCTCACTTCACAGGCACTTGTTGATATATCTAGCATATCAATCTTATTATACCCTGTTGATGTCTAGGACTTTGTTCATGTTCATGACTATGATGAAATTTTGAAAAATATTTCAAACTTCCCGGTCATATTACATATCATTTTTTGAAAAACAATTCAAAAAAATAAAATTCAAAACCAATTTTTTTGCTATTACTAGTGGCGTACCATATCCATGGTGCGCCACTAGTAAGTTTGAATTTTTTTGCCTCTAGGTCTTGAAAGCCCCGTAACTTTTTTTCTGTTAGGTTTTTGGGGATTTTGAAAATGTTTAACGGGGTCCACGGGGGGGCGGGGGTGCATTCGGGAACTTTTGGGCCAAGTTAGTAATGGCGCACCGTGGGGTGGTGCGCCATTACTAGTTAAACTAGTAGTGGCGCACCACACCCACGGTGCGCCATTACTAGTTTTGAAAAGAAAAAAAGAAAAAAATTGAATTTTTTTTGAAAAAAACTTAGTAATGGCGCACCAGTGGACAGTGCGCCATTACTAGTTAAAACTACTAATGGCGCACTGTCCACAGGTGCGCCATTACTAACAATTTTTTTTTTGAAAACTACTAATGGCGCATGGTGGGTGTGGTGCGCCATTACTATGTCAACTAGTAATGGCGCACCACACCCACGGTGCGCCATTAGCAGTTTTGAAAAAAATTAAATTTTTTTTTACTAATGGCGCACCGTGGAATGTGGTGCGCCATTAGTATTTGCACACTAATGGCGCACCAACACATGGTGTGCCATTAGTATTTAGTAATGGCGCACCACATGTACAGTGCGCCATTAGTGTCCATCCTATCTATAATCCTTTTCCTAGTAGTGCGGCTTTTAAGCATAATATCCGTGACGAGTGGCTCGCTCAACACCTCGGCCAGGAAAAACCCAAGTCTATGGTAGCTCTCACAACCCTAATGACCCGTTTTTGTGCGGGTGAGGATAGCAGGTTGGCTCACAGTGGCACCACGCCACATTTTGGCACTTCGGACGGCCGCGATGCTAACGGCCAGCCACGGCGCAACAGACATAAGAGACGGAACAACGGCGACAGCATTGAAGACACGGCAGTCAACGCCGGATTCAACGGACCTAAATCCAGACAGCGGAAAAAGCCGTTCAAAAGAAATAATCAGGGACCGTCCAGTGTGGACCGCATACTAGAGCACTCGTGCCAAATTCATGGCACACCGGACAAACCAGCTAACCACACCAATAGAGACTGCTGGGTGTTCAAACAGGCCGGCAAGATAAACGCCGAAAACAAGGACAAGGGGCTGCACAGCGACGATGATGATGAGCCCCGGCGTCCGAATACGGGGGGACAAAAGAAATTTCCCCCCAGGTGAAAACGGTCAACATGATCGACGCCACCCACATCCCCAAGCGGGAACGGAAGCGGGCACTACGGGACGTCTATGCGATGGAGCCAGTCACCCCCAAGTTCAATCCATGGTTAGCTTGTCCGATCACCTTTGACCATAGGGATCACCCTACCAGCATCCGTCACGGCGGTTCAGCCGCACTGGTCTTAGACCCAATCATCGACGGATTCCACCTCACGCGTGTCCTTATGGACGGCGGCAGCAGCCTGAACCTGCTATATCAGGACACAGTGCGCAAGATGGGCATTGATCCTTCAAGGATCAAGCCCACTAAAACTACCTTTAAAGGTGTAATTCCTGGGGTAGAGGCCCGCTGTACGGACTCTATAACACTGGAAGTGGACTTCGGATCCCCAGATAACTTCCGGAGTTAAGAGTTAATCTTCAACATCGTCCCTTTCCGCAGTGGCTACCATGCACTGCTCGGACGAACCGCATTTGCTAGATTCAATGAGGTACCACATTATGCATACCTCAAGCTCAAGATGCCAAGACCACGCGGGGTCATCACTATCAACGGAAATATGGACCGCTCACTTCGAACAGAAGAGCATACGGCAACCCTGGCGGCAGAAGTACAATGCGGCCTACTCCGACAAACCAATCCGGCGACAACCTCGAGCATAGTCAAGCGAGCCCGGAGTACCCCGCAACAGGATCATCAGGAATGCCAAGAGCATGATTAACAGTCTGGCCTCCGCTCAGGCCCCTTCAAAGTAGCATTCGTGTCGCACGTACACAATTACGTACTCAAGATACCATGGGCATAGGCGGAGGCGTATCAATGACTCAAACGATAGTACGGGTAACTGCCAAATACCTTCAGACTCTTTCCCTCTTACATTTCAGGACACCGCGTTAGTGCAGCATCCTCAGAAGAGCCGAATTGCCAGACTCATATGGAAGAGACATCCAAGGAGGCAACAGACGTTGTGCGCAGAAGGAAATACCTAGGTGGAATCTATTTACGATCATTATACCTGCTTCATCTATCTGTACACAGCTTGCCCCTGGATAGGACATGTCAAATAGTCCTATTTTTATCTTTGCTTAATACATCCATTGTACACATACGCTTAAACATATTTTTTGTCAATGGGAGATTATATATAGCGTCAGCTTATTATCCTTATTTGAGTATTTTTCTCTTATAAATGTTTATTTGGTATTGCATCCGTACACCTTGGTACGACCAGTTTGCCAGGGGCTTCTGATGGTGCCCCGAAGTATGGCAAATAAACTATGAACACTTTAAACAGTCCGGCACCCCAAACTTATAGCATTATATGCATCAGCTCTGAATCATGCCTTGGGTCTACAGTTGGGATAGACCGGCTGCCTTGTTTTGGTGCCTTACATTCCGTTATATCGGCTAAGGTAGCGCAGGGAGAACTACTGCGATTGTGTCCCGGTTCTTCCGAATGAGCACCTTAGTAGAGAAAGCCGAAAACTGACCGGCATGATGTGGCGAGAGCTGGTCGCTGCTCGAGAGGTCTTAAAATCCTTAAGGATTTTCCGCTTTATGCGATATATCGGCTTTGTTCGATCTCGGCGTGTATAGCGCCCCGATTTAGTCTTCCGGATTCCAGAGGCTTCGCCGAAATTTAAAATTGTAGACTTCTATGGCTAAGTGAAAGTTATCAAGCCGCATAGTCCGATTGCCTGGTTCGCTGCGCCGGACACCTCCTTAAAGGACAAACAATTTGGATAAAGAGTGCCCGGGTTTTCCACGAACACCATCGATGCACACGGATCGCTTGATCACTTCAAGCCGCGGGCAGGCATCCACCATCCGCTTGATCAGGCCGAAGTAGCTACTGGGCATGAGCTCACCAGGCCACATCTGGACTATGAAACCTTTCATAGCCAGTTCGGCCGCCCTGTGGACTTCGACCAACTGCTTCAGTTGGTCACTCAGAGGCATCGGGTGTTTGGCCCCAGCATACTGGGACCGAACTCCGCAGCGTCTGATACACTGCGTGGCAGATCTTCGAACGCCCCTGGAGAGCTCCGGTTTCGAGTAAGTAAAAGAAATGCCTCCTCCACATGTTTGCTTTGCATAAAGAACTTCTTACCCGCTGCTATCTTCTTGGCCTCCTGGATCTCCTGCTATGCTTTCTTAGCTTCGGCCTTGGCGTCTTTTTAACTCATAAGGGCCTTCGCAAGCTCGGCCTCTTTCGCCTTCAGATCATGCTCCATGGACTCGCATTTGTTGCCGAGGTCCTGGAGCTCTCGCTGTACCTCACCCACCCTAGCACTTTGCTTCTCGCGCTCCTTACACTCCGAGGTTGCCCTGTCTTCGGCCTCGGACATCGCCTTCTTCAGGGACGCCACTTCGGTGGTGTCCCCGGTCACGACACTTAGATGTTAGACCCACCAATTTTGCCTATCCTTAAATGCATAAGAGCAAGAATTACTTACCTTTGTTCTCTTCGAGCTGCCTCTTCATGAGGTCGAGCTCTCCCTACGCCTGCTCCAGGTCCCGCTTCAGATCGGCAACCTCGGCAGTACGGGCAGCAGCAGCAAGCAGCACAGCCTTCTTATTCACAATGATACTTATGATTAGACTCCTGCGGATTATAATTGACCCTCTGCTCGGCTTTTCTTTCCGAACGCCAAACAGAGTATCAGGGGCTACTACCTATCGGGTGGTAATTTTGCACATATTTATTACTTACCTCGAAGCCTGTTAGGAGGCTGGTGCAAGCTTTGGTTACTCCGCTTTTGGCGGACGAAACCTTCTGAATCACCGTACACATAAGAGTACGGTGCCCCTCATCCAGGGAAGAGCCGCAAAGCGCTTCCAGCAGACCGTCCGGCGCCTCATGCGCAACGGAAGTCTACAACACGGATGGCTCGCCCTCCCTAGCGAGGGGTCGCCCGCCTGAGTCCGGAACCATCGAAGGTTCTAGAATTGTGTTCGGCTGAGAGCTTGGCTGGCCATGGCTCTCATCGACACGATCCACGGGGATCTTGAACCCCGCGTGTCCGACGTCTGGGACCCCGCCTCGGGGCGTCTCCAGAGTCACCTCCCCCCGCTCTGGGAGCCTTCGAGAGAACACCTCCGTGTCATCCGCGTGTTTTGGAGTAGTGGCTGTCGGAAGCGAATTGATCTCCAAATCACTCAGGGACCCGGAGGAAGACACTTCAGGGAGATCCCTGGCCGGACTGCACATATATTCGGCATTATAAAACGCAAAAACTATGAAGTGAAATCATGATAGAAAGCGGACACTTACGACCGCACTAGGGGCTTCCCCCCTGGGCAGCCACACCTCCTCACTATGAGCGGCCGTGGCGGAATAGTCCGGAAGGGGCACCTTCCACTTCTTGGATGCCCCAGCCTCCCCCTCTGGGGCAGCTTTTCTTTTCTTCCCCTCCCCAGTGCGGGGAGGTGGAATTTCTTCTTGATTCCCCCCGCCTCCGCGGGAGGAATCTGTCTCGTCGTCATCCGACGACAGGGGTATGACAGCCTTGCGCCGGGGGCCTTTTCCGGCCCCCTGGTCCGCCTCCCCGGAACCCTCATCCTTTCTGGATGGGGAGTCTTCTTCTTCTTCCTCCTCCCCTTCGTGGGAGGAGTCCACCTCGTCGTCCTCGGACGAAGCTTCCGGTACAACCTTACACCGGAGACCCTTTCGGATCCCCGGGGCCTTCTTCTCGGCCTTCTTCTCCGGCACCTTATACGGCGCAGGGACTAGCATCTCCGTGAGGAGGGCATTTGCCGAGCCTTCTGGCAGCGGAGCTGGGCAGTAAACCTGCTCCGCTGTCTCCATGTAATCCTGAAGCAAATATGCGCAAATACTTAAGGCACTCCCATGAATATATTGGGGAGAACTGGGTCGGGTGTCAGTCTGAGAACTCACCGGCCTGGGAGCCCACGCGGCGTGAAGCCCGCGGTCCTCGGATGTGTGGGGAGGCACTTCAGAGGCCTTGAACAGCACCTTCCATGCGCCTTTGTGCATCATGTAGTAGAGCCTCTGGAGCGTCTAGTGCTCGGTTGGGACGAACTCCCACAGATTGACTGCCCGCCTCTGGCAGGGCAGGATCCGGCGAACAAGCATGACCTGGATGATGTTGACAAGCTTGATGTTCTTGTCCTTCATGCTTTTGACGCATGTTTAGAGTCCGGCCAGCTCCGTGGAATCGCCCCAGGACAGGCCCTTCTTCTCCCAGGAGGTGAGCCGCATGGGGGCTCCGGATCGGAACTCGGGGGCCGCTGCCCAGTCGGCGCCACGCGGCTCGGTGATGTAGAACCACCCCGATTGCCATCCTTTTATGGTCTCCGCAAAGGAGCCATCAAGCCATGTGGCGTTGGGCATTCTGCCCACCATGGCCCCTCCGCACTCCGCCTGTTGGCCGCTTACCACCTTCGGCTTCACGCAGAAAGTTTGCAGCCATAGGCAGAAGTGAGGCCGGATGCGGAGGAAGGCCTCGCACACGACGATGAACGCCGAGATGTTGAGGACGAAATTCAGGGCTAGATCATGGAAATCTAGCCCGTAGTAGAACATGAGCCCGCGGACAAAGGGATGGAGTGGAAATCCCAGTACACGGACGAAGTGGGCGACGAATACGACCCTTTGGTGGGGTCCTGGGGTCGGAATGACCTGCCCGGCGTCTGGTAGACGGTGCGCTATGTCCACGGCCAAGTATCTGGTCGACCGAAGATTTGCGATGTGCTTCTCCTTGACGGTGGAAACCACCCACTTGCCTCCTGCTCTGGACATGTTTAGCTGTGCGGAGAAGAATTGGGCTTGGGCGCTGGAGCTCGAGGGGGCAAGAGTGGGCAAAGGAGGAAGAAGGCATGGGTGAAAATGGGGGAATCTTATCCCTTTATAGAGGCACCAGAAGCGGTGCGCCTCCCCACTTGCCCGTTGGGAATCGCTTGTTTCCCAAGCACCACGATTAATGGCGTGGTGAGATTGCCCATACCCGTATTGATGAGAATCCCGTAATAAGGAGACATGATCTCTGCTTTGACAAGACGTGTCGCCGAAACCGCCTCGTAATATGCATTGTAGCTGGTTGTGGGGAAACGGTTCGAATAATGGATCCGATCATAATAACGTGTCACGTCATTGGAAAAAGTTGTCAGCAGATTGCAGTTGTGAAATATCGTTCTCTGTATGGTGGTATGCGAAGATCATTTTTTAGATCCAGACACGATTTGAGTGTTCGATAATTACCTTGGAGTATTCGGAGGAGGAACCCACCTTGCAATGCCGAAGACAATACTACGTGCTGGACTCATCGTTATTGCAGCCTGGTTCAGGGGCTACTGAGGGAGTCCTGGATTAGGGGGTATCCGGATAGCCGGACTGTGTACAACGTCTGGACTATTGAAGCGTGAAGATACAAGACTCAAGACTTCGGCCCGTGTCCGGATGGGACTTTCCTTGGCGTGGAAGGCAAGCTTGGCGATCCGGATATTATATTTTCTTCCTTGTAACCGACTCCATGTAAACCCTAGCCCTCTCCGATGTCTATATAAACCGGAGAGGTTGGTCCTTAGAAGGCCGATCACAATTACATTCATACCATCATAGGCTAGCTCTTAGGGTTTAGCCTCTATGATCTCGTGGTAGATTTACTCTTGTACTACCGATATCATCAATATTAATCAAGCAGGAAGTAGGGTTTTACCTCCATCGAGAGGGCCCGAACCTTGGTAAACATCTGTGTCCCTTGCTTCCTGTTACCATCAGCCTTGACGCACAGATCGGGACCCCCTACCCGAGATCCGCCGGTTTTGACACTGTCAGGCGACACGCGGAGTGCTGAGGCACTAGAATAAGCAAACGTGCCGAAGCCCTATGGCCAAAGGGTTCCTTCCCGGAGGTGTCCAACTTATGGAAACGGGAGTGGTTCTACATCACAGCACCCCGAGGTATAAAGCGGGCAGCCGCCCCGGCCTTCCGCTCGAGCCCTCTGCCCCAACTGGCATCATGGGTCAACAAAGGGCTGGACTGGGGGCCAGTTAATGACGTGCTGAGATTGCAAAGCCGCATCCGAGATCTCCTCAAGAGGGATGTTGGTCTCCTCAAAGTAATTCAAGTAATGCTAGTTCGTCGGGTCCTGCCATGCCAATGTCGATCTCTCCGTATGTGGGAGTTCAACCCGGAAGGACCGTGAACTATTCAACACTTCTTCGGCGTGATGCTCGAAGGGATGTATCGATTATTCTTCGGATCACGAATGCAGTGTCCAGACACCACCGAGGATGCGGTTCTGAACTGCAACCATCCAGATACCCAATTAAGTAACTCCGCGACCGAACATGCTGTTACTATATTTGTCACAACATCATTCTGAAAAATTGCCCTCGGCCATGACTGGATAAGAAAGGCGGAGAGGATCAGGTGTTCGGCCCCTCTTCCCGAAGGCTCACCGGATCCTGTACTAACCAAGATGCTGGCTCGCGCACCCTATCAAGTGACATCAGGAGAAGATGAGGGGAGGAATAGAGAAGCCGAAAGATGGCTTCATACATTACACATTCAAACCGGGGGAATTAGTTCCTCCGTGAAGGACGGCAATCGGGGAGGTGAATCTAAAATCCCCTGTCCCCACGGGAAGAAAAGGACAGCCCCTGAACACTTGGAAATGGAGGTTTCCAAACGAGGGAAGAAACCTTCACCAGGGGGCCCTGCCCCGGAGGGCGTCTATACTGCACAGCACCCACAAGGGGGCCAGCCGTCAACCTAGCCGTAAGTGAACGAAGGCACTTTAGTATATATGTCCTGCTCTTTTGGTGAGAATAACGACGGAGACATATGTTTTGAAGTCCGGCTCATAGCCCTTCTCCACGAAGTTCGTCTTCGGGGGATCTTCTTCCGGAGATGATGGAGAGCGAAACGCCTCCTCCTACTGCCCCGCCTTGTGAGACGGCAACCCTGAGGTGTCGTCGCGGAGGATTTCTCCTGATCCACAATGGCCAGAAGGTAACTCTTCGACCGACCAAAGTCCGGAGTTCTCGACTAATAAGGAGACCAACAAAAAAAGCCCGGGACTGTCCGGTGTACAACCCGACACATTGATGGATCTTCTGGAGCAAGCAGCTATCTCAGATGCACATCATACCTTAATGGGTACGGTGGTTGAGAGGATCTCATCCGCCAAAAGCGGGTTGAATGAAGCTTTTATGAGCCTGCTAAGAGGCTTTGAGGTATGCAAAGTAATCTATGTATTTTTGACTGTACCGCACTCGCTAGGTGCTCTGTATAGATAGTAGCCCCTGAGACTCTCGTTGACGTGAAGACGCGGCGAGCAGTGGATCATAGTCTCAGGTATTAACAGTGCTACTTTCATGCGCAGGCGGCTGCAGATTCGGCGGCTAACCGAACTGCTAATTCGGCGGCTAACCGAACTGCTAATTTTGCCGAAAAGCTTGACGTGGCGGATGCGGACATCACGCTTGTGAACAAGTGGCTTAACGAGGCACAGGGTATGTATATTTGGGTGGTCAGCAAATATTAAGAGTAGCGTGATGCCAGTATTTATAATATGCTTTGACTGCAGATGAGTTGCCGCCATGGAGACCCTTCGGGCAGAACTTTCCCGAGCCAAGGAACAAGCAAGGAGAAGTGATGCGGCCTTCCTGAGGGCAGCCGAAGAGTTAAAGGCTGAACAAGCTGCTCATCGCCAGAGCGAAGATAGAATAGCCAACATGGCTCTTGAGCTGCAAAATGCCGCCAGCCGATATGGGCTCCTTGAAAGAGAAAGCTAAGAGAAAGCGGCTAACCTAGAGAAGGCCTTGCAAGCAGCAAAAGAAACTCGCTCAGAAATCAGAGCGGTGGAGGAGGAGCTTCGACAAGCCGGTGATATCGCGGCTGGGAAGCCCTTTTTACTGCGAACAAAGTTCAGTGATCCAAATATGCCCCTCTTGATCAATTGTGGAGTTCTGCAGATGCATACTTGGATTTAGCGAAGAGTGCCGCTGATGCGACGGAGTATTTCAAGGATCAGGAAGATCATGAGGTGGAAAGATTATTCTGGTCGCAGTTCAGTGCTCTAAAGCGTCCACTGCTGTTGAATGAGCAAATGGCCGAGTGGGCCGAGCCACATAGGTTGTCCAGGCTTGCATGAAGGCTGTTGGGGATCATCTGTGGCCTAAGGAGCCGAGCCCGGGTAGTTATTTTGGTTTGGTGCAACTATTTCTTCGTGATGTGCCGCATATCGACACTGCTAAGAGGTCGGCGTGCATAGAGGGTGTGCGGATGGCTCTTGCCCGTGTTAAGACATATTGGGAAAAGATGGAGGCCACCGCTATTGCAACCAGGGGTCCACCCGGGGGTCAGAACCCGCCCGAGCACTATTTTGAAGAAGTCCTAGAAGGTGCCCGTTTAATAGAGGCTTAGTGCTCAAAGAATACCATGTTCCAATGACATGCATCATGATTGTAAAAACAATGCTTTTGATACTAAAGGCTATATTTATACTTTTACCCGTAAAGTATAGTAGTGCCTCCTGTGCGGCCGTTTATGTATGTATGTATATAACCTGAAAGTTTGCAGTCGTCGGCTTCAGCCCCCTCGCAGATAATGCGGGGGTTTTCGATAAAACACGTAATCACACTTGATCCAACGTCTTGGTCCGTTAAGGAGGTGATAGCGTGGCGAACAAGGCAATCAGACTATAGAGCTTTAACACTTTCACTTAGCCATAGGAGTTTGACGGTGGGGCTACTATATAGCCCCTGGTATGTCCGCGCTCGTCCGAATATGGTGTGTGTACATACGTGACCGGGAAACCGGTCCTTCGTTAATGCGGAGGAATCCCGAAGATTCCGCTGGGTCATTGAGTGGTTGACCAATCTCTCGCTTAATCATGACAGTTAGTTTTCGGCTTTATCCACTAAGGTGCTCATCCCGATGAACCAGGGCACAATCGTAGTAGTTCTCCCGGTGCCACCTTAGCCGATAGAGTGGAACATAAGGTAGCAAAACACAGGAGCCGGGCAAACCCAACTATTGACCAAAGACATGATTCGGAGCTGATGCATCTAAGGCCAAACTCGCGACGCCGAACACTCCCGAAGGTATTCGGACTTTAAAACATATACTGGGCTGAGTATCGCCCTTTTTAATGATCCCTGAATTTCCGGATACGTGCACAGATTCGGCGTGATGAAAGAGCAACTATGGTAGGGGCATAAATCCCAAAAACACATTGGTTGCTTCCCTTGAAACATCTAATTTAGATCGGCGGATAATAAACTTGCGAATAATGCCGACCAAGAGGGTTAGGACCAACAAGAGATGAAAAAACGGTTTACAAAGGGTCTTAATCTAAAAAGAAACCTTTGGACGGGGCCCTGCTGCACGTCTGCACCTTTGTCTCCATTGTGCCATATCCTGGAAGGGTGTAGCACCATGGTCATCTGAAAAGAGAAAGGAAAAGCCCAGGTGAAAGAGTCTGGTGTGACCGTGCGAAAAGTGGGTTACTCTTAATGAACCATGAGAATTTAATTTCTTGAGTGTAAATAGGATCTAGCCGAACTGTAGATTCTTTTCGTGCGGGCAGCCCCTATCACCACATATAGCCGTCAGTCAAGCTCAGGTTTATCTAGGCTGCTACAGATAGTGGTGCGCCGGACAAGTCTAGCCGTGTCAGTGGTCTTTGATGACCGATTAACTACTTGGACTGGAGAGGCCGGTCAGTGGTTCGGCTGCTAGAGCCACCACATATTCTTCTGCACGCAGGGAACGCTCCGTATTTCCGCTAATTGTGATGACGCCACGTGGACTGGGCATCTTAAGTTTAATATAAGCGTAATGTGGAACTGCAATGAAACGAGCGAAGGCTGCTCTTCCGAGTAGTGCATGGTAGCCACTTCGGAATGGAGCGATATTGAAGATTAGTTCTTTGCTTCGGAAGTTGTCAGGAGAACCGAATACAACCTCTAGTGTTAGAGAGCCCGTGCAGCGGGCCTCTACGCCTGGCGTCGGTGTCAAAACCGGCGGATCTCGGGTAGGGGTCCCGAACTGTGTGTCTAGGCGGATGGTAACAAGACACAAGGGACACAATGTTTTTACCCAGGTTCGGGCCCTCTCGATGGAGGTAAAACCCTACTCCTGCTTGATTGATATTGATGATATGGGTAGTACAAGAGTGGATCTACCACGAGATCAAGGAGGCTAAACCCTAGAAGCTTGCCTATGGTATGATTGTTGTAATTGTTGTCGTCCTATGGAATAAAACCCTCCGGTTTATATAGGCACCGGAGAGGGCTAGGGTTACACAGAGTCGGTTACAATGGTAGGAGATCTACATATCCGTATTGCCAAGCTTGCCTTCCACGCCAAGGAAAGTCCCATCTGGACACGGGACGAAGTCTTCAATCTTGTATCTTCATAGTCTTGGAGTCTGGCCGATGATGATAGTTCAGCTATCCGGACACCCCTTAGTCCAGGAGTCCCTCAGTAGCCCCTGAACCAGGCTTCAATGACGACGAGTCCGGCGCGCATATTGTCTTCGGCATTGAAAGGCGGGTTCCTCCTCGGAATAATTCATAAAAGATTGTGAACGCCAGGATAGTGTCCGGCTCTGTAAAATAAATTCCACATACCACCGTAGAGAGAATAATATGTACACAAGTTAAATCTGCTGACGTATTTAGTGGTGTGATGTCACACCACTACCAAGCCTTTACTTGAATCCTTTTTATTATACCACCTCAGCGCGTTTAGCGAAGCGGTTTCCTTGGCAAGTCTTGTTGAAGCAGAGATCGTGTTCCCCTTATTCCGGGATTCCCATCAATACGGACGTGGGTAACCCAACCGCGCCATTGATTGTGGCGCTTGGGAGATAAGCAAGTTTTACCAGGCCGGTGGGGACGTATAGTTTCGTCTGCCCATATATAATGGGATAAGGATCCACCTCTTTTACCTACGCCTTCTTCCTCCTTTGCTTATCCATCTCCGCGCACTCGAGCTCCAGCTCCCAAGTCCGCACATCTCACCTCAACCTTCTCCAGCCATGTCCGGAGCGGGAGGCAAGTGGATGGCCTCCTCCGTTACGGAGGGGCACATCGAGAAGCTGTGCAGCGCCGGATACCTGTCCAGCGACATCGCGCACCGGCTGCCCGACGAGGGGCAGCTCATCCCCACCCCCAGGCCCCATGAGAGGGTCGTATTCCTTCCCCACTTCCTCCGTGGACTGGGCTTCCCACTCCACCCCTTCGTCCGGGGGCTCATGTACTACTACGGCCTGGAATTCCACGATCTTGCTCTAAATTTCATCCTCAATATCTCGACGTTTATCATCATGTGTGAGGCCTTCCTCTGCATCCAGCCCCACTTCGGCTTGTGGCTAAAGACCTTCAATGTCAAGCCGAAGGTTGTGAAGGGCAGCCAAGCGGAGTGCGGAGGCGCCATCGTGGGCAAAATGCCCAACGTCACCTGGCTCGAGGGCGCCTTCGTGGAGTCCATCAAAGGGTGGCAAGCGGGGTGGTTCTACATCACCGAGCCGCGTGACCCTAAATGGGCAGCGGCCCCCGAATTCAGATCTGGCATCCCCATGCAGCTCACCTCCTGGAAAGAGAAGGGCTTGCTTTGGGGTAGTTCGGAGGAGCTGACCGGACTCCAGTCCTATCTCCAGACCCTGGTGAACAACAAGCTCAAGATTGTCAATGTGATCCAGGTCATGCTCGTCTGCCGGATTCTCCCCTGCCAGCAACGGGATTTCAATTTGTGGGAGTTTAATCCGGCACAGCACCAGACCTTGAGCGGCCTCTTCGACACTACGTACAAAGAGGCCTGGAGGGTGCTGTTCAAGGGCGCGAAAGCTCCCGCATCCGCTACCGAAGATCGCGGATTCAGTTCGCAGCGTCCAGCTGGCGAGGTAAGCTATGTTATCCTTTACGGGACATTCGTTTTTCATAGTTTGACTCTATGCGGGATCTAAATTCCCGATGCCTTTAACAGGACTGGCAGAGGACGTCCGGACAGGTTAACTGTCCGGCTCC
Source organism: Triticum timopheevii (assembly GCA_963921465.1). Taxonomy (NCBI): domain Eukaryota; kingdom Viridiplantae; phylum Streptophyta; class Magnoliopsida; order Poales; family Poaceae; genus Triticum; species Triticum timopheevii. Next base: position 182,262,662 of record OY997270.1, on the reverse strand, counting down.
CCTTCCAGAAGACCCAGCGGACGCCCGTTTAACAGGGTTGCTGGTCCCGTCACTTTAGGTAGTGCCGGAGAAGAAGGCCAAGAAGAAGGCCATGGGAACCCGAAGGAGTTCCCGACGTCAGGTGGTATCGGACTCATCGTCCGATGACTCCGAGGCGGACTCCTCCCCCGAGGAGGAGGAGAAAGAGGCCTCCCCCCAGCGGGGGGAGAGAAGAAGAGGAAGGCCTCCCCAACGAGGGAGGCCGAAGGGTCCAAGAAGGGAAGGACCCTTCCTTCGGACGGCTCCGCCAACACCGACGACGGCGACGAGGAGTGGCCCTCAAGGGCCAAGCCCCTGGCAAGATCGTAAGTATCCGGATTCCTAGATGATTTATAATTTTTCTTTTTGCCACGCGGTGTCTTTCTAATGCCGCATACAACCTGTAGTCCGGCCAAGGACGATCTTCCCGCTTCGTCGAGCGGGTCCTTGGGCATGTCGGATATGGATTCCCTTCCGACCGCCTCCACCCCTCGTGACGCTGACGACGCCGAGGTGGGATCCCAGGAGGGGACCCACCAGGAGGGGGAGGCTCCGGAGTTGCCGCAGGGCAAGCTCCCGGACTTCGCACCGGACTCCGCAACGGAACCTGCAGTGGTTCCGGAGTTCGGCAGGCAGCCCCTTCGTAAGAAGCGCAAGACTGTGACACCGGCGACCTCCGTCCAACCGGAGGCGCCGGATAACTTGTTGGAGGCGCTCAACGGCGCTTTCATCAAAGTAGAACACTGCACTATCATGAGTGCGGTGATTCAGAAGGTTCAGCTCGCCAAGAGCGGACTGACCGAAGCCTGCAGCAACCTTCTAATAGGCTTTGAGGTAAGAATTTTAAGACATGTAATATAATACCACATAGACAGTAGCCCCTGATGCTCGGTTCGGTGTTCGGAAAGAAAAGCCGGACTGAGGATCTAAAAAGATATACGCATGAGTTCTAAAAAATATATCAATATGGGATTGTAGGCTGCGCTGCTGACCTCTGCCGCACTGACTGCGGAGGTCGATGCTTTGAAGCAGAACCTCGAGCGGTCCGAGAACGAGCTCGGCCGTGCCAAGAAGCAGCCGAGGACAAGGAAGGTGAGTAACACCGTATTAAATTTGTACCTTACAGAAAAGGATTTTGGATGCAAGAGAAATAACAAGGATAACGTGGGTACTCCAGGGGCCACGAACGAGGTGGCGACCCTGAAGGAGGTGGTGTCCGCGGCGGAACACAATGCAGCCGCGGAACAAGCCGAGCGAGAGAAGCAGGAGGCGCGGGTGGCGGAGGTGCAGCAAGAGCTCCAGGCTCTCGTGGAAAAACATGAGAGCCTGCAGCGCGACTCAAAGACTCGAGAGTAAGAGCTTGCATTGGCTCTTGAGAGTGCCAAAGCCCCTAAGGCCGAAGCCCACAAGGCCCTCTAGGAAATCGAGGCGTTAAAGAAGATAGCAGCGGGTAAGGCATTTTTCATGCAAAGTAAGCATGTAAATGTGAATTACCTATTACTTACCCGCATTCGGAGCTCTCCAGGAGCGTTCGCAGATCTGCCCTGCAGCGTGTCCGATGCAGCCGCATTCTATCGGGTTGAGGAGGGGAGCTCAACGGAGAAGGTCTTCTGGTCTCAGTATGCTGAGGCCGGACATCCGGTGCCCCTTAGCGACCAGCTGAAGCAGCTAGTCGAGCTCCACAAGGTGGCCGAACAGGCCATGAAGGGCCTCATAGTTCGGTTGTGGCCCTAGGAGGCCATGCCTGGGAGCTACTTCGGCCTGGTGCGGCGGCTGGTGGATGCGTGTCCCTGGGTTGAAGTCGTCAAGCACTCCGCCTGCATTGAAGGTGCCCGTCGGGCCCTTGCCCATGCAAAAGTGCACTAGGGCAGGATGGACGCTGAGAAGCTTCTCACGGACGCGTCGCCAGCGGGCAAGGAGTATCGCACGCCCGAAATGTATTATAAGAGTGTCCTGAAGGGTGCCCGCATGATTGCGGGTGAGTGCTCCAAAGATGTAATATTTGAGTAGACTCGCAATGTGTTATCCTGTGCGCTGAAAACTTTGTTCATATGCACTAAGCAACGCTTGTTAATTTAAAATATTACCTTCTGTGCGGCCGTTTATCAAATCTGAGAGATGGCAAGTCGTCGGCTTCAGCCCCCATGCCACAAGTGCTGGGGTGTTCGGGATAAACTTGAGCGCTCTTGTTCCCATTTTTGGGTCCATCTAGGGAGGCGCTCAACACAACGAACGAGGCAATCGGACTTATAATGCTTGAACACTCTCACTTAGCCATAGAATTCTATAATTTTAAATTTCGGCGAGGCCCCTAGTGTTCGGAAGACCGAGTTCGGGGCGCTATCCACGCCTGGGCCGGACAAAGCCGGTTCCTCGCTCTAAGCGGCATAAGTCTTTAGGGACTCGAAAAGACCTCTCGAACAGCGACCAGCTCTCGCCTTATCATGATGGTCAGTTTTAGCTTTCTCCACTGAGGCGCTCGCCCAACTCAACTGGGGTGCAATCGCAGTGGTTCTCCCAGTGCTACCTTAGCCGATATAACGGAACGTATGGTACCAAAACATGGGAGCCGGGCAAACCCAACTATTGACCCAAGACATGATTCGGAGCCGATGCATATAATGCTATAAGTTCGGGGTGCCGCACTTGTGAAAGTGTTCGGACTTGTCACACCATAATGCGGGGAACTTAAGCCCCTGGTGTATTTAGCCGTACCAAAGTGTACGGATGCAACATGTCATAAATGAACATATATATAAGAAAGAAATGCAATTATAAGCAAAAAGCGATGCATTGTTTATTCAAGGAATACTGCCATGAATGCAGAACGATACAAATAGTGCAGTAAGCAAGGGGTAGGACTATTAAACATGTCCCCCTCCAGGGGTAGGCTGCGGAATGGTGTATGAAAACGGATTTAATGCTCGTAATGGAGACCACCTGGATACTCGTTGTAGCCTTTTTCCTTCCCTGGCTGTTGCATCGTGAGTTCGGCAGGTCTGCTGCCGGACAGGGCCTCTGGTGAACGGAGTCATGTGGGTAAGAAAAAAGAAAAAAGAAAAAGAGTGACACACTTGGGAGCCCCTGGTGCGGTTAAGCCGCATTCAGGGCCTATGGTGGTCATGCCCCTCCCCCTATGCCCATGGTATCTCTAGAGCGTAATGATGTACACGAAGGACCAGTTTTGCAATTTTGTAAGGGCAGGGGTTGGGGCCGCATTGCTACGCATGCTCGGAACATGCTAGGTGGTCTTGTTGTAGGTTACTCCGGGTGCGTTTAGCCGTGTCCGGCCGCTTAACGGCCGGACTCGAGAATTGCCTTAAGAGGCTGCTCTGTACTTTTGCCGCGAGAGCCACTGTGTGTTCCTCCATTCGGAGGGAGCGTTCAGTGTTTCCGCTAACCGTGATGACTCCTCGAGGGCCTGGCATCTTGCGCTTGAGGTATGCGTAATGCGGCACCGCGTTGAACTTTGCAAACGCGGTCCGTCCGAGCAGAGCGTGATAGCCGCTGCGGAACGGGACTATATCGAAGATTAACTCCTCGCTTCGGAAGTTATCCGGGGATCCGAAGACCACTTCCAATGTAACTAAGCCTGTACAACTGGCCTCTACACCTGGTATGACGCCTTTGAAGGTCGTCTTTGTGGGTTTAATCCTGGAGGGGTCTATGTCCATCTTGCGCACTGTATCCTGATAAAGCAGGTTCAGGCTGCTGCCGCCGTCCATCAGGACTCTTGTGATGTGAAATCCATCGACGATTGGGTCTAAAACCAATGCGGCGAATCCGCCATGGCGGATACTGGTGGGGTGGTCCCTTCGATCAAAGGTGATCGGGCAGGAGGACCATGGGTTGAACTTTGGGGCGACTGGCTCCATCGCATATACGTCCCTGAGTGCACGCTTCCGCTCCCTCTTGGGTATGTGGGTTGCGTATATCATGTTTACCGTCCGCACTTGTGGGGGGAAACCCTTCTGTCCTCTATTGTTCGGCGGCCGGGTCTCTTCCTCGTCATCGCTATGCAGCCCCTTGTCATTGTTTTCAGCAATTAACTTGCCTGCCTGCTTGAATACCCAACAATCCCTGTTGGTGTGATTAGCTGGCTTTTCGGGGGTGCCATGTATCTGGCACGAGCTGTCGAGTATTCGGTCCAAATTGGACGGACCCGGAGTAGTTCTTTTGAATGGCTTCTTCCGCTGACCGGGTTTGGAGCCTCTGAATCTGGCGTTGACTGCCGTATCCTCAGTGTTGTCGACGTTAACACGGCGTTTGTTCTTGTTGTGACGCGACCTTCCATTGTGGTCCTTGGTATTTGGACTGCCAGAATTTTTGCTGAAGTTTGTTACTGCGGGCTAACTAGCTGTCCTCTCCCGCGCAGAAGCGGGTCATGAGTGATGTGAGGGCTGCCATGGATTTCGGCTTTTCCTGTCCTAGGTGCCGGGCAAGCCACTCGTCGCAGATGTTATGTTTGAAGGCTGCGAGGGCCTCTGCATCCGGACAGTCGACTATTTGATTTTTCTTTGTTAAGAACCGTGTCCAGAATTTTCTGGCCGATTCGTCTGGCTGCTGAATTATGTGGCTTAGGTCATCGGCGTCTGGTGGTCGCACATATGTGCCCTGGAAGTTGTCAAGGAATGCGGCTTCCCGGTCCTCCCAACACTCAATTGATTCTGCTGGCAAGTTGTTAAGCCAATGCCGAGCTAGTCCTTTAAGCTGGAGTGGGAGATATTTGATGGCGTGAAGATCGTCTCCGCGGGCCATGTGGATATGAAGGAGATAGTCTTCGATACAAACCGCGGGGTCTGTTGTGCCATCGTAGGATTCAATGTTCACGGGTTTAAACCCTTCGGGGATTTGATGATCCATTACTTCATCTATGAAGCATAGTGAGTGTGCGACGCCTCTATATTGGGCTATATCATGACGTAGCTCAAGCGAGCCTTGTCTACCGTGTTCGGCCCTACCGGAGTTGCAGTATCCGGCGTGACGGTAGTCGTCGCGCATTGTGGGGCGCCCACGTGATCCGTAGATCGATCTTGATTGTCTTGCCTTATCCTCCAATATGTCTCGCAAGTCCGGCGCATTCCCTCGTGGCTTCATACTTTTCGAGCGATGCCGGGGTACGGTTCTAGTGGAGGGCCTAGAGGCCTCTCTGTCGCGGCCACGAGGTGGTCGGTCAGCCGTATTGTGTGCTGGTGATGCAAGTTCATATGCCTCCTCCTCTAATCGGGGGAGCAGCTTGCGTTTGGGGTATCTTTTGGAGGGGCGTTCGAGTTCATGCTCTTCGGCCGCAAGGACTTCAGTCCATCTGTCGGCTAGCAAATCTTGATCAGCTCTAAGCTATTGTTGCTTTTTCTTGAGGCTATTTGCCGTGGCCATAAGCCTGCATTTAAAACGCTCTTGTTCGACGGGATCCTCAGGTACGACGAATTCGTCGTCGTAGACGCTTGCCTTGTCTCCGGAGGGAGGTATGTAATTATCATCCTCTACCTCTTCTTCTGCTGCTCTCTCATGAGGGCTGGCTTCTCCGCCCTCCTTTGCTGAATCTTGCTGGAGGGGGTTGTCTTCGGCGCTGTCCGGGGTGTTATTGTCTCCGGTGCCGGAATCTCCATTCTTGCTGTGGTGGGATTTAGAGCGGCGCCGCTGACGCCGGCGTTTAGGCTGTTTCTTGAAAGGATCCTCCTCCGCTGTTCCATCGCCATTCTCGTCCTTTGGGGTATCCACCATGTATATGTCGTATGACGAGGTGGCTTTCCAGTGCCCCATAGGCAGCTGGTTTTTGGTCGTCTCCGGCATCGTCGTCCATCCCGTCGATATCTTCGGAGTCGTAGTCTAGTATGTCGGTTAGATCGTCGACAGTGGCTACAAAGTGGGTGGTGGGTGGGCTTTGAATTTCTTCGTCATCCGCATCCCAACCGTCCTGACCATGATCCGGCCAGGGCTCTCCTGATAGCGAGAGATACTTTAGCGAATTCAGAATGTCACCGAAAGGTGAGTACGGAAAGATGTCCGCAGCGGTGAACTCCATGATCGGCGCCCAATCAGATTCAATTGGTACGGGCGCAGGAGGTTTGGAGTCCGGCGAGGAGTCCGGCACCTCGGAGTCACGAGCTTTATAGGGGATAAGGTCAGTATTCGGCTCCATCGCCATAGAAGTTGCAGCCCCCGAGGCGGTGTCTAACCACTCATCCTAGATCTGCGCAGTCGGCTCCGAGTTAAGGGTCGGAGCAAACTCGTGTGCTGCCTCCAGGGCACTGTCCGGCAGCAGAGCTAAATCTTGCCCATCGAGACAGTGCGGCGCGCTCGGCTGTGGCTCGAATCCATCGAAGATCAAGTCTGCGCGGATGTCAGCCGTGAAGTTTAGACCTCCAAATCTGACCTGACGGCCAGGGGCATAGCTTTCGATCTGCTCCAGATGGCCAAGCGAATTGGCTGCAGTGCAAAGCTGCCGAATACGAAGATCTGTCTGGGAAGAAAAATCTCACCCTGGACTGCATCGTTGGTGATGATCGAAGGGGCCATCGGGCCTATATGCAACGGCACAGAGGAACTCTCAACGAAAGCACCAATGTCGATGTCAAAACCGGCGGATCTCGGGTAGGGGGTCCCGAACTGTGCGTCTAGGCGGATGGTAACAGGAGACAAGGGACACGATGTTTTTACCCAGGTTCAGGCCCTCTCGATGGAGGTAAAACCCTACTCCTGCTTGATTGATATTGATGGTATGGGTAGTACAAGAGTGGATCTACCACGAGATCAAGGAGGCTAAACCCTAGAAGCTACCCTATGGTATGATTATTGTAATTGTGGTCGTCCTATGGACTAAAAGCCTCCGGTTTATATAGACACCGGAGAGGGCTAGGGTTACACAGAGTCGGTTGCAATGGTAGGAGATGTACATATCCGTATTGCCAAGTTTGCCTTCCACGCCAAGGAAAGTCCCATCCGGACACGGGACGAAGTCTTCAATCTTGTATCTTCATAGTCTTGGAGTCCGGCCGATGATGATAGTTCGGCTATCCGGACACCCCTTAGTCCAGGACTCCCTCAGTAGCCCCCGAACTAGGCTTCAATGATGACGAGTCTGGCGCGTATATTGTCTTCGGCGTTGCAAGGCGGGTTCTCCTCCAAACGAGCCCATTGCATGGGTTCTCCATGAATAACCCTCGGAGCTGGGTAAGCGGACTTTTATTCATCCGACCCGTTCTTTCAAAGTTAAGTGCCTTACTTTATGATTTCGACGCAGGAACTGCGTCGGGATGTGGAGGGCATACACAGTCCAGCTCCACAACCCGAGGATCCGGGAAGATCCCTTGATCTGGCCTCCGAAGAGGATCCAGACATAAAGGTGGAGCTAATTGATGGGGTGTTCCACCAACTCAGCATGGACAATGCTCTAGTCGCCATTATGGCTGACTACCCCGGTTTATCTCCGGCTTCCCAGGTAATTATGACCGGAGTCCTGACACCATTACTTCATCCTTGCGTATTTCTCACCACCGTATACCAACGGTGCCTTCAAGGCGGGAAGCCGAACCCGCGGCGGCTGACCAACAAGGGTCAGTTCGGCCGAGCAGGCGGAAGAGGGGTGCGGTGCGAATCGAAACGTCGCTGCAACTATCACACCCTGATTTTCATGCCACAACACTTAAGCTAATAAATCATGATAAAATGTGGTTTGATAAAAACTTTTGAGTGTTTTGGACCTTGCCTTGATTGGATTTCGTGTGTTGTTTGCAAGTGCTCTAAAAATCAAATAAATCCCCCAACTCCTATACTTCATCTCCTTGATCCAAAACCTTTTCCCAATGATCATGCCATGTGTATATAGCAATATAGTATTTTCTAAAAAAAATAATTTGGCCAAAAAGTATTTTCAAAAATTAGTTTTCCAAAAACCCCTGAATTGAGGTTTGCACTGCAAGTACTTAATTAAGGGCAGTAAAAAACTTTCCAAAAATATATTTGACTCCTATTAGATATAGGATACCCAGAAACCACAAAAATATAATTTTAAATGTTATTTTCCTATTTTATTTAAAAGCTTTTTCTTAAGGCCAGGAATGGTCTTTAATAGGGAAAAATTATTTTATTTTTTCAAAAATATTTGGCAAAAATTAGGGAAACTCAGTGGACATATATTTTCCATATATAAGAGTTTCAACACATGGTCATGTTCAAAATATTGGTCAAACCCCTCAAAAACCCTTTCTGGATATTTCAAGCTTTTGAAATATTTACAAAGGTAATATTATCCAAAAATTCCAAGAAAATTCTATCATGTCACATATGACATATTAGGTGATCTTGCCAAGTCTCATGACTTGGAGAACAAGATAACATCATCAAATCCCCTCAAAACCATTTCTGTCCATTTTGAAGTTTGAGCAACTTTACATTCTCAAACATTCCCAAATAATCTCAAACCTTGTGAACATTCTCAAATGATATAATTATTCATCTAGACCAAATGGCACAAGTTGGAGAACAAGTTAACTTGATCAAAGTGCCCCAAAAGCCTTCCTATCCAGAACCAAATTTGGACAACTCTACATTGCCAAGTGTGTCCTTTTGATCTGAATTTTTGTGGGCATGTTCAAATCCTCAAATGATGACACTACACCAAGTGGTGAATCAAGGAGAATAGATTTGCATGGCTAAATCTTGGCAAAGCCATTTCTGCTGATTTCTAGGGTTCATCAAAGTTACATTGGCTACTTTGCCCAAATGAGCTCAAACTTGGTGGAACACCCTAATTCTATGTGCCATTCCATCCTGTTAGTTCTCATGGCAAGTGGAATTAATTTTCTTGCCCAAACCATTATCAAACACCTTCTGACACTTTACCAAAATGCCATTTTTGATCTCTTCCACTCTTCTCCATGGCCTCTACTTTTTACCACAACCTCTCCTAGTCCCCCTCTAGTACCTGGACGCTTTCATGCCCAAGGGAGCAATGATGGAGGGTGGGAGAACTCCATTTTTCTTCCCTGGACAGCAGTTTTCCCTCTCTCTCTCGACCCCACCTCTCCGCTACTGGTTCCCCAAGGCATCCAATGCCATTTCCACATTGTTTACTCCCTCCTAGAGCCCCCAGACGCAAGTGGGCGTGTGAGGACGTGAAGAAAAGCCGCGGGTGCCGGCCATTTGCGCGCTCTGGAGCACGTCAGCGTGCTCCCGACCGTTGACACGGCACTCCCGACCACCTCGAGCCTCCCCCTCGCGCCAGTTGAGGTGCCTCGACGTCCGCAACACGTTACGCGGTCGGCCCCCTCCTCTCTCCTCCTCCCCGCGCCTCCGCGCTAGCAAACAGAGGCCGCCCGAGCGCGCCAATGGTGCGGCTCACACGCGCGCGTCTCTGACCTCTCCCCACTCCCTCTCTCTATCCCTCCCGACGTAGTCGACATCCAGGAACACCCCAGACACCACGCCCTCTTCCCCCGAGCCCTGCAGCGACGGGCAGGAGCCCACCGGCGCACGAGTCCACGGCACCCCGTCGTTCGCCTATTTAAAGGCCTCCCCGAGCCCTCTCTCTACTCCTTTGGCCCTCTCTCCCTCCCAACAACCGTCTGGACCAACTCATTCTTCCTCCCATGCCCTCTGTCCACCTCCATGGCTGGAGCAGTGCCACCGGCCTCCACCTAAATTCAGCCGAGCCTGACCTCTTCTTCCTCTCCTCTCTCCACCAGCAGGCTCCCCTGAGCAAGGCGGAGCTCCCACGCTCTTTCCCTCATCCGGGGACGCACCGTAGCGCCGTGCCCAATCTCGCCTGACGCCACCGTCCGCCGGCATCCACGACGCCGTCGCCTCGACCATCCCCGGCAGCCGTGGCATACACGAATGGATGCGGCGTTTGACGCCGAGCTCATCCATAGCCAGAGCGTCACCGGAGGTGCTCCATAGCACCGGCAGTCGTCGTCGGGGCTCTCTGCTCCCTCGGCCAGGCGAGCACGCGGGAGGTTGAGGACGATCCTGCAGGCGGGCCCCGCTCGTCAGTGGCTCAGCCACCGGGCCATGCTGGAAAGTGGAGGCGCGTTCGGCTTCTCCCGCGTCCCGGCAGCGAAGGTGTACTCCGCCTGGGCGCCTTCGACGTTGCCTGTCGCCAGCGCAGCTGAGCCGCTGGGCCGGCCCACGGCTATCTCTCGCCGGTGCACAGGATAAGGGTAATGCCTTATATTTCTTTTTATTCTTTTCCAGTGAGTTTCTAAAATCCATCAATAATTCAAATTAACTCCAAATTTGATGATTCACATTTAATTCAAATTAACTCCAAATTTGATGATTCAAATTTCTAGTAGTTCCTAATATCATTCCCTTTCACATGGTGCTATTTGCACATTTTTCCAGAATCATTTCCTTCACAAATATTTATCAAATCCTGTTTTTCCATTTCTGTGATGAACTTTAGAAAATCACAGAGAGCTCAAGATTTATCCAAATGCCATGATTCAAATTCCTAGATGATTCTAAGTTCATAACTTAGTTTATGAACATTTTTTATTAATACTTTCTGTACCCCACAATATAATGAGCGATTTCTTCATATTTGCCAACTTTGCAAATTCATAGGGAATTCATTTGAACTCCAAATCCAGTGAAACCAATTCCTAGATGCTTCTAAAATCATCCTTTGTTAAATGGGTGCCTTTGCTCATTTTTCAAAAATATATTTCTGTACACTTCTTGCAAATCCATAAACCCCTTGATTCCATCATATTGAAATGTTCAGAGATGTCCATTGATCAAATCCTAATGAAACCACTTTGGTCATCCCTCATATGACCAGAGGTATCCCAGAAAAGTCCAACTCATATTTTTAGAGCACTTTTATTTCCTGCCTTGTTGTGTTGCTTATTATGGTTGCTTTCAACGATAGTTGACGAAGTAGACGCAATGCTCGGAGTTGGACCAGAGATATTTGAAGACCTCGAAGAATTTGTTAAAACAGGCAAGCAGCCCTTTGACCATGTCTATGAAACCCTTTTTATGCATGTCATATAGCACCATATTGTTGTTGCAACAGAATCATGATGAGGTGGTATCCACTTTGATGGTTTGCCACCGTACTTCCTTGTTGTCACTTGCATTGTGCATGACCCTACCTTCTTATGAGGGTTATGACGGTGGGAGTAGATAGGATGCTAAAGTAGTGCTACGCAAAAAGGGACGGGAATATGCATGGTGATGGAGACAAAGTATTTTCAAAGGACTTTTCGAAAACCCCGTCGGGTGCCACTTATGCCCGAGGGAGATGATGAGATGGGTAACCCATTGATGACGAAGTGGTGTACCGAGGCAAGTGTGTCTGTTGTTTTCAAAACGGATTGGTTTAAGTTGCGACCGTTATTCCAACCTTACATGCGCAACCACTCTACCCTTATATGGGAAAGGGCATTATTGAGTACCTAGACCGATACTAGCTTGGAGCCTGCATTACTAGTGACGGGAGAGTTGTTGGTGCGCTCTCTCGGGACGGGGTCGTGCCAGGTAGGGCGGCCATGACCATTTTTATGGGGCACCGGACACACCGTTGGTACCTCGTGCCAGTGGTATGTGATAAATATGGGAGCAAGGCTCCACGAAAATATTATGTGAAATGTTGGGCACGGGGGTTACTGCCAATCGAGTGGACTCCATGTTAGTGTCGTCTAGGGAAAGGTAGTGATCGGGTGCTTACCCCGGGTACTTGAGGTACCGCGGGTCGTGGCTGACACGGAAGTTCCCCGGATCTTGTGGGTACAGTGTGCAACCTCTGCAGAGTGTAAAACTATTCGAATGCCGTGTCCACGGTCAAGGACAGTTGGGTAACCTCTCTTGGGCTACGTCCACTTGTTTACAAACCAAGTGTGTGTTTTGATGAAATGACTTGGGTCAAGTCAAGGGACTTGACATGATTGAGATGGGTTGGTGCCCACTCTATTTATGTTAGATGGGTTGGTGCCCACTCTATTTATGTTGATATCTGTAACCTGTCCTCATGGTTACTTGAATTCTCCTGATGCATGTCTTACAAGTTGTTGAGCATGTCATTGCACCCAAAACTAGCTTTCTGCAAAGATTTACCTATATCATGCATTGTGGTATCTTGAACCAAAACATGGGTTGCTTGCGAGTACATTCAAAGTACTCATTGGCTTGCCACTGGTTATTTTATTGGCCAGGCATGAAAGAACAGGATGTGATGAAGAACACTTCGGTGACGAACATGCGAGCTAGGACGCTTCCCAGTCAGAATGCCTGTAGGGTTAAGGCAGATGGCATGGATCCAAGTTATCGACGAAGATTTCCGTTGCGATGATATACTCAAGACTCGACCATAATGGTCCTCCTTGTGTAATACGGTATGTATGGATGTAAGACTCTTGTTATTCAGCTTCTGTGTGTTCAGTGAGCATTGATCTCTGGGATCACTGTACACGTGCATTCGGTGATCACGACTTATGAGTCGGGGTCCCCACAGAGCTGGTATCAGAGCCATCCTGACTGTAGGAAGCCTTAGTTAGCATGGTCGTTAGTTAGGGTAAAACTGTTTCCAAAACTACTACTAGTTTTCCAAAACTATCTATACTTCTCTTCCCTTCTCAGTTTTTCGAAAACTAAGGTATACTTTCCTTATTGATCTCTTCCCCTTCAAAACCCTTGGTCGCTAGAACCCTTATGCCCCTGACCACTGGATTCCTTGTAATCCTCGTGGATAATCTAGAAGGAAGATGCCTTGCCAGACATTCACCCACATCTCCTGAACACAAGATTGGCGACATCACAGCAAGACGATACCAACAGAAGATACATCCTCGAGGAATGAGGACCTGAAGACCTAGGAGATGGTGACACCCTTGACACTGCCCCAAGGTGATGCAACCTTAGCCTATGATGATCAGGGCCTAGAATATGCAAGATCATGATATACATCGCTAATAGAGTAACCATGTCACTACCGTTGTTGTATCGGCAACCACCGATGGATGAGAACCTAGCCATTTGGTCCGCCTCACCACAGTGAGCAAGAAAACGGTTCTCCTCATCCCCCGCTCTTGGTGTCGAAGTTTTCATCAACATAACCGACATGATGGACCTCTATTACGCCTTGATAATGTCATTGCATAAAGGATTACCTACTTGGTACCATCGACGGCTTAGAAGACAAAAAGGGATCGTCGTGATTAAGAAGACAATAGAAGACCAAGTCAATGCCAGTTACGAGGAGCCACCTTCACCCCATCATTTCAGCAGGCGAGGAGTTGTTGAAGAATCTTCAGGCTCAACCCGGATTGTTTCATCGAACAACTACAAGAGACGTAGCAACACCTGAGGAAAACTCAGAAGACTGCGTGAGGCACAAGGCACGACTACTGAGTCCGAGAACCCCTAGGGTAGGATGAGTCGTGTACCCCCTATGCGCAGTCGAGTCCGTATGATAGTTCGAATAGAACCATGATTGTGTGTTGCTTGTTTTTATTTGTTTGTGTTTTGATATAGGTCACACTTTTGCCCTAGGTAACAAGTACGCGACTATATCACCTGCCTTATTTTGTTGTTTGTGTTTGGCCTTTTTGGCACTTGTTTGTTTGCACTAGCACTATAGAACCCCCTTTAGGCATCCCCCTTTTATGCTACTTATCCCTCTCATCTCTCTCCTCAACTGAAGACCAGCAATATAAGATGCACCAAGGAGTCTACTTCGGCAACCAACTAGCACTGAAGACTTTTTGTTGCAGCCTCCTCGACCAAGTGAAACCCCGTAGAGAGTTATGATTTAACCCTTCAGACTAGAAACCCATTCGTAGACCCTCCGAGATCGCTACGAGACGAAGAGAAGACAGATACCAACTAGAGTTACCACCTCACTCACCCACTGTGCACAATGTTTTTCCACACGACACCACTCCGGAAACATTTCCAACTTCCTAACTAGCCCGATCTCTACAAGGACATTGACCACCGAGCCATCGACCCCTAGCCCAATCTAACCTACCGCAAGCTACCCACTAGCATCCTGGATCAAGAAGAGCATCATACATAAAGCTACAACACCAGGTCCTTCAAGATTCAATGGAGCACCACTCAGAAGCAGAAGCAATATGAGGACGTGAAGACTACCCCAAATCCAAGTTTCCATACTCCTTTCCGCGCCTAGTCTGGGAATCTCGGGGACGAGATTCTTGTAAGGGGGGTAGGTCTGTCACACCCTGATTTTCATGCCACAACACTTAAGCTAATAAATCATGATAAAATGTTGTTTGATAAAAACTTTTGAGTGTTTTCGACCTTGCCTTGATTGGATTTAGTGTGTTGTTTGCAAGTGCTCTAAAAATCAAATAAATCCCCCAACTCCTATACTTCATCTCCTTGATCCAAAACTTTTTCACAATGATAATGCCATGTGTATAGAGCAATATAGTATTTTCTTACAAAAATAATTTGGCCAAAAAGTATTTTCAAAAATTAGTTTTCCAAAAACCCCTGAATTGAGGTTTGCACTGCAAGTACTTAATTAAGGGCAGTAAAAATCTTTCCAAAAATATATTTGACTCCTATTAGATATGGGATACCCAGAAACCACAAAAATATAATTTTAAATGTTATTTTCCTATTTTATTTAAAAGCTTTTTCTTAAGGCCAGAAATGGTCTTTAATAGGGAAAAATTATTTTATTGTTTCAAAAATATTTGGCAAAAATTAGGGAAACTCAGTGGACATATATTTTCCATATATAAGAGTTTCAACACATGGTCATGTTCAAAATATTGGTCAAACCCCTCAAAAACCCTTTCTGGATATTTCAAGCTTTTGAAATATTTACAAAGGTAATATTCTCCAAAAATTCCAACAAAATTCTATCATGTCACATATGACATATTAGGTGATCTTGCCAAGTCTAATGACTTGGATAACAAGATAACATCATCAAATCCCCTCAAAACCATTTCTGTCCATTTTGAAGTTTGAGCAACTTTACATTGCCAAACATTCCCAAATAATCTCAAACCTTGTGAACATTCTCAAATGTTATAGTTATTCATCTAGACCAAATGGCACAAGTTGGAGAACAAGTTAACTTGATCAAAAGTGCCACAAAAGCCTTCCTCTCCAGAACCAAATTTGGACAACTCTACATTGCCAAGTGTGTCCTTTTGATCTGAATTTTTGTGGGCATGTTCAAATCCTCAAATGATGACACTACACCAAGTGGTGCATCAAGGAGAATAGATTTGCATGGCTAAATCTTGGCAAAGCCATTTCTGCTGATTTCTAGGGTTCACCAAAGTTACATTGGCTACTTTGCCCAAATGAGCTAAAACTTGGTGGAACACCCTAATTCTATGTGACATTCCATCCTGTTAGTTCTCATGGCAAGTGGAATTAATTTTCTTGCCCAAACGATTATCAAACACCTTGTGACACTTTACCAAAATGCCATTTTTGATCTCTTCCACTCTTCTCCATGGCCTCTACTTTTTACCACAACCTCTCCTAGTCCCCCTCTAGTACCTGGATGCTTTCATGCCCAAGGGAGCAATGATGGAGGGGGGGAGAATTCCATTTTTCTTCCCTGGACAGCAGTTTTCCCTCTCTCTCTCGACCCCACCTCTCCTCTACTGGTTCCCCAAGGCATCGAATGCCATTTCCACTTTGTTTACTCCCTCCCAAAGCCCCTAGACGCAAGTGGGCGCGTGAGGACGTGAAGAAAAGCCCGGCCATTTGCGCGCTCTGGAGCACGTCAGCATGCTCCCGACCGTTGACACGGCACTCCCGACCACCTCGAGCCTCCCCCTCGTGCCAGTCGAGGTGCCTCGACGTCCGCAACATGCTACGCGGTCGGCCCCCTCCTCTCTCCTCCTCCCCGCGCCTCCGCGCTAGCAAACAGAGGCCACCCGAGCGCGCCAATGGTGCGGCTCACACGCGCGCGTCTCTGACCTCTCCCCACTCCCTCTCTCTATCCCTCCCGATGTAGTCGACGTCCAGGAACACCCCAGACACCACGCCCTCTTCCCCCGAGCCCTGCAGCGACGAGCAGGAGCCCACCGGCGCACGAGTCCATGGCACCCCGCTATTCGCCTATTTAAAGGCCTCCCCGAGCCCTCTCTCTACTCCTTTGGCCCTCTCTCCCTCCCAGCAACTGTCTGGACGAACTCATTCTTCCTCCCATGCCCTCTGTCCACCTCCATGGCCGGAGCAGTGCCGCCGGCCTCCACCTAAATTCAGCCGAGCCTGAGCTCTTCTTCCTCTCCTCTCTCCACCAGCAGGCTCCCCTGAGCAAGGCGGAGCTCCCACGCTCTTTCCCTCGTCCGGGGACGCACCGTAGCGCCGTGCCCAATCTCGCCCGACGCCACCGTCCGCCGGCATCCACGCCGTCGTCGCCTCGACCTTCCCCCGCAGCCGTGGCATACATGAAAGGATGCGGCGTTTGACGTCGAGCTCATCCATAGCCAGAGCGTCGCCGGAGGTGCTCCGTAGCGCCGGCAGGCGTCGTTGGGACTCTCTGCTCCCTCGGCCAGGCGAGCACGCGGGAGGTTGAGGACGATCCTGCAGGCGGGCCCCGCTCGTCAGTGGCTCAGCCATCGGGCCACGCTGGCAAGTAGAGGCGCGTTCGGCTTCTCCCGCGTCCCGGCAGCGAAGGCGTACTCCGCCTGGGCGCCTTCGACGTCGCCTGTCGCCAGCGCAGCTGAGCCGCTGGGCCGGCCCACGGCTATCTCTCGCCGGTGCGCAGGATAAGGGTAATGCCTTATATTTCTTTTTATTCTTTTCCAGTGAGTTTCTAAAATCCATCAATAATTCAAATTAACTCCAAATTTGATGATTCAAATTTCTAGTAGTTCCTAAAATCATTCCCTATCACATGGTGCTATTTGCACTTTTTTCCAGAATCATTTCGTTCACAAATATTTATCAAATCCTATTTTTGCATTTCTGTGATGAACTTTAGAAAATCACAGAGAGCTCAAAATTGATCCAAATGCCATGATTCAAATTCCTAGATGATTCTAAGTTCATAACTTAGTTTATGAAAATTTTAATAAATACTTTCTGTACCCCACAATATAATGAGCCATTTCTTCATATTTGTCAACTTTGCAAATTCATAGGGAATTCATTTGAACTCCAAATCCAGTGAAACCAATTCCTAGATGCTTCTAAAATCATCCTTTTTTAAATGGGTGCCTTTGCTCATTTTTCAAAAATATATTTCTGTACACTTCTTACAAATCCATAAACCCCTTGATTCCATCATATTGAAATGTTCAGAGATGTCCATTGATCAAATCCTAATGAAACCACTTTGGTCATCCCTCATATGACCAGAGGTATCCCAGAAAAGTCCAACTCATATTTTTAGAGCACTTTTATTTCCTGCCTTGTTGTGTTGCTTATTATGGTTGCTTTCAACGATAGTTGACGAAGTAGACGCAATGCTCAGAGTTGGACCAGAGATATTTGAAGACCTCAAAGACTTTGTTAAAACAGGCAAGCAGCCCTTTGACCATGTCTATGAAACCCTTTTTATGCATGTCATATAGCACCATATTGTTGTTGCAACAGAATCATGATGAGGTGGTATCCACTTTGATGGTTTGCCACCGTACTTCCTCGTTGACACTTGCATTGTGCATGACCCTACCTTCTTATGAGGGTTATGACGGTGGGAGTAGATAGGATGCTAAAGTAGTGCTACGCAAAAAGGGACGGGAATATGCATGGTGATGGAGACAAAGTATTTTCAAAGGACTTTTCGAAAACCCTGTCGGGTGCCACTTATGCCCGAGGGAGATGATGAGATGGGTAACCACTTGATGACGAAGTGGTGTACCGAGGCAAGTTTGTCTGTTGTTTTCAAAACGGATTGGTTTAAGTTGCGACCGTTATTCCAACCTTACATGCGCAACCACTCTACCCTTATATGGGAAAGGGCATTATTGAGTACCTAGACCGATACTAGCTTGGAGCCTGCATTACTAGTGATGGGAGAGTTGTTGGTGCGCTCTCTCAGGACGGGGTCGTGCCAGGTAGGGCGGCCATGACCATTTTCATGGGGCATCGGACACACCGTTGGTACCCCGTGCCAGTGGTATGTGATAAATATGGGAGCACGGCTCCACGAAAATATTATGTGAAATGTTGGGCACGGGGGTTACTGCCAATCGACTGGACTCCATGTTAGTGTCGTCTTGGGAAAGGTAGTGATCGGGTGCTTACCCCGGGTACTTGAGGTACCGCGGGTCGTGGCTGACACGGAAGTTCCCCGGATCTTGTGGGTACAGTGTGCAACCTCTACCGAGTGTAAAACTATTCGAATAGCCGTGTCCATGGTCAAGGACAGTTGGGTAACCGCTCTTGGGCTACGTCCACTTGTTTACAAACCAAGTGTGTGTGTTGATAAAATGAGTTGGGTCAAGTCAAGGGACTTGACATGATTGAGATGGGTTGGTGCCCACTCTATTTATGTTAGATGGGTTGGTGCCCACTCTATTTATGTTGATATCTGTAACCTGTCCTCATGGTTACTTGAATTCTCCTGATGCATGTCTTACAAGTTGTTGAGCATGTCATTGCACCCAAAACTAGCTTTCTGCAAAGATTTACCTATATCATGCATTGTGGTATCTTGAACCAAAACATGGGTTGCTTGCGAGTACATTCAAAGTACTCATTGGCTTGCCACTGGTTATTTTATTGGCCAGGCATGAAAGAACAGTATGTGATGAAGAACACTTCGGTGACGAACATGCGAGCTAGGACGCTTCCCAGTCAGAATACCTGTAGGGTTAAGGCAGATGGCATGGGTCCAAGTTATCGACGAAGATTTCCGCTGCGATGATATACTCAAGACTCGACCATAATGGTCCTCCTTGTGTAATACGGTATGTATGGATGTAAGACTCTTGTTATTCAGCTTCTGTGTGTTCAGTGAGCATTGATCTCTGGGATCACTGTACACGTGCATTCGGTGATCACGACTTATGAGTCGGGGTCCCCACAGTAACGGTATTGCTCGCCACCATTGTTTAAGGAAAAGATTCCTAGGAGGTGTATTAATGCTCATGACTTTTCCAGGAGAAAGCGCGCTCGCCGGACTGTGCCCGGAGAGGTTGCCAACCAAGCCTCCACTAGCCAGGCTCCAACACCTGGTCCGGAGAGGGAGGCGAGCGCAAGGCGCGAGGCGGATACTCCTCCAACGGAGGATGCCGACAGGCTGTCCGCAACCAGGTCTGAGGTGGAGAGCGCCATGAATCATAGGCGCCGCCGAACAGTTCTTCGTGACGCATGTTTCTCCCCAGAGGCGTTAAATGCCTTTAATGCGGGAGATGCGCACCTTCATGCCCCTCAAGATGGTTTGAGCAGAGCCACAGAGCAGTATGTGAAGGACATAGGGTAAGGAATTTTAATAGTTATGTATGCCAGTAGCCCCCGAGACTTAAAGCAGTGTAGAATAACTGATTTAAGGATCATTCAATATGCAGGATCTTACGGAGAAGAATGCCCAATTGTCTCAGGAGCTTCAAGAGTTCAAGGCCCAACTTGAGTCCGCACTAGCCGCCACAGGAGGAGACACAGAGACCCCCTCCGGTAACACATATTTCAAAAATATTTTATGGCGTGCGGCGTGCGTATAAGTCTGACAATAATATTGCAGATGTTGACGGACTTGATCCGGACAAGGAACAGCTACTGCGCCAGCTGAAGGCCAGCGAGAGGGTGCTTATGAAGGTGCAGCAGGAGAGGAACAAACTCCAAGATGCCCACACCCAGCTTGGAGAAGAGCAAAAGGTGTGCGGGCCCAGCTGTCTGGCTCCGTGAAGGAGAATCAGCGGCTTCGTCGCGGCATCTATAGTAAGTGCTTGAGCAAACTCTTTTGAAAAGAAGAGTTCGGCGAGGAAGTCGATTGAAATAAATATGTCTGTAGGTGTGCTCACAGGTCGCCCTGCGGAGGAAATGCCCGGTTCAACGGGTGACCAACTTCCCGAGCTGGTGCAACTGCTCGAACATTTTTGGCAAGCGATGAGTGGCGTCGCCTAGGCCTTATGGCCGTCCGTCTCCCTACCCGAGGGCCTTGGAGAGCTTGCGAAGAGGCTTCAGGGAGCACGACAGCGCTTCCGTTTATGGAAGATATCGGCCTGCCGTCAAGGCGCCAGGGAGGCCTGGGCCATCGTGAAGACGCGGTACAAGAAGGCGGATCCAAACCACATGGCCGAGGTCGGACCTGTGGGGCCCGATGGGAAGGAGATCCCTGTGAGCTTAGTGTACGGCCAAGTAGAGTTGGCCGCTAAGTATTCCCAACGGGATTGAGGAGGAGTACAGTCAGTCGATTTGACGATGTATTTAAAATGACATGTAAAATGCCTTCTAGCCGGATTGTAGATCGTTTGTCTTTGCCGACCTTTTCGCTTCAACCTCGGGACCCTAGAGTCCAGAGTGTGTCCGAATACCTTCTCGGTTATGAAAAAACCGGGGCATGCATGGAGACCAGGCGTAGGGGTCATTAGTGCTTTATCAGACAAGTGCCCAACTAGTTATGTTATATTACATGGTTAGTAAGAAACATCTTCCAGGGAGAATAGTTCCGTTAGGGGTTCCTTTCCCTGGGAGGCATGCCCTAAAGTGCATGTCCGGACTGCAAAAAGAGCAGAAAAGCATCTGGGGGCAGATAAATAAGTAAATAAGAAATCATCTTTCAAGTCACCGACCGAATATTCCCTTAATTAAGAATGCTAGCTTTCGGCTTCACCTAGTCTGAGGTACACATCCGGCTGACCCGGCAGTAACAATCGCAAAGGTGCTCCCTTTACCTCCTAGCCGAACAATCGGGAACGTAGGGGTAAGCACAGGAGCCAGGCAACCCAGCTTGGCCAAAACTTAAGTCATATCGATGCATATAATGGTGAATAAAAGGTACATGCGGAAGTTTGACACATGTGTTGGGCATAAAGCCCATATAAATAAGCTTCTGTTAAAGAACCGAATACAACCTCTAGTGTTAGAGAGCCCGTGCAGCGGGCCTCTACGCCTGGTATTACTTCTTTAATGGTGGTATTGCTTAGGCTGATTCTTGACGGGTCTATCCCCATCTTGCAGATAGTGTCCTGATATATCAGATTAAGACTACTACCGCCATCCCTGAGGACTCGGGTGAGATGGTATCCGTCAATTATTAGGTCGAGCACCAAGGCATTCGAACATCCATGCCGGATGCTAGTCGGATGATCCCTGCGATCGAAGGTGATCAGGCAGGCCGACTATGGGTTGAATTTGGGGTCGACGGGTTCTACGGCGTATACGTCTAGGAGTGCGCATTTGCGCGTCCTCTTTGGTATGTGGGTTGCGTAAATCATGTTCACTGTTTTGACCTCTGGTGGAAATTTTTTCTGTCCCCCAGTGTTCGGCTGGCGAGGCTCGTCCTCTTCTTCACTTGGCATCTCCCTCCCTTTGTGTTCGGTGTTTAGCTTGCCGGCCTGCTTGAAGACCAAGCGTTCTCTATTGGTGTGTTTTGCAGGTTTCTCAAGGGTGCCATGAATCTGACATGATCTGTCTAGAATTTTGTTTAGGCTAGACGGTCCATCTCTAATGCCTTTAAATGCCTTTTTCCGTTGAACAGGTCAAGAGCCCCTGAATCTGGCGTTTACCGCCGTGTTGTCTGGGTTGTCTTCATTGTTTCTACGCTTGTTTTTATTGCGTCGCGGCTTCCCATTGCCTTCCGTGATTTTGGATGTGCCTGGGTCGCTGGTACTGCTGCGGGCCAACAAACTGTCCCCGCCCGCGCAAAAGCAGGTCATCAGGTTTGTTAGGGCTGCCATTGTCCTCGGTTTTTCCTGGCCGAGGTGTCTAGCCAGCCATTCTTCCCGGACACTATGCTTGAAAGCCGCTAAGGCTTCGGCATCCGGGCAGTCGACGATTTGATTCTTCTTGGTGAGAAATCTGTTCCAAAGCTTATGGGCTGACCCTCCGGGTTGTTGCATTATGTGACTTAAATCGTCTGCATCCGAAGGTCGGACATAGGTCCCTTGAAAATTAGCCCTGAAAGCATCGTCAAGTTCCTCCCAACTTCCAATTGAGTTTTCGGGGAGGCTTTTCAACCAGTGCCGAGCTGGCCCTTTCAACTTGAGGGGCAGGTATTTGATGGCATGGAGATTGACTCCGCGAGCCATATGGATGTGAAGAATAAAGTCCTCAATCCAAACTACAGGGTCTGTCGTTCCATCGTATGCCTCTACGTTTACGGGTTTAAATCCCTCTGGAAATTCGTGATCCAGCACCTCATCGGTGAAGCACAGGGGGAGTGCGGCACCCCTGTATTTGAATGTGTCATGGCATGCTTCCGATGGTTGTAGTGTTTGGTGTTGATTCTGAGCTGGTATTTGATCAGTATAGTTGTTTTGGTGGTCGTGATCCTGCGCCGGGCAACGCTTCCTAGATCCATAGATGGACCTGGCCATACCGGCTTTTTTGTCCAGGTGCTCACGTAAATCGTGTGCTGACTTGTGTGCGGCGTCATTAGCCGCCCTGTCGCGGCCACAGGGTGGTCGGTCCAGCAAATCGGCCGTATTATTTTTCGGTGGGATGGGATCTATGGCTTCATCGTTGAATTCGGGCAGCAGCTTGCACTTTGGGTAGCTCTTTGTGTGGCGATCGCCACCGTATTTTTCGTTAGTGTCGAGCACTTTGTTCCATCTTCGGTTGTGCGTATCCTCCGTGGCCTTAAGCCTTTGCTTATGCTTCTTCAAGCTCCTCGCGGTGGCGATAAGCCTTTTGTGGAGGTTTTCTTGTTCCAAGTGCTTTTTCCGGGATGATGAATGCATCATCGTCCGGACTGTTCTCCTCTCCGGAGACAGGTTGATGAGTTTTACCCTCGGCATCACTGTGATCGGACAGCAGCACCGGACTATGTTCGCCGTCCCCTAGCTCATCCTGCTCCATCGCTGGGTCCATGGGGTCATCATTGTCTTTAGAGTTGTCCGTGGTATTATTCTTTCTTGTGCCATTATCGCTGTTTTTGCTGTGGCGGGATTTAGAGCAGCGCCGGTGACGTCGGCGCTTTGGTTGCTTCTCAAGAGGATTATCCTCCGTTGTATCCTTCCATTCCTCGCCATTGTTTACTTTGGGTGTGTCCACCATTTATATATCATATGATGAGGTGGCTGTCCGGCATCGTCATTTATACCTTCGATGTCTTCGGAGTCAAAATCAAGCATGTCGGTTGAGTCGTCGACAGTGGCTATTAAGTGGGTGGTGGGTGGGAAATGAATTTCTTCGTCGTCCGCTTCCCACTCAAGCCGGACATAGTTCGGCCAGGAGTCTCCTGACAGGGAGAGAGATTTTAATGAGTTTAGCACGTCGCCCAAGGGTGAGTGCTGGAAGAGATCCGCGGAGGTAAACTCCATGATTGGTGCCCAATCAAACTTGATAGGCACGGATGCGCGCGGTTCGGAGCCTATGGCCAAAGACGAGTCCGAGGGTCCGATGACACAGACTTCGTTGGAGGTGAAGCCTGTGTTCGGCTTTATTGCCGATGAGTGTGCGGCTTCCGTGGCGGGGTCTATCCACCCGTCCTTGGATGGCACAATTTGCCCCCGATCTAAGGCCGGGGCGGCTGCAGGTGCATTCTCCCGAACACTGCCTGATAGCAGATCTAAGTCATGCTCATCATGACTGTACGGCGCACCTATCATGGGCTCGAATTCGTCGAAGATCAAGTCTCCGCGGATGTTGGCATTGTAATTCAGGCTTCCAAACCTGACCTGAGGGCCAGGGGCGTAGCTATCGATCTTCTCCAAATGGCCAAGCGAGTTGGCCCGTAGTGTGAAGCCGCCGAATATGAAGATCTGTCCGGGAGGAAAACCTCACCCTGTATTGCATCGTTGTGGATGATTGAAGGTGCCATCAAGCCTTATAGCGACGACACAGTGGAACTCTCAATGAAAGCACCAATGTCGGTGTCAAAACCGGCGGATGTCGGGTAAGGGGTCCTGAACTATGCGTCTAAGGCTAATGGTAACAGGAGGCGGGGGACACAATGTTTACCCAGGTTCGGGCCCTCTTTATGGAGGTAAAACCCTACTTCCTGCTTGATTGATCTTGATGATATGAGTATGACAAGAGTTGATCTACCACAAGATCATAGAGGCTAAACCCTAGAAGCTAGCCTATGATTATGATTGTTCTTGTCCTACGGACTAAACCCTCTGGTTTATATAGATGCCAGAGGGGGCTAGGGTTACACAGAGTCGGTTACAGAGAAGGAAATCTACATATCTGAATTGCGAAGCTTGCCTTCGACGCAAAGGAGAGTCCCACCCGGACACGAGACGAAGTCTTCAATCTTGTATCTTGATAGTCCAACAGTTCGGTGCAAGTTCATAGTACGGCTGTCCGAGGACCCCCTAATCTAGTACTCCCTCAGTGGGACCGATCGCTCATCTCGGTTTGACCAAAACGTTACGAAGGGATACAGAGAGATTACAATCCCATCTTGGTGAGACGGAGATCCCTATCGGTGACACCGAAAAGACTAGGGTTTCAGGCAATGGCTATGTCAACAGAACTCGGTGGTGCCGGATAGATGGTTTCGATGGGGCCGAGTTTGACTTTTGGTTTGGGACATATGTGGATGTGAGAAGGTAGTTGAGGGATTTTGGAGCATATCACTAAGCACTTTGAGCAAGAAATTCATTAAGCAACACCTCGTCCCCTCTTGATAGTATTGACTTTTCCTATGGACTCAATGTGATCTTGGATCACTAAAAGTAAAATGTAGAGTCTTGTGCTTTGAGCTTGAGCCAATCCTTTTGTCCTTAGCATTTTGAGGGATCCACTTTTCTCATCCATGCCATGCCAATCATTGAGCTTTCCTAAAATATTTATCTTGAAATAGCATTAGCTCAATGAGCTATATGTTGTTAGGAATTACAAAACCCACCCAGGGATAGTTGCACTTTCGATCTCCCCCTTTTTGGTAATTGATGACAACATATAGATAAAAGCTTCGAAAAATGATAATAAGATTGAAAAACATCGTCGCTTTGAGAAGTATGTGATAAGCAAGAGCTCCCCCTAAATTTGTGCATTATTTAAAATTTGCTTTGGGCTGCAAATGCAAAATGTGTTAGGATCATGGGTTACTCTTTAATGTCACATACATCTTGGTGGAGAGCTCCACATGATAATAATTGAACATGTGTACTCATCACCAAGCAAAGTGAATGATCATATAAGGATATAAGAGATGATATCATCCAACAAGCATTAAGGTAGCATAGCATATGATCAAACACATGATCATCCAAGTATCTCACAAAAGACATAGTGTATCAATCAAGCACACAATAAAGAAGTTCAACCACCAAAAACAAGAGAGATCAAAAGCAACACTCTCTCTCAAAGCCTATGATCTGTACATTTTTCTCCCCCATTGGCAACAAGTTACCAAAAAGTTCAAAAATGCATAGTGCTAAACGACTCTTATGTCTGGAACAGGCACTACAGTAGATCTCTGTCCTCTGGGCACTTTAGCAAATGCATCTATAGTAGACTTGCCCTTCTTCTCCTCCACATCCTCCTGAAGTTGCTCAACTGTAGTTTGGATCTCAGTGACCTTGACATCAAGAGCATAGAATTTCTGCTCTATGATTCTCTCCAAACTCTCTTGGTTTTGGGTCAAGGTGGCCAAGCCCTTCTCAATCCTCAATGTGGAGGCAATCAAATAGCCAAGCTGATCTTGCTTGCTCTTCAGGAACACTTGAGATGCCTCTTCAGCAGTTGGCATCTTTGCAGCTTACTCTGCCCTTGTCTTCTCTCTCTTCTCATGTGCTTGCACAGATGATGGTTCCTCCTCATTCATCTCAACGGTGTTATCTTCAAACTCAGGGTATAAGGGTAGATGCTCCTTATCCAATAGATATGTACCTGTGCCCATCTTTGAGTTGATGAGCTCCTGAATGTGTGAAGCATACCCACAACTTATCTTCTGATCAGCTGCTGTTCTCTTGATTGTTTCCACAATCAGACTCATGACTTTGAATTTTTGAGGCACATCAAACAAGTGCAGCAAGTTGATAGCATGTCCTCTGATCATCTTGTGATCTCCAAACTTGGGTAGCAATGTGTGCCTAAGGATCTAGTTGATTGTAGGCAGACCAGACAACAAGAAGTGTACAGATCTAAGCTTGTGAGTTTCCAAAGCTTTATCTGGGATCTCTCTATACATGTGTGCCAGTGAGTTGTGGTCTTTCTTCTTCTCAGCATATACATCCAAGTCATCTTCCCTTTCTTTTGGAGCATTGATCAACTGAGCCCATTCTTCAACAGTGGATTGGTACCTAGTACCCTCAGACATCCAGATGATCTTCACATATGGGTAGAAGTGAGCTATGTAGTAAAACTGCATGATGAGCACATCATTCCACTTGGTGAGCTTCTGGGCAAAAAATTCATCAACTCCACAAGCTTTGAAGCAGTCATATACTCCTGGATAGTGAGCTTCATTTTTCTTGACGTAGTCCTAGTTGATCCATCTCATGTCACATACAATGGGCTTCTTGTCAAGAAAAATTGTCTCATAAAAATCTTGCTGCTCCTTTGTGTGAAATCTGTAGTCAACTGCTATCCTTCTCCTCACAGGATATGGATCTGACTATCTCCACAATCTCAGTACATCATCCTTTCTGATGTGCATGTCTTTAGCTACTGGATGAGCATCATTATGGTCAGGAATCTTGGGCTTCAACTTCCTCAAAACAATAGAATCATCTTCTTCTTCTTCAGCAGCTTCAGGCACTGGGGCCTTGTTCTTCTCCGCAGCACGTATACTTCTAGTGTTCCTCTTGGTTTTAGGCTTTGGAGCTAGAGCAGCAGCCTTGGGAGCAGCTTTGGTCAGAAATTTGATCAGAAATTGCTATAACTTTGATCAAAAATTTTGCAAACTCACTGACAGCAGACCCTGTGAATAGGTATAGATGAGGTAGAGTGGATGAGCATCACAAAGTATAGAGGTTTGCAAAACAACTGAGTCAAAAACTTAGTTTTAGTTTTCCACAGAAAGCATTTCGGAGCTACCGATTTGTAAACTCGTTGATACCGAAGCAGCTTTTGGAACCTAAACTAGTGAACTCGGTCAGACCGAGTCACAGTTTGGTGCCACCGAGACTGGGGTTTCACAGAGAATCGATCTCGGTCACACCGATTTGCAATTCTCGGTCAGACCGAAAATCGCATGTGCAATGGCTTAAGCCAAATCGGTGAAACAGATTTCTACAACTCGGTCGGTCCGAGATGAGTTTGGCAGAAACCTAACCCTAAATTTCCAAATCACATCTAATCTACGGAATGCTTTCGCTGGATAGGATGATTTCAAACATTGCAAGAATCATGGCAAAGCAATGTGCTAGGAATCGGAGTTAAAGAGTAGCACAAAGTGTCAAGTTCATACCCTATCTCGGTGGTGAACTTGCTACGGCGGCAACAGCGGGGCAGAATGCCGTTGACGGCGGCGGAGACCAGCGGCGGGAGGTCGCTGGCAGCGAAGAGGATGATCCGGAGACCCGAAGAGGCAGAGCAGGCTATGCGCGAGCGAAGGGTTTCGGAAAAATTTCAAAATTTAACCCGTGAATATATATAGCCTGACCCTGTCGGTGTGACCGAGTGGAACAACTCGGTGGCACCGAGATGCAAAACTGCAAGCAATTACTGCAACTCGGTGTGACCGAAAGGTTCTAATCGGTTGCACCGAGGTCGAAAAGCTAGATCAACTTAGTGATCTCGGTATGACCGAAAAGGGTGAATCGGTCAGGCCAAAATGCACAAACAGGTTTTGGAAGTTTAAGTCTATGACGAATTGGGGACTCCAAGTTCTCCTCACACAGAGTGGTTCAAATCTGACTTGATTAAATTTTGTGATGTAGCATGAATAGAGTTTGATACGAGAAAAGCATAGATAGCTATAGAAGGTTCTGAGGCATTCTTGTCCATCCACTTGGCAAAATAAAAGAAACCAAGCAATCAAACAATAAGTGGATGTCCTCGAGTGATTAAAATATGCAACCAACATGCTCACACAATAAAATGACAAATGAAATATGTGGCAAAGCATGCACAACCAATCTAGCATCTATCAAGCAATTGGCGATGACTAGGTCATCTATATATGAGTATATTGACTTAGGAGTCAAATGAGGACATTTGATCATAGGTCATACTCATCGTTTAAGCACAAGTGGGTTACCACTTTTACATAAAGCATTGTTGTGTTCACACCATTAGAGTTGCTTTAGCTCAATTCTTAGAGTAAAGCTCCCCCTAGATGTGAGATCCCCCCTAAGAGGGATGAACTAACCTTGGATTTTGTCGATGATGACTTCATGTAGGTGTTGAAGATGTGGATGTTCAATGTTGATGTAGATCATTTGGAGCAATCTATTGGAGTGAGTTGCACTTTCAATACCTACACGGGTTAATCCCACAAGGAACAAACAAGGATATCCATAGACATAGAGTGATGCACACACAAGATGATGTCCATGGAAGCATTGGGTTACCTTGTCCCTTGTCTTACCAACAAGAGGGTTTGTGACTCCTTGAACTAGTGCAAGATGTGGAAGTTGATTGCACTTGTCCTTGCCAAAATGATATGAGTGAAGTATATTGGCGAAGTCACCCTCAAGAACTCTCTAGTTCTTCTTCTTTGGGATCCACATCATCTTGATGGGAATCCTTGGAGTTGTAGTTGTACTTGATGAAGTAGAACTTGATGTAGTCTTGGGAACCCACTTGACCAAGGCCTTAGGAGCTTCTTCAAATGCATCAATCTCCTCTTGAAGCCTGTCCTTGCCTTTTTTTCTTGTGGTCTTGTGGTGGAAGATCATCTTGAGCTTGTGTTCCTTTGAAATAAGTAGGATCGTACTTCTCTAGTTGAGGAACAAACTTCGTCTTAGGGTACTGATCTTCTTCCCACTCAACTCCATTAGAATTGAACTTTTGTTCAAAACCAACACCTTGATTCTTCCGGTACCTTCCTTGCTTGCGTACAATTTCCTCGAATTGCTTACTTCCGGCAAGACTCTTGTAAACACCTTTCTCTATAATTCCCTTCAATAAGGTATTTTCTTTCTCAAGTGTAACTTGGCTAAGAGAATCATTAGTGGAATCAAGAGAACTACTAGAAGCAACAACATTGGATTTAGCATGATTATTGTTACTACTAGAGGAAGAATCTTTCTTGTTCTTGTTACTAGACTTGACTTGTGGCATGTAAGTAGATAAGAGTAAACGCTTGGCAATGTAAGAAGAACTTTTCTTGCAAAGATCATCATTGATTGCCTTTAAAAACTCATGCTCTTGCTCAAGGTTGAGCTTTTCAAAGCGTAACTTCTCATGAGTCTTTAAAAGTTCTCGATGATCTTCTAAGATAGTTTCATGAGCCAACTTAAGAGTGTTTAGTTCTTTAGTTAGGCGCTAAATCTTCTCCTTATCATTGTCATTCGTTTTATCTTGATTAGCATGATTATTTGATGTTTCATCGTAGTATTCATCACTAGAGTTGTCAACAAGTAAATCATCATCACCTAACAAGTCATCTTCATCACTATTAAAATCAATATACTCGGGGTGTGATACATTTGGGCCTTTAGCCATGAAGCATTTTCCAAATCCTTCATTTGGTGAGTCATATGAGTTGGTTGACACAAGTGCTAGACCGGCAACACCTTCATCTTGAGTATATTCGTAGTCGGAGTGATAGCTTCTCTCGGAGTGATTGTCGGAGTCGGAGCCGGATACCCATTCACCAACATGAGCTTGATGTCTTCGTTTTGTGTAGCTCCTTGATGACTTGTCCTTCCTTTCCGAATCCTTGCTTCTTCGGGATGTTCTTCGTTCACAACGATCATCTCTACTCCTTCTTTCTCTTGATGGTGATTCTTCTCTTCTACTCCTTCTTTTTGGAGAATCTTCTCTTCTTTTGTAAGGAGTCGTGCACTCATTGTAGTAGTATCCGGGTCTTCCACAATTGTAGCAACTACGCTCATGACTAGAAGATCTTTTGTCATTGTAGGACCTTGACTTGGAACTTCTTTCCTTGCTTCTACTCTTGTAGAACTTGTTGAAATTCTTCACCATTAGGCTTAATTCTTCATTGAAGGTTTGTTTCTGACTTCATGATGTGGGAGCTTCACATGAGGCTTTGTAAGCACCACTTGACTTGTTGTGGAGCTCTTCCTTATCCTTGAGTGACATCTCATGAGCAACAATTCTTCCAATGACTTCCGTTGGCTTGACATCTTTGTAATTGGGCATCATTTGGATTAATGTGCACACGGTATCATATTTTCCATCCAAGGCTCTTAGGATCTTCTTGATGATGAATTTGTCGGTCATCTCTTCACTTCCTAAGACGGCAATCTTATTTGTGATGAGAGCAAGCCTAGAGTACATCTCAGTGACGCCTTCACCATCCTTCATTTTGAACTTGTCAAGTTGACTTTGAAGCACATCCAGTTTGGATTCCTTGACGGAGTCGGTACCTTCGTGCATATCAATCAAAGTATCCCAAATTTCCTTTGCATTCTCAAGATGGCTGATTTTGTTGAATTCTTTGGGGCACAATCCGTTGAAGAGGATATCACAAGCTTGAGCATTGTATTGCAGCATCTTCAACTCTTCCGCGGTAGCTTCAAGGTTCGGTTCTCTCCCATCAAAGAATTTACCTTGCAAGCCAATACACACAATAGCCCAAACGGCAGGGTTATGTCCAAGAATATGCATTTTCATCTTATGCTTCCAACTAGCAAAGTTTGTACCATCAACGTAAAGACCTCTACGGTGGTAATTTTCCTCGCTAGACGCCATACTCTCCTAGGTTGTGAAACCAAGGCTATGACCACCAAAATCTATGGAAATAAAAGCAAATGGAGACCAAAGATCTGATACCACTTGTAGGATCGAAAGTATGTCTAGAAGGGGGGGTGATTAGACTAGTTGACCAAATAAAAATCTAGCCTTTTCCCAATTTTAGTTCTTAGCAGATTTTAGCAACTTATCACAAGTCAAGCAATCAACCTACACATGCAATTCTAAGAGTATAGCAGCGGAATGTAAAACAATTGCATATGAAGGTAAAGGGAGGAGTTTGAGGAAGCAAACGCAATGTTGACACAGAGATATTTTAGCCGTGGTTCCGATAGGTGGTGCTATCGTACATCCATGTTGATGGAGACTTCAACACACGAAGGGTAACGGTTGCGCGAGTCCACGGAGGGCTCCACCCACGAAGGGTTGCTACGTCTTGAGCTTGCGTTGGTTTTCCTCGAAGAGGAGAGGGTGATGCAGCAATAGTAGCGCAAGTATTTCCCTCAGTTTTTGAGAATAAAGGTATCAATCCAGTAGGAGGCTCCTCAAAAGTCCCACGCACCGACACAAACCAACAAAGAACTCGCAACCAACGCAATAAAGGGGTTGTCAATCCCTTCACGGCCACTTGCGAAAGTGAGATCTAATAAAGATAGTATGATAAGATAAATATATTTTTGGTATTTTATAATATAGATGCAAAAAGTAAAGATGCTAATAAAGGTAGATTGGAAGCAAATATGATAAGATAGAGACCCGGGGGCCATAGGTTTCACTAGTGGCTTCTCTCAAGATAGCATAAGTATTACGGTGGGTGAAAAAATTACTGTCGAGCAATTGATAGAAAAGCAAATAATTATGAGATTATCTAGGCATGATCATGTATATAGACATCACGTCTATAACAAGTAGACCGACTCCTGCTTGCATCTACTACTATTAGTCCACACATCGACCGACTCCTGCCTGCATCTAGAGTATTAAGTTCATAAGAACAGAGTAACGCATTAAGCAAGATGACATGATGTAGAGGGATAAACTCAAGCAATATGATATAAACCCCATCTTGTTATCCTCGATGGCAACAATACAATACGTGCCATGCAAACCTTTCTGTCACTGGGTAAGGACACTTCAAGATTGAACCCAAAGCTAAGCACTTCTCCCATGGCAAGAAAGATTAATCTAGTAGGCCAAACCAAACTGATAATTCGAAGAGACTAGCAAAGATAACTCAATCATACATAAAAGAATTCAGAGAATATTCAAATATTATTCATAGATAAACTTGATCATAAACCCACAATTCATCGGATCTCGACAAACACACCGCAAAAAGAGTTTACATCGAATAGATGTCCACAAGAGAGGGGGAGAACATTGTATTGATATCCAAAAAGAGAGAAGAAGCCCTCCAGCTAATAACTAAGGACCCGTAGGTCTATGGTAAACTACTCACAACTCATCGGAGGGGCAAGGATGTTGATGTAGAAGCCCTCCGTGGTCGATTCCCCCTCCGGCGGAGCGCCGACGAAGGTTCCAAGATGGGATCTCGAGGATACAGAAGGTTACGGCGATAGAAATTGTGTTTCGTCTGCTCCTTGGATGTTTTCGGGGTACGTAGGCTTATATAGGAGGAAGAAGTATGTCGGTGGACGCCCGAGGGGCCCACAAGACAGGGGGGGCGCGCCCTCCTATCTCGTGTTCTTGACTTGCACTCCAAGTCCCCTGGATCACGTTCGTTCCAAAAATCACGCTCCCGAAGGTTTCATTCCGTTTGGACTCCGTTTGATATTCCTTTTCTTCGAAATACTGAAATAGGCAAAAAAAACAGCAATACGGGCTGGGCCTCTGGTTAGTAGGTTAGTCCGAAAAATGATATAGATGTGTAAAATAAAGCCCATAAACATCCAAAAGGGTTAATATAATAGCATGGAACAATAAAAAATTATAGATACGTTGGAGACGTATCAAGCATCCCCAAGCTTAATTCCTGCTCGTCCTCGAGTAGGTAAATGATAAAAAAGAAATTTTTGATGTGGAATGCTACCTAGCATAATTCTCAATGTAATTTTCTTTATTGTGGCATGAATGTTCAGATCCATATGATACAAAATAAAAGCTTATAAAACATAAAAATAATAATGCTTCAAAGCATACTAACAAATAATCATGTCCTATCAAAATAGCATAGCCAAAGAAAGCTTATCCCTACAAAATCATATAGTTAGGCCATGCTTCATTTTCATTACACAAAATACTCCCATCATGCACAACCCCTATGACGAGCCGAGCAATTGTTTCATACTTTTTAACGCGCTTCACCTTTTTCAACTCTTACGCAATACATGAGCGCAAGCCATGGACATAGCACTATGGTGGTATATGGTTGTGGTTGTGAGGACAAAAAGGGAGAAGATAGTCTCACATCAACTAGGCGTATTAACGGGCTATGGAGATTCCCATTAACAGATATGAATGTGAGTGAGTAGGGATTGCCATGCAATGGAAGCACTAGAGCTATAAATATATGAAATCTCAACAAAAGAAACTAAGTGGGTCTGTATCCAACTCGCTTGCTCACGAAGACCTGGGGCATTTTGAGGAAGCCCATCATTGGAATATACAAGCCAAGTTCTATAATGAAAAATTCCCACTTAGTATATGAAAGTGATAACATAGGAGATTTTCTATCATGAAGATCATGGTGCTACTTTGAAGCACAAGTGTGGAAAAAGAGATAGTAGCATTGTCCCTTCTCTCTTTTTCTCTCATTTTATTATTATTATTTTTTCCTTTTTTTATTTTCTTCTCTTTTTTTGTTCTTTTTTTCTTTGGCCTTTCTTTTTTTCTTTTTGGCCTTTCTCTCTCTTTTTTCCCTTTTTTTGTTAAAGTCCAAAGTCTCATCCCGACTTGTGGGGGAATCATAGTCTTCATCATCCTTTCCTCACTAGGACAATGGTCTAATAATGAAGATCATCACACTTTTATGGATTTACAACTTAAAAATTACAACTCAAAGCTAGAACAAGATATGACTCTATATGAATACCTCCGGCGGTGTACCAGGATATGCAATGAATCAAGAGCGACATGTATGAAAATTATGAAGGTGGCCTTGCCACAAATACGATGTCAACTACATGATTATGCAAAGAGCAATATGACAATGATGGAACGTGTCATAATAAACGGAACGGTGGAAAGTTGCATGGCAATATATCTCGGAATGGCTATGGAAATGCCATAATAGGTAGGTATGGTGGCAGTTTTGAGGAAGGTAAATAAAGGGTTCATGATACCAGCGAAAGTTGCATGGTAATAATAAAGGCTAGCAAAGTGGAAGGATGAGTGTGCGCATATCCATGGACTCACATTAGTCAGAAAGAACTCATATACTTATTGCAAAAGTCTACTTACCCCTCGAAGCAAAGCACTACTACGCATGCCCCAAGAGGCACATATTGGTAGGAAAAGACCATCGCTCGTCCCCGACTGCCACTCATAAGGAAGACAATCAAAAGAGCACCTCATGCAACAAATTTCTCACACAACTTTTACCATACGTGCATGCTACGGGACTTGCCAACTTCAACAAAAGTATTTCTCAATTTCATAATTACCCACTAGAATGACCCTAACATTACTACCTTTATATCTCAAAACAATTATCAAGCATCAAATTGATCATAGCATCCAATTCTCTTCCTATGATAGTTTTTATTATACCCAACTTGGGTGCTCATCATTCTAGGACCAACTTTGTAACCATAGCAAATACCATGCTGTTCTAAAAGACTCTCAAAAAGATATAAGTGAGGCATGAGAGACTAGCAATTTCTTCAAAATTAAGACACCATCGTGCTCTAAAAGATATAAGTGAAGCACTAGAGCAAAAACTATCAAGCGCAAAAGATATAAGTGAAGCACTAGAGCAAAAACTATCAAGCTCAAAAGATATAATTGAAGCACATAGAGTATTCTAGCAAATTCTAATAAAATAGGCTTATCCCAAAAGGTGTGTGCAGCAAGGATGATTGTGGTAAACTAAAAAGCAAAGACTAAGATAATACACGATGCTCCAAGCAAAACACATATCATGTGGCGAATAAAAATATAGGTCCAATGAACGAAGACGAAAGAGGGGATGCCTTCCCGGGGCATCCCCAAGCTTAGGCTTTTGGATATTATTGAATATCTTGGGGTGCCTTGGGCATCCCCAAGCTTAGGCTCTTGCCACTCCTTATTCCATAGTTCATAAAAGCTTTACCCAAAACTTGAAAACTCCACAACACAAAACTCACCAGGAAATCTTATAAGCTCCGTTAGTGAGAGAAAACAAAACCACCACATAAGGTACTGTAATTAACTTATTGTTTATTTATTTTGGTGTTAAAGCTACTATATTACAAGTTCTCTATGGTTTATAAACTATTTTACTAGCCATAGATGCATCGAAATAAGCAAACAACACACGAAAAACAGAATCTGTCAAAAACAG
The DNA here is from genome assembly GCA_963921465.1 of Triticum timopheevii. Lineage (NCBI taxonomy): Eukaryota > Viridiplantae > Streptophyta > Magnoliopsida > Poales > Poaceae > Triticum > Triticum timopheevii. The sequence goes on along the minus strand of OY997270.1, from coordinate 182,227,315 downwards.
AACAGTCAGTAGCAATCTGTAACTAACGCAAACTTCTGGAACTTTAAAAATCCTACAAAAATAGGAATTCCTGGAAAATTTGTCTATTGATCAGAAGCAAAAAGAATCAACGCAAAAGCATGTTTCTTTGATTTAACAAAATTATATTCGTGCGTGCAAAGTTTCTGTTTTTCAGCAGAATCAAATCAACCATCATCATAGGTTATCCTATAGGTTCTACTTGGCACAAACACTAATTAAAAGGTAAAAACACATCTAAACAGAAGGTAGATGCAAGATTTATTACTAAATAGGAGCAAAAACAAAAACATAAAGAAAATTGGGTTGCCTCCCAACTAGCGCTATCGTTTAACGCCCCTAGCTAGGCATAAAAGCGAAGATAGATTTAACGAGTGCCATCTTTGGCACTAAATTCATAAGTAGCCCACATGATAGATTCATAAGGTAATTTGACTTTCTTTCTTGGAAAGTGCTCCATGCCTTTCTTTAATGGAAATTGGAATCTAATATTCCCTTCCTTCATATCAATAATTGCGCCAATTGTTCTAAGGAAAGGTTACCAAGAATAATAGGGCAAGATAGATTGCAATCTATATCAAGAACGATAAAATCTACGGGCACCAAATTTCTATTTGCAACAATAAGAATATCATTGATCCTTCCCATAGGATTTTTAATGGTGGAATCCGCAAGGTGCAAATTTAAAGAGCAATCATCAAGATCATGGAAACCTAGAATATCACTTAAAGTTTTCGGAATCGTGGAAACATTAGCACCCAAATCACACAAAGCAAAACACTCATGATCTTTAATTCTAATCTTTATAGTAGGTTCTCACTCATCATTATGTTTTCTAGGTATAGAAACTTCCAAATTAAGTTTTTCATCATAAGATTGCATCAAGGCATCAACAATATGTTTGGTAAAAGCTTTATTTTTACTATAAGCATGAGGAGAATTAACAACAGATTGCAACAAGGAAATACAACCTTCTAAAGAACAATTATCATAATCAAATTCCTTGAAATCCGATATAGTGGGTTCAAGGCTACTTAAAGTTGTGACCTCTCCAATCTCACTTTTACCAAATTTAGCATCAAGATCTAAACACTCCGAATTCTTAGGACGCCTTCTAGGTAAAGTTGACTCATCATCAGTCCCATAATTATCAAGATTCATATTGCAAAACATAGATCTAATAGTAGATGCATCAATAACTTTAAGATCCTCGTCATTATTTTCATCTAGCTTTTCTGGTTTAGCGGCCATCTTATTGACAAAGGTGGCTTGCTTATCAGAAAATTTGGCTATAGCATTTTCAAGCCGGGTAATTTGAGCGTTAACACCATAAAATTCTTTTTTCATATCATCAAGCTCTTTGTTCATAAACCCCAAAAAACCTTTTTGTTCCTTAAGCTCTTTTCTAAAGGAATTATTATGCTCAAATTGCAAATTCATAAAGCTTCTAATATTTGATTCAATCTCTTCCATCCTTCTGAGAAGGTGGTCAGAACCCTTAGGCGAAGCCATAGGACAAACAGGCACACAAGCAAGTAGAAAAAGGCAAGCGAAAGAGAGAGGAGGAGATTGGGAAAGAGAGGGCAAATAAAATGGCAAGGGTGAAGTGGGGGAGTGGAAAACGAGAGGCAAATGGCAAATAATTAAATGCGCGGGAGGTGGGTTTGTGATGGGTACTGGGTATGTCTTGACTTGAGCGAAGACCTCCCCGGCAACGGCACCAGAAATCCTTCTTGTTACGTCTTGAGATTGTGTTGGTTTTCCTCGAAGAGTAGAGGGTGATGCAGCAATAGTAACGTAAGTATTTCCCTCAATTTTTGAGAACCAAGGTATCAATCCAGTAGGAGGCTCCTCAAAAGTCCCACACACCTACACAAAAAAACAAAGAACTCGCAACCAACGCAATAAAGGGTTGTCAATCCCTTCACAGCCACTTGCAAAAGTGAGATCTAATAAAGATAGTATGACAATATAAATATATTTTGGTATTTTATAATATAGATGCAAAAAGTAAAGATACTAATAAAGGTAGATTGGAAGCAAATATGATAAGAGATAGACCCGGGGGCCATAGGTTTCACTAGTGGCTTCTCTCAAGATAGCATAAGTATTACGGTGGGTGAACAAATTACTGTCGAGCAATTGATAGAAAAGCGAATAATTATGAGATTATATAGGCGTGATCATGTATATAGTCATCACGTCCGTAACAAGTAGACTGACTCCTGCCTGCATCTACTACTATTAGTCCACACATCGACCGACTCCTACCTGCATCTAGAGTATTAAGTTCATAAGAACAGAGTAACACATTAAGCAAGATGACATGATGTAGAGGGATAAACTCAAGCAATATGATATAAACCCCATATTGTTGTCCTCGATGGCAACAATAGAATACGTGCCTTACAACCCTTTCTGTCACTGGTTAAGGACACCGTAAGATTGAACCCAAAGCTAAGCACTTCTCCCATGACAAGAAAGATCAATCTAGTAGGCCAAACCAAATTGATAATTCGAAGAGACTTGCAAAGATAACTAAATCATACATAAAATAATTCAGAGAAGATTCAAATATTATTCATAGATAAACTTGATAATAAACCTACAATTCATCAGATCTCGACAAGCACACCGCAAAAAGAGTTTACATAGAATAGATCTCCACAAGAGAGGGGGAGAACATTGTATTGAGATCCAAAAACAGAGAAGAAGCCATCTAGCTAATAACTATGGACCAGTAGGTCTGTGGTAAACTACTCCCTACTCATCGGAGGGGCAAGAATGTTGGTGTAGAAGCCCTTCATGGTCGATTCCCCCTCCAGTGGAGCGCCGGTGAAGGCTCCAAGATGGGATCTCGCGGATACAGAAGGTTACGGCAGCGGAAATTGTGTTTCGTCTGCTCCCTGGATGTTTTCGGGGTACATAGGCTGATATAGGAGGGAGAAGTACGTCGGTGAACGCCCAAGGGTCCCACGAGACAGGGGGGCGCGCCCTATAGGGGGGCGCGCCCTCCTATCTCGTGAGAGCCTCGGCTGCTTCTTGACTTACACTCCAAGTCCTCTAGATTACGTTCGTTCCAAAAATCATGCTCCTGAAGGTTTCATTCCGTTTGGACTCCGTTTGATATTCCTTTTCTTCGAAATACTAAAATAGGCAAAAAAATAGCAATACGAGCTGGGCCTCCGGTTAGTAGGTTAGTCCCAAAAATGATATAAATGTGTAAAATAAAGCCCATAAACATCCAAAAGGGGTAATATAATAGCATGGAAAAATCAAAAATTATAGATACGTTGGAGATGTATCAAGGGTCCACGAAGAAGCAACCTTGTCTATCCTACCATGGTCGTCGCCCACGAAGGACTTGCCTCACTAGGGTAGATCTTCACGAAGTAGGCGATCTCCTTGCCCTTACAAACTCCTTGGTTCAACTCCACAATCTTGTCGGAGGCTCCCAAGTGACACCTAGCCAATCTAGGAGACACCACTCTCCAGGAAGTAACAAATGATGTGTTGATGATGAACTCCTTGCTCTTGTGCTTCAAATGATAGTTTCCCCAACACTCAACTCTCTTTCACAGGATTTGGATTTGGTGGAAAGAAGATTTAAGTGGAAAGCAACTTGGGGAAGGCTAGGGATCAAGATTTATGTGGTAGGAATGGAATATCTTGACCTCAACACAAGTGTAGGTGGTTCTCTATTAGAAAATGTATGTTGGAAGTGTAGGCAGTTCTGATGGCTCTCTCCTCGAATGAAGAGTGGGTGGAGGGGTATATATAGCCTCCACACAAAATCTAACTATTACACACAACTTACCAAACTCGATGGACCGAATCGTGAAACTCGGTCGGACCGATTTAGTAAATAATGTGACCGTTAGGAATTTCGGTGGGACCGACATGTCAACTCGGTGGGACCGATATGGTTAGGGTTAGAGCATAACATAATCTCGGTGAGACCGATTACACAAACTCGGTTAGACCGATTTTGGTAATAGACACACAGAGTTGGTCAGGCAAACTCGGTGGGACCGATTCGCTCATCTCGGTTTGACCGAAACGTTACGAAAAGGAAACAGTGAGTTTGCATTACAATCTCGGTGGGACCGATCCCTCATCTCGGTTTGACCGAAATGTTACGAAGGGAAACAGATAGATTACAATCCCATCTCGGTGAGACCGAGGTCCCTATTGGTGAGACCGAATAGAGTAGGGTTTGAGGCAATGTCTATGTCAATAGAACTCGGTGGCGCCGGATAGATGGCTTCGGTGGGGCCGAGTTTGACTTTTGGTTTGGGACATATGTGGATATGAGAAGGTAGTTTGGGGATTTTGGAGCATATCACTAAGCACTTTGAGCAAGAAACTCATTAAGCAACACCTCATCCCCTCTTGATAGTATTGGCTTTTCCTATGGACTCAATGTGATCTTGGATGACTAAAAGTAAAATGTAGAGTCTTGTGCTTTGAGCTTGAGCCAGTCCTTTTGTCCTTAGCATTTTGAGGGATCCAATTTTCTCATCCATGCCATGCCAATCATTGAGTTTTCCTGAAATATTTATCTTGAAATAGCATTAGCTCAATGAGCTAAATGTTGTTAGGAATTATCAAAACCACCCAGGGATAGTTGCACTTTCACTAGGTGTCTCCTTTTATAGGCTCAGACAACAAATGATGGCGAGAAAATAAGCGTGAACAGATGCAAATTTAGGATCCCCGTAGTGTCGGCACAACAAGTTCCCGCAGCCTCGGTTTCCCGCTGTGAATGACTAATTCCCATAGTGTTGTCGCATCCGCTGAAGAAATAGCCAGGGCAATTCTCGCAGTGTTGTTGCATCTGAGGCAAAAGAAGCAAAAGTAGGAGTGATGCCCGGGCATCAATGTCCATATTCCCGCGCACGTGAATCAATGTTGCTTTCGCTGTCGTGCATGGGAATCAACACCTAGTTGTCGCGCGTGCATCAGGGTTGCCACCTGCTGCGGTGGCAGCATGGCCCACCAGCTGGCCCCGCGACCTGCACGGCCTGTCGGCCTACGAGGGATAGCGCCAGTAGAGGCCGCCTCGCGCGGTGGCGGCAGGGCCCACCTGACTCGCCCCGTTCAGTCCCAGCGAGATGCACTGCACCAATCATGTTTCGCCTCGGTGGTCGCCTCCTTCCGTGGCGGCAGTGCCCGCTGCCTCCTGGTGTGGCGGCAGGTGCCACATGTCTCCTGCCGCACCTGCCACCTAGCCCGAGGGGTCCTTTTGTCAAATTCATTTGCAGGTGGTCTCTTTCGACAAAAATTTAGAAACGGGCAGGACCACGCCCAGTCTCCTCCGCCCCTACGGCTAGGGCCTCGCTAGCAAACCAGCGACCGTCAAGCCACTGTCTCCACGGCTCCGCCGCTGGCCGCTCCGTCGCCTCCGCGGCTGCCACCGCCAAGTCGCTGGTATTACACCGCCTGCTCTCCCACTGTTGCAGCCTCGTCCAACCTCCTCAGCCGCCCGTGGACGGCGCCACTCTAACCCGCTGCCTGTTGTACCTTGCGCGGGCCTCAGCTGCCTGCCGCCGCCTACTGTGCCTTCCTAGGGCCTCAGCCGCCTCCCGCCACCGTGCGCTTCGGGCCGTCAGCGAGCTGCCCTGGCCTTTCCTCTTCTCCTCGCTGGGCGCCCCCCCCCCCCCGCCATGGCCTTGAATCGCCTCCACCGGCACTCCCGTGTCCGTGACCGCACTGAGTCACCGGGGCGGAGCCGGCTCCTGCTCGAACACGCTTCGTCCGTCGCCGTAAGCTGTGATACGTCCCCAATGTATCTATAATTTTTTATTGTTCCATGCTATTATATTACCCCTTTTGGATGTTTATGGGCTTTATTTTACACATTTATATCATTTTTGGGACTAACCTACTAACTGGAGGCCCAGCCCGTATTGTTGTTTTTTTTTTGCCTATTTCAGTATCTCGAAGAAAAGGAATATTAAATGGAGTCCAAACGGAATGAAACCTTCGGGAGCGTGATATTTGGAACGAACATGATCCAGAGGATTTGGAGTGTATGTCAAGAAGCAGCCAAGGCGGCCACGAGATAGGAGGGTGCCCCCCCTATAGGGCGCGCCCCCCTGTCTCGTGGGCCCCTCGGGCGGCCACCGACGTACTTCTTCCTCCGATATAAGCCTACGTATCCCGAAAACATCCAGGGAGCCAACGAAACACAACTTCCACGACCGTAACCTTCTGTATCCACGAGATCCCATCTTGGAGCCTTCACCGGCACTCCGCCGGAGGGGGAATCGACCATGGAGGGCTTCTACGTCAACATCCTTGCCCCTCCGATGAATTGTGAGTAGTTTACCACAGACCTTCGGGTCCATAGTTATTAGCTAGATGGCTTCTTCTCTCTTTTTGGATCTCAATACAATGTTCTCCCCCTGTCTTGTGGAGATCTATTCGATGTAATCTCTTTTTACGGTGTGTTTGTCGAGACCCGATGAATTGTGGGTTTATGATCAAGTTTATCTATGAGAAATATTTGAATCTCCTCTGAATACTTTTATGTATGTTTGAGTTATCTTTGCAAGTCTCTTTGAATTACCAGTTTGGTTTGGCCTACTAGATTGATCTTTCTTGCCATGGGAGAAGTGCTTAGCTTTGGTTTCAATCTTGCGGTGTCCTTACCCAGTGACAGAAAGGGTTGCAAGGCACGTATTGTATTGTTTCCATCGAGGATAAAAAGATGGGGTTTATATCATATTGCATGAGTTTATCCCTCTACATCATGTCATCTTGCTTAAGGCGTTACTCTGTTCTTATGAACTTAATACTCTAGATGCAGGCATGAGTCGGTTGATGTGTGGAGTAATAGTAGTAGAAGCAGGCAGGAGTCGGTATACTTTTTGCGGACGTGATGCCTATATACATGATCATGCCTAGATAATCTCATATTTATTCGCTTTTCTATCAATTGCTCGACAGTAATTTGTTCACCCACCGTAATACTTATGCTATCTTGAGAGAAGCCACTAGTGAAACCTATGGCCCCCGGTTCTATCTCTTATCATATTTGCTTCCAATCTACTTTTATTTTCATCTTTACTTTTTGCATCTATATTATAGAATACCAAAAATATATTTATCTTATCGTACTATCTCTATTAGATCTAACTTTCGCAAGTGGCCGTGAAGGGATTGACAACCCCTTTATTGCGTTGGTTGTGAGTTCTTTTTTTGTTTGTGTAGCTGCGTGGGACTTTTGAGGAGCCTCCTACTGGATTGATACCTTGGTTCTCAAAAACTGAGGGAAATACTTACGCTACTATTGCTGCATCACCCTTTCCTCTTCAAGGAAAACCAACACACTCTCAAGACGTAGCAAGAAGGATTTCTGGCGCCGTTGCCGGGGAGGTCTTCGCTCAAGTCAAGACATACCAATTACCCATCACAAACTCATCTCCCTGGCATTTACATTATTTGCCATTTGCCTCTCGTTTTCCTGTCCCCCACTTCACCTTGCCGTTTTATTCGCCCTCTCTTTCCCTATCTCCTCCTCTCTTTCGCTCCCTTGCCTTTTTCGTTTGCTCGTGTGTTAGATCGGTTACCTTGTTGTCATGGCTAACTCAGTTTTTATCCCTTCGTCTCCCGACTTTGAAGTTCTCCATTTCAATTAAAGACAAGGTGAAAATTTAAAAGATGCTTTGTTTAGGATGTTAGAATCTTATCGTAGTTGTGCTTTAGAAGGAGATTTCAAGATTTTAATTTGCAATTTTTACATTGAGTTAACCTTTCCCCACAAACAACTCCTTGATGTTGCCGCAAAAAGGGAATTTATTGAAATTGATGCTAGTTCCGCTTATGAATTTTTAGAGGGGATAGTAGGAGTACTTCCCCGACAAGAAAGATCATCTTTATCTCTTGAAGGAACCCAAATTTTAGAGAAACTTCTTGAATTGCAAAAACTTGTTGAACATTTTAAGAATATTGTTGGAAGTATCAACCGCATGAATAATTTGATCACACTTTACAATAAGCGGTTGGATGCCTTAGATCATAGGATCTCTGAGCATGAACGGAAATGCAAAGAGCCTCCCGGACTTGAGCATAACTCTGTTAAAAAGATGAGTGCCAAAGATGGCACTACTTAGATCTATCTTTGCTTTTATGCCTAGCTAGGGGCATTAAACGATAGCGCTAGTTGGGAGGCAACCCAATTTTCTTTGTATTTTTTGTGTTTGTTACTGTTTAGTAATAAATCTTGCATCTACCTTCTATTTAGATGTGTTTTTATATTTTAATTAGTGTTTGTGCCAAGTAGAACCTATAGGATAACCTATGATGATAGTTGATTTGATTCTGCTGAAAAACAGAAACTTTGCACGCACGAATTTAGTTTTGTTAAATCACAGAAACGTGATTTTGCGTTGATTCTTTTTGGTAATGATCAATAGAACATTTTTCCAGGACTTCCTATTTTGGTAGGATTTTTAGAGTTACAAAAGTTTGCGTTAGTTACAGATTGCTAAAGATTGTTCTGTTTTTGACAGATTCTGTTTTTCGTGTGTTGTTTGCTTATTTCGATGCATCTATGGCTAATAAAGTAGTTTATAAACCATAGAGAAGTTGGAATACAGTAGGTTTAACACCAAATAAAATAAAGAATGAGTTATTTACAGTACCTTATGTGGTCGTTTTGTTTTCTTTCACTAACGGAGCTTATAAGATTACCTGTTGAGTTTTGTGTTGTGAAATTTTCAAGTTTTGGGTAAAGCTTTTATGGACTATGGAATAAGGAGTGGCAAGAGATTAAGCTTGGGGATGCCCATGGCAACCCAAGATATTCAAGGATAGCCAAAATCCTAAGCTTGGGGATGCCCCGGGAAGGCATCCCCTCTTTCGTCTTCGTTCATTGGTAACATTACTTGGAGCTATATGTTTATTCGCCACATGATATGTGTTTTTCTTGGAGCGTCGTGTATTATATTAGTCTTTGCTTTTTAGTTTGCCACAATCATCCTTCCTGTACACACCTTTTGGGAGAATCCTACTTGATTAGAATTTGCTAGAATACTTTGTGTGCTTCACTTATATCTTTTGAGCTTGATAGTTTTTGCTCTAGTGCTTCACTTATATCTTTTAGAGCACGGTGGTGTCTAAATTTTGAAGAAATTGCTAGTCTCTCATGCTTCACTTATATCTTTTTGAGAGTCTTTTAGAACAGCATGGTATTTGCTATGGTTACAAGTTGGTCCTAGAATGATGAGCATCCAAGTTGGGTATAATAAAAACTATCATAGAAAAAGAATTGGATGCTATGATCAATATGATGCTTGATAATTGTTTTGAGATATGGAGGTAGTGATATTAGAGTCATGCTAGTTGAGGTGATTATGAAAAGTACTTGTGTTAAGGGTTGTGATTCTCGTAGCATGCACGTATGGTGAACCGCTTTGTGATGAAGTTGGAGCACAATTTTATTTATTGATTGTCTTCCTTATGAGCGGCGGTCGGGTACGAGCGATGGTCTTTTCCTACCAATCTATCCCCCTAGGAGCATGTGCGTAGTTCTTTGGTTTTTTGATGACTTCTAGATTTTTGCAACAAGTATATGAGTTCTTTTTACTAATGTTGAGTCCATGGATTATACGCACCTCACCCTTCCACCATTGCTAGCCTCTCTTGTGCCGCGCAACTTTCGCCGGTACCATACACCCACCATATACCTTCCTCAAAACAGCCACCATACCTACCTATTATGGCATTTCCATAGCCATTCCGAGATATATTGCCATGCAACTTTCCACCGTTCCGTTCATATGACACGCATTACTTTTGTCATATTGCTCTTTGCATGATCATGTAGTTGACATCGTATTTGTGGCAAGGCCACCTTCATAATTTTCATACATGTCACTCTTGATTCATTGCATATCCCGGTACACCGCCGGAGGCATTCATATAGAGTCATATCTTGTTCTAGCTTGGAGTTGTAATTCTTGAGTTGTAAATCCATAAAAGTGTGATGATCTTAATTATTAGAGCATTGTCCTAGTGAGGAAAGGATGATGAAGACAATGATTCCCCCACAAGTCGGGATGAGACTTCGGACTTTACAAAAAGAAAAAAGAAAAAAAAAGAGAAAGGCCAAAAAGAAAAAAAGAAGGCCAAAGAAAAAAAAGAAAGAAAAAAAGAGAAAAAGAAAAGGAAAAAAATAAAATGGGAGAAAAAGAGAGAAGGGACAATGCTACTATCTCTTTTTCCACACTTGTGCTTCAAAATAGCACCATGATCTTCATGATAGAGAGTCTCATATGTTGTCACTTTCATATACTAGTGGGAATTTTTCATTATATAACTTGGCTTGTCTATTCCAATGATGGGCTTCCTCAAAATGCCCTAGGTCTTCGTGAGCAAGCGAGTTGGATGCACACCCACTTAGTTTCTTTTGATTGAGCTTTCATATATTTATAGCTCTAGTGCATCCGTTGCATGGTAATCCCTACTCACTCACATTGATATCTATTAATGGGCATCTCCATAGCCCGTTGATACGCCTAGTTGATGTGAGACTATCTTCTCCTTTTTTGACTTCTCCACAACCACCATTCTATTCCACAAATAGTGCTATGTCCATGGCTCACGCTCATGTATTGCGTGAAAGTTGAAAGAGTTTGAGATTATTAAAGTATGAAACAATTGCTTGGCTTGTCATTGGGGTTGTGCATGATTAAATACTTTGTGTGATGAAGATAGAGCAACAGTCAGACTATATGATTTTGTAGGGATAACTTTCTTTAGCCATGTTATTTTGAGAAGACATGATTACGTTGATTAGTATGCTTGAAGTATCACTATTTTCATGTTAATATGAACTTTTATTTTTTATCATTTGGATCTGAACATTCATGCCACAATAAAGAAAATTACATTGAGAATTATGCTAAGTAGCATTCCACATCAAAAATTCCGTTTTTATCATTTACCTACTCGAGGACGAACATGAATTAAGCTTGGGGATGCTTGATACGTCTCCAATGTATCTATAATTTCTGATTGTTCCATGATATTATATTACCCCTTTGAATGTTTATGGGCTTTATTTTACACATTTATATCATTTTTGGGACTAACCTACTAACCGGAGGCCCAGCCCATATTGCTGTTTTTTTTGCCTATTTCAGTATTTCGAAGAAAAGGAATATCAAACGGAGTCCAAATGGAATGAAACCTTCGGGAGCGTGATTTTTGGAACGAACGTGATCCAGAGGACTTGGAGTGCAAGTCAAGAAGCAGCCGAGGCGGCCACAAGATAGGAGGGCACCCCTATAGGGCGCGCCCCCCTGTCTCATGGGCCCCTCGGGCGGCCACTGACGTACTTCTTCCTCCTATATAAGCCTACGTACCCCGAAAACATCCAGGGAGCCAACGAAACACAATTTTCATAACCTTCTGTATCCGCGAGATCCCATCTTGGAGCCTTCGCCGGCGCTCCGCCGGAGGGGGAATCGACCACGGAGGGCTTCTACATCAACATCCTTGCCCCTCCGATGAGTTGTGAGTAGTTTACCATAGACCTTCGGGTCCATAGTTATTAGCTAGATGGCTTCTTCTCTCTTTTTGGATCTCAATACAATGTTCTCCCCCTCTGTTGTGGAGATCTATTCTATGTAATCTCTTTTTGCGGTGTGTTTGTCGAGATCCGATGAATTGTGGGTTTATGATCAAGTTTATCTGTGAGAAATATTTGAATCTCCTCTGAATTCTTTTATGTATGATTGAGTTATCTTTGCAAGCCTCTTCGAATTATCAGATTGGTTTGGCCTACTAGATTGATCTTTCTTGCGGTGTCCTTACCCAGTGACAGAAAGGGTTGCAAGGCACGTATTGTATTGTTGCCATCGAGGATAAAAAGATGGGGTTTATATCATATTGCACGAGTTTATCTGTCACGCCCAATATGCGACCCTATCCAAAAGGAACTCGAAGGTCCCACCAAGGATAGACCCGCATATTGGAACGCTTTTGCAAGGTGGATATCATTACATCAACATTACATAATAGATGGGGATACATACATAAGGCATACAATGCCACATGAATACAACAACACAACATACAAGAACAACATCCGACTACGGATGGATCATAAATAGAAACTCAAACAATATCCACCCT